>CM041779.1:98022066-98661785 GCA_023374045.1 Limonium bicolor
ACAAGTTAGAACTCTAAACAACTCAAAACAGCAAGAACTCAGCCTCAAAAAAGTTATTATACAGAAACAGAAAAAGTTACAGATCGAATGTTTACTACTGAGCTTGCCAGTTAGTTTTGTTTCTGGTTATGGAATTTGTTAATGAATGGCTCACCTCCTTATCTTAGTTGTTTCTCCTGGTAGTTCCGTGGCACAATGCGAGCTCCCAGCACCGGTGGTCACTTGACGACTACTGGGAAAAGGTTACTCAGAGGTTACACTGTGATAATTCAGAGAAAAGGATATGGGTTGGATCAATCTGAGATAGGTATGATCTTTACCTTGTTTTTTTTCCTACCGATAATGGCTCGACAAGGAAGATTTGCTTGGTCTAGCTCCTTCACCAAGCTGGGTCTTATCCACTGGTCTTTTACGTGAAGAAAAACAGAAAGGAGAGTTCAAGCTCAGCTAGGATTATTACCGGTAATAAGGAAGAAGAGCCGTGCTCAAGACTCACCGAAATGATCAAGGAAGCAGGGTATACACTTGGGTCTTTTCTTCCTCCTCAATCTGGGTATACTTCTCTGATTTTTTTCCACGTAAAGAGAGTAGGGAACAGAGTTTAGTAGCAGCCGAGGTTATTCTCGAGAATGGAGAGAAGAAAACTATGCTAGATTCTTGCAGATTTAACCTTGGAAGGTCGCCTAGCTTGCTTCCCTGTCTTCTTCCAGTTCCAACCGAGGTTTCCCCCTGCTTCATCTACCAACTCAGCTCAGTTTGCTATGTCTTTGAGCAGCAACCGTGGTAGTGGGGTGTTGGTTCACTGTGAAAGAAATCGCAAGGAGGAAGCTGGGAAGTTCACGACTGAAGAGAGGAAGCTCGTGAGGTTACCGGTTCTGTGTGTGTGCCCAGATCAAGTTTGCATGTCTAGAGAATTGAGGAGGTTGAGTACATTTATTAGTGAATGCCCATACTGACGGGATGGAGGGGTGTCGGGTGTGAATTTTTGAGGTGTGCATCAGCATGGGGGAAAAGAACACTACATGACAGTGGGGTGTTCTAGTTCTGTCGGTGGTTTTAACATGGAGCTCAGTGGCAGTTAAGGTAGTAACATAGTGTCTCAGTGTGAAATAAGTGAGTAGCCTCGCTACTTGTTTTAATTCGTGGGTGTCTATTACCGAATTTGAGCACAGCTCAACCGGTTAAGGCTTCGGGAAAGGTACGAAAGGTCTCGGGTTTGAATCTCGGCTAGAGCATGTTTGCTCCTTTTTTTATCAGCCATACTTATGCCTATTCTTGTATATATGCGACTGTATTAACCTGTCGCGTTATTAGTTATATATACATATATATATGCGGCTATTTTGTTATGTCACGTTATTGATTATACTATATATGGGTACGACTATTTTATTTGTCGTGTTTTAGTTATATGATTTCGGTCGTATGTACCCATGCGACTATATATCATGTCGCGTTATTAGTATATATACAATGTTATAATATTGTAACGTTGTGTATATGTACATATATATACGTATGTATATAAGTGCGTGACCGTATTAATATTAAATTGTTCGTTTGTTCGCAAGTTATTACATGCTCATAATAATGTAATACGTTCTCCTTAATTTAAACCTTACGCCATAAGGTTTTATATGCTTAATTGTTTAGGCCTTAATGTAATTAATTATATGTTTAAATAATGTTTAATTATTTAAGGGTATTTAAGACCCTAAAATCAAACAAACTCATTTTAGAGACAATCTCACCAAAAATGTGCTTTAAGAAAGCTTAGTGCACATTTTGTGTTCTAATGATTTTCTGAGCTTGGTTTCCCTTGGAAACAGTTTTAATGTGTTCATTTATGTGTTATAATGCTCAGGTTAAAATTTTAGGTCAAACGAAGTTCGTTTGATATTTAATCACCCTAAAGCTCAAAGGGTGTAATTCTTGCTTTCTGTTAAACTTTGTTGCGTTTGATTTATTTTTAAGGTATGTTTAGGCCTTAATTTAATTGATTATATGTACAATCCATATTTAATTAAGTAGGGGTATTTCAATAACATTTCCTTAGAGAAACGGGTGTCCTAAAATCAACCCACACTAGCATTTTTAACCCACGTAGTTAACTCAAGCATACTTTTGACAACACATGTCTCAATGCTCATGCTAGGCTATGTTGAACCTACATGGAATTCGGGAGAAAACCTCATCTTGACTCTTTCAAATCAAGACAGCTTGTAAATCTTGTATCCTCAAAAGAATTACTTTAGCCTTACCCCTCATAATAAACATACATCATAGGGACGGTTACTAGTGTGAGTGAGCTAACCTTGGGTTCAACTTGACATCTCATGATGACTTGCAAGTTATCAAGGTGGGAATACAGAAATGAAAAGATTTCTCTTACCAATACATAATCTCAGGGAGGAACACACTGTAAAGTATAGGCTTAAGTCGATAACTCGACTACCATACCCCTAATATTAGTGTGTCCAATACAGTCTATGCATGATAGACAATGCCACACAACATGGACAGTAGCACACCATAAAATGGCGTTATTAGCAAAGCATAACACGTAATACATAGTGTCTTAAAATGTTTTACAATGTGCTTAATTCTATATGCACTATTTGGATTGTTTCATAAAATGAATTACCAATCATACTGCATAATAGATAGCAGCACATAGTGGAATACATCATATTCCAATTGCACTAGATTAGGGCACCCTTTACATCACCTTATATATATATATAGAGAGAGAGAGAGAGTTACAGACCTTATATACATATTAAAGAGAGAGAGAGAGAGAGAGAAAGAGAGAGTCTTGAGATACATCAACGTACTTGATGATATCACATACTAATAGGTCTATCTACGGGTTTACTGAAATACCCCTAATTAAATTAAACATTTAATAAATTTAATTAAGGCCCAAACCTGCCTTAAAACCATTTTAAAAACAATAATGGTCAACATAAAGCAAATATTGCACCATTTGACCATTTAGGGTAAATATACCCAAATGAACTCCTTAGGACCTAAAATTTTGTCCTAAGTATATTAACACATTAATGAACGTAATGAAGCTATTGTACAACACTCCAACATCAATAACAAGCATTAACATGCTTAAAAGTCACTTAGAGCAAAATGTGCTCTAAACAAGCTTTAAAGGTCATGTGACCTCCGTTTGATTCCAAATCAAATTCCTAAGCTTAGTAATCATGTAATGGGCGTAATTAATCAATTACCAAAGAAAACCAAGCTCAAAAACAAGTTTTTACACAAAATGTGCACTAAGCTTCCTTAAAGCACATTTTTGTGAGATTGTCTTCAAAATGAGTTGTTTTGTTTGATTTTAGGGTCTTGAATACCCTTAAACATACTAATGTGACATGATGTATCACATTAGAATGTATAATCCAAAGTTTTTCAAAAAAAATCAAAAATATGTGCCTTGATTGTGAATAGTACCGTTATAACATGAAATTCCTTAATATAGTCAATGGTCAATTATTCTCCTTTGACCCTTGACCATTCATTGCCGATTAATGAAGGCTGTCTCCTTGCATGTATCCGGCCTCACCACTCAAATAAATGTGACTCACCATGTTAGCTTTAATAAAGTAATGATAAGTACTTTTGTAACATTTATTAAACAATCTTACTTTCCCACCTTGACTATCTTACCTCCGCTGCCTATTGAATCATTCTTATCCATTAGCAGACTTAAAGTCCTGCCAAAGAGTCATCAAACACTATATTATAAATATATGCTTTTATGACACATCTACACCTAACATGTCGTTAAGCCACCCCGTTTCCCACGTTAAATCTGCATTGCCACCGTACAGGGACCTTTCCTCCACCGGAAGGAAACTCAAAAAAAATACCTACTTGGGTCGTCTAACTTATCTACTAGTTATGACACATTTCCCTTATAAGTCAAAATTTCTTTTCTTGCCGCATTTACTCCCTTCCAACCGAGAATACCCATCCTCATTCTCTCTTTTCTTCCTTCTCCACCGTGAGCACAACCAACTCCATTGAAGAACCCAGCTTAATATAGGTAAGTTCTTGGTGCTCTTTTGTGCTCATTCTCTTCACAATCTTCCCTCTTTCCATTGCTGTCAACTAAACCTCATTTCCATCCATATTTCTAGATGATTTTGGTGCTCTTGGGATGAGGGCTCGGCGCTGGGAACTCAAAAACAAGGGGGAAGAAATGTGAGGAATTATATGGTAAGACCAAACCTAGCACATCTTCTTCCTCCTTGGTTCCGGTTTTTGCTCATTGTTCCTTCAGCTTATTTCCACTTTTTTTTTGCATGCTTGTTCAGCTGGAACATTCAAGTCTTCAAGATCCAAGCAAGAACTTCTTTTTTGGTGACTTTCGGCAAAAATTTCTACCACTTTTCCCTTCACTATGCTACCGGTTTACGTGCTGGGATAGATGGTGTTTTTAACACCTAGATTGCCTCTAAAAATGCAGGCGTAAACCACCCAACTCAAGCCTACAAATTAAGGTAAATGACATGCTTAATTAAACTCAAAGTAACTCTTTAATGACCCTTATATTATAAGACTAATACAAGGTTGTTTTTCTTGCATAAATGCTGGCGCAAGGGTGTTCTAACCTTGGGGAAAATTCTATAAAATTTTCAGAAGCCAAGGGTGTGATTAAAAGCTAGCAAAGTAAGCATAAACCAACCTCTAAATACTATATTATTAAGCTTATGTGTTAGTTATGTTAAAAACTAACTTAAGAATTTTATCCAAATCAGCCGTGAGCATTTGGAGACTTTGGCTGCTTGGATGCTGCTTGGATTTGCTTGAAACATTGTAAGTATACTAAACCTAGTATACTATATAGTTTTTATGTTATTAATTTATGTAAAATGGAAACCGTGAATGAATAAAGCTCAAAATAGCTTAACTATGTATTATAATGTTTTATAACATTTTTAGTTGGTAATACAAGGTTTAAATGACATATTATGTCATAGGAATTAATTAAATAAATTTTAGAAAACCTTAGGAGAAAACTATATAATAAGCCGTAACAATATAGTATTTTATGACATTTATATGTAACATTTATAATATGTTATGTGTTGTAATAGGGCCATGCTTTAGGCCATTTAATTTAATTGTTATATTAAGTTAAAAATGGATTTAAAACAAAAATAAATATTACCGTAAGGTTTTGGGGTTGATTTGCAATTTAAATAGATTTTAGAGGTTGAATATTAATTAAGCCGAAAAAACTAAATATTAAAATAGTTATTTTATGAATTTTGTTAAGTTTATAAAGTTTGGGGTCAATTGGTAATTTTAAGAAAATTCTGGTCAAAACCCGAATTAAGTAAACCTATGGTCAAACTAGTAGTAAATGGGTCAACATTGACAAAGATAAAAGCCTTGACCAAAATTTATAACATAAGTAATTTAACTATGATTATATATTAACATTATAAGTTAAAAGTTGAATTTATAAAAATAATGGGGTACAAAAGGTAATTACCGAAATTTATGGGTTAATATGGTTAATACTATAGTTTATATCATTAATATAAAGGTTGGGAATTTTTGGAGTTATATAAATGATTTTATAAATAAAAGTGTATAACATATAGTTTTGTTACATTTACAAAGTATATTATATAAAGTGTGGCTAATATGTAAATAAGGAAAGTTATTGGGGGTGAAAAAGGAATTAAAAACAATTAGGGGTCTTGTAGGTTATACAAAAATGATATAAACATTAATACTATATATTATAACCTATTTGTAACATTATGTAATATGGGGTTAAATGTGCAAACATAGAAAATATAAGGTGCTGGAAAGAAATAAATCAAAACAGCATAGGGCTGTTCAAAATTCTTAAGTTTGTAAAACTATATGATATAATTATTTTAAAGTTTAAAGGATATAACATATGATATATATGATATGTTATAAAGTAAGTGGTGTATTTGTAATAAAGAAAGAATAAGAGGAGTTATAAAATTTGAACTTGTAGACATAATGTCTCTCGGCAATGATTTCAAATTTTAGAAAAAACTATAGGTTATAATGTGTTATAAAGTTTAAATGTTATAAAATATGATATTTATAACTTGGTATATTAATGTGTGGTTATATTTTAATTAATGAAAACTATGGAGAATGTAGAAATATTAAATATATAACATATATGCCCATGCGACAACTAGTTAAGTCATTTTCAAAACTATATATTATAATGTTAAGTGAGATATAAAAATATCATATTATATGGTATAAGATAAGTGTGACATTGTATGGTTTTATGTGGTCAGAACATAGTTTTAAAACTATACATTAAAACCGCATGCATAACATGCAAGAAATGAATTTATAAACTATGGTTCACAATGTTATAAATACTATAGATATTATATAGTATTAATGTGATTAAATGAAATAATTATCATTAATAATATTCACATGAAATAATGTGACAATTAACGAGAAATGGAATTTATAAACTAAGGTTGGTATTTAAATAAACCTTGGGAAACTATAATACATGTAATGAAATGTTACATAATATTAAGATAAGTTCTTAATATGAGTTGCATAAAATAATACAACAAATGGAAATAATCATCTTACATACGATGATAATAATGTAACACATGATATGTGGGTATAACTCATGAAATATTAATGTATAAGTGAATATAAATAAATGCGCAAGCATATGTTAAGAATATATACATATTAATTAAATGGTAAAGTTGGAACTATATAATATAGTGCATGAATACATGCAACTATATATTATGTGACTAGATCAAATAATAACAATATATATATATATACATATAACGAAATTAACATGTGATGTATATATAAATATATTATATATATATATATAATATTATATATAATTATTATATATAGTATTAAAATATACAATATGGTTTTCATGTCATGTAATGATAAACGGCAAGTGTTAAGACATTAGTATAAATAAATACTATAAGTCATACAATTACAAGATTAAAGTATAGTTTATTAAGATGAGTATGAAATGTATAATATATGGTGCAATATAAAATGGCTACATATTAATGCCATATAACATTAATGCATGAGCATAAAATGCGATGCGAATTAACGTTGCATGCACACATGCAACTATATATTATAAATGTATACTCGTGTACCGAACCCGAGTGATTAAATTGATGCTTAAGTATTAACAAGAATATGTATTCGTATACTCGTAAAAATAAGGAATAAATCTTAACATTTAAAAACGCTTCAACTAAGACGTTTTTATAACCGACTTTTAAATAAACCGGGGCATTGATAATTAATGCGTATTACGACTGACGAGTTCGTATACGGCGCTTTAACAAATAACTGTTGAAATCCGGGGATGAAATGTCGGGATTATTTGTGTTGTTCGGATTTACCGAACTTAACTAAGTCATGTGGATTGACTTATGTTGTGTTAGATGTTTAGACCGTATCACCGACGAAGGCGCTCGACGAGCTAGTGGTCTACTGCGCAACCTAGGTCTTGGTGAACGGTATGTAAAGGGGTCTAATCCGAGATGTCCTGAGGACTTCCTCGGGCTCGGATATGTGTGCTATATAACGAGTGTGAGGCATGTATGTATGTGTGTATGGATGTGTGTTATGGAATGTTAATTGTTTATCTTTTCGCATTATTTAATTATGCGCGAACGTCTTACGGGACTAATACTACGTCAACTATAGATCGACTTATATAAAACACATATGCATTTAATGTGTTATGATTGTTTTTAATGGATGTAACACACTTAATATTATGACTGTATATGATACTAACCTAAGTAAAATACTTAGGGACGAGATACGACATCGTCGATCTCTAGAGCTTTGACTCGAACATGAATACTACCTAGAATGATTCTAGGCATGCGTAAGACCCATAGGGCAGCCAACAAACAAATGGTGTTCTCCATATTTGAAACTGTAACGGTTTAACTGACTAACTAAGTCAATAGTGGAGTGTGGATAAATGTGGACGGTTTACCTTAATCCAGTTAGTCATTGGCTACTGGTCGCGCGTTGAGATCTCTTGAGTTAACCGGATCGGGCTTACTCTGGTTTAACCTGATCGAGCCTAGATAGATCGACAGGTATGGTGATAACATGGGCGCCTTGAAAAAGGTAAAATATGGACGTTTTTAAAAAGGCAAAGTGAGCACCTCGTGGCATATGGGACTACCGTCCAAGTGAGGTTATTCGGAATGTCCTAACTTGACTCCCGACAGTGCTAACAAAAATGTGTAAAGGTATGTGGGAACCGGGGGGTCGTGTGATTAACTGAATAACAGACCGTTACTAACGGCTACTCGTTCATTGATGTTGTGATTTCATTGTGATGTGTGCTGATGTGTGTGGAATATAGTGCCTGCCTTAACTGTTTATTTACCGCCATCCGTGTGTTTACTGCCTTTCATTTACTGTACACCGGTAAAGCATGTAACGAACTTAATAATGTGACCATGACTATTAAGTGACCAATAGGGTCCAGGCTCGGCATACTCAGCGTTAATCGCTGAGCCTTTATGGCATTGCTGCAGGTGTTGATTATCGCAGGAGCCAAAGAGCGGGACCCGGGTAGTTAGGATTTTAATTACCACACGAGACTTAGTGTTGTATTAAGATGAGTACGAGTTAATGAGTTAACAACGTTGTAAACATTTGGGAATACCTAGACGCTCACTTGTCGTTAAAGTTACAGTTGATTAGATTGATGTATAGGTTAGTATCTCGTTATCACTGCGGATATGTATTATTTACCAGTGTTGTTTCGTATTTAAATTACTTCTGCTTCTTTACTCGTATGGGCGAGTAATGGCATGTGACACCCGAGTGAGATTTAATTGAGGTGAGACTTCCGCTGTGAGACGTTGTTTATTAATGCTGCGTGAGTGATTATTACATTAGTACCGAGACGGGTGTTACATTTACAATTTATGCAATTAACCATTCTTGAGAATTATAATTCTCTCGGTTCAACCTAGTAGTTGTTTGTAACACCATGTACATAGCTTGTCTTACCCATGTTTGTCATCTCATATATATTTAAGACTCTTCTCTGATTCAAGATGAAGAGACTTATTATTTGTAGCTATCAAATGTCATCCACATATAATCTTAATAGATTAAAACTATGTGAATGTGTGTTTCATATAAACACAACGGTCTTCTTAAAATAATGATCTTCTTAAAACATTACACATTCATGTTTTACCATGAATTTATGTAATTTTAATATTTTGTTTGAGACCATACATTGGATTGGATTTGAGAAGTTGACACACCCTCTTCTCATTCCTACCAGCTTAAAGCCTTGAGGATTATGAGAAAATTTCTTCCTCATGTTCTTTATTGAGGAAAAAATAGTTTCCAATACCCATTTAATACAACTCTTGATCCATATGAGCCAAGATAGCTAACCTAAGGTGAATCATTCCAATATGAACCATTGGAAAAATGTCATCATATCTGATTCTCCTTTTATGGGTGTAGCCTTAGGCAACATGCCTTTCTAGGCAACAAGCCTTTGTATGTATATAGAACCATTCATTCCTGAGTTGAAACAGATGGGCTTCAAACTCAGTTGGTTATTATATATTCCAGTTCATTGTAAAAAGGTAAGTTTTCTCTCTTAACTTTTAGGTACCAATAGAAGATAATGAATATTTACTAGGTTCCTCTTCATCCATGACACTGAAATGGAAAGAGGAAGTGTTCTATTCAGTATCTTCCTTGGCTATCACCATATCTGCTTAACATTCCTTAATACCATATAACCATTTTTGATATTCATCATCTCCCACTTTTCCAAGTTGAAGGTGGTAATACCTTTATATACCTAGTTCTCTCATCACTAGTTTGAAAGAGTGGGAGAAACTGTTATAAAATTATTCCAATATAATGAAGAACAAATATTTAGCAGAAGAATCAAGTTCATAAACTTGATCCACTGGTGACACCATGAAATTTTACACTTCCAAAGAATGTGACATGTTTAGAACCGTCTCTTTTATTCTTATCATGATCCTTTATAGAAACATAATCCTTGATGTAGACAAACCAGCCATGAACAAAGATGATCATAGTATCTCTTTCTCATAGTTCATGCTGGATATTAGAGATCAATTTTGAAGATACATGATTCAACACATAAATCATGATTAGTAAAAGATCTTCCTAATAAAGGAAATTTGCACAAGACATCATAGATCTAACATTATCCATGATTGTCTTATGGTGTAAGGAGTATCCAACTAATGAACTATATCCTTTTCTTTACTAAATAGTAGAAATCATTGAGAAGATTTCTTTACGCGATGATCTTAAAGCCTTAACTTTTAGATTGCTAATGTTCTACAAGAGTCACAAACTTGCTTGCTAATGTTCTACAAGAATCACAAACTTGCAAAACATTCTTAAGTACCAAACTAATGGGTTGCAAGGTATCTATAACCTTATATTGCATAATCATCAATGAATGTAATGGTACTGGGCTTAAACCTTACTCATACATTCATTGGCCCATATTGTTTAGAGTGTGTGTTTATCACAAGGGTAAGTAGCTCATTGAGCCTTGCCAAAAATGACTCACGTGTTACTTTCCTGTCAAACATGATTAACAGGTTATCATTTAAATTCGGATAGTTTATCTGAATAAATTATTAATTTGTTTCAAAACTAATGTCCCTGGGGGTGCATACCCTTTTAAAATTAAAAGTAAAATTGCTCATGACATAAGATGAGGCAATAAAATAATATTATCGTCAGAATATAAAATTGGACAATTTCATAGAATTATATTTGCCTTGTCCAATTCATTTATTCCCGGAACATAAAGTTAAGTTTAAGAGCTTAACTATAATATTGAATGAACTACCCTCAAGTTTAATCAGCATATTAGGAACCAAAAATTGTAGATTTGAATTTCTCCTACATTTCTCCCACTGGAGAGATTCAATTTACAAGGTTGTTCCCTTCAGTATGTGACAAAACTTGATGAGTAAGCATGATCACACTATGTAATGTGCGACTGCAGAGTCTATAATCCAGAAATTGGAATTATAACTCGATAATGTCATAATATCACTAAGATTATGTACAACACATGTACAAGACATTCACATGTTCCTATGAGAAATCTCTCATAAATTGTCCATATATATATATATGACGTATAAGGTTTACACAAAACCTGTAGGTTGCACTTTTGACTAGGACATAGTTATTGATAGCAACACAAGAAGGTCTTGGTCTTCCAACGTATGTTAGACCTTAGGACTCCAAATTTTATTACAATGCTTAAGAAGTTGGACCTTCATGTTCAACTCGGCAACTATGCCACTCAATTTCCATTATTTCCACTAGTTCTATTTTCATTGAAGAAGAATAGAACATACATCAAATTTTGGAAGCATCATGTAACTTACAAAAATCTAAAAATTTAATAAAAAATCATCAAATAAGCATTCAGAACAAAAACAAGCATATGGCTCATAATCAATCCCAAACACTTGAAATCAAACAAATAATTAAACGATTAGTTCAACACATGAGGCTCCCACTGGGATAATATATCCCAGCTATTGAACTTTGTCATCAAAGAGTAACATGGACTTTATTCAATCTTATTTCATACTTCATAAGTTCAGTGCTACACAAGCTTAGAAGTACTACATAAGTACAATGCTACACAAGCTTAGAAGTACTACAAAAGTACAATGCTACACAAGCTTAGAAGAAGACTATTATTCTTCTACATACATACCCCAGATAGGGACACTAGCATTCACTTTCTTAAGAATGCTTCTGATCTTTTGATCAACGATCCCTTTTGTCAATGGATGAGAATACTGTCCATTTACTCTATTACTCAAGGTAGACCTTTTTGACAACTTGTCTGCTCTATTAGCGCCTCTTCTACGGGCCATGATCCTTCACAAAATAAAATTAACTACCCTTTCTTAATCCAAACGGAACTTACTCATGACATTATCAAAATAGCCCTTGAGTGTCTATTTACCAAAATACCCTTATATTTTATATACATTCCTACAGTGATGAATTGAACTTGGAACCTCTTTAATAAGTATATAGAAATATAGCCATCTCTATATACATTAAAATGTTGTCAATAATGTGAAAATAACACGAGAGGTTCTTTCTCATAACTTTAGGCAGTGTTCGATATCTACGATTTCAGCATTAATGTGTTCTTAAAAGAATACATGACAAGTGTCAAGTAATAATTGCTCTCTTAATTATTATGGCTCACCAAAAGCTGACATGGCTAACCCACATTGGTTAACCATACCAACATCTATGGAAAAGCAGCAAATTGCTGCGTTTGGAAAATTCCCGGCGGGTATCGAAAGTGACCTTAATGTGAATCGATCAAGCTTTTGTTTCCTTTCTTATCATTTTTTTGGAGAACTGACAAGAAAGTACACCAGCCCTTTAAATACAACTCTCACATGAAACAGTTACTTCTAATAAGTTGTTAGAATTATAAATACAATGAGAAACATGCAGCTTAATTATTTTTTTGTGGAAACGAAAAACGTAACATCTTCACTTTGATTGATCTTCCTCACATGTGTTCCCATGAACAACTGGCATTCCAATGACCACGTAGAATCTCCTGATCACGGATATCTTTATCGAAAGAGCCTCATCAATGTCATCATGTGTTGGCTCTGTTAAATTTCCATCTTAAAATTTATGATGGATTTTCATGAGGTATCACATATGCTCTTTTGACAATGGGATGCTTTTTGAAGGATGCAATGGTCTTTTGATCACCAACCAGAGATGATTGAATGATCTAATAAAAAGAACCGGTCAAATTGTAGGCTTATATTAAATATTTAAAATTAAGTCTTATATAAATTAAATTAGATTTATTTAACAAATCATTATAAACTAAATAATTCTTTTTAATTAAAGCAAAAATTTCCCATATAGTAAGTAATTTACTTTTTATTTTCTAAAGTTTAATCATCTTTAAGATATAATTTATTATTATGTATTTGTTGGTATAAATATTTCCTTTTTTTAAAAAGAAAAGAAAAATAGAAACCTCCCAAAAAAATGGACCTCAAATTTGTGAGGTCCTGTTCCATGTAAGTAGGTAAACATACATGATGAGAGCGCCCCTGCTTCTGGCGGATCTAGGAGCTTTGTCTCGGGTTAACACTTCTCTTGAGTCAATAGCACCAAACTATCGACATAACCCTCTAAGTAAAACGGATACCACTCGGGACACAATGCTACTACTTTTTCAATCCAGTGTGTATATCATGAGCACATATAGTTGTCTCACCCATACTACCAAAACTCCAAATTAACACTCATCCTTATTAAGATAAACCAGCTGACTATTCAAGCTCCACATAAAGTCAAATGCGAATCTTTTGCTCCACATAAAGTCAAATGTGAATCTTTTGCTCCAAGATTGGTCCCTCTCCAGCACCCAGATGTCAGCAACACCATTACGAGATGTTAGTAATCCAAGCAGCGATCCAGACACAATAACTACTGCCTCCGTTCTATTTTCAAAGCATGTGTACGACTCATATGGAAGTTGAATATATGAAAATGTCTCAGACACCATATTAAATGAAATGAATTCTTTACAACATTCAGTTACTCCCCATTCCCATATATCATCATTTTCATCAATTCCTTTCCCAACCCAGTGCACAGATTCACCATACGACACCTTCTTCTTAGCCCAACCAAGTAGAGGGTGTCTATTGCTCCCATCACCACAACAATAACTCCAAACACCATTTTTTAGTGAGAAGATATCATAAGTACCCATGGGTCCGCAACTCACTACTTTGTAATCATTAGTCGAACGATCAAACCCAAGACATAAGTCGATTGGATATGGCTTTGATGGTGGTGGTGGAAGGAGTAATTTTTTCTTATGGAAGGGTTCCATAAATAAACATCACCCAGATTCCATGTACCACGTTCCCTTTGCACGAGGAGAAGTCCATCAATATTGCCAGCAATTACGGGTGATGTAAGTATGTCAGCATTTTCCGGTACTGGAGCAGAGAATCCTAAGGTTTGTTGGTATGAGTCAGTTTCAGTGCAGTGACTGAACAACCGAGCCCTAAGAACACCAAGTTCCCAGCTTTTCTCAAGTACAAGGAGATGGGAATCCTTGTGATTATTGGCGTAGTGGCTGAGTCCGGATTGTCAATTATCGATTTCCAGTCCTTGGAGACTGATCTGAACCGAAGAAGTAATTTAACTGGGAGATAGGAGAGTATAATTGCAAATACATCTGGTGGAATGTTACAATGGTTTGAGTAGTCTGACTCCATATCCCGAGAATCTGGAAAACAAAGCTTAACCGTTATGGTGTTGAGGGAAGAAGAGAAAAAAAAAATACATAAATCTTCATCGTATGTGTTAAAGGGATTACCTGCAGAAAGAGAAGCAGAAACCGCAAAGTTTTAGTGTTGTCTACGCAAGTCGATCGTCCCGTGCCAACCTCTCTTTATAACTTCTTGTATATATATCATGTCCCGAAAGAAAGAAAGAATCAGCTAGAAACTATGGCTATAGACGGTCGTGCACATCGACGCTTCACTTGTACCCTTTGGTGAGATTAATTCATCACGCTTGAAAATTATGTGAGACAATTAAGGTTGGAACTTATTAGCTAGTTTGTCTTCCACTCCATCAGTAAGAAAAAAAATCCTCTATTGTCTTTTTGTCTTTCCCAGATTATGTCCTCTTGAAATTGGATGGTCAAATTTTTACTTTTTTTTTTAATTTGTAGGTAACAAACTTTATTATTTAAATGCATTTATGTACAGCATGATTCTTATCACTTTCAAAATCGTCACTTGCATCCTACGGTGTGCATGTGGTTTTTTAATAAGGTTAGCCAAGTATTATTGAACTTTAATTGGAAAATTAAGAATGTGTAAGGTTTCATTAAATTGGTTGATGGAATAATAAAAATTTGGTAGATCAGTTAGCTAATAACCAGAAAATATTCATTTAAATAGTGCAGATGGTGTGCATCTGAGCTTTCTTGTGATACAAAATCTGATTGGGGTTTGTTTTCAAAAACAAAAATTGGATTAGGGATCGAGGTTTCTGGACTTCTCAAGATTTACATGAGTTGGGTCAATCATTAGCAATTAAGGCCTTCAGTAACTTTGTACCCATCATCTGCACCATCGCCATCCAAAGCCCCAACATTGTTCTGCCAACAAATTAAGGCCCAAATGATGTCGAAAAGACTTGCTGAGAAAAGTGAGGCCTGAATGATATGATCACTCGAAAGTTTTAACTTGCTCATATTTGTGTGGCCTGTGGTCTTCTCCTCCAGTAGCAGTAGAGCAAGGAAAGCAGCAAGCCACTAACTTCGGAGAAGTTGATCTCGAGCACAAGTAAGAGGGTAAGAGCGGTTGAGTGAGGTGGACAGTGGACAAGCATCGAACTATAGGTAGCACCTAATCAAATCACAGAGCAACTACACTGCAGAATCTGGATCTGGGTATCGACTGACTTTGTTCCATTTGATCGACTTTTATCCATTTCAGCAACATCGATAATTATTGATTGAATTCTTTATCGTGCTCTCCATCTGTTTTTGGGGCACTCCAACTGTGATTACAGCATTGATTCAGAAATTCGTCATGCCGTTCTCTTTGTTAGTGTGATTTGTGAAGATTACGATTCTGGGCTTGATTCTGTTATATATTGTTTGTTGTGGAAAAAATGACAGGAGTTGCTAATCGGGAAGCTGAGAGCCAGCTAGAAGTAGTGGAAAAAAGACAAAAAGAAAACCCAGAGAGAGGAAGAAGAATGGAGGTAGGTTTCCTGGGGCTAGGTATTATGGGCAAAGCCATGGCGATGAATTTGCTTCGCAATGGGTTCAAGGTTACCGTATGGAACAGGACACTTTCCAAGGTCCTTCTCTTTCACCTACCTACTCCTGTATTCACCTCTGCTGTTAAGATAAATTAAGTTAGCTTCTGCTTCTCTCCCTTTCTCGTTGACTTGGATGTATATTATGATTTTCAAAGCTATCAGTTACAGGCAATTTCTCGTGACTGTAGCCTTTCTTTGCAATTTATGTGGTGTGGCTAGTCTCTTTGGATGTATAGGGTAGTGCTTCAGTTAGTGAAATTCTCAGGGACTAAATCTAATAATCACTGAAAAAATACTGTTGTATTGTGATATTTTGTCCTTCATATAAAATCATAGCAGTGGGGGTATATCTTAAGTTGAAGACATGGTAAAATTGGCTGCTCTGTAACTTTTGTACGCATGATGAATGTGCACTTGAACAGAATTAATGGGCGTGCATGTGCACATCGAAAACCATAGTGAGAAATATAGTATCAGCAGTCAAAACTACAGTCAACATGACTGTTGTAAATGCTGCAATGTGACTAGCATAATATTGATTGTGAAATTAGGTTGATAAGTTCTGTTTCTTGTACTCAACACATTCAAAACCAATGCTTTTAGTTATTAGCTGGAATATGACTGTTGTTGTGAAGTTCAATAATCAGGAGTGTGATGTTATGAGCAAACTAGTTGCACCTTACTTGTAGATTTCTTGGGATTGGGATGCCAATTTTTTTTTTTTTTGCTACAGAAGGATCATATTATCAAAATCATATACATGTAGTCCTCTTTTTCAAACTGCTTGTATTTGCAGTGCGATGAACTTGTAGAACATGGGGCTTCTGTTGGACAAACCCCAGCTAATGTGATTAAGAAGTGCAAGTACACTATTGCCATGTTGTCAGATCCAGCAGCTGCTCTTTCGGTTAGTACAAAGCACTATTATGTTATTCAAGCCTGTGTTGTATTCCATAGAATTTTCGTTACTGAATCTTACCAATTCATTCAGGTGGTTTTGGACAAAAATGGGGTGTTGGAGCATATCTCTAATGAAAAGTGTTACATTGACATGTCAACTGTGGATGCTGAGACATCAAAGAAAATCAGTGAGGTTGAATTCCAAATAGTTGTTCCTAGCATGCATATATTTTATTTCATTCACCTACATTTGTGCTGAAAAATTGTATCTTAATGCTAGTAGGTTTTCCCAAAATCCAAATTGAACGTATGGCATTTGCCATTTGCCTTTTTCAGTGGTTGTTACATGAAGAGTGACAATTTTTTTGTAGGCTGTTGCATCCAAAGGCGGCAGGTTCCTCGAGGCTCCTGTCTCTGGCAGTAAGAAACCTGCAGAGGATGGCCAGCTAGTTATATTGGCTGCTGGAGACAAGGTTTTTTTATGTTCTTTCTCATGTATCCGCTTGGAGAAGATTATGGTGTTCTTCTTTCTCTTCATAAATGAACTGTATATGCACCTTTTTATTTCGATGTCAACACATGGCTTTTTCTTTAATCATGAAGGCCCTCTATGATGAGATACTTCCTGCCTTTGATGTGTTGGGAAAGAAATCATTCTTCATGGGTGAGATAGGAAACGGAGCTAAAATGAAGCTAGTGGTCAACATGATCATGGGCAGGTACGAAAAGACAACCTTGGTTAACATTTCAGCTCCAAATGGGTGCATTTGCTGTGTACCATGAGATGAATGAGTTGTAAGTCGTTGTTGCAGTATGATGAATGCCTTTGCTGAAGGACTGGAATTGACAAGCAAGAGTGGACTTGATCCCAAGACTCTGCTCGATGTGCTGGTGAGACGACTTGACTTTCTGCAGTCTCCTCAAATGAACTGATTGATGGGTTTTGGTTTCAATCACTAATCTATACTCCACCAAATATTGGTAGGATTTGGGGGCAATGGCTAATCCAATGTTCAAGTTGAAAGGACCAAGTATGATCAAGGGCAGTTACCCACCAGCATTTCCCCTAAAGCACCAGCAGAAAGATATGAGATTAGCTATTGCACTTGGAGATGAGAACGCTGTTCCAATGCCTGTAGCAGCTGCCGCCAATGAGGTGAAACTCTAGCTAAAATTCTACATTTGTAAAAATACCTGAGATAAATACCTATCTCCGGTACTAACTGTGAGTTTTCTTTTTGGGGCCGAATTAGGCGTTTAAGAAGGCAAGAAGCATGGGGTTAGGCGACAATGACTTCTCAGCAGTGTACGAAACAGTGAAAGATATCCAAGGCTCGTCTTAATTTTTATATGGAAATCCCTGTTCCCCTTATCCATATTTTGCTCATTTAGAGAGACAACCTTGCGACAATGCCATTTAATTTAAAGATGAGATAAAGTCGCATGGTCATTTGGGGTTGTCTTGTTTTTGCAAGATGTGTTATTATTATGAAGCTGAATTCCATTTCCTTTTTCAAAGTTTCAACATTTTTGTTCAACTCGTAGCAATTTCTTTTCAACTTTGAATAAATCACGCAATCTTTACCACTTAACACGCAGAGATAATATTATTGTAGAATTTGAAATCCAAAGAAGACCCAAATCGTACAAGAAGACATTCCTTTTTTCCATACTTGATTACAGATGTATTTACAAAGCCTTACAGGTTATGCTTATATAGAGCTAGCAATCTCGTTTGACACTAGAACAGACTTGAAACGAAAGACATCAAACGCCGAAAACAAAGCATTAACAGTCCCAAATCTTCTTAAGTTTAAAGCATCAAAAGGCAAGCAAACTGTTTCCTGCTTTCATGTTCCTCCTCCCTTTCTGCTTCTTGGATAAAGGAAACAACGAAAACATAGAAGCAAAGAAAAAAAAAAAAGTTGAAAAAACTAGTAGATCCTGCGTAAAAATAAGCATATTCCATGCCTCCCTCAAGAGGAGAGAGCAATCCTGCTTCAATCAAACTATTTACTCATCACAGGATAAAAATTACCAAGCTGGCTGGCTGGCTAACCTCCCTCCATTACTAAGATATCTTTTTTTCCCTTGTTTAAAGTCAAACCACCAAAAAAAAAAAAAGTAAAGATAAAACCTTCCCCTCGTTCGTAGAGAGTAATGCTTCCATATAGCTCTAAGATCTAGCTGGGTTGAATCTCTCATAAAAAAGCAACAACTATCTTGTATCTCTTTAGTTTATCTTCAGGGTCTTCTGTAAAAAACCACGACCTGGTAAAACGAAGGAGCAAGCAAACAGATAATCAAAATCAGTAAGCAAAAGTCTTAGCATCAAAGAAGGATAATGTATTAACAAAAAGAAATATGTGCTACCTCTGAATCGGTTGATAATATAACCACTAATCAGTAGTGGACGCCGTTACCATTGCTATAGATGCAAGAGCCATTGACAAACTCTGCACACCCAAGTCGAGCAGTTTTTCTAAGTGGAGATTCGAGTTGTTGTACTACTCTCCTGCTATCCTTTAAACCACCAAGTTTTGCAAGTAATGACGGACTAGAAGGAAGTTGAAACCGAGAAGCCAAACGTGCAGCTGCGTTCAAAATCAGACCTGTATATCGCACAATCATATGTAATGTCAAGTAGCTGCAAACTGATAGATTCCCGAATATGTCATCAACAATGAAACAGAAGATTCGATGCAACTGCGCCTTTAGTTCTGTGTCTACCTGTGAACAATGGTGAGGGCTTTCCAGGCCTTGAGTTGTATTCAGGATGGAACTGAGCTCCGACAAAATAGGGATGGGTAGGAATTTCTACAATCTGAAAGTAAAGAGTACGCATGTCAGAACAAAATAAACTTCAAACAAATTATACACAATAGACGAGGACATATGAAAGGGAATAGAGATAGATGATAGATCCACTTGAGCTTCTAACCTCCATGCGCTGGCCACTCTCATCTTTGCCTGTGAAAACCAGGCCAGCATCCTCAAGTTCATCAACTTTTTCAGGGTTAACCTGCAACAAAAATTGAATACCACCATAAACTCACCGAGTCGCACCTATCTCGCTCATTATGAAAACAAAGTGCAGACAGGAACAGCTTATTGCTTAGTTTACAAACCTCATATCGGTGTCTATGCCTCTCCTCAATGAAACTTGGAGTTCCATATCTGACCAATTACCAAGAACATAATCAAATTTCAATTTAGATTTACATTCATCTGATCTCACAGGCAATAACCATAAAAACACATTGCTTCTTCTTTGAGATCTTACAATTTCGCAGATTTGCAATCCAGTACTTGGAAATATGTCTTCCTTGATCCGAGTCTCATTGTGGCACCCATATGCGTTTTTGAACCCTGTCAACAAATACATTGAATGCGCCTCAGGAACAATCCATAAGAAATTGAATCTCAACTTCCCTTTCTGTCGTATTGATAGTGATCTCTGCCGATACTAACCTCGGGCATAAACACAACATATGGATTTTTGGCGTCACTCTCAAACTCTTCACTGCTTGCATCTTCGACACCAAGAACAGTGCGGGCATACTCAATCACAGCCACCTGCATTCCGAGACAAATCCCCAGGTATGGGACTTTGTTTTCTCGTGCATACTTAGCTGCAAGAATTTTGCCCTCAACTCCTCTGTCACCAAACCCACCAGGAACAAGAACACCGTCTGCTGCCTGTATAATGCCAAAGTCAATATTCAGATATTGGAGTATTTTCAATAATGCTTCCTTTCTTAATTGATTTTGCTTCTAGAAATAGACTACACTTGCCTTAAGTTTACTCCATGCTGCATCGTATTTTTCAGGATCCTGATACAACAAAATCAGTTAAGAAAATATTCCATCTGATAGAGTGAACTGAAAAAACTAAAAACAACCGGCAATAAGAAAAGATAAGGATTAGATTCACAAATAACCTCCATTCTGGTTGTCTCCTCCAGCTCATCAGCTGCAACCCAGACGACAGCATATTTCTTGTGACAAGCAACAGCAGCATGGAGAATAGCCTACAGAGAAACGGGCACAGTTGTCAAATGCACAACAAAGACGTCTACTAGTTGTTCACAACATGCAGACTTACTAAAACAGTCAAACTACCATTACCTTCACAACAAAAACAACAGAAGGTCATCTGAAAGTCCCGTGTATTTCCCTACCAACGCTATTCTCACCTCCTATGTTAAGAAAATTGTCAAGAAATGCTAACAAAAGAATGAGAAGTCAAATAACCAGAACTTAAGTATCAATTGGACTTACTGGATCTTGCAGCGTGTCATAAATTTTGGTCATTGCCGTCCATTCTTCCAACCTAGGTACCCTTTTCACGCTGCAAATACCCAGGTAAAAAATAAATTAAAGTCTGATAACTCGAAACGCTTCACATGAAAAAAGACAGTGTAAGAAATATGGGAATAAGAAGGACAAGCAAAACTGATAAGAGCAGCAGAATTACCTAGACAGGTTAAGCACTTTCAGGATTGCTTCATGTGCCATCTGATCCTGGCAGAGGAGGAAAAGACATCAGCATGTGCTTGATTGATGTACAAGCAATAATGGCAAGTTGCCTCAAATAAAAGCACAACACTTACTCTTAAAATCAATGGAATGTGCCAAATGTTAGGAACATCGTACATTGACGCAATGTTTTCCACCTGATAAACACACAAGGTATTAATTTCCATATAATTTCCGAAAGAGTTTTAAGCAAAAGTACAAGTCAAAAAGTCCAAATTACAACATTACCGGTATGTGGCAGAACTGTGATAGCTTAGATTTTATACTTTCATCTAGAACCTGCAAATATCATCAAGATGTGAAACCAGAAGTTAGTGGAATAAGCCAAATGCAGAAGGACAAAAAGAAGTTTACAAAATACATAGCTGAAATTCTAAGGGAAACAAACCGTTGTGCTACGACAAGCTAAGATATCAGGCTTCAAGCCAAGGCTTCGAAGTTCACGAACGCTGTGCTGAGTTGGTTTTGTTTTCTGCATATGCCAAAAATTATAATTGATGGATTAAAGATGGTAAATAGCAGATATCTGGACACAAATGAAAAGTACTATTAGGTGGATAAAAGATGATAAGCAGCTTAAATCTGGAAATTTACCTGCTCACCAACTACATTTAGTACAGGCACAAGGCTGACATGAATCAAGCAGAAGTTGCCAGCACCTACAAGATGCAACCAAAAAAAGAAAAGAAAGGAGCAGGTGAACAACTTGGATTGTCTTCCAATCGGAGGTCGGGGAGACTTAGAAGAATCTTGCAACAGCATGAAATATGTAGTTGAAAGTAATCTTACCAACACGGTAAGAGAATTGTCCAAGGGCCTCGGTATACATTCTAGATTCAATATCGCCTAAACAAAAGAGCATTGTATGACTGGTGAGAGGGACCAGAGAAGTCAATACTAAGAGATGCGAAATACTAGAGATGTTTTGACATACCTATGGTTCCGCCCAACTCAATGACACAAATGTCAGCTGGTCCCTCTTGTCCATCAACTGGAACATGAGCAACTCTTTCAATCCATTCTTGAATAGCATCTGTCATATGAGGTACAATCTAATACACCAAAAGAACAAACAAAAAAGTAAGTTTTCGGAACATCTAGTAATGAAGAGCCTTATAAACTGACTAAAGATCTGCAGGAAAACAAACATATACCTGAACAGTCTTCCCCAAGTAGTCTCCCTTCCTTTCCTTTTCAATGACGTACTGTATCATAGAAAAACAAATTATTCGATATTTTTGAATGCTATTAAGAAATGAACAAAACCTTAACAGAAATAGAAGATATTAGTGGATAGAAACGGAGCACAAGCTGGCTTGCCTGGTAAATTTTGCCAGTTGTGATGTTGTTATCCCGAGTTAACTTCAGGTCAAGAAACCGCTCATAGTTTCCAAGGTCAAGGTCCACCTGAGAAGATCGAAGAAATACTTAGTACCGGAACAGTCCATGAGAGAATCAAACCAGAACTTTCTAGTGTTTATATATGTCAAAGAATTTATAGAAAATAAATAAAAACACAAAACTGTTGTTTCCTCCACCATCATCCCTCCTCCTTCAAACAACCTTTCCAAGTTGCTTTTGACCATATTAAAGATTTAAAATCACACCAAAAAGCCGCTTTATCCGTTTGGATATATCTCTTCATTTAACACAGGTTTAGTTGCCTCTACAAAGACCGGAGAATCAGAAGATAATGATATTAATAAAGTAAAACTGCAAGTAACAGCCTCTAGAAACTCAAAAAGCTCAAACGAACCCAGCTAAGCTAAGTGACACTCAGCTGACAAAAGCAAAACGATTTAACAAGAGGGAAAATCAGTCCACATCAAAAGTCAAGTGAGACGATTCTTCTTCCCACTAATAGGATGATCTCAGCCCAACAGATGAATCCAAACAACAAAAAGTCCAAAAAGGATAAAATGGAAGCTTCACCTCACCACCATCGTCCAACACGTACACCTCACCGTGCTCAATAGGAGACATCGTCCCGGCATCCACATTCAAATAGGGATCTATAAAAAAAAAAAAAGAGTAATATAAATTACATTTCCATGGAACAATTCAACAAAAAGCAACCCAGATAGTTTTGAGCAGCCATACAAATAAATTGGAGGGGAATCCTAAACCAGGTATCAAAATAAAGTAGCAATAGTAGGCCAGGAAAGAAAGAGAAACTATTGACCGTGTGTTAATGGCATCTACCTCACCTTCTCTACCAAATTCCAAAAAGTCAAATCTGTTAATTAGTGCTTGAGATTTGAAAAGTAACAACAAATCCGGGTCATTTGGAAAAAAGATTTGATTTAATAATTACAGTCTCATGTCTAAAGGAAAAAGGAGAACCGAAATCCAGGAGGAAAGCTGGAATGGCAATCCATCAAGAACCTAATAAGTCGAAACGTTATTGAAAGATGAAAATTTTCAGGTGACTCTATCCATGGCAGCACTGCACACGATCTATTAGCTTTAGCTCTACTAACAGGTCTATTAGCTCTGCGTTGAACTAAATAGGCCGCCGTACCATATTTTTCTTCCTTAAACAGGGTAGCATTTTAGCTGACAAGTTTATATCACTAACAGCTGCATCACTAAATTCGAAAGAAACCATTTGAATTGATCTCCCCTGACACAAATCTTTCCAAAAACAAAACTAAAAAACCAAGCTAGCCGTCTGAAACTCCCTCAGAAATTACAATACAACCATAAAAACCCAGAAGAGATTCAGCCTCATGGAAGACACAAAAACCAGAAACCGATTTGTACAGCCCAAATCCAGTTACAAATCAGGAAATGGGCGACATGCACGGAAGAAAAAAAGAGCCCAGGAACATAAATCTTATCCAGTGTTCATCCTTTTTCCTCTCCATTTATTCCACGGATTTTCTTTTACCTATTTTGATAGTTGTCACCCGGAAACCACATGATTTCATTATCAGCCCAATGCTACTCGCTGTAACTCCTTTGCCAAGCCCACTCACCACCCCACCAGTCACAAGAATGTACTTCATCTCCTTGTTTCACTGGTGTCTGTTTTTCTTTTTTTCTCTCCTTTCCTTCGTTGGACAAACAAATTACTGCAGCTTTTCTATTTCTCAAGGATTTCGCAGGATATGGAGTGAAAGAAATGGGATATATAAAGAGGTCTTAAAGCGCACCGCCTTTTAGACTCTAAACTCCTCCGCAGAGAGAAAAAGAGAGATGTTGCAGGGGATAAGAGAGTAGGAGAGGGGATAGGAGGTGTGGCTGGCGGTTGGGGGAAGGAAAAACCGTCGATTACATTTATACAAAAAGCGAGGAGAGGAGGCAGGAAGAGTGAGCGAGGAGCGAGTATTGATGGTCGAGTATTGATGGTCAAATGACAAAAGAAAAAAAAACCCTAATGCTCTCTTTTTTAAAGAGGTTTTCTTTTTTAATTTGTTAGAAATTAAAGATTTTTTATTTTTTATTTTATCTGGACAAGACTATTAGCGCCGGTGCTATTTTTTGAAGAACTGAAACGAATTAGTATTCGATTTAATTGGAAGAAAATAAAGAATGATGTGCTACGACGAGTATTTCATATGTCGATCTCGCCCCCTCGTTTTTCCACTTTTCTCACCTTCTTTTACTTTTCCCTTTTTATCCAATTTTTGCCATGAAGAAACTTTTTCCATTTGAATGTCAAATTTGTGGAGAATTAGTGCTATATAGAATCACAGATTCCTTTTGTTTTGGTACGTGAGCTAACTGGATGGTTACCTTCTCATAACTAGTATGGTCAAGCTTACCACATGAAGTTGAGAGGTATTGGTTTTGAGACATTCAGGTCGAGACTTACATTGTAGATAGTATTGTGAGAATCACCTTGCTTATTACAATTTCATTCTTATACAATTATTATAATATGAACACAATATATTCCTACTTTATATAAAAAAACTAGTTATAATCTCATCATTCATATTTGTATTCATCCTTCTCTAATTTATTCCTATTACAATTTATATAATTTTTCTACTTCATTCACATAATCTTCTTATCTTCATCATAATTTGATTATATTGACTAATCATATTCTATCTCTTTTAAGTATAACTCTCTCATATATAATTTTACCCTTATCATATAAAAATTATATATATTACATCTTATATTAGTATATTGCATCAAAAATCCCTTCAATAATTATTAGAGCAACTACAATAGAGTTGATTCAACCCTATCTGTCGATAAGGAAAAGGAAAAATCTATGCAGTATTGAATCACTCATTTTATCTCTCCAGGTGCTTAATAAGAATTGTCCTTACTCTATTCTCATTGGTTCTTGGTCTGTATTGTCCGTCTCCTCCTCTCCTCCATCTCTCTACGCCCTTCCTACATTTCTCTCTTGAGTGCACAATAAAATAATATATCATGTTTAGAACTAATAGAAAATAAAATAATAAGATCAGAAATTAGAACTTTTACTATTGCCGAGGAGAAGTTTCTTAACAATAAAATATAGTATTTTAGTGACATGGCACATAGAAAATGTTAAGAACATTGTGTTGTTGTGGTTGCTATCTTCCACTCAACATCAATTAACCTTACTATGCACATAAAAATAATAACCTAATAATTCTTTAAACATCATATTTCCTTATCGTTCCTCATCTACACTCTTTTTACCTTCCACCTCCAATAACTACTCATAAAACCACCAAACAACTATTTCTATGGTTCTCAAGAGCTATAACTTTATAATCCTACTATATAGCTCTAAAAACACCACCAACACTGTAATACCCCATCCCACATCGGGATATGAGTAGTATTGTGAGTTCCTTATATGCAAACATATGGGTTGACTACAACAACAGGCCTTCCACTTTTAAGCCCAAGTGAGGATTGAGGGCCTAAAGTGGCTAGTTTTCAAGCCTGAATGGTTTGAGAGCTAGGTTGTTGGACAGTTACCCATATGGCAAAGTGTACAATAGTTTATTGTGTAACAATATCTATTTGACATCTCTAACAAGCTATCAAATGAACAGAACCTTAGTAAAAGTGTGAGTATCTTCTTTTCTTTGAGTTAACTATCAGCTAACTTTATTATGTATTCACACTAATCATCTATCACATTGAACTTATGACTTTTAAATTAGGACAAATTCATAATGTACCCTTAAAAAGTTTCATACGCTATATACCCCAATTTTAAAACTCGTTCTTCATATACCCTTTAAAAATTTTGAAATTCACAATTTACCCTACTCGTGAAATGACCTTGAATAATGATTGACATTGCAGATAATGTTTCAAATTCATAATATGCCACTTTTTTATTCGAAGACATTTTATAAAATTTTACAAAATTAAAATTAAAATAAAACAAAAAATATTTATAAAAAGTAATAAAGTTATAGAATAAAAAAATAAAACATATGTAAATTTTTTTAAATCAAATATTTTTTAATATTAAATATACACTAAACTTCAAACAAATTTGTTTCATCATTTTTTACCAATCAATTTTAAGATGGTTATATTATGAATTTTCCACTTAAATTAACATATTTTTTAAATCACGTTTTTTTACCCCACTGTAGAATGACCTTATAACAGCTAATTGCTCCTTTTTCAGCTTTTACACGCTAAAAATGATGCTTCATAGAATAAGATTCTAAATGGTGCATTGTGAAATAGACTCATATAAACCAATGCTCCTTTTAACTTTTATCTCTCTTCCAGGTTCTACTAAATGGAACGTACTTCAATAATTTACTAAATAATATATGTTACGTCTTTAATAAGCTACACATTTATAATAAAATTGCTCTATTAAATTTGAGAATAAGCTTCACCTGTAAACAATGAACTATCAGGATAATAACGCCGAAGGCTTTGTACGCAAATCCATTGAACTTTATTTTATTTATATTTACTCATCTTCTATTATAATTTACTTCTACCTATTAAAGTTCTTGATAGTGATATTAAAATTTGATCCGAACACCAAACTCACATGTTTTGCTTGAATCTCAACTAAAACCTAAAAATATCTAAATATAATCTAAAATCTGGTTAAACTATCTTGACCCCAAATAACCTAAAATACGGGTGACCCGAAATAGATCTGAATCCAAATAACCCTATATAATAGTAATTTAAATTTTCTGAAACCATCTTCTGAACCAAATAACATAAAATAGTGGTAAACTCCAAATAAGAAGTGATAAAGAGATTTAAATTAACTTGATTAACCCAAAATGAAAATTAAAATAGATATTGTGTTGACCTTTTTTATAATCTAAAATTTGTATATTTAATAGGACCAATGAAATATTTGTATTTATGGATGTTTCTTTTTTTATTACTTATTAGAAAAAAAAATTATATGTAAAGACCTAATGATCAATAAAAAATATTTAATAATTTAATAAAAAATATATTAATTGACATAAACTAACGAGTGGCTTAGAAGCTGCAGTGTAAATTTGCAGGAGTGCTGCAAGTGATAAAATTCATGAAAAATCTACAAACAAAGTATTCCGACTAGTAGTGTAGCTTAACATGTCTACATATGGCTAGTGACGTCACATGTTTGTATTTTATCTAACTAAATCTTGCTCTTATTTTTAATTCACGTGGCACAATATTATGTAATTCATTTACTGAATGAGATCAAAATAAAATGAACTGCTATTTTTTAAAATGTAGTAAAGATATAAGAATTTATGTTATATAATAAATAAACTATATCCATTTAAATAATATATAAACATATAACCAAATCATTAATATTATCATCAAGTACATAGTTTTATTTTGATTCATTCTGTAATAAACTAAACAATATTATTAGACATATTAGCGTATTAACGTTTTTTCTTTCTTTTATATGAGTAAAGTAGGCTTAGTTAGTTGGTGTACATAACTATGCTTGTTTGTTGACATATTTGTGTGGCTTTAGGGATGTTAACAACTAAAAACTATCACTTATTTTTATGGGTTGTCTATAAGAAACTTGAGAGTAATTTTGTCTTGTAAATATTTAACTTCTTATTATGGAGTATTTGTTAACTTGCCTCCTTAAACTAGTTAACCTATGTTCTTAAATTGGTTAGCTTAACTTTCGGAATTGGTTAACTTGACTCTTTTAATTGGTTAATCTGTCTTCATAAATTGGTTAACTTGACTCTTTTAATTGGTTAACCAGTCTTCATAAATTGGTAACTTGACTCTTTTAATTGGTTAACCTGTTTTCATAAATTGGTTAACTTGACTCTTTTAATTGGTTAACCTGTCTTCATAAATTGGTTAACTTGACTCTTTTAATTGGTTGACCTGTCTACATAAATTGGTTAACTTGACTCTTTTAATTGGTTAACATGTCTTCATAAATTGGTTAGCTTGACTCTTTTAATTGGTTAACCTATCTTCATAAATTGGTTAACTTGACTCTTTTAATTGGTTAACTGTCTTTATAAATTGGTTAACCTGTCTTAATAAATTGGTTAACTTGACTCTTTTAATGGTTAACCTGTCTTAATATATTGGTTAACTTGACTCTTTTAATTGGTTAACTTGTCTTAATAAATGGTTAACTTGACTCTTTTAATTGGTTAACCTGTCTTCATAAATTGTTAACTTGACTCTTTTAATTGGTTAACCTGTCTTACTGTGGCTAATATTATGTAAACCTATGGCATATATATTTTTGTATGAATGACATATATTTCTTGATGTTTATGACTAACATTTGTCTGTATATAAAAACTTAAATTATTAACGGATTGATATACTCGAAAATGTTAGTTAGTATATGCTGGAAACTTTTAGCAATATGTTCTTCGAGTCATTCAAGGCAATTGATTTATTGACTTATGCTCAATTTGAGCCAATATATACTTAGCGTCATTCAAGTCAGTATAAGCAACGAATATTTTTAAGTTTTAACATATTAGGGATATATACTCATGGATAATATTATCTAAACCTATGACATATATATTTTCATATGATTGACATATTTCTTGAAGTTTATGAATAACATTTGTCTATATATAAAAACCACTCCGGGAAATATAAATAGCTTTTTTCCACCGAGTAAGTAGCAGCATAATAAATTATTGAACAAGTTTAAAAAAAGTTTACCCTACACCACACACATTAAACACCACCCTATGAAAGCTAAAAACATTGAAGGCTTGACATTATATATTATAGAATGAGTTAAAAAGATTACCCCTACACTACACACACTCAAAACCACCCTATGAAAGCAAAAAAAATATCGAATGCATTTTCTGGGTTTGTAGTGAAGGGTTTAGGGTCTAATGACCTAAACCCTAAACCACCAACCTTAAAAAGCAGTTGAATCAGTGACGATACTATACAGTATAAAAACAAGTTAAAAGATATTACCCTACAACACACACCCTAAAAATCACCCTAGAAAAGTTAAAAAACGTCAAAAGCTTATTACTGAGTCAATTGCATTATTAACTATAATGAGTTAAAAAAAGATTATCAACACCACACACTCTAAAAATCACCACATTAAATCTAAAAAACATCGAAGGCTTATTGTCGAGCTAGTTGTGACATTTTGAATTATATGACGAGTTAAAAAGATTATCCTACACCACACACCCTAAACATCACCCAAGGGAAGCTAGAAGATGTAGAATAGACCCTAAACCCTAAACCACAAACCCTAAAAATATGTCGTAAACCCAGTGAGGGTTACCTCCCACATCGGTTGGAGAGGAGAACGAAGTGTGCCTTATAGGTGCATGGATATCTCTTCCCTGTGTGACGCATTTTGGGGCTAGGAAACCCCAGGAGCAAATCCGTGCGGCCTGCGTGCCAAAGCGGACAATATCACACATGTGGGCTGATTGGGCTGGGCTGTCACAGATGGTATCATAGAGTCCAGCAGGTCGGTGCCAGTGACGAGGGCGCTGGGCTCCCAGGGGGGTGGAGTGTAACACCCAGTGAGGGTTACCTCCCACATCGGTTGGAGAGGAGAACGAAGTGTGCCTTATAGGTGCATGGATACCTCTTCCTTGTGTGACGCGTTTTGGGGCTAGGAAACCCCAGGAGCAAATCCGTGCGGCCTGCGTGCCAAAGCGGACAATATCACACATGTGGGCTGATTGGGCTGGGCTGTCACATGCCGAGTCAGTGATGACATTATAAAGTTTAGAATGAGTTAAATAAAAGATTGCCCTACACCAACACCCTAAAAGATTACCCTACACCACACACCCTAAAAACCACCATAGAGAACCTAAAATACGTCGAAGGCTTATTGTCGATTCAGTTGCAACATTATAAATTATACAACAAGTTAAAAAGATTACCCTACGCCACACTATGAAAACCACCATAGGAAAGATAAAAAAATGTTGAAGGCTATTGTTGAGTCAGTTGTGTCATTATTGTCGAGTGTAAGGAATTTTGTCAATCTGTATCTCAAATTAAGTAGTAGAAGTTGCATAATTTATCAATTGAAAAATATAACCTGTACTCCATCCTTTTACTCACTATATTTTGCTTGTTTGTTTATGCGCTTTAAGTCATTTCAGTTTTACAAACAACAAAAACCCCTTCATTTCCTTCTTTCTAAGACTAGGCTTATTTTCTTTCAAGTCTCAAGGTTCGATACCTGATTGCCCTATTTATATATATTATTGCAATTGGAAATTTTCCACAACTCAAGGATTTTGATTTATTAATTTCTAGGTTAATTTATTACTAGTTTTAGTTTATCAAAATATTGTTTTGTAGTATGCATGATACTTATCTTATGTTATATTATCTACAACATTTAATAAAAAATGCTCGTTTAAATTTTAGAAATTGATCTTAAGTTTGAGTGAGATATGTAGACTCTAGTAAAACACACTACGGTGAATTACTTTTAATACATATATATCACTTATAATGTTCGTATATATTTATTAAGCAATGTAAAATGCTCTTATTTGTTTAGCAATGAAAATATTATTTTATATTTGAAAATATGCAATTTACTTGAAGGAGATGCACCTTAGAACTAACTAAGATACACTTTTGAAACTTGATATACGTACATATGAAAAAAATACAAAACTATAAGTTTGTTAAAAATATAACCATATTTTAGTATATTTAAAATTAGCATAAAAAATCTCATAACAAAGGTGCATGATTACAAGTTCCGTAAATTTTCACTTCTCTTTTTATTAAGGCCTATTTATTTGGATATGAACTAACACCACCTATTCAATACCACCTTATTCCATATTTAGGCACAACCTCTAAATTTATAACTAACAGGTACAATCTTTCTAGTTATATTGAAGTAAAAAATGAAATATATATTAGAACTAATTGTGATATTTTTAATTGTTTACTTCTTTTTGTAAACTCAAGAATTGAATATTTTAATAGTTTATCTTTTTCAAACTTCATGAAAAAAATAGAAAATATAATATAATTATAAAATATGTATACATATGTACTGAAGTATTTAGTTTTTCTATAAAACTATTTAATTTAGAAGAAAATATATAGAAATTAGATAATCATATATTGTATTAACTTTCATACATATTTTTATATTAATGTTCGCTTAACATATTAATAGGCGTGTTCGTGTGATCTTCACTTGTACCTCCGGCAAATTTCTACTACTCAAGCGATAGTTATTCTTTTGCAGCAGTCCTGAGTTTCAGTGAGTGCAGCACATGACTCGTTCATTTGCGCAAATTCGATGCGCGGAACGTCGCACTAGAGTTAGGAGTGGAAAATGATTTGGCAGTCCCAGTCAGCTGCTGATTGGACTGTTTTGCTGACTGAATTGTCTTTTTATTATATTAACTTTAAATTGTTGTAACTTTTAATATATAAGTCCAAAATAAAAAAAATTATACCATTGTTCACATAAATCAAGCTCTTCAAAACAAAACAGTCATGGAATATTTTAACAATTTTTTTAAAAAATATTTTACATGTAACGATGATACAGTAAATGATAATATGATCATTAATTTTGTATTATGATTCATAAATTGATATTATGATTCATTAAGTAATAAGCGGTGAATTAGATTACAAACTTCGGAACTGATAAAAATCATAATTTTTGTAGTGTATTATTTTTGTACAGTGTATTTAAACCTTATAGGTCAATCGTGTATTTTTCATGCATACCAAATATTATTTTGTGTTGTATTATCGTGTAAAAAAATTTATTATTATATGTTTATAATGATACACTAAAATGAAGGTATGATTCATTAGAATTGATATTATGATTCATTAATTAATAAGTGGTGAATTAGATAACAAACTTCAACACCGTAAAAATCATTATTGTTTTGTAGTGTATTATTTATTGTTGCATGGTGTATTGAAACCTTATATAATTAATCATGTATTTTTCTTACTATCAAATATTGTTTTGTGTTGTATATTATTAAAATTTTATCTATGTATGTTACTGATGATACACTAAAATGATATATGATCATTAATTTATATTATGATCATAACTAATAAGTGGTGAATTAGATAACAAATTTCGAACAAATACTGAATCATTATTGTTTGTGGTGTATTATTAAGGTTAATGATGTATTTTAAACTATATGTGGTGAATCATAAATGTCGTTGATATATGCTGATATGTACATGTAACTAACATAAATTTTAAGTGTCAAAACTATTCATGATTGGTCGTTTTGAAGAGCTTGAATTTAAATAACAAGGTATAATTTTTTTCATTTTGAATTATATTTAAAAGTTCAATTATTTAATGATAACAAAATGGGTTTGTTCTTAATTATTTATGAAGCACGCGTCTCTGTATTCCGGCTCTCTATTTTAATTAATCTTAATTCAAAAAGTGCTGCATATTCTTTTTTTCAGCGTGGAACCTGACTGCACGAATAAGGTGTGAGCGTCCCGTCACGATCGCTACTGTTCATTTGAGAGATGTAGTTCCTAATATACAATTACATAATAAAAATAATAAGAATATTCGACAAATATAAGAAACTTTATAAGGGCTGCAGTGATTTGTTTCGCTAGTGTACTACACTGCCATTACGGTTACTGTATCTCATCTGTAAAATTTTATTTAATTTAGTTTCGTTAAAAATAATCTCTAATAAACTGCCGTGCTTGGCGTGTTGTGGTTCTAGATTTGTTATTTATTCAGTGCGAGAAAATTCCGAAAATTTGTCGTTTTATGACGGCAGTACTGTTTAGCAAATGAAGAGATGGCAGTAGTAAGATTCTCCCCTATGATTATCAAATTAATTGAATGTGTTAATTTCGGGGTTCGGGTCTTCTCTGTTCATGTTTTTATCTCATCCTAAAGGTTAGTTGGGGACAGCTGCTGGGGCTGCTGTTGGGTCCTGCTGCTGGAAATTGATAAGTTGTCTGCTGATGGTTTTGTAGAAGCTGTCAGCTGCTAGTTTTGGTGTTTGGTAGAATGTCTACTGATGGTTTTAAAAAGCAGAGACAATTGTTAGGTCCTGCTGTTGAAAATTGAGAAGCTGTCAGCTGATGATTTTGCAGAAGCTGTCAGCTACTGGTTTTAGGTGTTTGGTGGAACCCTGCTGATTTTAAAATTGAGAAGCTGTCTGCTGCTGGAAGCTGTTCCCCAAACGAGCTCAATCTAAAATGGGTTATGATTTGTCAACTTGAAATCAACTCGATAACCAGAAATTAATCCAAAATTGATCTGAAATCAACCCAAAATTAAACATATTGTATTATCAATACAAATTCTACATGATTAATATATTTAGGTTATGACGCATAACTATAAGAATATATATTTTCTTTTTTAAAAAATATTTTCAGGTTAAGGGTTGAAATCGGGTTGGCAAGTCAAATCTAAAACCGACCCGAGCTTTAGCAACCCAACCCGAACCCGATCTGAAAAATATTTTCAGGTTAAATGTTGCAACCCAAACCCGCATTTTAGCGTGTCAGTTTCTGGTCGGATTTCAGGTTCGTGACAAGATTAACAGCCCTTAGGACCTGTCACATATGATCGTAATAATTATTATAATAATTAATGGAGTATTATATTCACAATGTTGTGGATTTCACCCATAATGGTATTGAAATACCCCGTAATTAAAAATAGTGATTAATTAGGCTAATAAATAATTTAGAAGCTTAATTAAGTATAAATAAATATTAGGGAACAAATCCCGAAGAAAACAGATCCTTAAAATGGATTGAAAACATAAACGAATCATAAAGCGCGTTTTTCGAGGAAACCGGGAAAACGCGACTTTAAGCGGGTCAAATAGACTCGTAACAATTTAGTCAACTAAATAGTCATTAATAAATATTAGTGAATGTCTAGAACCAATAAAATAAATAAAACGAGAAAATAGTAAAAACTGTCAAAAACGGGAAGTTGTGGGGTAAAAGTGTAAATAAAATGAGTTAGTGTGTCCACTTTTAAAATAAGAATGTAAGTGTGTGTGTGTGCTGTATGGGCCGATTTATTAGCCCTCTCTCACACCCTTCTCTTAATTCCCTTCTATGTACAAAAGACAAACAACATAAAAAGCAAAAAGTAAACACTCTCTCTCCTCACACACTATTCTCTCACGTTTTCTTTCTCTGCCCAGCACCCTCTTCTTCCTCTCTACTATCTATGGCGATTTGAGAAAACTCCACACAGCAGCTCACTTGCATCCAATCTTTGAAACCTCAAATCACCACCAAATGCTACAAAAACCATACCGTTGAATTCGTATCGTCAAGGAGATCATTCTACACCCTTCAAAAATCTAAAACCACCAACTTTATTTTTGAGGGTATTATCGGTTAAGAGCTTCAAGAGCACCATTTGAAGATCTATCTTCTTCTCCATGTTCTAAGGTAAGAAGTAGACCAAAGCTTCACTCTTTTCCATCTTTCCTTGCAAAAATACAAAACTCACGTAAGTGCTACTATTCCATTGTCAGCGGTTTTGGCATGCCACTGTGAGAGTTGAAGCCTTGTCATTTTCTACTCAAAAACTCCATTAGAAACTCAAGGTAAGACCTACTAAGTGTTTCAAGTGGTTTCTCACAAAGTTAGGGTTTAATACGTGAGATATAAATTTACTAGTTTTGGTGTGTATGTGTATGCCTTGTTACATGGTGTAGCTTGGCTTAAATAAATCAAGAAAACAAAGAAGGAAAGAGGAGCAAGAAAGGAGAAGGAGGAAAAGAAAAAGGAATCAAGGAAACCCAAGGTAAAGATATGCCTCTGTACAGTTTTGAGTGTTCGTATATGTATAAATGAATTACTGTAACAATGTTTAAAAACCACTGTAACCGTAGGAAAGGAATGGAGTAGGTTAATGTGGATGGTATTTGTAGTTTGAAGATTTTGAAAACAAGTAAATAAATTGTTAAGTGTAAGTAGTAAGTGTGCAGGGGTATTTAGAATGTGATGAGAATAATGTATATGTGGTACAGGTTGTGAACATATTGAGTGTGCAAAATTATGTGGTGAGAACACTTAGAAATGTAGGGAACCTCTGTCAAAATTTGGTTAGAAATTAGATACTTGGTTGATGTTAGAAAAGAAAGAAACATAAGAGAATTTTAGAGAAGTAAAGAATGGGATTTTTCACTTTGTTGTGTAACAGGAAAGGAAATGTAGTTGAGTGGAGTTGTAAATGGTAAAACGTGAGTTGTCAAACTAAGTTAGGATAGATTGAGAGTCATTTAGTTAGTGGGTAGGAGAATGGAAGAGTCTGTAGCATTAGTTGGAGAAGGAAAAATAGTAACAGAGAAGAAAAACTTACTGTAAATGAGTTAGTGTAACAGATTTTTATAGTGTTGGATTAAGTTAGTTTAAAATGTTTAATCAAAGTTAAAAACATGCTCAATTATATGTAGAATATTAGGGAAGATTTGGTAGAAGTTTGGAATTGAAACAAGTTCAAAAACTTGTATAAATTGCAAAACCTGTAACTATTCCGGGTTTGCAAACCAACACACAAACCCGAACTAGCATGAAAACTCGACAGAAAGTTTTACAAAGGAGTGGTCCGGGTTTACAAACCAAGACACTAACCCGGACCACCCCAAAAACACACCTGTAACTTCCTAAAACAAGTGGTCCGGGTTTGCAATGGAGTACACAAATCCGGACCATGCAAAAAACTCACCCGTAGCAACTTCAAACAGGTGGTCTGGGTTAGTACACTAGGGTGTAAACCCGGACCATGCATTTTTATACCCGAGAGTTACTCCAGCGTGTTGGTCCAGTTTGTAAACCCGGACAACAACCCGGACCAACCTAAATTTTGTACAGAATGTGTTTTCAAGCTTAGGTAAGGATGGGTAATGATGAGTAATGATATTATAAGATGATTAAGATATAATTGATGATGTTTAAAGGTCATTAAGGCCATAAACAAGTTTAGAAAATAATTTTAAATAAGTAACCTAAGTATATGTATTTGAACAACAATGAATTAGTAAGTATAAACCAGGAAATGTTAGTAAAGTAATTAGTAAGGTTAAGTAAGGGTAATTGACCACCCAATTGTATGTATATGTTAGGACTTGGATTGTGAACACCGGAGGAACGTCGGATACAAGTACAACGGTGAACGGTATGAACTCCTCATGCCCCGTATGCTACCATGGTTACTCTGATTTGTGTTTGTGTGCTAATTGATCACCAAATAAGATAAATGCACGAATCGGAGTTAGTATGCTTACTTGTGAATATGTAGTGTTGTATCTTGTCGAATATTGTCTTTAAACCATAGTTTGTATAATTCATGAAATGTATGGATGAATATGAGTGTGTGTATGTATGATGTATTGTATTGTGACCGAATGTGATTGTGATTGGAATTCTAACTTATTCCTAACAAGCTAACCAATCTAACTTAAATTGGTAATTAAATTGGAATGAGTAGAAGTCCGATATAGTTTCGGCCACGCGTGAGGATGCGGAGACACAAGAGGTTGGATCCAAGTCCTGACTCTTAAACTGGTCCGCGGCCCAAACCCCTTAAATGGGTAGCATCCCGGATTGGTGAGTCAAGTAAATCCCGGTGGTGGGACGGTGTAGTCCCCGGGCCGGAGGTCATACCGACTTAACATGAGTAAAAGTAAGTAAGTAAGAATGAGTAATAAGTATGGAAAAGTAAGTAAGTGTAAGTAAGAGTAAGTAATGTATAATGAGTAAAAGAGTAAAAAGCATTCCGATTAACCCGGATGCGTAATTTGGCTAACCCTCGTGAAGGTAAGGATTGTGTATGCTAATGCATTGTTACCTTGGATTATGTATTGTATTGAGCATGATTGCATGATGTATATAAAGCGTGTATGTATAAAATTAATGAACCGCATGTACAGTCAACCTTAAATAGTCGGCGTACCCTTGTTAGCACTCGGTATATGCGGAGTTTATATGCAACTTTTTGCTGAGCCCCTTGGGGCACCGTTTTTAATATGAATGCAGGTACACGAGAAGGGTGAAGATGATGAAGATCTAGTTTGATCTCTTTTGGTTGTAATTAATGAATTGTGAATGGTGTACTAAGTTGTACACGGCTAGGAGCCTTTTTTATTAGCCGGTGTACCATGGGGTACACCTTTTTGGATATGGATAGGATGGTGAATTGGTATAGATGAGTAGTTGATAGAAACTCATTATTTTGACAAACGGTGGAAGAATGTAATTGAATATACTTAAATACTCGGTAGTCCAGCAACGTAATGATATGATCTTTTGTATTGGTATGCAATGTGTTAGTAGCTCGGTATATTTAGACATCAGACCGTGACTGTAAGTAGTGTAAGCCTAGCTAGTCGTATGGGCGGTTAGCGGCGTTGTATCACCCGCCGTAGTAGTGGTATTTCCGCTGCGAGTAACTTTGATTATTGGGATGATTGGACGGTAAGTACGGGATTAGCGGTAGGGGTGTTACAGGTATAAAAGAAAAGATATGAGAGGTAGATGAGAGAATATGTGAAAGAGGTTCTTAGTTTAGAGACTCTCCTTTTAGAGACCTTAGGTGAACATGAGAGACTATAAGACAATGTAATAAAGATGAATTTGTTTGTTACCATGTATAGGGATGGCAATGGGTCAGGTTTGGTCGAATGGACTATCACCCGTCACCCGTCACCCGACTTCACCCGCTGCACTTGTACCTGACTTCACCGCTCCACTTGTACCCGACTTCACCCATTATGTATCACCTGTCACCCATTATGTATCACCCATCACCCGTTTCACTCGTCACCCCAGGTGAACTTTACCCATTTGTTTTTTTTCCTTGTTCGCCAGTGGGTTTGCAAATTACTATGTGTGGAGAGAAAATAGAGGCGTACAACATGTATATTCCATGTTCGCCGGTTATGGTTACAATATTTACTTAAAGAAGAGAATGAAAAATTGCGGAGAGCATGTACGTTCCATGTTCGCCAGTTACGGCTGTAAAATTACCATGAGTGAAGAGAATGAAAAACTTCGTAAAGCATGTAAGCTCCTTTTTCTCCAGTTAGGGTTGCAAAATTACTGAGAGCGAAGAGAGAAAATAGAGGTGTAGAGCATGTATGTTCCATGTTCATTGGTTAGGTGCAAAATTACCTTCAGTAAAGAGAGAAAATAGAGGCGCAGAGCATCTATGTTCCATGTTCACCAGTTAGGGTTGCAATTACCTTCAGTGAAGAGAATTGAAAATTGTGCAGAGCATGTATGTTAGGGTTGGAAATTACTGAGAGTAATGAGAATGAAGAATGGCGCAGTCGCGTAGAGCATGAATGTTCCTTATTTACTAGTTAGGGTTATGAAATTACCGCGAGTAGAGGAGAATGAATAATAGTTAACATATAATAATATATATTATATTTATGCGGGTGAGCGATTAGGTGAACGGGTCGGTGACGGGTGGACATTGTTTCACCCGTCACACGTTTTTCACCCGTTTTTACGGGTTTTTCACCCGGTTTAGCGGGTCGGGTGACCGGGTCAATTGGGTACCCGCAGATCTATTGCCATCCCTACATGTATGCCGCTCTAAAACAAAATGCCAATGGGTCTCATATGCATGTAGATGAACATTATTCCCAATGTTACTTGTTCCGGTGGGGAGGCACTAAAGCTATATTTGGTATGGTGTTAATGGTGATTTTATATGTGTAAGTATATTATTATAGGTGAAGAGGAGGAAAACGAGATCAAACCTAGGAAGTCAAGGAAAGGCAGCAAGCAGCCACAAGCAAAGAAAAGCAAGAAATAATAGGGATGCTACCGGTCGTAGGCGACTGGTCACTAAAGGTAGAAGTGGTTCTAAGAGGCACGACCGGTCGTATGTGACCGGTCGACTATTGGAAAGGGCGCGTTATGAATAAGCGACCGGTCGTCTGTGACCGGTTGATAGTTAAAGAGAGAACGATATAGGCAGCAACCGGTCGTCTGTGACCGGTCGATAGTTAAAAAAAGAACGATATAGGCAGCGACCAGTCGTCTGTGACCGGTCGATAGTTGAAGAAAGGACAATATAGGTAGCGACCAGTCGCTTGTGACCGGTCACCTAAGGCACGAGGTAAAGCACAAATAGCGACCGGTCATCTATGACCGGTCAGAAAAATCAAGGAAAAAACATAGGTTGAGCTTAAGATACTTAGAAGTAGTCCGGCAGTTAGAAATAAAGGATGTAAAAAAGTGTACTTACAATAGGAGAATGTAGAACTCACATAGGATGCAGACATAACCTATATTGGGCCCACTTTAATATGCTCTTAATATACCATCAAATATGACATAAAAATGTTAACACGAACCACACCTAAGTTGACTGCTCACAAACAAACAACACTAAGATTCTTTAGTGGACTGATAATGGGTGGTTATAAAGTGAGGCTTCCCCATTTACTGATCATGGATGATTTCATCTTCTATAAACCATCCCAAAAGGAAATCACCTGTCTACAATGGATTCTAATGATGTATGCAAAAATAAGTAGTTTAGAAATAAACGTAGCAAAATTTGAAACATTTTGTATCACCACATCACGAGAGGAGGAACAAATGATAGAGAAATTTTAGGACGCTGAAAGGAAGAAAACATGGCTACATATTATCATGAAAGTTGAGGGAAAACAAGGTGGATAGTAGATAGCCTGTCAAAACTGAACTGGAGTGATGATAAGATCGATTAGAGCTTGAAGAGATCACACCTTATTATGCAAACCTCTTTAAAAACTCGATAAAAGCAAAAGAGGTTAGTAGCGTGCAAAGAAGATTTGTTTAGTCATAAAATCTACAAAACCGAAAAAGCGATAGCATGAAGGAAGAATGAAATACCAAAACTTAGTGGAAGATTTAGATTGTCAAACCTACAGACCAAGTACGGCTTACCTTTGATACTCCAAGCCTTCGCCCACATATTGTAAATACTCCAGCCTTCAAGGCGTTGCCACCGAGACAAAATCTCCTCCTTATCCTATTGAGAGCTTTTGGGCGGATCCCGGTATTTTGCTTTATTTATTAACTATTCTAATTTCACTTAGGTATTGTAACACTTCATATCGGTAACTGTCTCCTCAATTCATATTTATTCACAGCACAACACAGCACAAACACATCACAACACAACACAAACACAACACAACACGACACGACACGACATGACACGACACGACACGACACGACACGACACGACACGACACGACACGACACGACAAAACACGACACAACACGACGCGACACGACGCGACACGACGCGACACGACGCGACACGACGCGACACGACACAACACGACACAACACGACACAACATGAAACACAACACAACACAACACAACACAACACACACAACACAACACAACACAACACAACACAACACAAACAACACACACAAAACAAACACAACACAACACAACAAAAAACACAACACAACACAACACACAAAACACAACACAACACAAACACAACACAACACAACACAACAACAACACACACAACACGACACGACACGACACGACACGACACGACACGACACGACACGACACGACAGACACGACACGACACGACACGACACGACACGACACGACACGACACGACACGACACGACACGACACGACACGACACGACACGACACGACACGACACGACACGACACGACACGACACGACACGACACGACACGACACGACACGACACGACACGACACGACACGACCAGACACGACACGACACGACACGCACGACACGACACGACACGACACGACACGACACGACACGACACGACACGACACGACACGACACGACACGACACGACACGACACAACACGACACGACACGACACGACACGACACGCGACACGAAACAACACGACACAACACGACACAACACGACACAACACGACACGACACGACACAACACGACACGACACAGCAAACACAGCAACAAACACAACACAACACAAAAACACAAGCACAAACACAGCACAACACAGACACCACACAGCACAACACAGCACAACACAGCACAACACAGCACAACACAACACAACAAACACAACACAACACAAACAAAAACACAACACAACACAACACACACAACACAACACAACACAACACAACACAACACAACAAACACCACACAACACAACACAACACAACACAAACAACACACAACACAAACACAACACAACACAACACAACACAACACAACAAAACACAACACAACACAAACACAACACAACACAAAACACAACACAACACACACAAACAACACAACACAACCAAACACAACCACAAACCACAAAACACAACCAAAACAACACAACACAAACAAAACCAACAAAAAACACAACACAACACAACACAACACAACACAAACACAACACAAACAAACACAAAACACAACACAACAAAACACAACACAACACAACACAACACAACACAAACACAACACAACACAACACAACACAAACACAACACAACACAAAACACAACACAACACAAACAACACAACACGACACGACACGACACGAACACGACACGACACGACACGACACGACACGACACGACAACGACACGACACGACACGACACGACACGACACGACACAAAACACGACACAACACGACACAACACGAACGACACAACACAAACAAAACACACACACAAGGACACAACACGACACAAACGACACGACAACGACACGACACGACACGAACGACACGACACGACACGACACGACACGACACGACACGACACGACACGACACGACACGACACGACACGACACGACACGACACGACACGACACGACACGACACGACACGACACAACACGACAAACAGAACACAACACAACACGACACGACACGACACGACACAACACGACACAAACGACACACACGACACGACACGACACGACACGACACGACACGACACACACCACGACACGACACGACACGACACACCGACACGACACGACACGACACGACACGACACGACACGACACGACACGACACGACACGACAGACACGACACGACACGACACGACACGAACGACACGACACGACACGACACTAACACGACAAGACACGACACGACACAACAGAACACAACACAACACAACACAAAACACGACAGCACGACACGACACAACACGACACAACACGACACGACACGACACGACACGACACGACACGACACGACACGACACGACACGACACGCACACCATGACACGACACGACACGAACGACACGACAACGACACCACACAACACAGCACAACACAACACAACACAACACAACACAACACGACACGACACGACACGACACGACACGACACGACACGACACGACACGACACGACACGACACACGACACGACACGACACGACACGACACGACACGACACGACACGACACGACACGACACGACACGACCGACACGACACGACACGACACACACGACACGACACGACACGACACACACGACACGACACGACACGACACACATAACACAACACGACACGACATGACACGACAAGACACAACACAACACGACACATATAACACGACACACACGAACAACACGACACACACGACACGACACAACACAAACGACAAGACACAACACAACACGACACAACACAACACGACACTATACGACACAACACGACACAACACGACACGACACACACGACACTATACGACACAACACAACATGACACAACACGACACAACACGACACACACGACACAACACAACCAACATAACACAACACACACGACACAACACAACACACACAACACAACACACAACACAACACAACACACACAAACAAACACAACACAACACAACACCACAACCAACACAACACAACACAACACAACACAACACAACACAACACAACACAACACAACACAACACGACACGACACGACACGACACGACACGACACGACACGAACGACACGACACGACACTACACTACACGACACGACACTACGACACTACACTACACGACACGACACGCACGACACGACCGACACGACACGACACGACACGACCACACGACACGACACGACACGACACTACACGACACGACACGACACACACGACACGACACGAACACGACACGACAACAACACACACAACACAACACAACACAACACAACACAACACAACACAACACAACACACACAACACAACACAACACAACACAACACAACACCACACAACACAACACACACACACTACCGACACGACACTACACGACACTACACTCACGACACTACACACTACACTACACGACACTACACACACTACACCTACAAACGACACTACAGACACTACACACTACACTACACAACACGACACAACACGACACAACACGACACAACACAACACAACACGACACAACACACACACTACACAACACACACAACACGACACTACACTCCACAACAACTCCACACACTACACGACACACGACACGACTCAACACTACGCAACACGACAACTACACAACACGACACAACACACACAACACAACACAACCAACACTACACACGACACGACACGACACGACACTACACACACTACACAACACACACACAACACAACACAACACAACACAACACAACACACACAACACAACACAACACAACACAACACAACACAACACAACACAACACACACAACACAACACAACACACACAACACAACACACACAACACAACACACACAACAACACAACACAACACAACAACACACACACACAACACAACACAACACCACACACAACACAACACAACACACACAACAACACAACACACAACACTACACAACACTACACAACTACACCACACAACACACAACACACACAACACGACACAACACACCACACACACAACAAACACACACCACACACACACACACAACACTACACTCACTACACACACTACACAACTACACACACACACAACACACCAACACGACACAACACTACACAACACTACACAACACTACACACACAACACACACAACACGACACACACACACACACAACACACACAACAAACACACACACACAACACACACAAACACACACACACTCACAAACGACACAACACAACACAACACAACACAACACAACACAACACAACACAACACAACACAACACAACACAACACAACACAACAAAAACAAAAAACAACCAACAAACAACACACACACACAACACACACACACAGCACATCACAGCACAGCACAGCACAACACACCATAGCATAACACAGATGATCTTCCTAACAATTGAATACTTGGCGGAGATAATTGAAAGAAAAAGGGATGTGTGGGTCTGGACATGAGTGTGGTGGACAAATTTTTTGATACAATCAAAGTTGCTCATTGAAGGGTCTAAGATACTTGATATGCTTCATTAGAAGCAAATGTGAATGTACTAATATGAGCTAGTTGTTTTATCTGAAAATTGTCACGAGTTCGGCAACCCAACACTAAATTATACTGTATTTCCTTAATGGAAATTCCCCCCAGAGTTCTAACCTATAAGATTTTAATGAAACAAAAAGGTCCTGGGTTGGGGTGAATCATACTGTAATTAATTTTAAATTTTCAGTAAATAATATCTAATTATAAAAATACATGAACATTATATAGTATCATTCTATCATGTATCACCAAAATCAGAATTAGTAATATGATTATGTGTTAGTACATTATTACAATTTGTAAACTGATACATGGTGTATAGCTTTACACATATACTCTCATCAAGTTAAAAAGTGTCCGAATAATTATTCTCATAAGATTATGAGACTTGTGGTTCATAATTCTAGGTGTGAGAAAATATTCAAACCACCAAAATCGCGATAAGATTACATTTTGTTCAGGGAAGAGATCCTTTGAGTAAATATGATAAAAATATGATGATAATTAAATATTAGGGTTAGCGTATTTTGGGTGCATGGACCCAATTTATAAATAGAGGTGTTTTCGAAACTCAACCGACCATATGTGTCCTAATACCGCATCAAACCGACAAAATTCATTGTTATAGGCAACTAGTATTTCTAATGATAGTTGCATGAGCAATGAGAAGAAAGCCCCATCTCTAACATCTAGCCAACGTAGTATCACACTTCCGTAGAACAAGAAAATCAACTAAACTAAACATACTTTCAACCATACAATACATACACTTTTAGAAACCCGAACCAACCATCACAAAGTCGCAAAAACAACCTGACCAAAATCAACCAAGATCCAAAATATAGCATGTCTATAAAAATTTAAAACTAGAGAAACTAGGAGATACCATAATAATGGTTAGCCAAAAGGAAGGCACTAGAGGAAACCGAAAGTTCCATGATCTACTAATTACATGATTAGTACTAAACCTCGTGTAATTAGTTAACCAACCCTTCATTTGTCTGGATGACTTTGAACATTCCTCAAAGTCATCTGTCTCTCAAACCTTGATGTGCCATCCTCCCCCCTCCCCCCAACCATATTGTTTGAGTTAAAATCGACCATGACCTTCTTCCCCTTTCAATCAGCCGCAACTAAGTTCAAGTCTCATACCTCCTCCCTCGACATATCAGCAATCAAGCACCTAAACTTATGCTTCTTAAAACCATCACAAGAACAAGGGATATCAATATGCATGAATTCAAGAAGTGGAGAGGGGTTAGCTTTTGAGATTGCAAAACCCGGTCCCTATGTACCACCCTCAACGATGCCTCTTTCAACTTTATCATTCATCATATTATGCTCTAAGAGGTCAGCCACCACCCCACAGGTAAAGGACCATGGTTTGAGTCCCTCGTAGATAACCTTAGGATTTGTTCAGGCTAGATAAATATCTGTATTGAGCCACATATCGTAAGGTGAATCTCCATCCTCAAGGTTTCAATTATTCAGACGGAAGTCTGAGTATCGAGTAGGAGACTGTATATCGAACAAATCACAAGCATATTGTCATATGTAATCTTGAAAACCCAATCCTTACCAGCAATATAGAGCGACAGGCAACACAACAAGGGGACATGGATATTGAGTAAAACCTTTATACGCAGGTACTTGTATCTTGAGGAAGCGGGGGTCTTCCATGACACCCGTGAACTGGCCAACCTTCCGAGCCACTTGTTGCGTAATATTGATATTGCAATAAGATTCAGGGACATCATAAACTCTTACCCAGAACGAGATCCATGTGAAGACATGTGCCTCGTTTGTCTTTCCCATTTAAACACCCTTAATCATAAATAGGGCATTGTTCACCACCCATGGCCCTCTAACCAAGATTGCATGCATCGCAATCTTCTTCTAAAACTCAATCACAAAAAGATTACGACTCATCTTACCAAAGCTAAACCCCCAAATACACTCCATAACTGCCGAAGAGAAGTTTTTAAGAAGCTAAAGCTAACAAGGGGTGTGGTGAAATGTTTACCAAACAAACATCTTTCTGGGGCCAACAAAGTACCTTGAAATTGTAAAAACCCGCATGGTGCGAAAGGAAAAAAGAGAACCCAAACTTTCCCTTATTTTGTGAAGCACATGTAGACTAAATAAACCCATGGAGGATGTTTCAAGTGTAAAACACCAAGAGGGGGAGTGTTAAGATGTCATAGACAAACTTGGGGTAGACCAATAGACGCCCACAAACCCTCCCGCGGAAGGGAGACCCGTCTAAGAGGGATAATCTATGGTTTTCAATTCATGCACCTAATCCCTATAAATAGAGGTGTTAGTTATGGTATTTGTGCATTATTGTGAGATATAGTTCACATGATTGCGATTTGATCACCCGATCCTATGATTTTTCCGATTTAAATTCACAGTTTCAATCTGACACTTATGCTGAATCAAAATCATTTTGAATCACTGATCATGGTATTCTATAGTTCAAAAATTGAAAACCTATTATAATTTTAAAAAACAAAAACCTTGATTTTAAACAATACAAATGTTCTTAATACACATTGGAATACTTTCAGACCAAAAACCTTCACAGTTGCTACCCCTCCCGAAATTCGCAAGCATATGCGCCTCTAGATTACTTCCCTTAGGAACAAAAGACCACAACACTTTGTCAAAACCATTCGATAATCTAAGTACATTGTATACAACCATTTTCGTATTAAGAGATACATCTTTGATCCCATTAATATAATTTATAATAAATTTAAAGTTTGAAAAGACCTAACATTTCCAAAAACCAGCCTGCAACACCCACTTTGCACCCTGCACCAGAGCTCGTGCCTTCACCTCCGCCGATTAGTTCCCGCCCGTGAATCCCAAAATTCCAACTACCACCACTTCCCCATTATCCTTCCCCACCATCCCCACTCTGCTGAGCCCACCCTCAGCTGTGCTACCATCATTATACATGTCAAGGACATCTGCATCAGGAACATCAGCTACAACCTGTATATCCCTCTTACCAGCGATGGATGTAGAGCCCAAGTATGCCTCAGCCTGCGTCCAGCCCACTCCAAACTTCTAGCTTGACCATGCTAAACTTGACACCTTGAGAACCAAAGTTTCCATACGAGAAGAACACACTTATCAAGCAAAGACATATCGAAGGATAAACATTGCTGCAAAACTCTATCAATAAAAGCTCCATCATTATGCAAGACACTCGGCCTGCACATTGACACCCGCATCCAGAGACTGTGAATCGTTGGGCACAGTACAAAGGAATGCAGAAAGGTTTCCTCCCCACACAGAAACAAGCAGAGTCATATCACCTACTGAACCGATTGGCCAAAAAGCCCTACAAGGCAAAGCTCCATGAAGCAAACGCCAACCAAAAACCTTAACCCGATTTGGAAGAAACACTTCCAAACGCTACTAACATCTTTACCCATCAACCCCTCAGAAGAGCTTTGACATTGTTTATGTCCTCGTTTTTTAGAGCCATAAAGTATGCCGATCGAGTAGTGAAAGACCCAGAGCTAGTACCCCTCTAAACCCATCCATCGTCACTAGCATGTTGATAAAGAGGAAAGCTCATTATTTCTCTAGCATCTTCTTCTATGAACCATCATAAAATCAAAGACCCTCGCTAACTTCTATCGACAGGATTAATAAGCCAAGATATTTTACCCTCTTTATAGCTAAACCTATCAACATCCATGGAAAGGGTTTACATCCAACCTTATCAGGAAGCCAACGGGATATCAATGTAATGGTCTCCCCATTCCCCATGATTCTTCCACCCACCCACCCCCCATTAACCAAATAAAGTCTAAAGAAAAAAGCTCTCCAAACTGGGCTCGGCCTACTACCAAGACTAGCCTTCAAAACACACTTATTCTTAAAAAATGAGCTTGGATGAGTCTAGATAAAAGAGAAGAAGGGCTGGATAGAACTCGCTAGACCTGTCTAGCAAGAAGGGCATAATTAAAAGAACCTAAATCCCCCAGATTTTAAACTCTCACACATATAACTCCATTTTGTCCAGTGCATCCCTCTTTTATGCACACTTCATGTCCACCACATCTTATAAATATCACATGTAGATCAAGTACCAAGGAGGTTGGCAACTTAATAACATTCATTACATAAATTAGAAGGATTGTAAGACATTCTTAATCAAAATACCCTGCGCTGCTTGCAAAGATAATCTACCTCACCTTGGACTTTTTGTAGTACACTCTCACGAATGCTATGAAAGACTCCCCTCTTACTTCTTCCCACCTTACTAGGAATCACCAAATACAAACCAAAATCATTCACTTCTCTATAACCAAAACATGAAACATCACTCCCCCTTGTTGGTAATGGAACTACCCTTGGAAACATGATACTCGATTTTTGTGGATTGATACATTGCCCAGAAGCTTCTAAAATTTGTTCAGTGGCTAAACCAAGCAATACATAATCATCTATGAAGAACAAACTAGTTATACCATCACTCAAGCCCCTTACTACAATACCCTTATAAATGCCAACATCTACCGCAAGGCGAAGAACAGAGGACAAAACTTTTATACACCTAATAAACAAGAGAGGGGACAAAGGATCTCCATAAAACACCCCTTTTTGTGGATAAAAATCCTGACCAGGGTAACCATTAATCAAAACAGACATGGAGATAGTTGTAATACACTTTATAATCAGAGTGATACATCTAGGGTGGAAGCCCATGCTAGTTAAGACTCCCAAAACAAAATCCCACTCAACTTTATCGAATGCTTTGGACATATCAATTTTATATGAAAAGGCCACGTTAGTTCTAGCCATAGATATATGCATAAGGTGCAACAACTCATGAGCTACAATGATGTTATCAGTTATCAGCCTTTCAGATATGAAAGCCCCTTATCAATGGAAATAACTAAAGGAATTGTTGGTTTAATTCTATTGACAAGGACCTAGCAATCACCATATAAACCATATCACACAAGGAAATAGGGAGATAATCAACCATCCCCTTTCGTTTAGAAATAAGAACAAGTTGGGTATGATTTATTTGTGGAGGGAGAGAGGCAGTGTTGAGGAATGAGAAGACCGTATCAACAAAATCATCATCGGCTATATCCCAAAAAGCAAGAAGAAAAGTACCGTTAATCCCGTTCGGGCCAGGGGACTTATGTGAATGCATTCCTCTCATGGCTTGCAGAACCTCCTCCTTGGTAAAATTCTCTCCCATTGCTACATAAATGTCATCAGGAACATGATTCTCTACACGCTCAAGTAGATGATAATTGAATTTAAGATTTGTAGAAGTAAATAATTTTGAAAAAAAACCCTAGCAACATCCTCAATTCCATTCTAGTCAGTAATAAGACCCCCTCCCCCCCCCCCCCCCCGAGTTAGTGATTGCAAAAATTGAGTTCATGTGCGTGTAGCAGTAAAAATATAATGTGAACTATATATCTACCACCTAGGCAGTGTACCTATCATTTTACGGGATTGTGAATGAGTGGGAATTGTTGATCTCAGGGACCTCGTTCAATTAATCTAGTTGAATGACTGACTCAATAAACAAACATAAAATAATAAAACAATAAACGTAAATTAAATAAAGAAATAAAGATTGAAACTTTAAATCTAAGGAAACGCCCCAGATTATTCTATATACCATCTCTTTCTAAATCTATTAATTAATTATTTCCTAATTATACAATAAACTTAGAAACTATAAATAATTCATCAACGGCTGAGTTCAAACAAATCCTAATCAGTTGCTAGAACTAGCAACTGGCTAATGCTCTAATCTGAACATAAGCTAATCGCATAAAGAATAATTTCTATTGGATACAGATTAACCTATAGGCGGAATCATGCTTCTAGTCGTTAATCCGGTTTAACTTCCTATGTCTTATTATCTATCTCAGCTTCGTGTGTTGATTAGAAAACTACAAATGTTGCTTTAATAGTGGATCAAAAGATTAAAGCACATGAAGAATATGATTTAAACTACTGCATTAATAAATTAGTGAAAAGATTATAAATAAATATAAGAGTAAATTACTCAGAACCCCCTTGAGGATTTGGGATATTATAGTTAACCCCCTTGTGTTTATCATAATTATTGGTAACCACCTCAAGGTTAAGGTATCTTTGACTACGAGCCCCCGAACTATAACTCTGTGATCAAAACGTTAACTATGTATTGACTTATCAGCTTAATCACATTAATAATGCTAGGCTGGACAACAAAACTACTTAATTAACATCATCTAACTCTTTCTCATCCCACTTTAGATACATTTTCAAGGAAGGGTTGCCATTTTTAGGAATATAATAATGCAGCTTAAGTAGTGTTTTTTGTCCAGCATGACCTTATTAATATGATTAAGCTGATACGTTAACACGTAGTTAACTTCTTGATAATAGAGTTATAGTTCGGGGGCTCATAGTCAAAGATACCTTAACCTCAAGGTGGTTACCAGTAATTATGATAAACACAAGGGGGTTAACTGTAATATCCTAAATTCTCAAGGGGTTCTGAGTAATTTACTCTAAATATAAAGATCCAATTTGCAACCCCAACCCGAGGAGCTTAACTAATTACTCTAGCATAAATCTAATAAGAATAGGAAAAATAGAAGAATAACATATTGAACATATTAGGTAAAAGGGAAGAAGAAACTCCGGTTTGAAGATCCCCTCTCCGCCTTTCGCTGTCACGTGCCTCTGTGTAATCTTCCTCCTCAATGGTGGAATTGTGGTGCTGGTTAGTGGAGTAGCAGAGCCTCACCCTTCAAGAGGCATACGACATGAGTAGGTTCTGTCCTTCCAACCCTAGGTGTCTTTTTATAAAAAAAAATAGAGACATTTATCTCTTAAAAATGTGTATTTTTGACTTCTGGCGGCTGCATCCTCTAGATGTGTTTTAGGGAAGTTTCAGCCTCTGTCCAGACATGCAAGTTCAGACATGTCTGGATAGGTCAATATGCCAACTTATTTTGGGTCTAGATTTGTCATTCGGACTCTGTTTTGCTTCCTGTTTGTTGTGTTGCGAAGCTTGTGAAATAATTTATGAATTTTTAAGATCTTTTTCTACATTTGACACATAAATGTATCATTTCACATTGAAACATAAATCTAAGGAAAAACATATGGTAAGTAAGAAAGATTATCCAAAAGTAATGTGAATAATAGGTCAATTAAACCCTCAAAGGTCGATAGATTTTGCACTTGTCAGCGTAATCTTGTCCTAAACTGGTTAAAAAATAAGGATGACTTTTGATGACCTTCTCGGAGCCAAGTATCATGCAAACGCTAAAACCACCACATCTCCTTCTTCAAAAGCAACCAGTCCATTGTTTTTCGATAACTAGCACCAGCGTGCAAGACCTTCCTTTGTAGGATAAAAAAGCAATCAAATCCACTTCCGCTCAACCATATCCAAGGATTGGCGCTCCTCCCGAAGTTTCACCCTCCTTCACCGGTGTAATTCACGACCACAGGTCATGACTTTGCTTTGATATCCACCACCCAGTAACCAAGGCTTCTCCTATACCCTTTTGACAATCTCACAACATTCTTTAGAGGCAGCCCAACAGTTTTGCAAGCTAAAAGGCTTAACTCCCCAGTGACGCACAGGCTAAAGGACCAGCTTGATGAGCTGATTATCTAAACGGCCCCATCATTAATGAAAGTTTGTTGCTTCCAAAAATAAGCCCATCGATGCATGATTCGCAAGAAATCAATCTAGCATACTCGTGGTATTCCATATGCCCCAATGCCTATTGTCAAAAGTATAAACACATCCGACAAAACCCAGATCATGAAGCCCACAAGGCACAACACACTACGATAGAGTCTCATACAACTACGATTCCTAGGCACCAAGCCTCACTACTCTGAGCTAAACAAAACTTTGATAAAATCTTCACACAACAGCCAAGGACCTGCCCACATGGTATGAAGCTCCTTCAACAGATGCCACGTTCTTCACTTATCCTAGTGTCAAGCCCAACCGTACACCATAGTAAGCCGTCATTCATTGCCCCAAACATCATTAATTAGACAATCTATGTGACACCCTGAGAAAGAGAGAAGCCTAACATCAAGATCAGCTTTTCACAAGAGACAAACACCACTACTACGCCCTATACTATCCCCCACAAACCAATGAAACCTAGCCGCCACACTACTCATTTCTGAACCCAAAAATAGCTTTGTTTCTGAAAGAAAACAGCAGGTGACTGTTTTCGGATAAGATTTCAGAGCCAATGAACTGCACGGGGGTTACCAAGCCTCTGACAGTTCACTATAAGGAAATACATTATTCTTGGAAGCCCTTGGATTCCCCCAGGGGCGCCGTTGAAGGCAAGTCAGACTCCTCATTCCTCACTCTATTAGAAACCAACTCAAGCTGCTCCCTCTCAATAAACTCCTCTAGCGTCGAATCATACTCCACCCAATCGATCATCTGCTTGAGACCAGTTATCTCAAGATCAACAGGTCGAACGTGGACAAGTACAAGATCACTAACATCAAAATTCTTATCTGTTACCTCATTCCCCGCATCCGGAGGCAGAGCCCCCATCACAATAAGCCCTTCCAACACATTGAACTCCTCATGCTCCCCCATCAGATCTAAAGTTGTTGACCCCTGGATCATCCATCTTGTCGACACGAAAGGAAGAAGAAGCGGCTCGCCTATGGATCAAATTAACCTCATCGTGCTCATTTCTAGTGCCCCCACTAACACTCCCAACCCATAACCGTGGCCCATATATGCAAAATCAGTACTTGTAGCCTCCGTACGATAAGGGAAGCCAAGGGTACCATGCAAGAAGAGGCCGCAAAGGAAAAAAATGCTCGAAAGCCTCTCATATGTAAGACGGGGCATGGTAGTCTTACCAAGCAGTTGAATCGTTACATAACGATGGATGGGGTTGGTGATATCCACCCATACTTGATTCTCATTAAATCACTTCCCCCACGGCGCTCATGCTCTTGGTACTCTATAAACCCATCTGATTCTGTCCCTCACATGCTTAACGAAGCCAACAGGCAGGAAAAGAAATGGGAGGTCATGGACCTGAACCCAAAACAGGATCCATTGGAACACATGATCAAGGGGAACTTTAGACATACCAACTCCACTAATGCAAGTAAACATCCATCAAGGTCCACGGACACCTCCTTAAGACAACATTCAGTTTTTCCTCATCTTTAAATTTGAACAAAAACAGCCCCATCCGAAGATCGTGAACTTTAAGGGAATCCTCCATTTGCCAAACTCGACTCAAAGTTCTTTCCGTAGCCAGAACATCAACACTCTCAAGGAATAACTTACAAATTAAGCATCAGGCATAAGGGACTCCTGATTGAAACTCCTCCAAGTCCCAAATGTCCATGCTCGCCTCCTCCTTAACAGTTAGGGCAAGACTAGAGCTACACATAACCAGTTCATCTACATTAGGGCTGCCCAAAAAATTCCGAAACCGCGGTATCCGAACGAAACCGAAGTGAACCGTACCTGTTTTCAGGTTAACCGTACCGGTTCTTGCGGAATGGTTAACCGAACCGTGTAAATAGACCGGTTTCAGTTTCGGTAACGGTATTGAATTTTCCAAAACGGTTAACCGTGGTTAACTGATTATATAAACAATAAAAAACTTTAAATATTAGTGTTCAACTTGTATAATAATTAATGTTATCTATTGAGATAATATGCATATTATTATATATTTTTTTCACATATGTTTGAGTTGTCACTCATGATTTAGGTGAATGATCACTGTTGTACTATAATATTAATGGTATGAGTCTCATCAATAAAAAAAATATACGGCTACAAGGTTACCCGATAAAATCGAACCGAACTAAAGGTTAACCGGTCTAAACGGAATGGTAATGAAATCGGATTTTAGAAAACCGAATTAAATGGTTAACCGAATCCGGTTAACCAATCTAAATTGAATGGTAATGGAATTGGATTTTACAAAACCGAAGACCCGGTTAACCGAAAGCGGTTAACCGAATAAGGCGGTTAACCTACATGGGCAGCCCTAATCTACATTTGTCGATTTTGTAGCCATGCAAAAAAAAGGAAGAGGAATAGCTGAAGAAAACAATCAAGGAAAGAAAAGGATAAGAAAGAAAATAGCCGAACAAAAGAAATACTAAAGACTATGATTTATATGGAGGTAATCAAAACAAGGATTCGAAACCAGCTTAGAAGAGAGAAACCATGCAAAACGTCATATAGTCATGAGCATGCAAACCCTAAGTAACATCGACCTACAAAATCTACTTGAGTAGCAACCTACCGCTTTCCAAAAAGTATTTGCCTTGAAAACAAAGTTAAAAAGCTATCACTTGTCAAGAGGAAACCCGCGATGAACATGCAACGACGTCGAACCTAAGGGAGGAGATAAGCAAGAGAAAGAATCCAATCAGTCACCCCGTTAACGGAGGGAAAACCAATAAGTGACGGTGATTTAAACAATCATTCTTTTTTTTTTTTCCTTTCTTTCTCCTCTATAAAACCTAGGGTAATTTCATGAAATGCCACTATATTTTTGCTAATTCATGAAATGCCACTAAAAAAAAAGAAAGTCACGAAATGCCACTATATTTTTGAAAAGTTCATGAAATGCCACTATAGATGGAAAAAAGACAAACATACCCTACTAGTTAATAAAGTACTTTTAAAGTTCACAATATGCCCCTAAGTGTTAAAAATTAATAAAAATATCAACATATCAACATATAATAAAAATATAAAAAAGGGAATTTTCACTAAATACCACTGAGTTTGTGCTTAATTCACGATATACCACGGTGTTTTTAAAATTACATAGGATAACACTAAGTTTTTACTTATTTCACCAGATAATATTCTGTCTCATATTTTGTTAAATGTTCCATTAATATCCCTGGAAAAAAAGATTAAAGTACCTGTGAGCCTCGATTTTTAATCCTTATCATATGTTGATTCGAGTTGATTAGGATTTGATCGGGTTTTAGGTCCACTTATAACCTAAGTTTAATAACTAAGTCATATAACCATAATTATTGAAACCTAAGCTAGCTCACTGGAACCTATTACGAGTCGCCACCTAATTTTAACCTAGATCAAATTAGGAAAGGAGAGTTCGGGTTCGGGGGCTTGATATTCGACTTAATTAGGGTTCAATTACTTTCATTACCCCTAGAAGTCGTTTTTCCTCTACTTAGTTTAATTATGGCCTATTACGAGTAAAAAAATAAAACTACCTAAACTAGGGTTTCAGAGGCAGAATTAGGTCAAATTTTAATTATGTCCGTAGCCACGGACCTAATGTCTGAGACCACGGACCCCAATTGAATTACATGACTATGAAAATCGAATTAAAATAAAAACGTAAACTTGAAAAGTCCGGGGCCACGGACAAGGTGTCCGTGGGCCCGGACATGTACTGTTAAAAACCCTAAAATTTGAAAAATAAGAAATCCCGCCACCGTCCGTGGGTGTCCGTGGCTACGGACAACCCGTCCGCGGTCACGGACCACCCACGGACAGTGGGTTTTTAGTGGTTCTCGACGGCGTTTTTGACTCAAAATTTATGCACGTGTGGCCTGAAAGATTTTCAAGATGTTAGTAATCAAATATTCATAGTTTGAAGTTGAATTAAGCACGAAACTTAGCAAACAAGTAACAAGCCAGAAGCAAAAACAAATAACAATACAGAAGCCGAAAAGGGTCGGTTTGAACCCAAAATTTGACAGAAGACTAATAAAGTTGCAAGGCTTCTGAAAAGTGTGATTATAACCTGTTTTGGCTTCTGGAACAACGAGACTCTTCACGTTGGGATTCTTTCGGTGCTCCGTTGATCTCGGTTCTGGATTGAGTTCGAACCCGGCTTCTGACTATTGATTTTTGATGCTATTCCTCCCGTTTTGGTGGTGATTTAGCCGCTGTTTGATGGTTAGAACAATGTTGGAAGTTGAAAATTGTGTGAAAGTATGGATTTGAGAAGGATTTCGGTATTGTTTTGGTGCTTGGAAGTGCAAAAACGAGAGGCAGGTTATGGAAGAGAGTTTGATTGCCTAGGGTTCTGAGAGCTTATGAGATTCTGTTTTGATCAAGAGATTTATCCCTTTATATAGACTTCCTTAAAGATAAAGAAAATCTAGTGAAAACAAGATTCTTCGGGATTTTAATTAAGTGACTTCCCAAGGGGGTTTTGCTGTTAAATCTTAGCCCCATGTCAAGGATGATAATTATGATTTTTCTGAGGTGGAATCGAATTTTTTAAGTATTGTAATAATTTTAAATTCAATTTCTCGTCAGATTCAATCAGAAATTGCTAGGAAATTACTGGGAATTTGAAAAATCAAAATTCCAACGCCATTATGCTTAAAATGTCATCCTATATCATGGGTTAAAATTTCAAAACATTCCAAATTGATTAGAGCCGCTTTCGGAGGAGAGAGAAAGCTCATTGGGGACTTAAGAGCCTTGAAAATTACGAAAATACCCCTAAAGATGACTAAGCTATCCCTGACGCCCCGGAATGCGCCGATCGAACCGGGAATCCTTGCTGTTTGACCAAACTACCCTTTTTGCACCTATACTTCAAGAGACTCTCCTCTGGGGTTAAAATTTTGGGTATAACATTACCCATATAAATAGGTAAATAAAAGTGATGTCTTATGAAATTTATCAGTATGACAAATTACTTTTAAGTTGTTAATTAATGACAGGAGTAGTTTAGTCATTTTCCTGAAATATTGACAAAACATTTAACAAAATATGAGATAGAGTGTTATCTGATGAAATCAGCAAAAACTTAGTGTTATCCTGTGTAATTTTAAAAACACAGTAGTATATCGTGAATTAAGCAAAAACTCAGTGGTATTTGATGAAATTTCCTAACATATATTATAAAATGTTATAAAATTTAAAAAAAATTTATTTTTTTTAAAAAAATAAATTTAAAAATTTAAAAAATTTAAAAAATGAAAATTTCATTAAATATTAAAATAAATATTTCCTTTTTTAAAATTTATTCAATACCATAAAAAGAATGTTGAGTTCTAAACAAATAATTTATACCAATTTTTCTACCAATATAGTACCATAATTTATACCAAATAAGTACCATAATTTTTATCACATTTTTTAATTATTATTTTTTATCAATTTAGATTGTTTATTTCTTCAAAGGAAATATTTTTTGTTTTGCTGATAAATTTTAAAAACAAAAATTTCTAAATATAATAATTTATTGGAAATAGAGAGACTAAGAATATATATATATATAACATACAATATTAATTAGTAAAACTTATTTGAAATGTAGAATAAAACGTTTTTAGAATAATAATATGCACCTTATTAGGAGCAAGTAATGATAACCAAAGAAAGAATAAGTTACATATTATTATTCTGAAAATGTTTTATTCTACATTTCAAACAAGTTTTAATATTTAATATTGTATGTTATATATATATATATATTCTTAGTCGCTCTATTTTCAATAAATTATTATATTTAGAAATTTTTGTTTTTAAAATTTAACAGCAATAAAAAAATTATTTCCTTCAAAAAAATAAATACTAAATTGATAGAAAATATTATTAAAAAATGTGATAAAAATTATGGTACTTATTTGGTATAAATTATGGTACTATATTGGTTGAAAAATTGGTATAAATTATTTGTTTGGAACTCAATATTCTTATTGAATATTTTAAAAAATGAATTTTTTAATATTTAATGATATTTAATTTTTAAATTTTAAAATTTTTAAATTTTAAATTTTTATGTTTTTTTAAAATTTTTAATTTTTTTAATTTTTATTATATTTTGATAGTTTTGTTAATTTTTGTTTATTTTTTAAACTTAGGGACATATTGTGAACTTTAAAAGTACTTTGTTAACCAGTAGAGGTATTTTTGTCTTTTTTCCATCTATAGTGACATTTTATGGACTTTTCGAAAAATATAGTAGCATTTCATGACTTTTTTTTTTAGTGTCATTTCATGAATTAGCCAAAAATATAGTGACATTTCATAAAATTTCCTTAAAACCTATTATAATCAACGCATACTTATTAACCCCTATATAAAGTTGTGGTCCTCGGTGTCACGTTCTGTTACACGGCTCTATACATATATGTGTGTATAATACATGCTGGGTCATGTTATTTCCAAAACAGTAACAAGCAAACATACGAAAACAATGAACAAAAATCTAGATGAAAATAATATGGCACCGAAATGACAAAGAGGAGAGCATGTTACTTGTTGTGTGATACATTTAAGTGCTACATAGAGAATGCGCTATATTGCAAGCATTTTTACAACAGCATGTGCTTTCGAACAATTGGTCGGTCCCACCACCGTCACGAGACGGTAACAGTAACATAGCAAGATAATAGTATATTGGGAAAATTCATGAGATATCCTATTTTCTTTCGTAATTCACAATATACTCCTGTGATTTTCGTAATTCAACTTTAAACATGTTTAAATGTTGTCCAAAATTGATAAAACTTCACATGGACGATGCTTAAGTGTTATATTTTGGTCCAATATCAAATTTGAAGTTTTTTAAGCTCACATGTGACCTGTGGGACCCAATGAATTCATTGGACCATGTGAGCTTAAAAAACTTCAAATTTGATATTGGACCAAAATATAACACTTTAGCATCGTCCATGTAAAATTTCATCAATTTTGGACAACATTTAAGCATGTTTAAAGTTAAATTACTAAAATCACAGGGGTATATTATGAATTACGAAAGAAAAAAGGGTATCTCGTGAATTTTCCCTAGTATATTTAGGAATGTCATTTTAGATGATATCCGTTAACTGATTTATCAGATTTAAAATTATATCTGATCTGATATGTTATATATCTATTTTAAGTTACACATTGTTTTATTTAGTAATTAAATTGACTTAATTTTTTTAATTAAAAAATAGTTATACTTATAATTTATGGCCTATTTTTATTTTCTCTCATACAAAGCACAACACATACTGTGTGTTTATTTTTTACTTGATATTAGTGAAATATTTTTACTATATTGAAATGAATTTTCTTACAATAAAGAGAATTTTGCTTTCAGCAATACAAACTTTTTTTTATTTATTACCATTTTAAAAATTTATTGTTTATGATATAAAAAAAAGGTTCACCCGATTATCACCTGATTTGTCCGAATCACCTGTGCATGATGGATGGTCGAATAACGGATGATGAATAAATAATATCAGTGAGTTTTTGTTTGATTCACGTTATTCCGTTGTATTTTTAAAATTATACTCCCTCCGTCCTGAATTGACCGTCCTGTTTACTATTTGGACATGTCGTTTGACTTCAATTTTTAACATATAAGATAAATTAATTTTGAAATTTTAAGTTTTGCATATGATTCCTTACATGATAAACTATATGTTACAAAATTTAGTTTTCTAAAATTATTTTATCTTATATGCTTAATATTGAAGTGGAAAAACGTGCCATAAAGTAAATAGGACAGTCAATTCAGGACGGAGGGAGTATAGTATAATATTAATTTTTTATTTGTATCAGTAGATAACATTCGGTCCTATATTTTGTCTATTTCGTTAATATTCTTTAGAAAATGATTAAATTACTATTATTATTAATTAATTGTTTGATAGCTATTTGTCATATTAATAAATTTTATAAGATCACTTTCATTTAATTAATGACATGAATAATTTGATCTTTAGAAAAAAAGATATTAATCGAACAATTAAAGAAAAATGGAATAAACACTTAATATTTTTCTATAATAAGTACTATAATTTTAGAAACATCAATTAAACAAAAATTGAATAATAGAGTCAGCACACCGATCAACTGCAAACCTACTCCTGTACACCTATAGTATCATATTCAATCACATGCATGTAGTATATGACATCCGCATGCAGCTACGTTTAATTGCAGCTAGCAAAATAGCAAAAGATTTACTGCCCCATGCGACGCCTACATGCGATGCATGTACATGCAGAAAGCGGTCCATGATTTGAAAACCTATAGATTGAGGTATAGCTAGCCTAGCTATACAAATGTCATTTTGATTGAAATGTAACAGGGACGAGAGAGAGAGTTGATTGTTCAAGAATGAATTTCACGTCTCGTAATAAAGAGAGTTTTTTTTTTTTTTATTGTGTAACACTAGATCAACTAAACATCTAGTAGACTCCACTGTATTTTTGTTTAAACTAATTCTGTTTTAAAAAATCTTATCAGTATCAGATCAATCATATACTAGAAATATTACCCTCTGTAAGTCGTTTTGGAGATAATTTTAAACTATTTTCAATTTAAATTTTATCCTAAAATGATTTACATTAAAATATTTTACATCTAACTAACGGCGGTAACATTAATTAAAGTCATCGATCGACTCTATTGACGTAGGGGTGGATATTAGATCGTGGGATTAGTTATAACAATATCTTCTTTTATGTAAAGGTAGTTATTTGTTTTGACCGAAAAAGTAGTTAATATTATCTGATACTAGTACAACTTGGTTGTAACTTGTACTGTAGAGTTATTATGAAATGTGTAGACTTGGAGTAATAGTAATTAATAGTGAATTGATGGTTGAATCAATTTTATCATAAGATATGGTTTTCAATATGCGTTACCTTGATATTGGACTTAAATTAATTATAGCTTTTCAAATATATTTAGTAGCGTTTGGCGGGGGAGAAGGGACCCACGGGAGCAAAAAATGACCTTACGATGCGTTTTTGTTGGGGAAGAGGGTCGTCACGTCGGTCACATGCACACATATATATACTCTCCTCCTCCACATGGAGCTTCACATGGGCCATACAACACACACTAGTGGACCAACCAACCAACCTCTCTTCTTCTATATTCAATTATAATGCATAAGGAAACTTGTATTTAAATAAAGTATAAGTGGTACGTACGTCAAAATTCATGAGTTCATGTATATATACGTGAAAGGTCGAGGGAGATCATGTCATTATATCAATTTTATTGGTTAGGGTATGAATGATTACCAATGATAAGAGATTCTATATATATGACATGATTATACCTTAAGCAACATAGAATTCTCATACTATATAGATGTCACATGCTATGTTAGCTTAGCTAGATAAATTGCAACTTTGAATATTTGTCACTATATAGATCGAACAACCTTAGTAGATAAGATAACAACTGTTTATTGAAAACGAAGAAACAATAGAAAATTCAGGAGTGACCATGCCAAATCTATCTTAGTAGATAACAACTGTTTATTCAAACCCTACTTAATTAAACGTATCGTCCATATTCTTTTGAACCTCCAACAAGCACGAACCACTTGTACTCAATATATATACTTGAGAGTTGTAATCTGTTAAAGACAAGAGACAAGACACGAACCATCATACTCAAGAACAAGGAAAAAAAAAAAAAAAGTAGTACGTACGTCGGCCATAAGTCCCGACATTCTCACTTGATTTACAAGGCAAGACATGACCATGCCAATTGCCAAGGTAGTTAATCCATCCAACCGCCCACGTTCAAATCTCGATCTTTCGGTGTACAAAAGTGACATCTCCAACTTCATGATATGGTTTGTTGTATGGTCAAACAGGGAAAAGATCGAAACAACATATATTCATTCCCAAGGATGCCTTAAATTACAACACATATACATACATACAATACACCTTTTCTTTTTCTCCCCAAAACCCACCTCTTAGTTCGAAAAGGACTAATTGAAAACCCTACTTAGATAAGGAAATAATACAAGGATAATGTCAATTTTCATTTTCATTCATTCTTGGCTATATGCTCTTTGGCTATATTTTAAACTGTACAATTTGTATAGTATAAAAGTATAAGTTTTGTAAACTTATTATACAGTTTAAGAAGTCAGTATGTATATCTATTAGAATTTCATTAATATTAGAATTCAATGTATAATTTTACATATCCATCTGTACGGTTTTTATTTACTAATGATTCAGTTTTTATCGAACAAATTAGCATCATTTTTATTATTCACAAAAGCCTCTAATTAAATCTAGAAGGATAATGTTAAATAAATAAAAACAACATCATGAACCCTACCCAACAAAAATTAAAGTAAGGTGTAGGGTGTGGGGTTGTGGTAGCTCAACTGTTAGGAGACAATGGGTATCCTTAAATATTAAGAAATCTTACCGAAATGGCCAACACAAAATAAATACATATATACGCTGCTATCATTGTCTTTTGTTACCCTCTATATATCGTGCAAATGACACCCACAAACATGTGTGACGCGTTACATGCTGCTATACACACTAACTTGGTCCCTCTTGTCTCATACACATTGTGAAAGTAACTAGTCGTGTATGTATCTATAAAATTCCAAAAGAAAAATGATATACGTTGTTGATCTTATGATAAGGATGTTACGTCGTAGCTTATAGGATAATGTCATACGTGTATATATAGTGTTATTATGAGTTGAATTGAAAATTAAGCGTCGTGCTAAATGGACTAACTTGAATAGTAACGAAAATTAGTTTTGTTTGCCGAAGAAATTATAATTCAAAGAATTAAAATTTCCAACGTGAGCTCGATGAATTTGGTGGATATTTATTTTTGTTGGTTGGTTGGTGTGTTGGTCAGTATCAGACAAACACGTAAGCCATGACTGTGCTTTGTCAGATATGAGTGTGTGCCTTGTCATCACCTACCCTCCCTTTTTTTTTTTCTTATTTATTGATGACAATCTATAGTTAATTTCTAGATGTACGGCCGAAATATCAATATTAATGTGCTCAGTTCAGTCTTTAAGTATTATATTTTGTTTCTTGACTTGTCAGACACATTTAGATTCATCCGGTTTTCAAATGATTTAACTTTGGTTTAGACACAAATGACGGGTATTAATTTGTGAGGTAAAGAGCTACCAAAAAATGGGGTTAATTAACTTATGGGTATGTAGAACACATACGGCCGGCCACTCAACCAGGGCTAATATAAGTGTATATATACATGTATCCATATTTCATTATTTTATTGTGATGTACTAATTGTCTCAATTTGGGAGGGCGCGCGATTCTTGCTCCCACTTTTGTTTTCCTTTGGATTAAGAAGATGATCTGAAGGAGGGGCACATTATGGTGAATCATTGTGCCTAATTACTTACAATGAGTTTCATTTTCTATTTTGACTTTCGTTTTTCATCCCATATCTAACTTAATACATGTTTTGTTTTCATCCCATAACTTAATACGCATGTTTTATTTTAATTTTCTATTTTGACTTTTCATCTTCTAATTCCAACGCTACACACTCCAAGATAGATTTGAAGTTTTTTAAGTAATATCTTATTCTTCCGCAAGATACGGTCTTTTATTTCTGTTTTGCTTCTAGAATGCGATTATAGCACTTATTTTATTAACAATTAACATTTCCATTATTTCAATAGAAATCAGGTCAACAAAAAAAAAAAAAACACGCGCGAGGTGACCACGAAAACAATTAACAAAATGTAGTAGGCGAACACACTTAATAATATAAGTCAACTCCAAGACTGCACCAGTGTAGTAAATGGTACTCTATAATGTCAACTGATAAATAAGATTTGCATCAAACCATGTCTAATGCGTATGCTGATCCAAATGAACCTATATAAAAACATTTGATTCCTCACGCTTAAATTACGTGCATTCCAATCAAAGCTACGAAAGAGAATTAATGTACATCATGATGCCCGTATCGATCGTATCCCTCCAAACCTCAACTAATAAGTGCCGGCAGACGCACGAAATGAATGTATAAGATAAGATATGATAGCGAACTTAATTACGCATCTCTATACTATATAGATACAGTTTGCAGGCGATCTGCGCACACACAATGGGGAAGTTCAGTCCTTTTTTAATATGGTGAAGTAGTCTTGGACATGCATATTGCTGCGCAGCCGACTTTGAAGTAAGACGACGAATGAGTCGTATGGATAAGACATTTTTAAGTATCGACATGATATTCAACCAAAAACATTTAGGTACAAAAAGTAAGCTCTATACAATGCATATACCTATACATCAGTAATAATAAGGACAAACGAATTGTATATATATAGAGGAAGCTATCTTTCGATTTGAAAAAAAAAAAAAAGAGAGATTTGACTTTGAGAAGATGAACACACTTATGGGAACATGGAACCCACTTGTTTCTTGGATAAAATTGGGTGCAGGGGAGACCTAGTAGTGACCCAACTGAGAGTTCTCCCAAAACCACTCCAATAGGAGGAAGAGCCACTAGTGCTTAAGAACCACTATCAATATGGGAGTGTTAGATTGTCTTCCCCTTAGAGTCCGAATGCCCTCGTTGGTCTATTCTGGCTGCCCACTCTGAGCGACTTCACTCTGCTTCCCAGGTAGCCCTTTCCCACAAAACTATCCTCACAAAATTTCCATTCTCCCTACTTAGCCCTCTCTTTCCCGATTCACACCACCATCCATTATTTTCCATATTACATCCGTACACCACAAAAAAAAAACACTATTGTACATCATCAGCAATTCTTGTTGGCCTTTACACCATGACTACCGATGGAACGATTACCCGATTTAAAACTTTAGAAGATCATATTAAGAAGACAAACGATGTCGTCAATGCTCTGGCCGCGGCTCATGTTGAACTGAAGGAAAATATGCAGTCCAAGTTAGCACGACAGGAGAAAGGCTTGTGTCATGATTGTGACGAACGGTTTCTCCCAAGGCATCACTGCAAGAATCGACAATTTTTATGGTTAGTCAGTGTATCTGATCCTGGGGATGATTCCATGCCTGAGGCCGATTTTGACTTTGCATTGCCGCCTTGAGGACAAGGACGCTTTCTGAGGGGGACAGAATATGACCGATCAAGAAAATCCTGAGTTATTTAGCTGATTATGTTTTTTTTTATTTCCTTATTTTTGAGTTTGTTAGGATATATATTTTCACAACTTACATGTTTATTTATTTGGGCATTTGAAGTTGTTGAGATCATCAATAAACAAGTTAACTCTCTTCTAATCCTTTCTCTATCTGCTCTCCTCTGGTTATGTTTATCCCTCCAGTTAGCGAGACCCAGTAGTGGCCCAAGTGGAGAACCCTCCCAAAATACCGGTCCAATAAGAGGAAGAGCCACTAGCGCTTAAGAACCACTACCAAGCCCACCCATTCCCAATGTGGGAGTGTTACATCGGGTGCTTAAGGTCTAAGCATGCCCAGGTTAGGTTGATCTTAAGAAAGTATATCTTAAAACCAAAACATTAATCATAGCTAGATTCTCAACGTGAAAGAATTACAAGAATTTCTTGTTTTAATCCATGATCTGGAAGAAAAAGGCTTCCGGTTTTCATTGTTGAACTACATATAAGATATTACATGGGTAATCGATTTCCTGCCCTTTAGCTTTAATTGCCTTAATTCTCTTGCCTTCACCATATTCATGTATCCTTAAATTCCTAGTCCTTGGATCCTAATAAGTCCGTTTTCGGACGGTAATCTATTTCTCATTTCTTCAATTCTATAGTTTTCTAGTATTCTATTAGTTCTTCCGCCTTTTGGTTGTCTTTCTTTCTAGCTCTACCTTTTGTTTTCCTAGTATTTGCATGTTCCATCCAACATTTTACGTCCTGCTTCAATTCTCCTGGCGGATTTGTTTTTCCTATCGGCTTGTTGTTCCCCCTGGTAGATATTCTTGTGAGCAAACTTCAGCAGCTTTAACCAATTTGCCTCAAAATCCTCTGAATCTAGGGTTCCACTCTCTCTTCTGTGAGGCGCTGCTTTTCCAGCTTTGCACCTTCTTATCTTTTCCATTGTTCCTAGTGGAGAAGAGATCAGACTTAGTGTATATATGGCATACCATCTCCCCCTTGTTGGCGTTTTCTGCAGCCGCAATGACTTAAATTTGGTGGTTTATCTCGTCAAAAAGGGACTTGCAATCCATGCAATCTCCACTGCTTTATATTTCTTCCACCGACAACATGCAGCTGATGGAGTATGATTTCTGTGGAGTTGGTATATGCTTCTTCTTCGTGAAGGGTCGTATCTGCTTGCATGTTTTGATGGGAAGCCAGTTGGGCTGTGGTGATGGTGGTGACGGTGGCAGGCTGTAGCTCGGTCCAAGGATATGTGTGCGATTGACCGCTTAACAAAGGATGAACATTCAGATTGGTGGATTGGGTCGTCAATTTCCCCATCGTCTTTGCTCTGCGCGATTCGGATGCAGGGAGGCAATATAGACCTGGCAAACGGGTTATCCGTTCGGGTTTTGGGTCATATCTTTTCAGCTCAATATCCGTTCAAGTAGGGGTGGCAAAACGGGTTCACGTGTCATGTTAGGCTAAACCCAAACCCGACCCGTTTATTAAATGGCTTGACCCGACCCAACCCGTTTAATTAATTGTGTCCAAATATGAAACCCAAACCCAATCCGTTTATTAAACGGGTTGACTTGTTTATTAAACGGGTTGACCCGTCTAACCCAATTAATTAACCGTGTCCAAATTTGAAACTCAAATCCGCATATATAAGAAAATAATTTGATTAATTAACATTAGTTTTGCCATTCTATGATATTACTAACTTTACTTTAAATTAAAATACTTAATTTTTAATATTTGTATATCTTAGTTATATTAAGCTTTGATAAAAAAATAATTAATCTATAATTTATAATATATATATATTTATTTAATATAAATTACTTAAACGGGTTAGCGGGTTACATATGTTAAACCCAAACCCGACACGGTTATTAAACGAGTCATGTTTTGGGTTGACCCGTTTATTTAATCGTGTCAAATTTTAAAACCCAAACCCGCTAACTTCTTGTTGGGTTCGTGTTGGTCAAACAAGTCGTGTTGAAATTGCCACCCCTACGTTCAAGTCATTAAATTTTTGTGTCATTTCGGGTTCGAGTCATTCAGGTTCGGGTCATTTCGGGTTCGGGTTGTAATAGTTTCTCGGGTTTCGGTTATTTCGGGTCATGGTGAATATTTTTTGAAAAAATTATTAAATAAATATATACCTAATTTCTATAAGAATATACTACATATAGATTACAAAAAAGTCAATACAATGCCTATTCTGAATTTCATTTGGATATACTAAGTTTGAATCAAGTTTTTTGTTCATTCAGGTTGGTAACAATTTATAGTCACTATTATTTCATGTTATTCAAGTTTGGCTAATATCTAATTACTATTATTTCGGGCATTTTGGGTTTGGGTCGGTTTCTGGTTATAAATTGTTCGGGTCATTTCGGGTTTGGGTCACTTTGGGTCGGTTTCTGGTTATAAATTGTTCGGGTCATTTCGGGTTTGGGTCACTTTAGGTTTTACCCAATCGGGTTTCATGTTTATTATATTTAAATAATTTCGGGTTTCGGTTAGGTTTCGGGTTCAGATAAAACGGGCGGGTTTTTGAGTTTGGTCAAATTTTAACAGCTCTAAGGCAGTAGAGACAAATTCAGATTGACCTAGGATGGGGAGGGCGAAGAGACATAAGTGAAGTTTGAAGCATCTTTCCAATCAGAGAGCAACAACTACGTACTACATGTGTTGGATGATGATGCAGATTGATGGCAATGTTGGTCATGACGTTGATGAACCCAAGAGGTTTGATGAGTATTGGTTTGGGTTTTTAAGGTTTTTTGTTAAGGATAAAAAATAATATATATTGCTTTAGCACCTCACCAAAAGATGATGGGTGTGATCGATCCGCTCAAAAAGGGAGGGTGTAGCGGCGGAGCCGGTGAACAGTTGTTGTCAGCGACATGCCGAAGTGGTGGGATGTTGGTGTTGTTTTGTCAATTAAGAAAACTAGCGTTAAGTTATTTTTGTTATGTTTGTTGATTTAGTATTCATTTAGTATTAGTTTTTTAGTAGTACTCACAAAGTTAGGTCTTGATCGTGGTTTAGTCAGATGTCACCTAGTCATAAACTATTGTAGTTTTGTATTTTGATAGCCCTTTTGCAAGCCACTTCCCTTGGCATGCTAGCTACTTTCATACCGTCCCAATGGGATCATACTGTATATAGTAGTTGCTTGGTTTTTGCTTGTTCTTGATCGTGAAGGGTCGTATCTGCCTACATGTTTTGATGGGAAGCCGGTTAGGCTGTGGTGATGGTGGTGACGGTGGCGGGCTATAGCTCGGTCCATCTTGTCTTAAGGAAGGATATATGTGCGATTGACCGCTTAACAGAGGAGGAACATTCAGATCGGTAGATTGGGTTGTCAATTTCCTCACCGTCTTTGCTCTACACTATTCGGAAGGAGGGAGACAGTAGAGGCAGATTCAGATCGACCTAGGATGGGGAGGGCGAAGAGATACGGGTGGAGTTTGAACCATCTTTCCAATCAGGGAATGACAACTACGTACTACATGTGTTGGATGATGATGCAGATTGATGTCAAAGTTGGTCATGACGTTGATGAACCCAGGAAGTTTAATGAGTACTGGTTTGGGTTTTTGAGGTTGCTTGTTAAGGATTGAAAATAATATTGGTTTAGCACCTCACCAAAAGATGATGGGTGTGATCGATCCGATCAAGAAGGGAGGGTATAGCAGCGGAGCCGATGAACAATTGTTATCACCGACATGTCGAAGTGGTTGGATGTTGGTGTTGTTTTGTCAATGAACGAAAACTAGCATTAAGTTATTTTTGTTATGTTTGTCAGTTTAGTATTAATTTCGTATTAGTGTTTTAGTATTACTCACAAAGTTAGGTCTTGATCGTGGTTTAGTCATATTTCACCTAGTCATGAACTATTGTAGATCCGTATTTTGATAGCCCTTTTGTAAGCAACTTCCCTTGGCATGCTAGCTACTTTCATACCTCCCAATGGGATCAGGATGTATATAGCAGTTGCTTGGTTTTTGCTTGTTACTGGTTTGGGCTTTATTCTGCTACCAATGTATTGCTTTCATTGGATTGTGTTAATGGCAATGAAGATGGATTGCTGAAGTTTTTTTAAAAAACTAGCAGAATTAATAAGAATAACTGACAACTGGCCATGCCATACAATCTATTTTTCATCTCTTGTGTTCATGGTGGGCCTTGCTCCCCCCGCCAATAGCGCCCATATATAGTGCTTGCTAAACCTTTTTGGGTTCTTGTTGGTGTACATGGATGACAATTCTAAAATCTCACATTTTCCCATACTGCCTATCAAATAAACCCATCATAAGATAACACAAATGTTAATTAATATGGTGTATGACCCAAAGACGTAGTACTCTATTGGCCAATATTGGTCAAGCCTAGTTTGCTAATGTCGCTTGTCGAACATTGAACATTTTTTATTACCTAATTATCGTACCATGGATATGGTAGATAGCCGTCAATAACACTCGAAGGGCAAGGTTGTTGCAACTACTGCCCTTTAAAAGTAGCTCACATGAGAAACCATTACATATATAGTCTAGAGAAATGAGTTGACTCAGTAAACGTCTAGATACGACATAATTAATTTTGACACTTATATACATGCCCCTTTTTGGCAAGCTGCTTGGTGATAAGTAGTTTTGTGCCAGTTTGCCCTTTGGTTGGTGCCCGCTTAGACTTGTGTTGGGATTGCTTGGCAATCCCAGACTTGATTGTCGCTTTGACTTAGCCCCTCCTTAAGACCCCCGAGGACAAAGGTCTGAGGGGCGGGCATCGGTTGAAGGGCATGATGCGTTGGACCTGGCCGAGCTAAGTTGCGTCAGCTTGTGACTCGAGTGAGGGCCGAGTTAGCGGGTGTTGTGGAGGACATCCGTCCGGGTCTGATGAGGGTCGGACATGCCTTCGAGCATGCATGCTGCTAGGGTGGCTTGGTAGCGACTCCAATAGCATGATCACGTTGTGCTGTCCCTTAGGGTTGCGAGTGCTAGTATGACCACTGGCACGAAGCAACTAGAGGTTGTCTTGGCCGAGCTGAGTTGCGACCACTAGAAAAAGACAAGTATGTAGAGCTCTCCCTCTCAGTGAGGGTGGTGCTTGAGCTTCTCTTCCTCAGCCCCTCGCTGGCGTCTCGACTTTCATCTCCCACCGCTTGCATGTCTACCTCAAGAATCAGCTGCTCTTGGGGTTTCTGCACTAATGATTAGGAGAAGTTGTCAGTGCGTGTTCCTCCCCTTTTCATTCGGCCAAGACTTGTTTCTTCCCTCTCTCTTTTCTTGCTAATTCGAACAAAATCTTACCTACATTTTCTCACTTTGCATGCTTCATATCCTAGATTAGGCCTAGCGCACTTGTCGATTTATAATGCCTTTTCTTTTAACCTTGCCCGTTCCCCTTTCCGACTTACTGCCTCCTATAATCTTCCTTCTACTATGTTTCAGCTTTGGTCTCCATTTCATCTCCTTTCACCTCTCGAAAACAATAATGCTCAACATGTGAATTTTGGAAGGTCTTGTGGCAGAGTGTTGCTTGTTAGTAAAGCTCTTCTCGAATATTCCATGGATGCATGGTTGTCTCATATTATCACTTGACATTTATGGTCCCGTGGTTATTTCCGATTTGGAAAGGTTGGTCCTGATCTCTACTTGTACAAATTTGACTCTCTATTTGTTATGCATGCAGTCTTGCTTAGAGGGCCCTGACTGGTTAACTATTGGCTCCTAGCTCTACAATAGTCGGTCGTTCATCTCGCCTTTGATGAACATGAATTCAAATGAGTTTCATTTTGGGTGCGCATCTACGATTCCCCGGCCTTATCGTAACATCGTCTTTGCCGAGAGGGTTGCCGCTAAGATAGTACATTTTATGGGTGTGATGAAGGATAGAACAGTTGGTGGGCTTAGTTTCATTCGACTTAAGTTCCTTCAATCTCCATCTCCCAGCGTTACGTTCTCTTCCCATTCATCATGAGGGCTTGGACTCAATTTTCACCCTTACTATGATGATGATATGCCAGATATTTGTGTTAATTGTGGTTGATTTATCCATGCTTTCAAGAGTTACCCGTATAAACGTGTTCCAGGCTACGGTGAGATGGGTTATGGGATGTGGCTAAGTCAATACATCTTTCTGGCTCACCATAGGATGCGAATGATCTGGCTTGAACCAATGTTCGAGGATTTCTCTCGCATGCCTTCCAACCTCCTTGCCTCTCCGTCCTGCCAACATGCCTTCCACCCCTCTCTCTCCGCTAACTCAGTCAAAGACCGCCGATTTCCTCCTCAACAAACGCCTGCACTTCCTCCGTAAACGCCTCTCATCACCAACAAGCTCCACCATCCTGCACCTTTTTTCCCCCTGCTACTTCAACCTCCTATCATGGCCCAAGTCAAATCTGTACCAGGGGCAACGATTTTCATCGACAGACTCAGTTAAAGCACAACCTTTGGCACACTCTGGCGGCTTTTTGATCCATATGGACGCATTATTGGCATACGACTACCAAAAACCCCACGACTAAGATCAAACACTCGTTACGGTTTTGTCGAGTATAGAACAAAACAGGAAGTAGATGAAGGGATAAGGGCAAATAACAATTTACTGGTGGATGGCAGCAGAATCACCGCCCAAACCGCAAAGCCTCATCACGCTCCGCCCCAGTTCTCTCAACAGACCCAACATCGGCAAGGCCACCAGGGATCTCATCAACCTCCAAGCGCTTTTCAACCTCCACATCCTCACCCTCACATTCCCAATCCGTAAGCCCACCCTATCCCTGAGCCACGTCCGCATAGTCAGACAGCTCCTCGACAAGCGGGATTCATCTCGCTTGCGCAATCCCTCACCATGATGGAAAGACTGGATAGAGCGGCAATTATAATCTCTAAGACAAGCCAATCTCTGGAGCAAATTCGGATAAAGATCGAAAACAAAGTGTAGAGTCTGGAAGATATCACAGTACTCTCTCCATACAAATTTGTGGTCTTTTTTTCGAGTCAGGATGAAGCTACGTCATTTATACGGTCAAACCCTCTCGGAGAGGAAACATGGGCAACTCGTAGATGGTGCAACTCAGACCAACTTGAAAAAGGCAAGTTCAAGTAGCTGTACGGGGTATTCCAATTCAAGCATGGACGGAAAACTCATTGCACTCCATTCTACGTCCATTCGGCGCCATCATAAGCATTGACACCAACATGAAAAAAGTCCCAAATTTCCTAGAGGCCCAAGCCACGATAGAAACGACACGGATGCAAATTATCAATGAGGAAGTGGCTATCGAAGCTGACGGCATCCTGAGCAAAGTTGGAGTTATAGAATTCTGGTCGGAAGAACTTTCGGAACACCACAGGCCGGAAAAATCGAAATCCGATCAACCGCCAGTTAACAACGACCAGTCGCAGTATACTTCCGAAGAGCCAAAAGAAATTAGTGAAACGACAAACTCTGATGCAAAGAGATTTGAGGAGTCACTCCTTCTCGCACCAGTAACCGTCTGGAAACCAACACAAATAAAAGAGCTGCCCGCTCAACCCTCAAAAACGGCGCCGTCTCAGCCAACAAACATATATGTTGGACAAAACATATTCCCAGGTTTTGTCGTTTATGCAGGTATCGGTAGAAACAGCAGTGGTATACGCATTGCTGCTATTTTCTTCTAGACAATCCCACCTCACATAACACCCTTCCTCTCCCGGCAATCAATTTTAGGCTGCATAAATTCCCCCACACCACTCATAAATCAAATCCCTAGTCCTGTCGTGGTCCCCGTGTCCAGGTCACAGGTCGAAGGAATTATCCACAACCGACTGCTGCACCGCCAAAACCGTGCCTCGACTCCCTCACCCAGCCTTCAAGTCTGAGAAATTAGCTCTTCCCCCCACGTTCATTCTCCACTCCTTCCTGACACAGCCTTTACCCCTCACACAGAAAACAATCATTCTGTCGCCACTCAACCTCAACCATTTAACTCCCCTCCATCTCACACACAAACTGTGTCACCCCCTCTCTCTCAGTCTCCCCATCTCTCACCCACTCCAAATTCCCCTCACACGCCGACATCCTTCCCAACCGTGAGTGTTATTCCTCAATCCCTTCCCTTCCGGTTGCCGGGTGACCCCCCCACTCCTCTCCTCTTTCCCGCTTCCCAAATTCCTGGTATTAATCTGGAAGTGATTCTTTCTCCTGATAGCTCGTCCACAAGTTTTGGTCCTTCTCCTTCTAATATTACCTCTCCCTCTTCTCTTCATAGTCCTTCTCTTGTTGAAGCTCAAGCCTGTCTTGATTTTGGCCGTAGGCTCAGTTGTCATTATCCTCATCCAGAAACCTCATTGCAAAACTATAAGCATATCCTTAAGAGTAATAATCGAACCCGGGATAAGCCAGTTCCTAGCAATACTATGGCAAAAAGCCTTTCCCAGCACTTATCAAAAAAAAAAAAGCTACACATCTTATATTATTGTCGTGATTGTAAATTATTCGTATGCAGTCATGTGAATATAAATGGACGTTTCAAATATATATTAATCATACTCTCGTTGAGCAACTGTTTGTTATTTTTACACAAGATGATCATGATGAGAGTATCTGATTCCAAACTTAATCATACCGTGCATGTAGGAATAAAAATGAACATATGTACAAGAATACTAATTAATTGAACTTATATGCTCGAGAACTTTCTTCACATGTCATGTATAATTCGAGTATTCGAGCATCCTTTTTGTTTTTTGTTTGCTTTTTTGCTAATTATTCAGTCGACGAAACGAAAGTATCAAACCTCAGTTCATGTTCAAACATGAGAAGAAGGAAAAACCGGTCTATATCGCATTTAGTTCTTTTTGCTTTGTTTGTGTGGAAAAGTGACAGTATTTAATTCTCTAGTTAGTACCTTTTAGGTAAAAATCATTTGAAAAAATGGTACTATTATTATGTATCTGATCTTACGTGATGTTGAATCAACGCGTGTTTCTTTTTCGGGTTGATCTTGATAAGATAAGATAATTGAGAATTAATATCATTTGTGGTATGTGTGTGAATGGAATGGTTAGAATAATTCGATTATTAAATATATAGATTAATAGGTGTTATAAAATTGAAAGGTACGTTCATGAAAAAGGATAAGGGGTCGGTGGTGGCGGGAAGGTTTGAACTACACAGCGCTTGGGGGGAAATCTTCTTAGTTAATTTTATCACCAGTCAAAAAAGCGACATATAAATAATGTTAAGAAAAAGAGCAATTTCCGGATTTATTATGATATATGTTGTAGGAAGAAAAGAATAACGTCGAATAGACAATTAAAGGAACATGACATGAAACTGATATGGTGGGCTTTTTAATTTTCTGTTTGTTTGTTTGGTCAGGTAGCTAGCTATAGATTGTATTTCCAGTGTGGTCGAGAATAATCGACACGTGGGCTAGTATAGTCGTTAGTATTATTTTAAAATTCTACTACATAAGAAGGATGTATTGAGAAATTTATGTGGTTTAGTTTTAGTCCTTTTAATTGAAAGCAATGGTTTAGTTTAAATGAGATACTCACTGGATGGATATTAGGTGCAAGAAAGACGAGAAGATTTATAAGATGAGGAGCTATCTTGTCGGTAAGCAAACAGGCATAAAAATTGTTTGACTAGTGAAACGATCGGATTCATTGTTTTGTTTCCTTCTAAGTTTCATATGAATAAAAAAATTAAACAAAAAATATTATAATTCATGACGTACGTAATAATATGAACTTAGGTATTTGGTAATGGGTTGATTTTATTTATATCATACATTGTTAAGCTTTTTGAAACCATTTTATAAACACAAAAATCATAACAATACTAACACGGTATAAAACTTTCGTTTGTGATAGCATGTTTCAGTATCACATAAATTTCATACTGTTTTTCTAATAGTACTATATTAACACATAGTAGTAGATAATAATAATAACACTATCAAACCATAACTAGAACAGCCACCTGCGCATCTATAGGATTTATTTACCCTCCCCGCTCCTCCCTATATCTAGCTAGCTAGCTAGGTTTAGTTTTGGAGTAAAACAGATGTTCGGTCGGCAGCAGCGGTTAGGATACGGCAGTCACTTCTCTTTCTCTTTACGTTATTACCTCCGTCCCGTGTCTCATTTTTTTTTTGACACATTTTTCCACTTCAATATTAAATATATAAGATAAAATAATTTTTAAAATTTTTTTTACAATATAATTTGTCATATAAGGATTCTATTATAAAAAAAGTTTATAAAAATATATTATCTTACATATTAAATATTAGAGGGAGTAGTATTATACACAGCACGTGAACGGTCAACCGTCATCTTTTTACTGTAAGGGTCCGGCCGGGGTCACACCTGCTGCTTTAAAAATAAAATTAAGGGTCCCGCCAACCTCTTATAGCCTTTCTTTTTCTATAAAAAAATCATGTAACATGTAACCATTAGTTTACGGTGATTACATTTGTCTTCCACCTCATTCTTTTTTTTTAGAAAATGATTTTCTTTTCCCTTTCAGTTGATCCTGGAAGTTTGAAACTCACCCACCCTCCTTTAACCACGTCCCCTTGACGTGTCAACTTCCATTAACGGACACTAAACGTTTATTCAAACGTCCGTCCGTCCATCTCTCGGACTCAGACGTCTCCTCCTTCTATCAACATACCAGCTTGACCGTTTAGTTTACGGAACTTCTTCCTCCACACAGAGACCAGTTTCCTTACATCATCTTTATTTACAGACAGGTCCGCATCTCTAACGTGTTCTTTTTTTTACATCACAGAGTCACAGACCCAGAGAGGGGTGGATGTAGATGTGGATATCTCTATCAATTGACGTTAATTAGACTCCGCCGTTAATTAACGATTACCCATAAACAGACAAGAACAAAACATACCATAACAAACTCCATATAAACCGTTACATACTGACCGACCATTGATCGACACGAATAAACATACCACACCGTAGTTAGTTAACCGATTAGTTAATTTTAAAATCAAAACCATCTTGACACGAATATAGAATAGACTATGCTCTCTCTCTTTCTCAATCACTCACACGTCATTTCGTTGTGGACTAGACTATACCAGACTACCTAAAACATCCGATCACATCAAAACTAATAACTGCCGACTTGCTGCTTTCTCATTTCAAAAAACGGAAATAACGATAACCTTATCAAGATGAAACTTCCATCTCCCCCTCACTTCACCATATTTAACTATATGATATGAAAGCTCAGTTTATAATCTATTCTTAATTAGGTAGTAACCTATATAGTTAGTCAATTAATTAACCCACCCTATAATACTACTATTATATTTCGAGGATGAGTACTGTATCACACATACATAGTAGTATTAATTCTTGATCATGGTGGGTGGGTGAGAGCGTGCGTTATGAACAACATGATGATTTATTGCCACGTGGAAGTATGGAAATTACGTACAATCCTTGTAGAAATACATATTTTAAGGCAAACGTATTCGTTCAGTTTAGGAAACGTGGATTGTGACGTATAACGACCAAAGAAGTTCGTTATATAATATATATTTACTATCATACGTACCCGTACGTTATCATATAGTATTATAAGTAATGGTAATGGTGACCAACTACCTTATCTCCATTTTTGTTTGCTACTAGTATAATAGAAAAAAAAAGGGTGCGTCATGTGCGTCAGAGAGCTAGTAGTTTTATTTTTGTCCTTTCTTTCAAATTTTTAGGTGTAGATTTATTAAAAAGGACATGATCATATACAATAAAAACTGATAACATTATATATATATATATATATATTGATATCTCTGATCATGTGTTATTCTCTTTTAATGACGTATATATCCACACATGGCAGCATGTGTAGTGCAATCAATAGATACCATTAACTAGTATACTATAAATGCAATCCATAGCATAGCAAAACATTAACCCGAGCAAACTTGTGAAGATAGATACATAGTTGTTCAATTACATACCTCCGCCCTAAAGATAATTAATTATACCTATACTTGCTAATTACTGTCCAAATTAATTATACCAAACAAGTCACGTATACGAAGATAATTGCTACATATTTTTTTTACATCATGTGTGCTCTATGAAACACATCCCTAGCTCTTTTATACACTGTGTATCAATTCGTCTTGTTCTTCTACTTAGTTCAAATTTCAGAAGGGGTACCGGGCAACTTCATAGCTCCACTTCCATTGTTTCTAGGTTTCCCCTGTTATCCCATCTAATGAGATTTTAATCTTACTGATTCTAACAACTTGATCTTGAATCTAGTAAGTAGTATGAGTTCCTTTTCAGATGAATTGCTTCATCTTTTTCTTTCTTTCATTCTCCCTGCTTGTCCTTAGTTGTTTTCCCTTCTCAATGTTTTGTCAAGTTAGTTCTCTCCACATGTCTATCTTTTGCTAGATATGTTTCAATAGTTGTTAGTGATCATAAATCCTTGGTGACAAAGGTTTAAGTCAATGCTCAGCATGTACTTTTTTACTTGGAATCCTGAGAGAAGCAACAATTTCTGTATAGGTATGCTCATCGCCTTTCTTCCGATTGCAATTTAGGCACGATATTCAGTTGCATGTGGTGGATGATAAACGGCGTAGACCTAGCTCTAGAACAAAAGAGGTATGATTTTGCTTTGTTGGGATTGAATTAGAGTAGTATTATGCAACTTGTGATGGTTAATTGGCACTAGGGATATTTTCTTGATTTTGGTTCCTCCCAAGCTGCATGTTTCTCGGTCTTGTGCGTCAAAATTTCTATCCTCCGATTTACCACAGTAATTGTCTTCTCAATATCTCATATAGCCATGGTTCTCTCTAAACAAGTTTATCGATCCAAGTATGGTGCCAAGCTAGTGCGGCACAAGGCTTTATCCGTTCAAGAGATTCGAGGAGAAGGGCACCACCATGTTCCCATATTGTTGATGCCATGTGGTGTAGTGAAAATATTGAGAAGGTGAAGATTATTCTGGTGGTTTTGGAGGAGGTATAGTGCGGAGGACGGGGATGCTTTTCTTCGAATGGGTCAAAGTGATAAACCAGAGTTCTAGGGTTTGTCAAAAGGAGCCTACTCAATCAACTGACACTAGTAGAAAAAGACCCTACCGCAGCGGTTGTTTGGTACCTATGGCAGCGGTTGAAAACCGCTGCGATGGGTGCCGCTGTGTTAGGTGGTTCACCTACCGCAGCGGTTGTAGAACCGCTGCGGTAGGTACTCTAACGCAGTGGTTCTTACTAAGAACCGCTGCAGTAGACCTTTTTTTTTTTAAAAAAAAAACAACCTATCGCAACGGTTCTTACTAAGAACCGCTGCAATAGGTTATTTTTTTAAAAAAAACAACCTATCGCAGCGGTTCTTACTAAGAACCGCTGCAATAGGTTTTTTTTTCCATTCCACCCTACAATTCTACCACACACACCCAAAATCAATCAAACCTGTTAAGATATAGCAATTAACAATGCCACCACAGTGGGGCATTAGATCAACCATTTCACCATTTAAATAGCCACCAAACCTATCTACGGGCAATAATCCACTTATATTTACAAATTTGAGCAAATTAATCAAACATCAACAAAATCTTTACAGAATCGACAATTGTTTCATGAGAATTTCAAAATCATCCTACTCAATCCTACCAAACCCTAGAAGCAACCTACATTAATGCTCATGAATTCTGCCCATTCTTCGAGCACCTCGGTTATATGTCCTTCGTTGTAACCGTCTACCAACTCTTCAAAAGCCTTGGAATTAACACAAAAAGAAATATGATTAGTTGCTAATAATACTTTGAGTTTAAGAATCAATGTTAAAAATTATCTACAAAACCAAAATATTTCGAGAATGCTACTTACCAGGTCTAGAGACTTCTCTGGCAAGAGTCTCGGTCCCGCTATCAAGTCACTCATAAACCGAATGACATAGTAGCCACATTCCGAACCTCCCGGCTGCTGTGGACACTGCACATGTATATACGTACATATTCAAAATCGATTTAACACATAAATTATAATACTGTTCCTATTTTAAAACTAATGAACATATTACAAAATTTGAATAAGGACTACAAAAATACCTTGACTACATTCCACGGAATCTTCTTAAATCTCTCTCCTCGGACTTGCGTCATTACAGATACAAAGGCACTAGAATTCACACGCACAGATAAAGTAAAAGTTATCAACCGGATTGTGATACCCAGTGTAGGGGTCACCTCCCACATCGATCGGGAGAGCGCACGAACCACACCTTATAGGTGTGGGGATACTCTTGCTTTGTGTGAGGCCTTTTGGGGATGGTACCCCGGAAGCAAAACCGTGCGGGCTGCGGCCCAAAGCGGACAATATCACACAAGTGGGTTGATTACTGGGCTGTTACAGATGGTATCAGAGCCAGGCCCAGGTCGGTGTGCCAGCGGGGACGCTGGGCTCCCAAGGGGGGTAGAGTGTGATACCCAGTGTAGGGGTCACCTCCCACATCGATCGGGAGAGCGCACGAACCACACCTTATAGGTGTGGGGATACTCTTGCCTTGTGTGAGGCCTTTTGGGGATGGTACCCCGGAAGCAAAGCCGTGCGGGCTGCGACCCAAAGCGGACAATATCACACAAGTGGGTTGATTACTGGGCTGTTACACGGATGATTAAGAAATAACTAAAAATTGATAATTAATCAAGTTAAGTAAATTCATCACCTCATCAACATGTTATATATAGGTGGCCTCTTGGGATGCCGAGATGCTGAGTCAAGCTGCAGGACTCTTGGGCTTTTTATACATAGAACGAGCAAATACCAGTGTCGGCTGTTCATAGATTACAATACAAGCAGAACTTAATTCAATCAATTACATAATAAAAATATCATAATTTTTAAACTAACTTAACATTAGATAAACCCTTGATGAAGAGGTAGCATTATGTAAGATTTATCAGCAAGTGCACACGAATGTATCACAGTCGACAAGTACTGGACCAAAGCTTGGGGGTCAGATCCCATATTAGCTTCTGAACAGTAGTCAGGGCATAAGAACCTGAAACTACTATTCTCATGTACTTGGACCGCCTTGTCATCAACAAACCTGCACAATATAAAGAAACCAATATTATGAATTTAATTTTCAAATATACAGAGTAAAATGTGTACAAGGTATGCTAATTACTCACATGCAAGCCGATTTGAGAATCGACACACTCAACCAATCCTTCTTGAACAACTCCACAAAATCAGTAAGATAGATTTCAAAACTCTGAGCGCCTGCATAGTAAAAAAGATCCGGTCTTGGTTCCATTGTAACCGAATCTCTTCCTGGCGGCGTCATCAATAGTGTGGAGTGCAACAGTTTCAGCATGTGGGGTAAGGCATTCAGAACCGCCGGTTGTAGCAAATTCGATCTCATCACAACTCTAGTCACGGATGCCATCGAAGGATTAGCTGGTGCAACAACAACTCTCTTTCCTTTTGCCTTATCAGAATTTGATTGAATGTGTTCCTAATATATTAATTTAATAAGTATATGTTTCTACTCTAGGATATGTTAAAGAATAAGTTTTTTCATGGGGTTACCTGCTGCTCCCCAAGCCTAATCAATCTACAGGGCCACTGTACTGCATTGGATTCAGCTTGACGAAGGGTGGATATGTCTGCACTGGGCACAAGTATCTGACAATCTGCGTAAGCAGGCGCGTAACCTTCAACAAGCACCCGGGCATGGTACTCTCGGAGCGCTGTATTCCTCACGGTGTCTCCAGCACAAGACTTGAAAAGTTTTCCCCACCCTACTTCGACTTCGTCAACGCCAATCACTTGGAACAATGTGCAGTCAATTGGTTGCTAAATTTTCAAAATTAAAGATTTTGAATTCACATAAACAAGTGTATAATTTGTTTTTTTTTTGTATTTGTAGTTAACATGTTGTTCTAACCTTGAGAGATGAATATGGAAATGGGTTGACGGAGTGAACACTACTGGGAGGCACTGCTGCGGGCTCTGATGCTTGTGCCTGATCTGGCGGTCTAGAAACCTCCCGACTCATCCTCTCAGAACGCATCATCTCCATAGCTTGAGCGATTGACTGCTGAAATTCATTTCGTAGTCGCTGCTCGAGCTCCGCATTCTGGCGTAAGTGCTCCTCATATGTAATGCTCCCTCCAGCACAGTGTCTCAACCCAGGATTACCGAAGGCTTGGCGTATACCGACATGACCACCAAAGCCTACTGCACGACCCGGATGATCCTTCTTCCCGAGAGCGCGGGAAAGTGGATCATCCTGCCTAATGGGCTGCCAAGTGCCCTGGGTGATCTGGGAGCTTAACTCTTCCTGTTATGGAGTTTAATAAGTCAATAAGGATACTTCGGTTTATTTAACTGCTATTGTTACTCTATAAATATAATAAACATTTTTTAAACTAAAAATCACTTACCATTTGGTTGATGACTTCTCTCGTGGCGTCATCATACTCAGCAGGTGCCGCCGGATTTGAAGGTTTCTTCCGTCGACTTAAGTCCCAAACCTTCATCCTTCGTTCGCTGACATTCGAGCCAGCTGGCAGCAACCCCTCTTTCTCCCACTGCGGCACACGCTGAGCAATACTTGTACTCCCCATGTGATGGGGGTAACGATTTTTTTTTGGCATTTTGTTGTTGTTTCTCACGTATAGCCTATATATATGTATGAAAAGACAAATTATGCAAATAATATATGAAAAAGACGAATTAACCAAATGAACTCTAAGGACACTTTAAACATTTATCTTACAAAAGAACAACTACTAGTGTGAAACTCACCTTGAACTCAGGGGTCAAACGCTTCGCAACAAACTCATTCCACTGCTCTTCAGTAATACCATCATATTTTTGCCACGGTGGTCTCCGATCATCCACATCTTCACCTTCTGCCTCCTCTATCTCTGCGGGCTCCTCACAGTAAATGTACTGTGTAACGACCCCAAAACCGGCCTAGGAGTTAGGGCCGTTACACGCCGCGAGTCTACTACCTAACGTCGCAAGGCTCTAAGCAAACGAATCCCAAAACCGAAAAGAACTTGAATAAATACCAAGGAGTTTACAAGATCCAAAAGCTTACAAGTCAAATACAAAGCGAAAGGCCCAAAGGCTACACAAAGTACTAAAGCGTCCAAAGCGCAAGAAAACAAAGTCTAAAGGCACATAAAATAAACAAGCTCCAGAAGGGGACGAGAGAGAAGATCCACGAGCTCAATCTGCAACAAGTAAAGGGGTGAGCTAAACAGCCCAGCAAGCAGAAGACTTCCTCAAGGAAGCCTACTCAAAACAGAAGCAGAAGAATACTTATAAACAGCGAGGATAGCGGAATCAATAAAAACAGACCGAATGAAACCACAAAACAGAAGCAGAGCAGAACGGCATAACACTTCAAAACACAGTCGGACCTTCAGAACAGAACAGAAGAATGGGACACTAGAAACAAGCTAACACAACAGAAGGACACACATAAGGTCCTATGGATCCGAGGATCCCACAACAGAAGCCGTAGAGACAGCTAACAGACCCGTCGGTCAAATAACATCCCAAGGGAGACCCTAAGGAATATAAACAGAAGGAATTCCTGCGCAGCATGCTACGGGACAGCCCGACCCGACTATCCAAGGCTCAGAAGCAAAGTAACTAGGTCCCAAAACCAAAAGCTCACAAACAGATCTTAAGCGCATAAAGAAATGCATATAAACAGCATAGGAAGCTTGTACACAGATAGGGGAATCCAACCCCGCAAACGGAACTCAAAACGGAGCTAAAACGGAGAAGTTATGCTCAAAACAGTGGCGTGTCCGAACTTGCGTCCGACCTTGCAAGTTCGGACAGAGGCCGAGAATCAGAGGTCGCGGAGATACAAATGTCCGAACTTACGTCCGAACATCGAAGTTCGGACGTAAGTCGAGAGTTAAAAGCCAGAATCATCTTAGTGTCCGAACTTGCGTCCGACCTTGCAAGTTCGGACACACGTCGAAACTTTTACGGAAAACCATCCTAGCGTCAGGTCCGAACTTTGAAGTTCGGACCGATGTTCGGACACTTCAAAACCTTCAAAAACAAAACGCGCCCGATGCACTGATGTTCGGACAGCGCGAAACTGACGAAATACAGAGCGAACAAACGCGCAGAAATCCAACCAAAATCAACACCAAACTCACCCAAATCCACGGAATGGTAAATCAGTACCCTCGGGGGTTTAGCCACGCGATTAACAACACAGAACCAAAGAAAAACACCCAATCAAAACACAATTGCAAGACAGAAAGGTTAGAACGAAACAGTCCCCGAGGGTGCGTAAACAACCCCGATTCCATCCCCCACTTACTTCAATTGCAGAGAAGATTCAGTCCAGACACTGCCCACGCAACCCGACGAACAGCAGTAGAGGGGAAGCCCAGATCAACGCTGAATTCACAACCAGGCAGTTCAACAATCAGAAAGCTATCCTTCTCAAAACAGAAGCGAAACCCACCGAAACCAAAGAGGAACCAAACCTGAATTACCGCAGAGACAAGACAACGACGACAGATCAAGAATCGAACCAAATGCAGCAGCAACACACAGACTCCAGAACCAATACCAAGGGATGAGCAGGAAGTAGAGGGAGAAGAAGCGCTCAAGAAACTGTCGAGAGAATGAACGAGCGGTTTGCAAATGATCGTGAATTGAGAATGAGAAATAAATGACTTATTTACCTTAATAAGTCTCACCAAAATAAAAGAGGGGAAACGACCTCCTTGCCCCCGTCTTTTAATTAAATACCTCCGACGTCCCAATTACTAAACACGGCACCACAAAACATAATTAATATCACAAACCAGAATGTTATGTAACGAAATCTGAAAAACGAAAATACGGAGTATTACATACTGCCTCGTGAGCAGAGATCTGAAGTCTTTGAACTGTGTGGCAATCCCCTTCATCACATCATCCTTCAGAGAAGGATCTATACTGAATCGGTCCTATATGCACAAAAAAATGGATTAGTGTAAAAAAGTAACTATATAAATCTTAAAACAAACTATTAAGTGTAACAAATACCTTGAGACGTTCAAATATCTGCTCCTTCAACGCCTGAGGCACTTGCTTCCAATGTGGTTTATATTGAAATATGTACTCACCAAATGCCTGGCTAGAGCAGTGAAATCATTTTTCCAAGTACCCGTGGGCTGATTAAACTCATTGAACTCCAAAGGCTTTGTCGGGGGGCCTCTATTTGCTTTCAGCCCACGGGTTACCCCTCGTTTTTTGGGTTTCTTGAGAGGCAGAGGAGCAACTTGTATCTCTTGTCCTTCCTGTGAAGGCCCAGCTGTCTCGGTCTGTTGTGGGGTGGTCTCTACGTCTGCTTTCTTGATTTCTTTTTACCACCTCGTGTGGTGCGTTTTGCCGGTCTACTATCCCCAGTCAGGAGCAGCTGTCCTATAGGATCATCAATAGGATCATCATCCACTAAGGAAAAAAACACACACACATTAGATCAATATTCATGGAACGATGTATAATTGCAAAAATAAACATAAATAATTAATTCTGATAACATTGTAACAACAATAATACGAATTATATAATGTAATTTCAACCAATGGTGTTACCTAGACATAGTAACATATATCATGATCTGTTTTCTACCCAAACCCCCTCATTATGGTCTGATCGAGCGTAGATGGTCTGAACATCATCATTTTGTAAATCATCAGTTGAATCATGCAACCCTGTATGCAACGATACTGTTTCATCTATCATCTCATTATCATCATCGTCGTTGTTTTCATCCTCAAACAAAACCGGTCTTCTCCCTGGAAGAACAACATACCATCTACTAGCTTTTGGGTCTTCAACATAAAACACCTGGTCACAGTCTTTACCCAACACAAACTGATCTTCCTTATTAGTTGTAACACGTGAAAGATCAACCAAAATAAGTCCTTTATCATTTTGGAGTCCATGTCGGTTGTCCACCCAATTGCAGCGGAACAATAGAAACGAATCAATGTGATAGTTTAGTTCCCATATGTCCTCTATCACACCATAATACCAACTACTACTACTGCTCATTGGTTGAACCTGGTTACCTAGACCATATTCAGTCACCGATGCTTCAATTTTTACCCCACTGTTCTGATGTATTGATTTAGCATCTTGGCGTGCAGTGTAGTATGTGCATCCATTAATGTCATACCCTTCAAACGATACAACATCTGTTCCAGAACCAACAGCTAGACATCTGATTTCTTCACTGACATCTTCGGGGTTCAATGAAGCTTGCTCAAACACATATTCCTTAAACCATTGGACGAATACTCGATTTTGTTCTTTTTTAAGCCAGATACGGTTTTTGGTAGGGTTTTGTCGACTCAACTCAGCAATGTGAATATCGAAGTAGGGTTCAACAACCTCAAGGTGTTGTAGTACAAACAAATGTGCCTGATTAATAAGATCACGAGAGATACGAACAACCTTTTTGCCAATAACTCCTTTACCCTAAATCTACCATGGTGACGTGGTTTGGGAATACCAATTGACTCTGCATCGTTCAAATAACTTGTTACGAATTCTGTGACTTCCTCAGTCACTGTTGCTTCGATGATACTGCCTTCCGGTCTATATCTGTTTTTCATTCTACCCTTCAGAATCCCCATATATCGTTCGAAAGGATACATGTAACGTAAGTAGACCGGACCACAATATTTGATCTCTCGGACAATATGCACTACTAAATGCACCATTATGTCGAAGAAAGATGGTGGGAAATAAATCTCAAGCTGGCATATTGTCACAACAATTTCATGTTGCAGATCATCGAGGGTGTCTGAGTCAATTGCCTTGCAGCAGACAGCGTTGAAGAAGAAACATAATCGAGTTAGAGCATTTCTGACATTTTCTGGTAATATCCCTCGTATTGCAACTGGAAGAAGATGCAACATTAACACATGATAATCATGAGATTTCATGCCTAACAGTTTCAAATCCTTCATAGAAACTAGGTTCTTCCAGTTTGAAGAGTACCCAGATGGTACCTTCAATGTGTGCAAACACTTGCAAAAACTTAATTTTTCACTCTTAGAGAGGGTATAACACGCAGGAGGTAGATATGTTCGCTTCTCATCCTCTATTGGGTGTAGTTCTTTCCGTATGCGCAACTCTTGCATATCTCTCCTCACCTTCAATCCGTCTTTCGTCTTGCCGGGTATGTTGAGCAAAGTACCACACACTGCCTCACCGACGTTCTTCACAATGTGCATGATATCCAAACAATGTCGAACAGGCAGATGCCGCCAATACGGTAGATCCCAAAAAATGGAACGTTTTTTCCAAATGTTCTTCGGCGGCTTGGATGTGTTTCCAAAGACATTTTCAATGTCTTTTACCTTTGCATACACTTCCTCTGAATTCAAAGGCAGACGAGCCACACGAGTCTCGGGCTCATTGTTGAACAGCTTTCGCTTTCTCGAACGGTAAGGATGGTCTACTGGAAGAAACCGTCGATGACACATATAAACATTTTTGCCGCAGTGCTTCAGACGATCTGAACATGTGTCATCCTCACATACCGGACACGCTTTGAATCCTTTCACCGAGTATCCTGACAAGTTCCCATAGGCAGGAAAGTCGTTAACAGTACAGAACAACATCGCCTTCAGTGTGAAATTTTCTTTCGCATGAGCATCATATACCACTGTCCCTTCATTCCACAACAAGTTCAGATCGTCGATCAGTGGTGCAAGATATACGTCAATGTTATGACCAGGTTGCTTTGGACCAGAAATTAGGAGTGATAACATAATGTATTTTCGTTTCATGCACAACCATGACGGTAAATTGTAGATCACTAGTAGCACCGGCCAAGTGCTGTGCTGACTGCTCAACGTGCCATACGGGTTCATCCCATCGGTACACAATCCAAGTCTCAGATTCCTATCCTCATCCCCAAAATGATGTTTGAATTTTCTGTTGATATTTCTCCACTGAGGTCCGTCTGCAGGATGTCTTAATTTTTCATCATTTTTCTACCATCCGCGTGCCATCGTAAGTTCTTCGCATCTTTTGGGTTGGCAAACAACCGTTTGAATCTAGGAATTATCGGCAAGTACCACAATAATTTCACTGGACGATTTTTTTTGAAAGGAGGAATCCTCATCCTTGTCCTTGTACCGGGACAACAAACATTTAGGACACTTGTCTAGATGTTCGTATTCACCCCTATAAAGCACACAGTTATTTGGGCAAGCATGAATCTTTTTATATTCAACTCCCATTGGACACATCCATTTCTTTGCCTCGTAGGTGGATGTAGGAAGACCATTCTCATCAGGAAGCATATCATGTATCAGCTCTAGAAATGACGTGAAACACTTGTCACCAACTCCATATTTCCCCTTTAAGTTGAACAAATTAAGTACAACAGTCAATTTTGTGTATTTAACGCACGAAGGGTACAAAGGTGTCTTTGATGCGTCCAACAATCTTTGATACTCTTCCGGCTTATCGACAAAAGTATCCACAACATTTTCTAACATTTCATCCATTTGCTCATCATGGTGAGTGGTCTCACTGTCATCGAATCCTGAATCACTTAACGGTACCGACTCATTGATGGTATTGAAGGTGTGGGCGGTACTTGCGTAACGTGGATCATGAGCACTTGATGATGTTGAAGCACTAGCTGCAACAGTTTCTCCATGAAAATTCCATCTTTGTAATGTGGCATGAATCCACGGGACTTAAGATGAAATCTAATTTCCTCAATGTCTTCATATTTCCTTACGACCCCACAGTCAACACAAGGACATGAAATATTGTCCGCCTTTGTTGTCCTTGTGTTGCACTGCCGCTTTGAGAAACTCTTTCAGCTTCTCATCAAAATAGTGATCCCCTCGATCACCGTACATCCAGTCACGCTCCATTCTATATGTGAAAAAAAACAATGTTAAGATTGATTTGTCTTTCAGTTTCGTCTGCATTTGTATATGGAGCATGTTTCTACTGGATGTACGGTTGCAACCAAACTCAGCACTACTCTATGGTTACAACCTAACTAACGTAGCCTAAGTACTCTAACGTTCCAACGTAACTAATCTAGCCTTATTCTAACAATTCTAACACATTTAATTTAACTTCAACAAATCATTGCATTATTAAAACAAAAAATAAAGTTTAATTACTTACTTGTTTTAAGGTTGTACAGAGGGGGAAGCTAGGAGACTGCTTTGGTGATGGGCTGGGAAAGTACTGGTACAAATCCAATAGCAGATTCAGAAGACCTGACAAAGAAAAGTAAAGATTGTTATACACAAATAACAAATAAAATTAATTAATAAGACTAATACGATTCTAGAAAAAATTCGGCATGACCTTTGCGTAATCGTGTTAATCCCATGCTTATCATTAAGCATTCACCAACATCTTATTTACCACGACAAATAAATTCAACAATTGACAGCAACCATCCTTATTCACAATCACTCAATACTATAACACACAACCACTTTTCGCAATAATTAATTAAACAAACAAAGAGAAAAGATAGATGAAGATGTTACCTTTTCACTCTTACTCACAGAAAAATAGGAAGAAGAAGTAGAGACCACCCCAATTACTGCAGACAGCGGGGAAGCAAGGAAATAATATTAGGGGGGGGAAATCCATTATTATAAGCATTATCATATTAAGAAAATAAAAAAGAGAAAAAATAGATGAAGATGTTACCTTTCCTCATGCTGCACAACAGAAGCAATGAGGAAGAAAGAGACATAGAGACCACCCCAATTACTGCAGACAGCGGTGAAGCAAGGTAATAATATTAGGGGGGCAAGAAATCCATTACTATAAGCATTATCATATTAAGCACGTATATACTGCAATGTAATGGGAGAACATAGATGTTATAAAGTTATAGATCTTACCACTTTATTAATGTGAAACTTGAAGTTAATTTTTTAATAGTTTGAGAATTAAGAACAAAATGATTTGTAGTTATTCATTTTCTTTTCGTAGTAGTTTTATTTACCATTTCAATTTATATGAATTTAAATTATAAATTTGTTATATATGAATTGTTTTAATACCGTACAAGCTGCTCGCAGTTTAAAGGCGTTTAATTAACATCTGTTTCAGCTCTATTTATTTATTTGTACTGTTAGTGTGCTGCTTGTTATGCAGTATATCTCCTCTGTTTTATTTGAGTTAACATTTTTTTGTTACATTTTTCTTACTCCCACGCTCTTCTTTTCTTATAAAGGTTGTAATTTTTTCAAGGCTCTTTGCGAAAAAAGTAATACAGTATACAGTATTACTTTGATTTCAGCACCAATTAGTCGTATCAAATTTGTCTAAAACAACATATTAAGCTAGTTTTTTACAGGATTTTTTAATTAATAGTCTATTTTTTTGCAGGAATTATGTAAAATTATAACAGTAAACAACAATATACATATGAATTCCAAACTTTTTCATGTCAACAAGACTTATATATGGTTTATGACATTGGTATCATGTAGTCATTATGTAATGAATTCAACATATAACGTTTAGATCTAATTAGTTTAGTAAAAAATTCATATACAATAAATCTATTAAAACTTTTTTGAATTACAAACTTGTTTATTGGATCTATATAATGAAAAGTTAAAACTTATAGTGTGGAAAAAATTATAAATTATAAAATGGTATATAATACTTGAACTAAGTTATTTTATATAGTAGATGTTTATATGCCTTATTTGTATATTGATTTGCAATTTTTTTTTAATATCTTTCATAGTTTCATAGTCATGTTTATAATTCTAGTTCTATATTTATATAATTAAATTTATCATCCGTATCATTAACCCCGTTTTATCCGTATCCGTACTTCCGTATCGCATACTTCAGATGACCCGTACTAAACTCCCGTACCGTTTTTTACAACTTTGGGTTGTATGCAGAGGGCACAAACAGCAAAAATATCAACTCAGGCATTTTATCGAACACCTTATATGCACAACTATTTATACTTGTTCAATAATCTATCTATATTCAAATTATGCACACACAACTAAACTAACAATCAATAACTATATTACAACTAGTTATTCAATCAACAAGACAATAATTAACATATTTCGAAGTTAGAAATCGGAATTCGAACCTAGGGTTCGCGCAGCACCGACGAACGACGCCTGCGACCTCCTGGCGGAACGACTTGTGACGGCGACGGCAACGGCGACGGCGGCGACGGCGAACGATGGTGGCGCGCGCGGAAGGAGAAGGTGGCGGTGGTGGCGGAGTCGCAGGCGTCGAGAGTCGCCGTCGTCTTCTTCGTCGTCGTTCTCGCGAGATTACAGAAGAGAATGAGAGGAGAAGATGAACTGGAGCCGATTTGGGGGAAATAAAACAACTCTATCGCAGCGGTTCCTACTAAGAACCGCTGAGATAGGTCTGTAAAAAAGACCTATCTCAGCGGTTCTTAGTAGAACCGCTGCGATAGAGTTGTTTTTTTTAACGACCCTAGCGCAGCGGTTGTTACTTACAACCGCTGAGATAGGTTTGCCGGATTTTTAAAAACGGCCTATCTCAGCGGTTGTTTTTACAACCGCTGCGGTAGGGGCGCTGCGATAGACCATTTATGTACTAGTGTGATATGTCCTCTATTGCAGCGGCAAGCTCTGATGTGTCAGGGGGTTTGCCAAGAAAAATGAGCTTTGGGGTACACGGTTGCAAGGACTTGTGTAGCACTTGTGCAACCCTTTGCTTGTTTTGGTTTTATGCTATGCCACCGTTGTATGGATGTTTGTTAGTAGTGGGTGATATCTATTATGGGCTATGTAATTATATGCTTTTTGAACTTTGCACTTTTACTTTATACTTTAGGGTAGTAATCAGGGGCGGAGCCAGCTTTTAAAATTTAGGGGGGCCATTATAAAATATTAGAGGGGCCACCTTATAATATATACTATATTATATGTACTTTCTTACTAAATTTTTTTTAAGTTAGGGGGGCCAAGCCCACCCAATTCTACATGTGGCTCCGCCACTAGTAGTAATCACAAAGGGTTTGGGTTTAATGGTTTGCTATCATATGGATATTAGGTTACTCATAGTGTTGTTTTGGTTTGTAAGTCTTGACGAGCAGGAGGTTCTCTATATTGCAGTCGTTAATAACAATTGCATCCACACATGTAAATGTGATTCAGGTTTAGGTTGTTGGTTTAACCACCGCCTTCCTATCCAACTGGCTACACATGAGGTTATTTAGAATCTCATGTATATACTAATGTATTCTATTATCCACTAATATTAAGATTGTTGGTTGTTTCGAGAAAAATAAAGTTTGGTAAAACTTGAAACTTGAGCTAAACAGCAAAACAATTCTCTCATATGGTGAAATTACCTACTTATAAAACTCTCTATATATGCTTTTGAAAAAATTCTCGTCATAGATGTTTATTTTCATGTGCTTTTTTAGGTATTCCTTTTTCTTTTTTTTTTTTCGAAACAACCAATCAAACTTCATTAACTTAACAATGTACATAGTAGTTAGAGATCATATTCATTAAGCATTCACACATCCCAAAACTAGGAAAAAAAGAGTCATGCTGTTATAATTAAGCAACCATGTCCCAAGGGAAGGTTGCAAGAGTAGCTTAAAGTGAGACTTACCAACAACATGGGTTGGTCATAGAAGCTTGTTATCTTCTTTAAAGTCAAAAGAAATTCAAACCTCCAACTACACCTATTGGGAAAAGATAACTATTTGTACCAGAACTAACTAATAAACAAACTAGCGACACATTTAAAGGATAACCATAGATAATGCTAAACCAAACGATGAAAGTAAAATAGAGACCACAAAAGGGGAAGAGAGGAAATAGAGAGGAAAACCCCATTGGTGGAAGGATCTATGTCTTCAAATATATTCAAGAGAAGATGGAGTCAAATGAGGCTAAACCAGCATAGATAAAGAGACAATGTAGAAACTAGAAATTGAAAAACGGTGAAACCTAGGGGAAACAATGGAGCAGCGGAGGTAGAGGTGGTCACTAGGACGGGCCAGCTTGGGACCGAACCCAATCAAAGACCAATAATAGACCACTGATCAGGGACCAAGACCGTCCCGGAAAAAATAACGGGTTAGTCCGGTTTTAATTTCCAATAGATCGAGACCGTATCAGGACCGGCCCATGACCGCTTGAAGTCGAGCTCGATTGGGCTTGGATAGGGACCATCCCGGGACCGGGACCAAGGCCGGTCCCTTTTTTTAAAATATAGGCGCTGTTATACAACAAAGACCAGTTTGGGACTGGCTTGGGACCAGAACTAGGATCGACCCAAATTTTGAAATATAGCCATTATGGATTGTTACTATTAAGGTTTTTGAAGTGTTGCAATGCTTTAGTGATGCTCCCAAAACATTTTTGTTGGTTTATGAACCTAATATCCATCTCGTAGTCAAAGAGTGTATTACGATCATGCATGCTCTCGTTAATGCAAGGGAAGAGCCTATGATTTTCATGATGATTCAAGACATGATTACAAAGTGGCAACTTATTTTGGTGAATTTCCTTTAATATATTGTGTAACTGCAGTTCTTGATCCTAGTGTTAAACTAGAAGGTTTAGAATCACTTCTATCATATTACCACTTCTCATTGTTATTAGATGACTTTAATGTTGATGCTCATGTTACAAAGGTTAATAAAGTTTTGCATGACTTACATGATACTTATGATGAAAAGTATAGACCAAATATAGATTCAAGTCAGCATGGTAGTGGTAGTACTAGTGGGAAACAACCTTTTTCTAAGCCTAACTTTGTGAACTCGGTGATAGTCAATATTCTTAAGAAACAAAAGACTACTAGCTTAGGCTCTACCTACTCCACTGATGATAATTATCTTGATTTGACTTTTAATTTGGATGATAATGATGTTGTTGATTTTCTCAAGTGGTGTGAAGGACAATAATCAAAATTTTCAATCTTAATTAGAATTTCACGAGACATCTTTGTAGTTCTTGCCTCAATAGTTGCTTCTGAATCAGCACGAGTAAATGTGTATTGGATGATAGAAGATCAAGCTTGATGCCAGATTCAACAAAAGTGTGTGTATGCAAGTACGATTGGGATGTTGTTGAGATACATTCACAAGAACGAAACCAAAAGAACGAAACCAAGAGAATACTCCTTTTGAAGAAGATGATTGGTTGATGTTGAACTCTAACAATTCAGATCAAGGAACTACTAACGGTAGTGACGACGTAGGAGTGTTTGATTAAGTTTTATTTTATAATAATTGTAATATTAAGTTATTGGTCGAACTTTAAACTTGGAAATTAGAACTTAGTATTTGAACTACTAGTAGAATTATAATGTAATTAGGGTTGTAATAATATAACTATGTGGACTTTGATTCCTTTGGAATGCGTAGGCAACTTATCTTATGTTGGTATGTCTTAAGATAAACGCAAGCTCAAAAAATAAATAAAATCTTGTTTTTCTTACAATACATAAGATTATTTAGAAAATATTATCATTCTTATTATAACTTTATAATCTTACTAATTTGCCATAAATTACACAAATTCCATGAACTAAAAAAGGGAAAATTGTATCCCCTACCCATGACGTATGACAAAGTAACACACCCCACCCACATGGTTTTGAAAATTACTTTCCTCACTCATGTGATTTCCGTTTTTTTTCATCTGACAAATTTTTTAGTATTCATTCAACTTACAAGATGCTTAAATGTTATCCAAAATTGATGAAACTTTACATGGATGATGCTAAAGTGTTATATTTTGGTTCAATGTCAAATCAAAGTTTTTAAGCTCACATGTAACATGTGGGACCCAATGTCAAATTCAAAGTTTTTTAAGTTCACATTCCACATGTTTTATTGTGTCCCATAGATCACATATGAGCTTAAAAAACTTTGAATTTTGTGTCGGACCAAAATATAACACTTTAGCTTTGTCCGTGTAAAGTTTCATCAACTTTGAACAACATTTAAGCATCTCCTAAGTTGAATGAAAACTAGAAAAATTGTCGGATGTAAAATGAGGGAAACCACATAGTGGGGAAAATAATTTTTGGAATCTCGTGGATGGGGTGTGTAATTTGGCAAATGTCATGAGTCGGGAGGTAATTTCACCTTAAAAAAATCCGGTTACAACCTGGGACCAGCTCAAGTTTGGTTGCGGACCCTAAAAAAAATAAAAATAGGACTAGGACCAGGATACTAGCTCTCCGGGACGGATCCCTCACTTTGAGGATTGAGACCGGTTGAGCTTGAGACCAAAACCGGGACCAACCCGGCTCGTGGCCACCTCGAAAACTCGCTCTCTCCAAATTAAGACCGATGTCCTATTCCTTTTTCATGGGCTAGCTAGTTGCTTAGACAATAATTTCAAATACTTGGAACGATGGCTTGATTGTTTAGTCTCTTCCGACACTCGAGAGCTTAAACTTGACTAGCTTAGGGAACATGTATGCAATAAATAATACTACTATCAACATAACGTGGATTCGATGCGGCAATGACTTCTCACATAGTTTAAAGTCTAGCTATAGAGAGTACGTACCACATCAAATCATGCAAATATTTTAAAAATAAAGAACGTATCCTCTGACCAAAGATTTTCATCCAAGGTATGTTAAATCTTAACTAATCATGTTAGGTAATCTTGAAAACTAAACAAGTAATGTGACTTGACTGGACTACACGCCGACATGACAAAGCGTTTCTGGATAGTTTCATCGTGTTATATCATTAGGTAGGAATAGGTTGCGTGAAGAATAGAGCACCTCTACTGCCGCCACATTTGAGATTTCGGGTATATAGTCAACCTCATGAATCCAGTTTTTAGGGTTTGCATAATAATATAATTGGTGTTACCTTATTAGGTTCAGTTGAAAATAATTAATTTTTAGGGAAATTTCACCAAATACCATTGAGTTTTCGTTTAATTCGTGATATATCACAATGTTTCTAAAATTACATAAGATAACACCGAGTTTTTACTTATTTCATCAAATAACACTCTGTCACATATTTCATTTACTTCTCCATTAATATCCCTAGAAAAAAAGACTAAACTACCCTATTATTAGCTAAACTAAGGTGGTATCTTGTGGAATTTATCAATATGATAATTGAGGACAATTAATTAATAACATGAGTATTTTTATTATTTTCCAAGAAAAATAACAAAGAAGTTAACAGAATATGAGACAGAGTGTTATCTGATGAAATAAGTAAAAACTCAATCTTATGTATAATTTAAAAAACACATGGTATATGGTGAATTAAGAAAAAGTTTATATTATCACCAAGGTTTTTATCCATCTTTATAATTCCTCATAATCACCAAACTGCTCCGTGTACTAACCTAGCTTCACATATCTTCCACTTAATTGTAAATTCCATTGCTCGATCCATGGGATCTCACTTCGGCATTCTGTTTCTCCGATCTGGGGTAGGATCAGCTGGTCCCCGCCGAAAGAGGGTTTCTTCAAGTTAAATGTTGATGCTAGTGTCTCCTCAGATTCCCTTACAGGAATTGGGTTTGTACTCAGAAATTCCTCTGGTAAAGTTATTGCGTGTGGCTCTAAGCACTTGGGAGCCATCATCCCTGTGGTTGTTGCGGAGACAGAGGCAGTTGTCTTTGGACTACAAACCGCGCTTTCGGCTGAGTTTGGTTGTTTGTTAGAAGTGGAGTCTGACTCCAAGGCCTGTGTCCTCCTTATTGCTGAGCTCCAGGACCCTTCGCCTGCGATTGCTCCAGTATTGGCCGAGATCCACGATGCTTCTTCCCGTGCAGATGCGATCTCTTTCTCTTTCGTTCGCCGCTCAGCTAACAGGGCAGCAGATGTTTGTGCGCGGCTGGCCCCTCCGGGACGTTCCTTAGTTTGGTGGGACAACTTCCCCACTCAAATTCTGGAACTCTGTTCTGACGATTTATCTCCGTAGTTTCTTGTTTCGATTCTGGCTTTCTTTCCTCAAAAAAAAAAAAAAATTCCATTGCTCGATCGTTTTAACACACATATATACAAACGGTGCACTAACTCTAAACGTCTTCAACGTGTAATCACAAATGTACTCTAATTAATTACCGAGGGCCGCCTCTTGAATAAAATTACTGGAAACCGTAACGTGATAGCCAATTAATCTTCGCAATTTCGAATATGGAGGTTGCGCCATATTCTAATATGGAGATGTGTCAATGTCAGCACCCTATTAGAGAGAAATAAAGGAAAAAAGAAAAAATGAGGGAATAAGAGGGAAGTCACACGCACATAGGGGAGAGTGTAGGTGGGTAGGAGAGAGAATTTTTTTTTCAAAATGACATAACTTACAAAATATAAGTGCAAAAATAAAACAAATTATACCATTGTTCATCATTTTTCATACTCTTCAAAACAAGATGCATCATTGATATATTTTGATAAATTTTGAATTTTTTATTTTTTGTTTGTGTATATTTTTTAAGATTAATTGTGAATCTTAAGTTTAAAAAAAGTGAATCAAAGGTTGTTAAGAAGTGAATCAAAGGTTGTTAAAAAGTGAATCAGATAGTTGCTTAAAAGTGAATAAGAGGTTTAAAAAAAGTGAATCTCATAAACAGAGATTGTTTAACTAAATTGATTCTGATTGTTTGACTAGTGTGAATTAGAGGTTTTATAAAAGTGAATCAAAAGTTTTTAAAAATATATCACTAGTTGTTACAAAGTGAATCAAAGTAATAAGAGTGAATCTTGTAAGCATAGATTGTTTAACTAAAGTGATTAAGAGGTTTAAGAAATGTGAATCAGAGATTTTTATAAGTGAATCATGAGTTTAAGAAAAGTGAATTAGAGATTTAAGAAAAGTGATTCTCGTAAATAGAGATTGTTAACTAAAGTGAATAATAGGTTCAAGAAAAATGAATCAGAGGTTTAAGAAAAGTGAATCAAAGGTTTTTTAAATGTGAATCAAAGGTTTAAGAACAACTAATATTTTGTTTTAATACTAGTATAAGTTAATCCTACCACAAACTTATGCGAGGGTGGATTTTAGGGTGTTTGGGGGGTAGGGTAATCTTTTGGCATTAGTCTACACTTTATATTATTGTTACTAACTCGATAGATTTTTAGGGTTTGTGGTTTAGGTACAACCCATAAAATACGGTTTTTAGAGTGTTTGAGGTAAGATTCATTTTGTTAATGAATATGATTCACTTAAAAAATATGTAACATATACTCCTTCTAAAAACATGAAATTTTAAGTTTACCAAAACATATCCATGATGCATCTTGTTTTGAAGAGCACAAAAAATGATGAACAGTGGTATAATTTTTTTTTTTAATTTTGCACTTATAGTTTGTAAGTTATAATATTTTGAAAAAAATACAATTTCTCTCTCCTACTCACCTACCCCTCTCCCCCTCTCCATTTCCCTCCAATAAAGTGTTGACATGTGGACAGTCTCCATATTCTAATATGGCACCAGCTCCATGCTCTCCATACTGTTAATATTTTCATTAACTTATCAAAATACTTACGAGCTTAGCATTGATTAGATCAATATTTTCTTTTAATGGGATAACTTTTTATATTCTTAGTCTAATCCCTAACAGTTTTATTTATGGTGTTTAAGGGGCTGATCCATGGAAATTAACTTGTCACCCAACCAAAAGTTGGATCTTGTATTTAGGACACAACAACTACTCACACAATGTCTCTATAGGACCAGGTTGCAGATAGTAGTTATCACTATCGATATCTGTGTCTGGCTTGTACATCATCATGAGCGTATGTACTTTTTTATGATCTATATGAATTAATGGTAACGGTAAGTACATATATATAAAGAAACCTCCCACACACAACATAAACATAGATACAGTACTCATTCCCCGTTCCTATTCCAGCATTAGATCTTATATCAACTCACCACCACCAAACCCGCCATGCCTCACAGATTTCTCTAGATGTAGACACTGGGCATATGTATGACTCATAATAACAGTTTTCTCAAGCCTGACGCACGCAAGAAACCGTCAGAATCTGGCCTGCACGGCGACAACCTTCCTTTTGTAGTCTTTACAAGATTCAGCCACATGTCAGTCTGATGGCGTTAGCCCTCCGTTCTTGAATATTGGTGAAGACTAACTCACCCATTGACTCTAGACTATTTTCCCTGGAGCCTTGACTTGTACTCTCTCAATTGTAATAGTAAGACGTATTGTTGCACTCACCATAGAGTAGGTTCTCCATGACTGAAGCACGTAAATCCTCTTGTCTCAATTGTGTTCCTCATCTTGCAAAATTAGTAATCTCATCACTAAAAGAGATAATCAAGCATACTTTAAGATTGTACTCTAACTGGGGTCATGATGGTAATGTAAGTATGATATTCTTGTTATTTTGAAGATGTATCTTGTTTACTGTCTTAATCTGAACTATGTGCAATAGCATAACTTAACTTCATAAAGAAACTTTACAACTCAACTACAGTCAATAAGAAAACGCTAATGGAAATAATTATTATGATCAGTCATATTTAGTATCTGAACAAATTATGAACAAGAACATTGTGAACAAATATCCTAACTAGAATCTTTTGATACAAAGAATTCTTTTTCTATTGTATTGAATAGATCGAGTGAAGAATTCAAATATGTAAAACTTTACTAATAATCTTCTTCAAGAACCACACTGAAATTAATCCTCTATAATCAAAACGGGGAGGGGAGGGGGGAGTGCTCTCTCATCTCTCCTCCCACCCTTTTCTTCCTTCTCCTTCTTCCTCCTCACATTTAATTTCTACTTGGGCACTAAGCCCGGTAAGCTTAATTTTCTTACCTCTTTCGGCTGAGGCTTTTGCTTTTTTGCTCGTTGCTCTTTTGTTTTCCTTTCTTCATTCAGCGGCGGTTTGCCCTCTTTTTTCCTTCTCTTCTCTTCCCGGTTTCCTTTCCTCCCTCAACAAAGATTTTTCGTTTCTTGATTTTGTCTTCATCTATATCTCCTCTATCTCTTGTTTGTTGGTGTCCTTTTATTCAATAGTGGAGGGTTTGGGGTTGCATGTGGGTATGAGGCTTGCTTGGATTCTCCAATTTGCTTATTTTGCTCGATTAGGTAAGACTTCCTTCTTTTCCATTCATGCATGTTCAGCTCTTCGAGCTCCTTTGGACGAAGTCTTCAGTGGCGGTGCCGATTGGGCTTCATTGAGTGTTCCCTAACTCAGTTTGGGCAGCAGATATCTGATTATGGGTTGCATGTTGGATTCGTTGAAGATCTCACTCGACCTTGCTTGCATGCTCTCATTGCTATTTATGGCCACAATCATTTTGGTATATGGCAGTCCGAGAAGTTCTCTACTTTGCATGTGCAAAAAATCAGGAAGCTAAGGCTACTCAATCTTTTTTCTATCAAAGTGATTGAGAAATTCATTCATCCACCTACCCCTTGTTCTTCCCGATAGCATTTTGCACCACATATTTTGCCAAGGAAAAAGATAAAGTTTGGCCTGTTGATGATCATGTGTCTTATTTCGGTTATTGCTTTGTTCTCCTTTTTGTGTTATTTAATTTGGCTTTAGTTATCTTTGTTTTGTTCTGCCGGTGTACTTTTAGTTGGTATTAGTTTTTAGGATTAATCAAAGTGTGTAGTTTAGTCTTTGAGTTGGGTGTTTAGTTGGTTCCTGTCGTGCTACTCGTGCGACAACCCATGCGGCCCTAGTTAATTTTAGTAGTATCCTTATGGATTCATACTCTGAGACATATCATGTTGAATATTGTTCTTTGTGGTGTGTAAGTGTAATGACTGTTGGATGACGATGCTCTAGACTATGCTTTGGATGTCTTAAGGTTGACTATGTTAAAAAAAACATTGAAATTAAAACCCTCTCCCATTGATCAAGAATCAACTCTTAGCAATATACTCACACGTACATATATTTACTTTTCTTCTCTTTCCTCTCTAAAATATTAGTAATTCACTCCCTAAAAAGCATACTATATCTACAGCAGTTTCTCATCGTATTTATGGACTTTGCATATGACTAAACTCTAGTAGATTGATGCCACACTTTAAGAAGAGATATATAATGTATTTTCAAAAGATGTTACAAAGTATGATTCTAAGTGGATGTCATATTAATTCTTGGAAGTTATAATGACAACTTCTTACTTTTATACAACATAATACTCTTTGTTGTTATTAATAGATGATTATTTTTTACTTTTAAAAATAAAATGGTTTGATTTTTTTTATTCTTTACTTTCCAACTTTATCCCTCTTATTTTCAATTTACTACAATCTTCAATACAAAAAATAAACCTAAAATGATCTACATTTCTCCTTAATTATTATGCCTTGTAGAATATGTTTAAGTTTGATAATAAAAACATTGTATACAAAATTTCTGTTGTTGCAATTTCGTAAAATTTATTTATATTTTAAATATCTAATATAGTAATATAACAACAAAAGAGAGTACACCAGATAAAATCAAAGGATATGGTTAGGCAGGTGGGTCATTAGTTAGTCTGGACCTAATTATTTCACGTAGGAGTCACATCAATATTGGATTCCAACAGTTTGAAAATTTTCCAACTTTTTTGTTTCCTCCTAGCCTTCAAGTCCCCTCATACTATCATCCTTGATGGGAAAACTATACAGTTTTTTGCATCACTGTCATAATCTACTAGTTAATTCTATCGTAAAAAGAGATTATTATTCTTCAAAATTCATGTTATAAAAGAAAGGGCTAGTGATCAATGGTGACATAGCAATAGCTGTTTGATATTTTACTAATGGTGTTTAAGTAAGTATCATTTGTGTTCAGATGTTTATGGAATATTTGATAATATGTTCACACATCATATTAAAGTGATCTTAAACTATATTTAGTCTAAGTCATATAAAATGTCTAAAAAACAATATCAAAACAAAAAACCATAATAGTACTCTAGTAGTTTGTTCAGGTAGGAGAAGTTGGTAGTAGCTACGATAATAGTAGTAGAGTTTTACTAGTATTTCATTTTCCCCAAACATCACGGCTTCTTTCAAGGCATGATTCGAGTATTGTCCTTTGTCTCCCCTCTTATTATCCCTCGAGGCTTGAGCTAGTGGTGAGGTGGTGACAAACCAAACGTGCCCTTCTTATTTTAAAATTTAACGTACTCTTTTTTCTTTTCCTCGCACGCTCTTCTGAGGTCACGGGCAGCCCGGTAGGCAGGCAGGTGCAACTTGCTAGTATTGATTTCATTTTTGTCGCGTACTAAGAAAGAAAGAAGAAACACAGATCATACCAACACAATCCACAGATTTTCCTTTTCCTTGACCCCACAACAACGGCTAACCGGTTGTTGTCCGTTGGCGACAGTTGTTGCCGCGTCAATGACACGTGTTTCTTTGACAATCCAACTCTCCCTTGCGGTTAGTCTTTACTCTTTTTTTTTAGTTTTTTAAAAAAGAAAAGATTTCTCGTAAGGTGGGCCTGGAGGACAGTAGTTGACTGGTCCAACAGGTCCTAGCTCGTCAGCTCCGACTGTCCGTGGAGCCTACTTCAACCTAACATCTTCATAGTCACCGAATTTGATGTCTACAGAGTACGGATGATTCTCATCGAAATACTTCAATGCCGCTCAGCTTCCATTGAAACTGTTCAATACTGACCTTGATGCAGATTTCTGGTACTGGTATGATAGTCATCCACCATCTTGATTTGTTAGTACTGAAAAAATTTACTATAACTAACTACTACTATTGCTTCGAGTAGTCAATTTTTATTTTTTATTCTGACCTTGTTTCATGGTTAAAATTTTGGAAAATTATAATATTCCTATGATTTTTTTAATAAGAGGTGAAATATATATATTGAATGAATAATAGAGTTTATAAAAAAGAGATACATAGGAGCCCTATATATCAGATACTCAGGGATTTACAAGTCAAATGGGGGCATATTAGTTTCAAAAAGGTGGCGAAGGGCCAACCTAATACATCATAGTCAAAAGGGCACAAAACAGATATGGAGGCAAATTAAATTAGGACTCCAGGATCTGGTTAAGCCACACAGTATCTCGATTAGAAAGGAGATTAGACCCGATGGTGCCTTTGATTGCTCCCTTCACGTCCGCAATGATGAGAGCGGGGTCCCTGGCCTGGCCCATAATGGCTCTTCTACATCTTTCGATTCAAATGAAGTAGACGATATTAGCGATAGCCGCACGTCTGACGGAGTCCTTTGGTCTTCTCCTCTTGCTGTAGTGAGATAGCCAGTGTGCGCAGCTGCGAAGGTTAGACCTATTGGTGGGGATCCCCAGCCAGTCACATATAGCCCACCAGATCCTGCAAGTAGTCCTGCAAAAAAAAAAAGAATAGGTGCCCACTTGTCTCTGGAGCTTGCTCACAGAGCCAGCATCTGTTAGCGAGGCTAATGCCCCATGATTGTAGTTTATCACATGTTTTAGTCTACCTTTTATAGTAACCCAAAGAATGAACTTGGCTTTAGGGAGCGCCCATGTCTTCCAACAGATATTATATTAGGGAAAGTGCCTAGAAGGGGAAGAGACATCCTGGTAAATGGTGTTGACTCGAAGACGGAGAGGGTAGGTGAGGAAAAGAGAAGTAGCATCCTGAGTAGAGCCGCACTGCTTGATCCACCAATCCCTGGCCCTAAGGATGGATTTCCAGATCCACGGGTCACCTCCGTTGGGAGTGGCGACCCAGATGTTGGAGTTCTCCAGGTATACACTATGGATTCATTGAATCCAAAGTCTTTCGGAGTTATGTATTGTGGTAGAGATTGTTTTAAGGAGAAACTCATGTTCCATTTGAAAATTTCTTAATGCCAAGTCCCCCTTTCCCTTGTCAAAACAGACAGAGCTCCACGCAACTGGCGGATGGGGTTGCTGGCTGAGTCCCCGGACTAGAGAAAGGAGCGAAGCTTCCTAACTACGCATTGGATGATATTTTTGGGGATAGCAACCGACGAGGTCTATAAGCCAATGATACCAAACAGGGTGCTTTGGATGAGAGTGAGGCGTCCCGCAAATGAAAGGTGCTTACCCCCCAGGAGGATATAGCCCTTTGAACATTGTCGATCAGAGGGGCAAAGTCCGAGGATTTGGGGCTTTCTGGCCGATATAGGGATGCCTAAGTAGCGGAAGGGGAAGGAACCCTGATTGAGCACCGGAGGAGGAGAGGATAAAGGTAGCAGCGGACGGACCGACCCCTCCAAGGAACATGTCACATTTGGAGGGGTTGAGCCTCAGACCCGAGGCTTCGGAGAATAGATTGACCTTGCTGAGCATAAGGGAGATGGAATTCTGGTTCCCTCTACAAAAAAGAAGGGCATCATCCGTGAAGAACAGGGGGAGACTTTAAGGGTTTTGAAGGAAGGGTGATATCTGAAGCCAGGATCTTGAGGAAGCTGGTCAAGCAAGCGGGAAAGCATATCCATGACTAGGACGAAGAGGTAGGGAGAGAGAGGGTCCCCTTGGCGTAAGTCCCTTTCACCTTTGAATAACCCCGTAGGGGAGCCATTTAGGCTTATGGAGAACGAGGTGGTGAAGACACATTGCATAATCCAGTGGGTGAAAGTGGGTGGGAAGTTTAGGAAAGACATTGCGTCACTGAGGAAAGCCCAATCAACTGTATCAAAGGCCTTTCTGATGTTCATCTTCATCATGCAGGGGGGGGGGGGGGGGGGGTGGGGATATGGGCTCGTTGGTAGTGTTTCTTAAGCAAGAGCACAATTGAATATTATCCGTAATTAGACGCCCCTTAATGAAGGCCCCATGGCTCTCCTTAATAATCTCAGGGAGAACCCCTTTGAGCCTCGCAGCTAAGATTTTGCTAATGATCTTATAGATGGTATTACAGCAAGAGATGGGCCTATAGTCACTGGGAGTGGAAGCAGAGTCAGTTTTGGGGAGTAGGGCGATGAGGGTCGAGTTGATCTTTAAGCAGAGAACCGCTGTGGAAAAAACTTTTGACAGCCAGACTGAGATCCTCACCAATGATGGGCCACACAAATTTGAAAATTTTGGAGGAGTAACCATCCGGAACAGGAGCTTTATCATTCCCAATGGAGAAAAGGGCAGACTTGATTTCAGCATTGTCTACAGTCCTAAGCAGGGGGGCCCTGTAACACCCCAAAAACTAGCCGGTATTTATTAAGGTCAAAGTACAAATTAAAATTAATTTTTTTCCTATCATCTACTTTGCAGCGGAAGACAAAAACATAATGGGGTGTTACTGCCACACTCACCAACCTAGTGAGTGTTAAGGCTAAATACAAAAACTTCAACCTTAACCGGAAAATAAATGAAGATAAAAAATAATTACATCTCAACTAAATTTCAAACCTTCAACGCAAAGTTATAACCATCTAAGTAATTTAAATGAATTGAAGTGGAGTCTATGTCAATTCCCAAACCCAACTCTCATGCTTTACATCCAGGTCAACTTCATTACCTGCGGTCAGAAAACATAACAAACACAAGAAAGGACCGCGCAAATAAGAGAAACTGAGTAAACCCTGCAACACCTTGTCAAATACATTTGAAACCCCATTTGAGTATAGGCATCAATAAGCACATAACCAATCAAATAATAGCATCAGAATAATCTCAATCATCAATCAACAATATCACAATCCATATTCTGGGATGATGGGAGTCACCAAAGTTCCACAATTCATAAGTTCCAATAATTGGTACCACAACATAGTTGGGACCGATCCAGTTCACCCTCACACAGGGATGCGGTTCAGATCCTTGGGGATAAAGGAGATATCAGAGGACCACTTCTTAAGCACGAGGGGGGAGGAGTTTAAAAGTCAGGGGCCTTTGCTAAGGACAAGCTCGAGGTCCTCTTCCTTATCGAATTTAAACATGTACCATCCCTCCTCATGATGCAGGACCTGAGGGGTTGGGACAAAACTCCATGCCCTTCTCAAAAAATTCCTCACTAAATTAAAACCCATCTTCCTGCCCCACAGGTGCCCAACTAGGGAATGCTTCCAATATTCAATTTCAGACGCCAAGTCTTGTTCGTCTAAAGACACAATTGGGCTATCATCCTCTAGAGCTTCACAGAAGTCAGAACTCAAAGACATACCAAAGAAACCATTTTGTTTAGCCAGCAGAACATCTAAGAACGAGGTCGGGTCGGAAGACCCGAAGGCAGCCAAGGATGGAGGGTTAGAAGTTATACTTGAAACTGGTCGCTTTGATCTACGCTGGGAGCGCCATGCATCAGGCCTTGGACCCGACGAACCAAGCACGGTCGGGAGAGGAGGATGCCAGGGAGTAGTATCTGTCAAGGTTTTACTTGAGAGGTTAGGTCGAGGGGGACTTTTAGCCCAAGCAATCTTCTTTCCGGAAGCACCGGCAGCCCTCGGGGCTATAGGGAGGAGTGGAAAGACCTTGTTCATCACTTTCGCGTACGAGGGAGCGGTTTGATTTAGGCACTCATGTAGCGCCACATCCTCTGGAGGGTCTGAAAGATCAACCACTAGGTCAAGAGCGGGAGCAGAATCCACAGGGTTTGAAAGAGCCACCGCAGGACTTGCAGAACCCGAGACCACAGGATTGCAATCACCAATAGTAGAATTACCCAGAAAATCACCGGCAGTTGTATCGACAATCAAGATAGGTCCACAATTAATACCGAGACCATCAACATCAGTGGGCTTAACCCCACCACTCAATTTAACGACTACTGCACCCGCAGCCAAATCGCTTGCAGGCTCACATATAGCCCCGACAGCTGAGGAATTCTCTACAACAACACCGACAGAAGACACCGGGCAGGCAACAACAATTGAGGGCGCCGGGCACCCCATCGACTCAGAACTACTGCAACAAGTAGAGGGGGGCCAGAAAAGGGGACACCACTAGTGGAGCCGCCGAGGAAGCCGACAAGGGGACGCCTGAAGCGGGGGGCATAAACGGGGCTCCACGCTGGCCAGAGGGAACGACAAGCAGCTGCGAAGCGGAAGCCGACGACGCCAAAGGTGCCGAAGTCGTAGGCTTGGAGAGCACCAAAGTCGAAGTCGCTGGCTTGGAGAGCGCCGAAGACGACTTAGACGAGGACTCAGGCTGGGAGGGAGCCGCTACCGCTACGACAGGAGGAGGCGGAGGTAAAGCCTGGGCTGGGGTTGACCGCGTGCCTGGGCGGCGCTTGCCCATGGGAGAAGAGCGCCTTCGACACAAGCAGGAAGAGAAGGGGGAAAACGGGAGAGGGGGCGGGGGGGAAGCGCCCCTGTAGTGTGGCCAGTGCCACCAGGCGGGTGCCTGGCAGCGGGGCTGGACCACCACGGAGCTCAGAGCAACGGTGACTGAAGGGAGGTCATGGCGGCGGCTAGAAAATGACACGCGAAGCAGGCGAGGCGAGAAGGCTGGGGAGGGAGGGGGAAGCGCGTGGGGCGCGTTCCTAGAGCAACGGTCGAAAAGGGATCCCCCTATGATTTTTCCTAATTCGTATCCTTTTTAAAATATGTTCACAAAATATTTTTAAAAGGTTTTAAAATTCACAAAATATCTTTAATTCATAGAATAATCTTAAATAATCACTATTTTACCCTTGGCAATACATATCATATTTCAAATTCACAATATGACACTTTTTTATTCAGGAGAATTTTATACTCCCTCCGTCCCACCTTGACCATCCTATTTACTATTTGGACATGTCGTTTGACTTCAATTTTTAACATATAAGATAAATTAATTTTGAAAATTTAAGTTTTGCATATGATTCCTTACATGATAAACTATATGATACAAAATTTAGTTTTATAAAATTATTTTATCTTATATGTTTAATATTGAGGTGGAAAAACGTGCCAAAAAGCAAACAGGACACTTATGACGGGACGGAGGTAGTATAATTTTACACAAAAAATATTAGGAAATTTCATGACTATATTTTTGGATAAACTAATGAAATGCCACTAAAAAAGTTAATAAATTCTGAAAATATATAAAAAATTAAACAAAAAATTTTCATTTTTCAAAAATAATTTAAATAACGATAATTTTAGAATCTAAAAAGATGAAAATAAACAAAAATTAAAAAAGGAAATAAAAAAGAATAAAAAAATAAAAGAAATAACAAAAATATTAATCTTTATTAAATATTCATAATATCATAAATATTGTAAAAAAATATTTCTAAGAAATTTTCTGAATTATAAAGTTGAAACACGTAATTTATATTCTACCAAGTTTAATTATTTCTTCAAAATAAACTATTTTATATGTTTAAGTATTAATATGTCTTTAAAAGTTTATATCCTATTTTGTAGATAATTTTATGATATAATATTTCTATTTATTTACACATTTATTATATGAAGAATTAGTAATTTTTCATTCATAAAATACACTAAAAAACAAAAAATATCATCTAATAGAATATAAATTATGTCTTTAAACTCTGTATTATATTTTATGATAGCTAATAATTTAAAAAAATCTAAAAATATATCATTTTTTATAATATTTTAAGATATTTAATAATTTTTATTTTATAAATTTTAGTATACTTTTATATGTTTTTTTAAATAAAAATTATGAAAATTTTGAAAGTAAGAAACTATTAAATATCATAAATTTTATAAAAAATAAAGATTTCTTAGATTTTTTTGAATTATTAGGTGTCACAAATATAATACAATGTTTAAAGTTGTAAATTATATTTGATGATATTTTCTGCTTTTATTGTCAAATTATAAATGATAATTACTAGTTGTAGATAATAAATATGTTTAAAAGCACAAATATTACGTCATAAAGTTATCTGTAAAAGGAATACTTTTTTTAAGACATATTAGTACTTACAACATTTAAAATAATTTATTTTGAAATATTAATTTAACTTGATAGAATATAAATTACGTCTTTCAACTCTATATTCTATTTTGCGTTACTTAATAATTTAAAATTTTTGCGGAGAAAAATTTTAATTTTATAATATTTTATGATATTTTTAAATTTTAAAAAATCAAACTTTTTGTAATTTCACTTATTTTTTTGAATTTATTTTATTTCTATTTATTATTTTTTTAAATCCAAAATTTTCATAATTTTATAATAATTTTTATTTATTTAAAAAATATAATTTTTTTAATTTTATGTTTTTTAAAGAATTTAATTAAGTTTTAGTGTTTTTCATGAATTCGTGTAATAAATTTTGGATATTCCACAAATCCTGTTAAAAAACATTCACAAAAATCCAGACATTTATCTAGCAAAAAATATTGCTATCTTTCATGAAATTGATCAATATTTTTTTGTAAAATTTTATAAAATTCTCTTGAATAAAAAAAAAGGACATATTACGAACTTGAAATATAACCTTTAATGTCAGGGGTAAAATAATATTATTGAAGGTCATTCCATGGATTAGGGGATTTTGTGAAATTTAAAACTTTTTTGGGATATATTGTGACCATGTTTTGAAAATAGGGTATATTATGAATTATTAAAATTTTTAGAGATATTGTGAATTTTTCCAAACTCTACCTGTATTAATATACATCATATCCAAGAGCTACAAAATTTTAAAACGAAGTGGAATTTGGATTGATTTGTAAACATGCCTAGCATGTTGACATTAATGCATTTGTTTTAAGATTTTTCAAAAAAGAGATCAATACCAATTTGACTTGCATCACTGCTTACTAAAAAAATGACATGCATCATTGTTACGCCAAGTCTTTTTCCAAGAGATAATGCTCATGTAAAATTACAAGTCCAATTTTATTTAAAAGAAGAAGTTATCAATGTTGGATGTGGTCAAATTAAGTAGGAAAAATGAACTCATGAGCTACCTAATATCCGTTAGTGTATTAACATGCGGAACGCAAATTAGAGGTTGCACGTGGTAATCCCTGACTGGATTGTCTGTGTGTGATGATAAAACTTTATATAATTGTAATTTTTAAAATATAAGTCTAAAATTTTAAAAAATTATATCATTGTTTATCTAAATTCAAGCTCTTCAAAACAAGACCAGTCATGAATATATTTTGACAACTTTGAAAAAAAATTATTTTTACATGTAATGATGATACATTAAGGCTCTGTTCGACATGGCTGTTTTGGCATCATATTTGCAGCATATTTGGTAGCAGGTTTGCGTTGGCATTTTTGCAACATATTTGTTGGCAGGTTTGCGCTGGCATATTTTTAGCTGCTCTGAAAACTACTGTTTGGCAGTGCGGCATATATGTAACATATTTGGTTAAGTTAGTTATATATAGTGCGCTTACGGTTCTATAACAATTACAAAGTTATTTAAACTAATAAGAATATAACAAAGAGTGAAAAAAAATCAAAAAAAATTACACCAATATCTTATATTATAAGAGTTCGTCTTAATTTATAATAAAAAAACCTGAGAAACCAAAGAAAATAAAAATATTTATATAACTAATAAAAATTTAATTTCAATTATTTAAGTAAAAATTGTAACTTCTAAACAATATATTGTTATTTTCTTAATTTTATAATTCTTATAAATATAAACGCGTAAAAAAAAAGAGAACAAGTGTTTCAAATTTTCTATAATGTTGTGTGAATTTATTTAGTGAAATTATAACTTTTAATAATGTATAATATTTTTGTAACTTTGTATGTTAATAAATTTATATACATTCATATTTCTATATACTATTTTAATATTTTAATTCATACATCAACAAGTGTGTATATTTATTGGTTTTTTTAATTTTATTAATCTATGAGGTATTACAAATAATATATTGTAAATTAGTATTATTAATGTGTTTTTTTAATTTAGCTAAATAAGTAGTAATATTTTTTATAAATTATTTGAAACATTGTGTAATTTGTAACAAATAAAATAACTTGTAAAAAATGTCATAAGATAAATAGCTTTTTTAATCAATAATCAAAGTAATTGCATTATGAAGGGAGAAAAGAAGCGGAAGTGAAAGCGCGGAAACAAAAAATTAGCATTTGTTGCGGGTATTTATGTTGATATTTATGCTCTTTTAACTGAACAACAAAATAAATAAAGGAGTCCAAAACAGCATATGCTAATGCATTTGTGCTTCCATTTATGCTGGAAAAGTTGAAGCCGAACGCTACCTAAAAAGATAATATTTTGATTCATTGGTTTTGATATTATGATCTATTAAAATTGTTATTATGATTCATTAACTAATAAATGGTGAATTAGATAACAAACTCCGGACCCGATAAAAATTATTATTATTTTGTAGTGTATTATTATTGTTATATGGTGTATTTTAATCCTTATATGGTAAATCATGTATTTTTCATACATACAAAATATTATTTTGTGGTGTATTTTTGTGTAAAAGTTTTTGTTCTTATGTGTTTGCAATGATACACTAAAATGACGATATAATTCATTAATTTTGATATCATGATTCATTAAAATTGATATTATGATTCCTTAACTAATAAGTGGTGAATTAGATAGCAAACTTCGGAACCGATAAAAATCATTATTGTTTTGTAGTGTATTATTATTGTTGTATGGTGTATTTTAAACCTTATATGGTGAATCGTGTATTTTTCATACATACCAAATATTATTTTGTGGTGTATTATTGTGTAAAATTTTTATTCTTATGTGTTTGTGATGATACACTAAAAATGACGATATGATTCATTAATTTTGATATTATGATTCATTAAATTGATATAATGATACACTAAAATGATGTTATGTGCTTACAATGATACACTAAAATGATGTTATGAATCGTAAGTCTATATATATATGCATATACATGTAATTAATATAAATTTTTAAATTTCTTAAAACATATTCATGACTGGTCTTATTTTGAAGAGCTTGAATTTAGATAAATAATGGTATTTTTTTATTTTGGACTTATATTTTAAAGTTACAACTAATTGAAGTTAATATTGTAAAAGTATAGTCTAGTCAGCAAAACTGCAACTAACTGGACTGACAAGTGGACTAGGTTGCACCATGCTGTACGTGGGCGTCCCGCAGCTTCGATGCGCTGCCTGCCAAAAGCATCACAATCGTAGGGGAAATGGGTTAGCGAAAAAAGGATCCCCATTCTCCTCGCTCTATCTTAACCAAATCTTCATCGCCACTGTGAATCTCCCCTCTACTATCGCCAATTCGTTCTACTACGATGGATGCTTCAATTGAAAACTATGTAGGGCATTTGATGTGGATAGATTGAATTAGGAAGGAACTAGCATAAGGAGGGAAGAAGGTGAAGATAAGCATTGATGTTTAGTAAACAACCATGCTCAACTAACCTCGCAGGTTGCCACACTTAAGAATTACAACCACGCAAGATTGGGGAAACCAACAGAGAAGTGGAAGGAATATATGAGATTTGTATTTCTTGCTAACTGTTATATTGCCGCTCAGCTATAAGTAGCCAAAAACAATAGCAGAATGTAACTGGAACAATATGTAACAAAATGACAGTTGTACAAATAACAAATTATGCTAACTTATTACAAATTGTTACAGTTGATGAGATTAACTCCCTATAACAGATCTCCTCTCCCCATAGAACCTTGGCCTCAAGGTTGGAAATTAGGGTAGCGTGGAAGATCATAGAAAAATTCCCATGTAGCTTCCTCAGTTGGTTGATCAGACCATTTCACCAGAACCTAGTAGCAGCCTTTTCATGAATAAGTGCATCAGCTAGTGCTCCAGGAATGTTTGTAGATATAGAGGTTGTACCCACATGTTGTTTAAGCCGAGGAACATGGAAAACTGGGTGGATAGAAGTAGAGGAATGAAGCTCCAACTTGTATGCTCTTGTTCCACATTTATCAATGATTTTGTAAGGACCAATGTACTTAGGAGATAGCTTCTGGTTAGGACAATGAATGAGAGAATACTGTCTGTAGGGTTGTAACTTGACCCGCACATAGTCACCAATGTCAAATGTCCTCTCAGATCTATGTCTATTACTTTGTTGTTCCATCCTATGTCGGGCTCGCATTAAATGGAACTTTAGAAGTTGGAGCATATTCTCCATGTCTTGCAAGCAATGATTTACAAATTCTACCTTAGATTCCCCTGGCAAATAAGGTAGGTGTTGTGGTGGGAGTTGACCATAAACAACTTTAAATGGTGTCATTTGAATAGCTGTATGAAAAGAGGTGTTATACCAAAACTCAGCTAATGGCAATAACTTACTCCAAAGTTGAGGTCTATCACTGCACATGCAACGTAGGTAAGTTTCAAGAGTTCTGTTTACCACTTCTGTATGCCCATCAGATTGTGGGTGGTAAGCAGAGGAGAAGTTTAGCTCAACTCCTTGTATGGTAAAGAGCTCTTTCCAGAATTCACTGAGAAAAACTGCATCCCTATCACTAGCAATGGATCTAGAAAATCCATTTAATTTGAAAATGTTTCCAAGTAGGCTTGGGCAACTGTCACAACAATATAGGGATGTTTTAATGCTATAAAAAGAGTCACCTTGCTGAGTCTATCAACTACCCCAAATTTAACGGTTTTCCCAAGCAATACAGGCAGTGAATAAATACAATCCATTGAGAGGTCTTGCCATAGCTCTTTTGAAATAGGGAAAGGCTATAATAATCTAGGATAGGCTGCCAAATAATATAACATAATAATAAAATGGCCTATATATTATCCACAGCTTGTTACAGATTTTACACTTAACCTCTAAAAATCATTTTTCTTTCACTTTCAACTAAAATTATGACTTTGATAAGTCATTAGCACCTAGGTTCACTAACCAAACACTTAACCATCATTTAATACACATTTTTAGGGTTTAATTAACCCATACACTCACACATGTTTTCGGCCCTAACAAGTTTTACAAGATAATAAGCTTTAAGGCATCAAAAGTGTTTTAAGCACACTTACCTTGTTTTAAGCACAAGGAGACCACACCAGCCTTTATCCCTCTCGGCCCTAATTACACAAAACCTTAGATTTAGGTTTTTGGTCATTAAATTAAGCTTAAAACACAAGTTTAGCCTTTAAGGCTTTGATTTAGTAATTTACCTCTTGCAACTTGATTTTCTCTTGGAAATGAGCCCTTAGTCACACGGCACTTCATGGGTTAAATAATACCCATTCGGCCACCATTGTACAAGGAATAAAAGGTTAAGTTAATGACTTGTCTAGGTAGTTAGTTGAAGGAGCTTTAAAGCATGAAATTTGAACTTTAAAGAGAGGGTCTTACCTTGAAGGTTTTGGTGGGGTTTCAAGCTTCACTCTAGGCCATATAAGGGAGGAAGAGACAAGCTTAGTTTCATGGAAATAACAAAGGGAAGAAGAAGCTTAAAAGACCCATAAACGCCCTTAGTTCACCTTGTTTTTGGAGTCTTTGAAGAGTGCTTTGGAGGATCTCTTTGGCTTAAGGAATGGAGCTGAACACACCTTCATTTTGTGTACAAAATGATGTGGAAAGGGTGTGAGAATTTGCAAAATTTTTGGACATGAACAAAGGGTGAAGAAAAAATGTGCTTTAAGGTCATTTTCCTTACCTTTAGCTCCAATGGAGTATTCCCAGCTCCTTGGTTGATTAATTCCAAGTATTAAGCTCTTCAAGAGGGAGTTACACCTTGGAAGATAAGAAAAACTGGTGGGAAGAGAGACCATTGGAAAACCGCAAGAAAAGGGAGTAAAGATGGAGTTTTTTTTACCTTTCTTCTTCCACCATTAATGGATGGTGCTTGGCTGAAGTTTGAAGATGAAAGGGAGGAGGAAGAATGCTGCTGATGTCATATGGAAGGGATGAAAGAATGGGTGTGCCAGCCGTAAGAGTAAGGAGGAAAGGATGGGTAAAAGTTGTATTATTTTATGTAAGTGTTCTACTTGCTTGTACTTGCTTATTTACTTTACCAACTTAACTTTTCATTTCCCTCTCTTTTCCTCATTAGTGTGGTCGGATGTGTTATTAATGGGGGAGAGTGTTTGAATTTTTTATACATTAATGTGTGACATTAATGAGTGTATTATGGACTTGTTTTATGTGTTAGGTAGTAACATGTGTTATTTATTGTTTTAGTGTGTATATATAAGTGGTTGTTGTATTTATAATTTGTGATGACTATATAAAGTTTTTTTATATAATTTAATGAGTAATATTTGTGATATTAACACATGTATTAATATGTTACATGTAGTATTAATTTTAGGAGTTAATTTCTCCTTAATATTGTTCTCTCTTTGGTTAGATATTTTATGTATAGTTTGGTGTCCATTTTGGACTATATGTTTATACAATAATGTTCATAATGAATATTGCTCATTAGGTGGCTAATTATTGATTATTCCCTTTCATTTTAATTAATTTCTTTAATTAAGGTAATAAATATTTGGGGTATTTCTTTTATTTATTTCTTTATTTAATTTATAATTGTTGTTCTATTATTTTATTTTTTTTTATTGAGTCAGCCCTTAATTTAGATTAAGAAACCCTAAAAGTGTCATTTCTTGTTTTATTAGTTTAGGTTTCTCATAAATTAATAAATTGTAAGTTAATTGAACGAGGTCTCTGAGATCTATACTCCCTACTCATTCACTATCTCGCAAAACGATAAGTACACTGGGTAGGTGGTAGAGATATAATTACTAGTATATTTTTACATTACAAAGCCTAGTTTATCGAGGCATGAAAAGGATCCACAAATGTTGTCTACTACTTTAAGTCGAAGCTCCTGCAAGACGTGCTTCCATGTCAGGCTGTAACACCCCGGTTCCCAGAAGCAACCAACTTCTTTTTATTAGCAACTTACTTTAATTTATACATCACAACGGAAGTTACAAAATATATAAACCGGGAGTTACCATCACATCTGCTACCTACTGCAGATGCTAAGGCTACTTTCTACCACCACTCGCCCGACTATCCCAACACTAAGTATAGCAGAAGTTCTACAACCAAGTCCAATACTTCGCATATTAGTATCCTATAATGCTTTAGTTCCATTCTTCGTAAGTGACTTTAGTGATGCCATGCGACAACTCTTTGCTAGTAGAGATGAAGGCACTAATATACATTTTTATCATGGGCATTATCCTCATGCCATATGATCTCCCCATAGCACTCATCCTGCAACCAAAAATTCAAACATACACACACAAGGGGTTGCAGATAAAAATTAGCGAAACTGATTAACAAATACCACACCCTGTAAAATTCATTTTCTCTTTAAAACTCATTGAACCCGTAATGTATACTCAGACAGCAGTTGCCACACAAAAACGTACACCCAGTAAAGGCACATCACACAAAGTATACCTTCGTTGAATTGTTTGTCATACCTGTAGATCACAAGACATTTCAAACCAAGTAATAGATTATAAATATCAATGTGAAATTCCACCACCACCACCACCTCACCTAATAGGGTAGAAAACAGGTAGCTTCATTTCGTAGGTAGAAGCTTAAAAGACCAGACAAGTGAATAAACCATGATCCAATAATGATTTTGCCCAATATGGCATAAGTGATGTGGCTAAACATAGCCCAGGCTAACCTTAGCCCAATATTCAATCAAATCCACCACCACTTGCGCAAGAAGTACCAACCAAAACAATTCCATTCAGGTGTAAAACAAAAGTGTCCATAAAGCACAATCAACACAATAGTTGGGTTAAACTTAAAGCCAATTCGACCCATTAGTCAAACCATCTTAATATCATCAATTCACAACCAATAAGGTTAATAATAACCAGAAACCTCTTAGAAATTACACACAAACTCAAATTCAAACATTAAGAATCTTTAAGCAAATTTTTGCTTCACCAAGCCACCATTACTTTCCCGACGTAAAACCACCTAAAACTTCATAAATAGTTCATTTTTAGACTATAGTAATCATTACAACCTTTAGAATCATTATCCAACACCCGTTACCACCTATAAAGACTCAAGATGCATTTTTCAACCCTAAATGTTTACTAATATTTGAATGACTTACAAAAGGTAAATTTTCTTGATTTTTGGAACATATTCATAATATGTAAATCCAAGACCACCCCAAAAATTTCAACTTAAAATTATTTCGGGAACCTATCCAACTCAGTCTCATGGCTTATAGCATAATTTCTTCCTTATAACTATTAGTTAACATTTTTCTGGTCAACCGTGAACCCAACCACCCAAGATGACTCATAATATTCCTAAATAATAGGAATATCTCAACAAATTCATCTGATTCCCACCAGTTCCTCCCTAGGAAGCTTAAAACACTTTTTCTCTCTTAAATTCATGTATAAGTTACCCTACTTCCCAAAGCTCTTTTGATCTGATTTTATCAGAATATCACGGTATTATCAATCTAAGAATACTTTCAAAATTCTAGCCCAATAGCATCTATAGTTCACAGTGAACAAATCTTTAGAAATTAAGGTAAAAACATGCTTTTAAGGAAAGATGGTGTGCATAAATGTTACCTGAGTTCTCCTTTCCATTTTCACCTCTTTTATGATTGATCATATATTTATTGAATATAAATTCTCCACTAAATAACTCACCTAGGCTCCTTGAGAATTTTCCCTCCTTTGAACCTTGTTTTCTCCTTGAATTTTAGCTAATTTGGCTTTGATTGCCCTTTCCTAGTAGCTTTTATGGTTTCTTCTAGCTTCCTTAAGCTCTATAATGGTGTGGCTATGGTTATAAAGGAGAAATAATACCAGCTCCTACCTCCTTTTATTTTTGGCGTGAATGAAGCCTTAAATGGCTTTTAATTTTAATTTATTATATGTCATCATTAGCTATATAAGATCTATCCTCTTATAACCCTTGGATTAATGATACTTGGCCAGCTTAAATCCCAGCCATACACAAGAGATAGGATGCATTAAATGAGGAGGGACAAGTGTCACCTTAATTAATGAGGAAAAAGACAAAATAACATGATTAAGGAGTGGATAAGGCTTTACCAAAATCGTCCCCCTATGCCTAGTTTGGCTTGAAGTTTTCTTAAGGCATTATGATTAGATATGTAAGTATATCAATGCAAGTATGGGTAATCAAGTGAAAGGAATATCCTTAATGCTATTTTTGTAGCTCTTTTCAGGCTCTGTTTGCCCAGAACCACTAAATGCTGAAAATGTAACTAGATTAACCTAAATTTAAAGAAGAAAGATTTAGTTTCTTTTCACCTTTAGACCTCTTCAAAAGTCCCAAACTCACCTCCAAGGGTTAGTAACTATCCTCCGTTCCTAAAAGTTTCAATGATTTTCATGAGTTTTAGGAATCCTGAGAAACTAAGGTTTCCCAAGTAATTTCAGGCAGTTAGGGTTTCTATTATCCTCTAAGAACTTCTAACCATTAGGGCATCCTATATTCCTTAGGATTTAAGGTTTTCTAAGCTTTATATTTGACCTAAGGCTCTTAAATGATTTTCCCTGAAAACTTATGATTTCTCAATCGATTAAGGATTCCGGCAGTACTTCCGGTAATTACTCCGGAACTAGGGTTTACAATAATTCAGGATATTACGTCCCCCTCCCTAAATAAAGCTTCATCCTTGACGCTCACACTCATCACTTACGTGAAACTACACAACAAAGAAATATAATTACCACTTTCAACACATTCATCACACAGAGTAGTAAGATCCACCACATACCCACCTCATCACAATAATAATACATAGGATAATAGCACCGCCGTTCCACTTAATTAAATGTACAAGAACATTTACAAACATGCTAAGAGCATGCATATCAGTCATGCAACTTTCCAACATCTTATCTATGCTTCTCCCCCCCCCCCTTTAAAAAAAGTTTCTCCCGAAACTTTTACTACTAACCTTAGTGAGAAAGTTCTGGGTATTGATTCCTCATATTTCTTTCTAGCTCCCACGTGGCTTCTTGGATCCCATGATAAGTTCATAAGACTTTGACCAAATTCACTGATTTGCCTCTAGTCTCCCTTGTTTTAAGATCCACAATCTTAATGGGTTGGTCTTCATAAGTAAGATCGGAGCCCACTTCCACCTAATCTAGTTGCAAAATATGTTATTCATCTGGAACATACTTTTAAATTGTGAGACATGGAAAACATTATGTACTTTATCTAACTCCATGGGCAAGGCTAGTCGATATGTCAACTTTCCAACTCTTTCCAAAATGTCGTAGGGGTCATTGAACTTAGGAGCAAGTTTCCCCTTTTTCCCAAATCGTACCACACTTTTGGCGGGTGATACTTTTAAAAATACTTTGTCTCCTACATTAAACTCGATTGGTCTTCTATGTAAATCAACATATGACTTTTGTCTGTCTTAAGCAGCCCTCAACCTCTGTTAATTTTTTTTTGACTTGTTGAGCCATTTCTTTCGAAAATTCTGGTCCTATCGTGGTTGGCTCTCGTGAATCATCCCAACATAACGAAGTTCAGCATTTCCGTCCATATAATACCTCATATGGTGCCATGTGGATACTTGAATGATAACTGTTATTGTAAGAAAATCCAACCAAGTGTAGCTTATCCAGCCAAGATCCCTGATAATCCATTGCACAAGCTCTTAACTTATCTTCCAAGGTCTGTATGGTTCATTCAGTCTGCCCATCTGTTTGAGGGTGATATGCAGTACTAAGACTAGCTTTATTCCCATAACTTTCTGAAACTATTACTAGAATCGAGAAATAAATCTGGGGTCTCTATTAGAAATAATTTCCATTGGGACACCATGATATTTAACCACAAACTTGATATAAGCATCCACGAGTTACTCCATGGACCACGTGCTTTCCATGGGAATCAACCTAGTAGTCTTGGTCAATCGATCTACTATCACCCTAATTTGATCCATTCCTTCTTTAGTTGGTGGTAACCCAACTATAAAATCCATAGATACTGAGTCCCATTTCCACCTGGGTATATCTAAAGGTTGTATCATACCTCCAACCTTTTGACGTTCAAATTTAAACCTTTTGACATGCCAAACACTTGGATACGTGCTATACTATCTCCTTTTTCATATTTAGACACCAAAATTATTTCTTCATGTCTCTATACAATTTATCTCCTCCAGTATGCATTGAATAACTGGAGTTATGAGCATCCGTCATCAACCTCTCCTTGAGATCCCTAGAAGTATGCGGTATACACCACCTTCCTCGAAATCTTAAGCTCCCATCTCCATGAATTTAAAAATCTGGAGCTTCTCCTTTTTCCACTTTTCCCTTTATTTCCTTTAACTTTTCATCTTGTTGTTGATGGTCTAAAATCTCCGCGTATACATCAAGGAATGCCAGCATCCTAGTACAAATTTCCTTTCATACTTCTCCAGGTGTTACTACCTCAAGTTTCAATTTCCTAAAATCCTCCACTAGCTTGTCCTGTAATATCCAATTTGCCTCATTTTCATGACTCCTCTTTCAACTCAAGGCATCTGCCACAACATTTGCTTTTCCTTCATGATACAAGATTTCTAAATCATAATCCTTAATGAGTTCTAACCACCTCCTTTGCCTCATATTAAGCTCAATCTAAGTGATTATGCACTTTAAGCTCTTGTGATATGTATAAATCTTACATGAGGTGCCATATAGGTAATGTCTCACTGGTGGAACGGAACCCTTAAATTATGGTCCAAAACCGTGTATAATTACGGTTCTGGACCGTAGTCAACGCGGGCGTCACCTAAGATAGAGACGTCTTTAATTACAGTTATTGGTAAAACCGTAATCTAAAATCCTTTGGGCGCACACGCCAATGGACGTTAGATTACGGTTTTACCAAAAACCGTAATCTAAAGTGTTTTTTTCTTTCATTTTTTATTACATAGCTACACAATTGCAATAGAGGGCAGAATTGCAACAGATATGCAACAGATATGCAACAGATGTGCAAAAACTGCACAATTGCAACACCTGAATCAAATAGCAACAAGACACATTCATTCTCAGCGCACAATTGCAACATATAACATCTTTAATATACACCAGATCCAATATCTGTTACAGCAGATACAACAGATACAACAGAATCTATTACAGCAACAAAAAAACATTGCAATACAGTAGAATTTGTTATAACAGATATAACAGAATTTGTTATAATAACAAAAAAATTGCAATACAACAGAATCTGTTACAGCAGCTAGCAATTCATTAAATGTGATCATTTCAGTTTCATGCCACTACAATATATACAAAAAGCTAGCTAGTCTACCAATCCATTCTAAAAAATAAGGCTGCCATGCTCTCTCTGACATGATACAAGTCTTTTGCATTATAAGTTAAGGATTGGGAAAAATGCTCTTTAATATGGAACAAGAAAAGGAATGGAACACATAATGAGATTAAGATAAAAACACAAAAAATCAGCACAAAGAATTAAATATAAGACATCGTTCGTATTACCTTGTCTTCAGAGTTATGAAATGATGGGAAGTACTCACAGAACTCGTACATATACCGCATCACGTAGTACCCGCAACTCCTAGAATCCTTCGGGGTAGGGCACTAAATCACCAAAATTCACAAGTGTAAAACAATTGTAAAACGATAAACAACATAAATGAAATAAATGAATTACCAAACCTTGATGTATGTGAGTGTCATGTCACCAAACTCTCCCTGAGGGGTTTCTTTGTAACAACTGTCACATATTAACAAAAGCGTTAAGCACAATGAACGAGTAAATTAATTTTGGTTCAAAAAACCTACAAACAATTAAGCAGTAATACAAACTTACGATTTGATTAAGTCTTCAGTGTTGAATTCTGTCCACTGCCCTAGTGGATCTAGAATGAGCAGAGAAGCGGTTGCAGCGTAGAAGATAAACAAAGCCCAGTGGTGGCTACAATTTCAAATACAAAATGAAATGAGAAATTAAGGTAAAAAGTTAGCTAATTACACTAGTACAAAAATGGGCTATTTCGACGCCCCTATCTCGGCGGTTGTTAAAGAAACCCCCGAGATAGGTCCTCCGTATTTTTTTAAATTAAAAAAGTAACATCTATTTCAGTGGTTCCTTGCCACAACCACCAAAATAGATATATTTGGTAGTTTATTTCGACAGTTGTGACTAGGAATCGCCGAATTAGATGTTACTTTTTTAATTTTAAAAAATACAGAGGACCTATTTCGGTGGATTCTTTAGAGGAACCACCGAAATAGGTTGTTTAATAAACCCCCCACCATGCGCGACGTGACTTACACTTTCATCTTCCTCTTTCTCCCTCTCTGTTGCCGGCGATTCCAAGGCGATTTCGACCACCACCACTCGCCACCGGCCGCTCTGACGTCGTCCGCCCTCCTCTCGCCTTCTCCGGCCGTCGCCGTCACTACCCGCCACCTCCCGCACCTCTGCGCCCTAACTGTTACAGCTTTTTGTAACTATAAAAGGTAATGTTGATTTTTAATTCAAATTTTGTCATTCTTTTGCAATAATGATAGATTTAGGGTTTAATGTGGTTATGAATATTGAACTTATGTGTGTGTGCAAAATGTGTATATAAAAGTGTATATTGATTTAATACTTTTACTAGTGCACACAACATGCTCGATAAATGTTTGTGTTTAAAATAATGTGTTTTTGCTGATTTTGTGTGTTTGTGTGCCACTATAGACAAAAGAACAACCAAACTACTTCACCACATTGAAGACGTACGGGCTGAAAATAGTTCATTCGAGACCCATGGTTTCATGCCACATTACAGAAGATGGACTTTCCATGGAGAATCTGTTGAAGATAATGCTTCAACATTCTACAGTCATGATCGGTGTTACTTAAGAACCGAGCAGACATTCGATACTACCAACGAGTTGGATCAATTCTCGACTAATTCAGGAGTCAATGTTGACAGTGAGACGACTTACCATGATGATCAAATGGATGGCATGCTTGATAATGTCGAGGAAAATTTCATCGACAGGCCGGAGGAGTATCAAAGGTTGTTGGATGCGTCCAAGACAGCCTTATACCCTACGTGCATTAAGTATACAAAATTGACAGCTGCTCTGAATTTGTTCAACTTGAAGGGGAGATATGTATGGAGTGACAAGAGTTTCACGACATTTCTCGAGTTGGTTCATGATATGCTTCCAGATGGGAACGGTCTCCCTACCACCACTTATGAGGCGAAGAAATGGATGTGTCCAATGGGGATTGAGTATAAGAAGATACATGCATGCCCCAAAATTTGTGTGTTATATAGGGGTGATTACGAACACCTAGACAACTATCCAAAAAGCTCATTGTCTCAATACAAGCTGAAGGATGGTGACTCCTCATCCCCTTAGAAAAAAAGTCCCCTGGCTAAACTTTTGTGGTATTTACTGATCATACCTAGGTTCAAAAGGTTGTTTGCCAATCCGAAATATGCAAAGAACTTACGGTGGCACACAGAGGGCGGAAAAAGTGATGAGAAACTAAGACATCCAGTAGATGGGCCTCAGTGGAGAAACATCAACAGGCGGTACAAAGATCATTTCGGACATGAAGATAGGAATCTGAGGCTTTGGTTATGTACCGATGGAATGAACCCGTACGGCACATTGAGTAGTCAACACAGTACATGGCCTGTTCTGCTAGTGATCTACAATTTGTCCTCGTGGTTGTGTATGAAACGAAAGTACATCATGTTATTGCTCCTAATATTTGGTCCCCAAACAGCCAGGTAATAACATTGATGTGTATCTTGCCCCTCTGATTGATGCTCTGAAGCTATTGTGGAATGAGGGAACTGTGGTATATGATGCTTATGCAAGAGAAAATTTCACGCTCAAGGCTTTGTTGTTATGTATTGTCAATGACTTCCCTGCATATGGGAACTTGTCTGGTTACACGGTGAAAGGAATATTAGCATGTCCTGTATATGTGGAAGACACTTGTTCTGACCGTTTAAAACATTGTGGAAAGAATGTTTATATGTGTCATCGACATCTTCTACCCGAAAATCACCCTTATCGAGTAACGAAGAGAAAGTTGTTCAATGGTCAGGCTGAAACTCATGTGGCCCGTCTACCTTTAAGCTCTGAGGAAGTGTACGAAAAGGTTAAGGACATTGTAAATGTATTTGGAAACACATCAAAACCGGCGAAGAACATTTGGAAAAAGTGTTCTATCTTTTGGGATCTACCTTATTGGCGTCATCTTCATGTGAGACACTACTTAGACATTATGCACATTGTGAAGAACGTTGGTGAGGCAGTGAGTGGGACTTTGTTCAACATACCCGGCAAAACAAAAGACGGATTGAAAGTCAGAAAAGACATGCAAACCATGGGTATACAAAAGAGTTACACCCATAAGAGAATGGGAAACAAATATACCTACAACCTGCATGCTACACACTCTCAAAGGCTGAAAAGATTAGTTTCTGCAAATGTCTGCACTCGATAAAAGTACCATCTAGGTACTCTTCAAACTGGAAGAACATTGTATCGATGAAGGATTTAAAACTTTTAGGCATGAAATCTCACGATTATCATGTACTAATGTTACATCTTCTTCCAGTTGCAATCCGAGGGATATTGCTATCTGATGTTAGAAATGCTTTAACTCGGTTATGTTTCTTTTTCAACGCTGTTTGCTCCAAGGCAATTGACGTAACCTCTCTAGATGATCTACAACGTGAAATTGTTGTCACATTATGTCAACTTGAGATGTATTTTCCACCATCTTTCTTTGACATAATGGTGCGTCTAATTGTTCACATCGTTCGAGAGATACAATTCTGTGGTCCGGTATACTTACGGTACATGTACCCTTTTGAACGGTACACGGGCATTCTGAATACACTGCACGCCAAGATGCGAAATAGATAAACTAGAATAGTGGAGTGAAAATTAAAGCTGCAGCCACTGAGTACCGCAGCGGTAACCGATCTCAACTAGTTAGGAACTCTAGCTGGTATTACGGTGTCATCGAGGACATTTGGGAACTAGACTACCACATTGATTCCTTTCTGTTGTTCCGATGCAAGTGGGTAGACAACCGACGTGGATACCAAAATGATGGAGGGCTTACCTTGGTTGATCTTTCACGTGTCGATTATAAGGATGATCAATTTGTTCTGGGAAAGGATTGCGAACAAGTGTGGTACGTTGAGGATCCGAAAGACTGCAGATGGTCTGTTGTTCTTCCAGGAAGAATGCCGGTTGTAATCAAAAATGAAATTGAGGATAATGATGACAATGAAACGGTAGAGGAAGCACCCTTGTTTCCTACTGGATTTGGATTCGATTGATGTTACCGAAAACGATTTGCTTTGTGCACGATCAGACCATGATGAGGTGTTTGGGTTGAAAATATGAAATGATTAATTTATGTTTTCATGTCAAGTAATGTTGTTAGTAGAATGTAGACTGTAATGTCATCTTAAAGGTTATTGTTATTATTGTTATGCTTCATAGTATTTATGTTAATTTGTATAATGGGAGATTTACGAAGGCATCACCGAAGAGAAATGGGTACAATTTGTTGAGTCACGTCACACACCCGAAGTTCTAGGTGCATTTTATTGTCGTACATACATATGTTACACTTTCTTATGTCTTTTTTTGTGTTTAATTTCACTAAACATGATCATATTAATTTATGCAGGCTCTCTGTGCGAAACAACAAGCAAATGCTTAGAATAATCTATACCCTCACCACTTAGGTGGAAAAATTATTGCTCAAAGGGTACCAGAATGTGAGCAAAAGGGATATTTGCCCATGGATGGCTCATTGGATATCAGTGGTAGAAGAATGAAAGTCTGGGAGTTAAGCCACGTTCCGAAGAACTCTACTCCCGAAAATCCTCAATACGACGAAGCCACGAGAGCAATTATTGCTCAAATGGTAAGTGATATCATTTCATTTTTAATCGAAGTGTTCATTTCATTTGTATATGAACTTAGGATAAGCTAATAAATGTATTTGTATGTTGTAATAGAGTGAATTAAGCTCTCAGCTCACCTAGGGCACCTGGACCTCATAGAGGAATGATTATCCTCTTACACGCGCTCTTGGTAAGAAGGATCATCCAGGTCATGCCATTGGGTTTGGTGGGCACGTTGGTATCCGCCAGGCATTTGGCGTACCCGGGTCCAGAAGTGCACAGGGGAGGACGATCATCTACGAGGAGCACTTGAGAGTGATGGCTGAGATGGAGCAAAGGATTAATCAGAGCGTCGACGAGAGGATCACTCAGGCTATGTCAAGGTTTCAATCACAGATGCATAGCAGCCAAGAGGTTTCTCGACCACAAGCTGAGTCACTCATTCAATAGTAGAGTGCACTAGTATTGGGAAGTAGTGTCCACTCGGCTGAGCCATTTCCTCATTCATCTCTAAAGGTTAGACCAACATTAAAATTGAGTACATGACGATTAAGATTTTTCACTTGATCACTAATATCATCATAGAACTAGGATTTCATAATTTTCATCTAAATAAGTTCCAGCACATAACATTCAGTCACCACTGAGTGCACATTGTTTTTACAAAACTGGAGAAGAAGAGGTCATGGTGGCATGCGGTAAACTTTTCCCTTCAAATCCGAGTGATATTGTGCACGGTGAACCACTCCGACTGTACCATGCACGAGTGCTTCTGGATGACTTTGTTGCAGAGCATGGTGACGTCTATTTATCGGTGCCGATCCCACAAAGACCCACACTGCATTCTGCACAAACTGCGACAGTGCAGTGGCCAGTACAATTGGTCAAACTCTCTGGGTAGGTAATTACTCATAATCGTTGCTCTAAAACTATTGATATACCACCTTGCATCCATATACCTAATTAGTTAATATCATAGGAAAATCATAGGAATTGAGTCGACCAAAGACTGATAAGGGAAAAGGAAAAGAATTGCTGCACCTGTTTAATCAAAGGCATCCACCAATTTCATGATTAGACCTGATTTGGTTGAGCAAAGAATATTGGCTGGCTTGTCGACTAATATGAAGATTATGCACTCATCATTGCTGTTGCTACCACCTCACTGTGATTCCATCACTGTGGAAGATCATGAGATGATATTTCACCATCAAGTTGAAGTAGGATATACACATCGATTTGAGATATATATGTCCGACTTCAAGGAATGTTTCACGAGGGATTGGTTGAATGTGTCGATTATCAAGTCAGCCGTCATGTGAGTGACTTCTACCTTTTATATTTTGAATGCATTGATTGGTGATGAATTAGAAGTTTGAATAAAAAGTAAATAACTAATGATATTGTCTTCATGGGGCAGGCATGTGCATAATAAAGTGATTGACGTCTACCAAGATCACAAATTCGGATTCCTGTGTCCTGCTATGTGCTGTGAAACCCAGATGACAAGTGACATGCAAGGCCTTATGCAATATCTGAAAAATTCCATATTTGAATGTGCAGACAAGTCATTTATTATGCTGCCATATCATCAAGGGTATGGTATTTGATTATTTCTTTTAGTATAATCTATATATAGTTTGTGTTAGTTGTTTAATGATTTCAACACATTGTGTAATTTGTGAACAGTTAACATTGGTCATTGCTTGTGCTGGTGATGTAGTACCCACAAGTCTTGCAATTTGACTCACTTGGTAGGGGTGTTAAGAGACCGAAGATCACCAACGCAATATTGAGGTAAGTTTGTTATCTTAAACAACAATTGTTATTACTTGACATTAATTGTTTCAAAACTTCCTACTGATACTTAAAACTAAATTGCTGACGTATATAGTTCCATGAGAGCTACATTCATGACAATGGAAAAGCCAATGAAGAATAACATCCCTTGGAACCTAGTCAAGGTACTCTTAATTGCTAAATTTGTGTGATAATGTTAATACTAGTTTATAATTGTCAATATGTGTGTATGTATCGTGTCTGGTGCAGCCTGGGGGTTTGGAATGTGGATACTATGTCATGAGATTTATGAATGACATAGTAGGAGCGCCGTCCCTTTTACCAGATCACTCGTTAGACAAGGTAACATCTTTGAAAGTTTCAGTTATGCTCTTTACATGTTGTTAGACTTGTAGGTTTTAGATTAATGTTCAATTTTTTAAAGGCATAAAAAGAATTGCTCTAAGGTGGTCAATATGAAGATACTCAAATTGTTGAGATTCTTGAGGAATGGTCAGAGTTCGTCTGCACAAGTTTAATGAATTGTTGATGATGAAGATGACTTGTGAACTTTTTTGAGTATGTAATTGTAATTCTGTACACTTGTGGATGGTGTAATAGTAGATTTGAATTGTGATGTGGTCTTTTCTTTGTAAGGAAAGTGTGTAATTAAGTGTAATTGTATTGGTTTGTTTACTCTCGAATTGAGGATGGTGTAAACGGCGCCGTTGATATTGGGCACTTTTAGAACTTTATAAATGTGTACTGGAGCGCCCTGTGTGGATGCAGCTATATTACAGGTCTCGTTGGATCATTAAGTGTGGTGTGGTGAATATAAAAGCTAGGATGGAAAAAACAAAATTAGGGGCTATTTCGGCGGTTCTAAGCTAAGAACCGCCGAAATAGATACAAAAATGGGGCCTATCTTGGCGGTTTTTATCTTACAACCGTCGAGATAGGCGCCTGGGTCGGTCCCTGGGGCGGTCCCTAGGTCGGTCAATTCCATAATGTTTTATGTAAATGACCGACTCAATGACCGACCCATGGTCTAGGGTCGGTCAGCCACAGAAAGCTTTCAGGTTTTGACCGACCCAGCGACCGACCCATGGTCTAGGGTCGGTCGGTCGCAGAAAGCTTTTGAGTTTTGACCAACCCAAGGACCGACCTAGGGTCTATCTCGGCGGTTGTAAGATAAAAAACCGCCAAGATAGATGTGGTTTGATTTTGATTTTTGCAAGACCCTATCTTGGCAGTTTATGGTGACAACCGCCGAAATAGAAACCTATTTCGGCGGTGCTCATTTTGGCGGTTCACAACCGCCGAAATAGGCCCTTTAGAACCGCCGACATTGGTCCTTTTTCTAGTAGTGTTAGTATGTAAATTATATCAGAACTCACGTTTGGTGATACGGCATTAGCAAAAATAATTTATTATGTTCTTCAACAACATTGAAGCAATGCTTCATGTATTCACTAAACCTCCCGGGTCCCTAGTGACTGAGTCGAACGATAAACGCTCCAGGCACACTTCAGAAATGGAGGTGATGTTCTTCTCATGACATCTCTCAAGTAGACCTCTATTATATCACATGTACTTAATAAATAGTAAGCCAATGCAACTTCATAGATACTTAATTCTATATGTTTTTACAGTATAAGGAAGAACACTTTTACTTAGATAAGCTTGAATAATGCTAATGTTCAGGTAATCTCCACACATCACTCTCTAAGTCCCCAACTGATCGCCATGGTCATATCTTCTTCATAGTGAAACATTGACGTAGGAAGCGTCATTATGAAGTTGATACATTGAGGTAACCTCGCAATGATCTTGTCGTAGAGACTGACCTGACGAGGCCCTAAGTGATTAATAAGTTTTTCTGGCAGTGAGAACCACTTGTCGGCGCCTCAGAGTCCTGGTGCGAGCCCGGGGCGCTGGATTCTACCTTTCACACCCCTGGTCATTGGATTCTTACCTTTCACACACAAACAATAAAGCATAAGAATGTAAAGATAATTACTTATTGATTATTATAGTAACATTAAACATTTATCTATAACATAGCTTTGTACTGCGGACAGGACCCGCCAGCGCGCTGATATCTTCTTTGGCCGAGATACGCGCGAGGAAGCTCAAGGATCTATAATGTAACATGCTGGCTAGGCAATATGTCTCCCTTCGCTTCAATCAGCGTGCATTTGTTTCAAACGTCATTGGAGGTACGCATTCTCAAATCCATCAATTATCAGGTCCAAGGTCACACGCGCGTAGAATGTGGGTAGACGTACGAAACTGATGAGCGTGAGTGGACCTGATGGCAACACCGTCCTGTAGGCCACATCTATAGGGTGACTGTCAAATGGTATTGGAGACGACATTTTTTTGATCCTTTAATAAACATAGATATTGTGTGAAATAATAAGTGCGTCCAATTTAATACTATTAAAGGACTTTATTTAAGGAGAAAATAATTAAACAAAGCTAACCTGGATGTTGGCAAATGGGTACGGGTCAGCGGCCGGAGCACAACTGGACGAGGAAGACGGTCGAGGAGGATCATGCTGGATGCTGCTGCTAGGTAGTCGCATGTGCGATCGCATCCAACGCTTGCTGCAGCCTCTCCTCGTAAGCTCGGCGCTCAGCAGCCAACTCTCCTTGTTTTCTTGGCGCTCAGCAGCCAGTTTCTTCTCATTAGCTTGGCGCTCAGTAGCGAACTTACGCTCCACCATCGCCTCGAGTCAGTAGCATTCATCTGACCCTTCTTAGCAGATGGCGGGAATACGTGCTTCTGACGCACTTCTCCCCCAAATCCTTTAACATGCCCTGGGTGATCCTTCCTCCAAGCGCTTGATTGAGAGCGTCGTCTTGAGAAGGTGGAGGGTGTAAGTCTACTTCTTCTCCTCTCTGTGCCGCTTTATACTGTCCAATTGTCAAAGAAGTTAGCACTAAATTTAAGATCAACAAACACTTGAGTATATAAGTAAATTTTAACAGCTACTTCCAAACACTTACAATTTGGTTAGCCAGTTGTTCCGTCGCAGCATGAGGAAATCCTCCTGACCTTCACTGGTCGTCGTCTGGTGTCCCACTAGGTATATCTTTACCCTACTCGCCTCAGAGAGATCCTTGATCGGGCATTCACTGCCATCCTCACTCCTCTGCATCAGCAAACCAGCTTCTTTCCACTGATAGAGGCTGCCCAACATATCCCCTTCGTCCCATGGTGTAGGGGTAGAGATTAGCTTCACGGTTTTGCCATGCTTGTTCTTATCTTTGCTGTTAAGACAGTGCAACAGAAAATTATTTAGAAAATCAGGGATAAAACATAATTATGAGCATTAATTCAGAAAAGAGTACACAAATATACCTGAACTTGGGGGGTGGAGTGGTGCTCAATGAACTCCTTCCACTCCTCTTCGGTGATCATGTCGTTGTACATGACATACGGCGGAAGCTCACGTGGGGGCACCCTAGTGATTCAGTTGTCCTCCAAGTAGTGGCGGAATGATTTAGCTTTGCCGCCCACCGTAGAAAGAACGGTCTTCTTCACTTCGTCTGGGATCTTGTATCGTTCTTGCACCTTCTTCCAGATGATCTCCTAACTTCTTTCAGGACTTGTGGCCATTTGTGGTTGATGAAGCAATGTGATTTGGCCAGAGTCTCTAGCATACTAGCGAACTCTGACTTGCTGCCCCACAACCTCCTATACTTGTCCCAGGCAAGATTGATCTCATCCGGTTTCTGCAGCTTCAGCCCACGGCTTGGGCCTCTACCTCTGGGTCTCTGAGTAGCACTCGTAAAAGGTGCACTCATGGAAGGGGCAACAGCAGTAGTGGCAGTTGTAGAAGGGCCAGCAGCAACAGCAGATGTAGATGGGCCAGCAGCAGTAGCGGCACTGGTAGAAGGAACCGGTACCCTTTGTTGCTCATCTTCGAATTCACGAAAATAACTCAACTCTTCAACATGCCTGCAAGAATTGAAATAAAATTAAGCATTTCATAATGACACAAAAAATACACAAAATTTAACAATGGTCATATACAAGCAAGAAATAAAAGATTATTAATTACTTATAAATTTAATGGTAATAACTTACATACACCATTATCTCTCAATCCACATTCCCTCGTTATGGTTTGATCGTATATACTCACGATGACCTATGACCTCAGCCTCTTCCAATGAAATAGGAACAATTGGAGGTTTATCTTCCGCGTCATACTCATCCTCAACAGCCCACACACATCCACACCAACTATTCCTCTTCTCCCTTAAGCACCACAGACCATCTAGGATTACAGGGATCAGTTACATAAATATCTGCTTAACCTTTGTCCCAACAACGAATGGCTCAACCATGGGAGTAGCTCTAGACAGATCAACTAGTTTTATACCATGCCCCTACTCGCAGTAGCCATGATTGTTGTCAACCCAGTTACACCGGAAAACATACATTTCGTAGTTGTTATAGTCCAATATCCAGATGTCTTGTACAACACCGAAATATGATTGTTTTACTGAGACTGGACTGTGACCCACACCGCTGATGTCATATAAGTCTTGATAAGCTTCAAGCTTTACACCACTTTTTTGATTCGTTGACTTGCGATCCCGACGTTCTGTGAAAAAAGGTGAATCCATTGACACCGTACCCCTCATAAGAAATTACATCCAGATTTGGTCCAAATGCAATTACTTAATCAATTCAAGCACAATCTTGGCTGATCGGACAACACTCTGTCTTTGAACCATCTGACAAATTTCCTATTCTGCTCATTTTGTAGTCTAACGTCACTCATGTCTGGATATTGTGTTCTTAAAACACCAAGTGTTCATCAAAGGATGGTTCGACATCTTCAAGATGATTCAACACAACTAAATGAGCTTTCTTAAGAGTGTCTATATCAATTCTTTTCAGTTTCCGTCCAACCGTGCCAACAACCCTTCAATCCGCCCTCATGTCTAAAACGTGGAAGTCCAATGGTATCGACACCTTCTAGGTAATTGGTGCAGAAGTCTACAACTTCCTCTGTGATAGTGCCCTCTGTAATACTGCCCTCTGGGTGACGACGGTTTCTTCATTTTCTTCTTCAGGACACCCATGTACCTTTCGAATGAATACATGTATCGAAGGTACAAAGGACCACACATCAGAATCTCTCTTACAAGATGCACGAGGAGATGTATCATTATGTCGAAGAACGACGGAGGAAAATACATCTCCAGCTGGCACATTGTCACAATAAGATCCTTTTGTAGTTTAGTCTGAGTGTTCGCATCAAGCACCATAGACGAAATGGATTTGAGGAAGACATTGACATTTGTGATTGTGTGTCTGACAGCATCCGGCAAGATCCCACGCAATGCAATTTGCAAAAATTCTTGAAGTAGGACATGATAATCGTGAGATTTCATTCCCACTAATTTCAAATCTGTCATCGACACTAGGCTTCTTATGTTTGTGGAGTATCCTGAAGGCACCTTGATGTTGTAAAGGGTACTGCATAGACTATGTTTCTCTTCTTTAGACAGAGTGTGACAGGCAGGAGGCAAGAATGTGCATTTTCCACATTCTTGCGGGCAAGCTCTGTGCGTATGCCCAACTCAATTAAATCTTTCCTTCCTTTCAAATGATCCTTTGTCTTTCCATTTATGTTTAAAAGGGTGCTAGTGATACTTTCACCCACGTTCTTCTTGACATGCATCCCATCAATACAATGTCTAATCTCCAGATGCTGCCAGTACTGGAGTTCTCAAAATATTGATTTCATTTTCCAAACACTTTTTCAAACCACTTTTGGTTGGCGGCCCGAAGTTGTTGACAATATTATCCAACTTTTTGTAAATCTCTGTACCTGTCAAAGGCTGGCGTGTCACACTGTGATCAGTTTTCCCATCGAACTCTTTCGCCATCTTTCGGTACTTATGTCTTTTTGGAAGCATTTTTCGGTGGCCTATGTACACTTTTTGACACTATGTCTCAAGCGAATGCTACAAGTGTTTTCACCACAAATCAGACACGCCAACGCCCCCTTGATTGAATAGCCTGAAAGATTACCATATGCAAGTAAATCATTGATTGTGCAGTACAACATAGCACGCAAATTGAAGTCCTCTTTGCTGAATGAGTCGTAAACCGTAGCCCCTTCATTCCACAAGAGTTGTAGATCCTCTATCAAAGGTTGTAGGAATACATCATTTTGTTGCCCGATTGCTTTGGACTCGATATGAACAAAGACAACAAGATGTGTCTTGGTTTCATGCATAACCACAGCGGTAGATTGTAAATAACCAAAAGCACAGACCAGGTACTGTGTATGCAATTCAAAGTACCGTAAGGGTTCATCCCATCAGTGCACAAGCCTAGCCTTAGGTTTCTCGGTTCATTACCAAATCACGAAATTTTATGTCTATGTTTCTCTACTATGGTGCATCAGCGGGATGTCTTAATCTGCCATCCTTCTTCCTGTGAACTGAATGCCACCCAAGATTCTTTGCGTCTTTCTCAACAGAGAACAAACGTCTAAACCTTGGAATGATGGACAGGTACCACAGTACCTTAGCTGGTGAACCTTTCATACTACTGCTGATATGAGTTTGTTGTTTCTTCAAATACCGTGACGCTCCACATGCTGAACATCTTTCAACAAATTCATCGATTTCCAAAATAACATGCAACCACTTGGACAAGCACGAATTTTCTGGTACTCCATACCCATTGGGCACATCAATTTTTTTTGCTGAGTACGTAGTCGTTGGTAAAACGTTGTCCACTGGAAGAACGTTTTTCAATAGTTCCAGGAGGGCAGTGAAACTTACATCGCTCCAGCCATATTTCGCTTTCAAGTTGAATAGCTTGAGGACGACACTCAACTTGCTTAACTTTGTAGGGTCACACCCGGGGTACAGTGGTGTTTTGGATGAATCGAACAAATTTTCAAACTTGTATGGCGTGTTAGAGTGATGTCGTTCCACATCTTCAAGCATAGTCTCAATTTCATCGTTCTAGAAATCTGGCTTAACATCAACTGTAACGTCTTTTGGATCACTCACAACTGTATCATCTCCGATTCTGTTTCGTGTTTGCCTGACCATTATCCCCTTCGTCAGGCTTAATAACATCGAACACACTCTGACCATGCCATCGGATTATGTATTGGAAATCCTTTGTAAAACCACGGCGGATCATGTGTTCCTTAACTGTTTCAATGCCACGATATCTCAGATTGTTTTCGCAATCGATACACGGACAAAAGATGTATCCCTTGTCTCAAGGTTTCTGATTGTTCGCCAACACCGTGCATAACTTATCGACTCCTTCTAAAAACTTGTCGTTCAACTTTCCACTGTAAATCCACGAATGTTTCATCTCCTTCTAGCTATTTATATGAAGACATCCATTTCATACCGTCACCCGTGGCAGAGTCTTTGCACTTTTGTATCTTATCTACCTAAATCCATCCATGAGTATTAAATCCCACCGGTGAACGTGTTTTTAATATGTAATTTATTGAAAATTTCGGCAGCATCTCTCCCTACAGTTCTTCAAATGCTCGATATTATGATATTAATCAATAATATATGCATTCAAAGAACAATAAAGAGATACTGCTGAAATAATTAGTAAATTATATATTAAAAACACATTCACACCCTAGTTGTGAGATTTAACAATCATGGACAGTCCCGACAGGGACTGCCCAAGATATACCTCTATTAGGTATATCTTGGGCGGATAACTATGTTTTGTAGTTTGTTAAATCATATATATTTGTAAATCTTACCTCTGGTACACGATTAGCCGATGCTAAGACAGTTGAGGTCGGAAGCCAAAATAAAGTCGTAGTCTAGATGCATAAACAAAAAAATGACACCATTAGAATATAAAAAAAATCAAGGTTAAAATGCTAGCTAAACCGCGGTAAAAATTCGACTGCATCTCCCCTATATTTCTAACATTTCCAAATCACTTTTATCAACATCAAATACACACGCACCATCAGAATTACTTATAAACTAATTTATATTTTAAAACTACACTACTATGTGTTAATTGTAAAACTAAATTCTAAAGAATAACCAATTCAAATTTACTCTTCAAAAATAAACAAAGCAGTTTACAGTTTGGTTAGCAAAATTACCGTTAGTAAGCACCGAAGTGGGCAAGTAGTGCAGAAATTAGCCCACGAACTAGGTTCCAATTAACTGTGAATCTGGGCACAAACATATGAACATGGTTAGAACATTTGCCATTACACTGTCAGGAATCAACAGAAACGACGTCAGAACAAGCAATCAACATATATATGAACAAAGTTAGAAATAGGAACAATCGACAGAAATCGCATACCAGTACGCGTTAGAGTCGACGGCGACAACCAGTGGTAGATGGGTGGTGACAGGCGGTGATGGGAGTGACAAAGGTGGTGGAGCGATGACGGTGATGGCCGTTAGTAAGGTGACGGGAGTGAGGAGGCGATTTCAGTAAGGAAGATAGCGCGAGAGAGAAGTAGAGGTTACTGTGAGTGTGCAGAGTAAACGGACAAATGTTCTAGTTAAAAGGACTTTAGATTACGGTTCACACTAAAACCGTAATCTAAAGTCAGACTTTAAATGATGGTTCTCGTAGAACCGTAATCTACAGTCTAACGAAATAAAAAAAAAATAGCGCGAAAAATATTTGGCCTATGCTGGGTTTCGAACTCAAGATCGATGGTGTCGACTCATGTACCCGCGACCATTGAGCCATGAGTCTTATTCGATCAAACATACGCAACACATTTATAATAAGTTTTTTAACCTAAAATAAGCTGGTAAACGACATCATTAACTGTCAATTAGATTACACGTGGCGTCGAAAAAATCAAATAATGCGGGAAATATTTGGTGCAGGGCAAAACGACATCGCTGACCATCAGTGGGTGGGGGACTTTAGATGACGGTTATTGGTAAAACCGTAATCTAAAGTTTGTTGACCGTAAAACACGCGTCAACACGGGGCTTTACATGGCGATTTTAGAAATAACCGTCATCTAAAGTCCGTTCTAAAAAAGGTGCGCCTACCTCCGATAGATTATTGCTAACGGTTAATTCTATAAACGCAGTTAATTAATTTCGGCCCTCCTATTAATCACGGTTTGTGTTTAAGCCGCGATTAATCAGCCGTCATTAAATGCTTCCATTCCACCAGTGTCTCCAAATCTTTAATGCGAGCACCACCGCTACTAGTTCCAAATCTTGAGTTGGATATCTAGTCTCATAATCCTTCAGTTACCGGGAGGCATAAGCAATGACTCTACCATTTTGCATCAGCACACATCCTAGACCATACATGGATGGATCACTGTAAACCTCAACATTTTCTGTTCCACAAGGTAGTGCAATTACTGGTGTTGTAGTTAGCTATTCCTTTACGGTTTGAAAAGCTTCCTCACAACTGTCATCCCACTTCTAAGATATTTCTTTCTTCATCAAATTGGTGAGTGGCCTTGCAATCTTAGCATAGATAAGATGTTGGAAAGTTGCATGACTGATATGCTTGCTCTTAGCATGTTTGTATAAATGTTATTGTTCATTTAATTAAGTGGAATAGTGGTGATATTATCATATGTGTTATTATTGTGATGAGGTAGGTATGTGGTGGATCTTACTGCTTTGTGTGATGAATGTATTAAAAGCGGTAATTATATTGCTTTGTTGTGTAGTTTCATACAAGTGATGAGTGTGAGCTTCGGGGATGGAGCTTTGTTTGGGGGGGGGGGGGGGAAATGTAATATCCTGAATTTTTCCAAACCCTAGTTTTGGAGTAATTACCGGACGTACTGTCAGAGACCTGAATTGACTGAGAAATAAAAGTTTTCAGGAAAATCATTTGAGAGCCTTAGGTCAAAGATAAACCTTAGAAAACCTTAACTCCTAAGGAATATAGGGTGCCATAATGGTTAGAAGTGCTTAGAGGAAAATAGAAACCCTAACTGCCGGAAATTACCCAGGAAACCTTAGTTTATCAGGATTCCTGAAACTCCCAGAAATCACTCAAACCTTTAGGAACGGAGGATATTAGTTACTAACCTTGGGAGGTGTATTTTGGGACTTTTGAGTGGTATAAAGGTGAAAAGCGACTAAATCTTTCTTCTTTAAATTTATGTTAATCTAGTACATTTTCCAGCATTTAGTGGTTTCTAGGCAAACAGAGCCTTAAAAGAACTCCAAAATAGCATTAAGGAAATTCCTTTCACTTGATTACCCATACTTTCATTGATCTACTTACATATGTAGTCATAATGCCTAAGAAAACTTCAAGCCAAACAAGGTGGGTGGGGGGGGGGGGGCGATTGTTGGTAAGCCTTATCCACTCATTAATCATGTTATTTTGTCTTTTTCCCATTAATTAAGGTGAAACGTTGTTTGTTGTCCCTCCTAATGGTAATGCATCCAATATCTTGTGTATGGCTGGGATTTAAGCTGGGACAAGTGTCCTTAATCCAAGGGTTTTATATTCTGAGGGATAGATCTTATTAGCTAATGATGACATATAATTAATTAAAATTAAAAGCCATTTTAAGGCCTCATTCACGCCCAAAATAAAAGGAGGTTGGAGCTGGCATTATTTCTCCTTCCTAAACATAGCCACACCATTAAAGAGATTAAGGGAGCTAGAATAAACCATAAAAGCTACTAGGAAAGGGAAATCAAATCCAAATTAGCTAAAATTCAAGGAGAAAACAAGGTTCAAAGGAGGGAAAATTCTCAAGGAGCCTAGGCGAGTTCTTTGGTGGATAATTTAGCTTCAATCAATAGAGTATCAAGTATAAAAGAGGTGGAAATGGTAAGAGAACTCAGGTAACACTTATGCACACCAATCTTTCCTTAAAAACATGTTTTTACCTTAATTTCTTAAGATTTTTTCACTACGAAATTTAGTTGCTATTGAGCTAAATTTTTTACAGTTCTTAGATTTATAATACCGTGATATTATGAGAAAATAAGATCAAAAGACCTTTGGGAAGTAGGGCAACTTTTAAATGACTTTTAAGAGAGAAAATATGTTTTAAGCTTCCTAGGGAGGATCTGGTAGGAATATGATGAATTAGTTGAGATAATCCTATTATTTAGGAATATTATTAGTCATATTGGGTGGTTGGGTTCGTGGTTGACCATAAAAATGTTAATTAATAGTTATAATGAAGCAATTCTGCTATAAGCCATGCGACTTAGTTGGATAGGTTCCCGAAATCATTTTAAGTTGAAATTTTGGGTGTGATCTTGGATTTAGGTATTAGGAATATGGTCCAAAAATAAAGAAAATTTACCTTTAGGAGGTCTTTCATATATTAGTAAACATTTAGGGTTGAAAAATGAATCTTGAGTCTTTATAGGTGGTAACCAGTGTTGGATACTGATTCTAATGGTTTTAATGATTACTATAGTCTACAAATGAACTATTTAGGAAGTTTTAGGCGGTGTTTACGTCGGGAAGTAATTGGTGGCTTGGTGAAGCAAAATTTGCTTAAAGATTCTTAATGTTTGAATTTGAGTTTGTGTGTAATTTCTAAGAGGTTCTTGTTATTATTAACCTTATTTGGTTGTGAATTGATGATATTAAGTGGTTTGACTGATGGGTTGAATTGCTTTAAGTTTAGCCCAACTATTGTGTTGATTGTGCTTTATGGACACTTTTGTTTTACACCTGAATGAAATTGTTTTGGTTGGTACTTCTTGTGCAAGTGGTGGTGGATTTGATTGAATATTGGGCTAAGGTTAGCCTAGGGTATGTTTAGCCACATCACTTATGCCATATTGGGCAAAATCATTATTGGATCATGGTTTATTCACTTTTCTGGTCTTTTAGGCTTCTACCTACGAAATGAAGCTACCTGTTTTCTACCGTATTAGCTATGGTTAGCCTTAGGGGGGTGTGCACACTTAAGGATTCCTAGGTGAGGTAGTGGTGGTGGTGGAATTTCACATTGATATTTATAATCTATTACTCGGTTTGAAATGTCTTGTGATCTACAGGTATGACAAACAATTCAACGAAGGTATACTTTATGTGATGTGCCTTTACTGGGTGTACTTTCTTGTGTGGAAACTGCTGTTTGAGTATACATTACGGGTTCAATGAGTTTTAAAGAGAAAATGAATTTTACAGGGTGTGGTATTTGTTAATCAGTTTCGCTAATTTTTATCTGCAACCCCTTGTGTGTGTATGTTTGAATTTTTGGTTGCAGGATGAGTGCTATGGGGAGATCATATGTCATGAGTATAATGTCCATGATAAAAATGTATATTAGTGCCTTCAACTCTAGTAGCAAAGAGTTGTCACCTGGCGTCACTAAAGTCACTTACGAAGAATGGAACTAAAGCATTATAGGATACTGATATGTGGAGTATTGGACTTGGTTGTAGAAACTTCTGCTATACTTAGTGCTGGGATAGTTGGGAGAGTGGTGGTAGAAAGTAGCCTTAGCATCTGCAGTAGGTAGCAGATGTGATGGTAACTCCTGGTTTATTATTTTGTAACTTCCGCTGTGATGTATAAATTAAAGTAAGTTGCTAATAAAAATAAGTTGGTTTCTGATGGGAAGTAGATATAGGTTCTGGGAACCAGGGTGTTACAATCAACCTTTTTTATTAGCAACTTACTTTAATTTATATATCACAGCGGAAGTTACAAAATATATAAACCAGGAGTTACCACCACATCTGCTACCAACTGCAGATGCTAAGACTATTTTCTACCACCACTCTCCCGACTATCCTAACACTAACTATATCAGAAGTTTCTACAACCAAGTTCCATACTCCGCATATCTGTATCCTATAATGCTTCAGTTCCATTCTTCGTAAGTGAATTTAGTGATGCCAGACGACAACTCTTTGCTACTAGAGATGAAGGCACTAATATACATAGTATCATGGACAATATCCTCATGTCACATAATCTCCCCATAGCACTCATTCTGCAACAAAAAATTCAAACATACACACACAAGGGGTTGCATATAAAAATAAGCGAAACTGAGTACCAAATACCACACCCTGTAAAATTTATTTTCTCTTTAAAACTTATTGAACCAGTAATGTATACTCATACAGCAGTTGTCACATAAGAAAGTACAACCAGTAAAGGCACATCACACAAAGATTACCTTCCTTGAATTGTTTGTCATAAATGTAGATAACAAGACATTTCAAACCAAGTAATAGATTATAAATATCAATGTGAAATTCTACCACCACCACCACCACCTCACCTAGCAATCCTTAAGTGTGCACACCCCCTAAGGATAACAATAGCTTAATAGGGTAGAAAGCAGGTAGCTTCATTTCATAGGTAGAAGCTTAAAAGACCACACAAGTGAATAAACCATAATCCAATAATGATTTTGCCCAATATGGCATAAGTGATGTCACTAACCATAACCCAGGCTAACCTTAGCCCAATATTCAATCAAATCCACCACCACTTGCGCAAGAAGTACCAACCAAAACAATTCCATTCAGGTGTAAAACAAAAGTGTTCACAAAGCACAATCAACACAATAGTTGGGTTAAACTTAAAGCCACTTCGACCCATTGGTCAAACCACCTCAATATCATTAATTCAAAACCAAATAATGTTATTAATAACAAGAAAACTCTTAGAAATTACACACAAACTCAAATTCTAACATTAAGAATCTTTAAGCACATTTTTTTGCTTCACCAAGCCACCAATTACTCTCCCAACGTAACCACCACCTAAAACTACATACATAGTTCATATTCATACTATAACAATCATTATAACCTTTATAATCAGTATCCAACACTCGTTACCACCTATAAAGACTCAAGATGCATTTTTCAACCCCTAAATGTTTACTAATATTTGAACAACTTTGAAAAGGTAAAATTTATTGATTTTTGGACCATATTCCTAATACCGCAATACAAGATCATCCCCAAAATTTTAACTTAAAATGAATTCAGAAACCTATCCAACTAAGTCTCGTGGCTTATAGCACAATTTCTTCATTATAACTATTAATTAACATTTTTCTGGTAAAAAACGAACCCAACCACCCAAGATGACTCATAATATGCCTAAATAATAGGAATATCTCAACAAATTCATTAGATTCCCATCAGTTCCTCCCTAGGAAGCTTAAAACACATTTTCTCTTTTAAAAGTCATCTAGAAGTCACCCTACTTCCCAAAGGTATTTTGATCTGATTTTCTTAGAATATCATGGTATTATCAATATAAGAATACTTTTTAACATTTAGTTCAAGATAAGCTATAGTTCGTAGTGAAAAAATCTTAAGAAATTAATGTAAAAACATGCTTTTAAGGAAAGATTGGTGTGCATAAGTGTTACCTAAGTTCTCCTTGTTAAATCCACCTCTTTTATACTTGATCCTCTATTGATTGAAGCTAAATTCTCCACCAAAGAACTCGCCTAGGCTCCTTGATAATTTCCCTCCTTTGAACCTTGTTTCTCCTTGAATTTTAGCTAATTTGGCTTTGATTTCCCTTCCCTAGTAGCTTTTATGGTTTCTTCTAGCTTCCTTAAGCTCTGTAATGGTGTGGATATGGTTAGGAAGGAGAAATAATGCCAGCTCCTACTTCCTTTTATTTTGGGCGTGAATGAGGCCTTAAAATGGCTTTTAATTTTATTTAATTATATGTCATCATTAGCTAGATAAGATCTATCCTCTTATAACCCTTGGATTAAGGACACTTGGCTAGCTTAAATCCCAGCAATACACAAGAGATTGGATGCATTAAATGAGGAGGGACAAGTATCACCTTAATTAATGAGGAAAAAAAGAAAAATAACATGATTAAAGAGGGGATAAGGCTTTACCAAAATCGCCCCCCCCCCTATGCCTTGCTTGGCTTGAAGTTTTCTTAGGGAATTATGACTAGATATGTAAGTAAGTCAATGCAAGTATGGGTAATCAAGTGAAAAGAATTTCCTTAATGCTATTTTTGTAGCTCTCTTAAGGCTCTGTTTGTCCAGAACCACTAAATGCTGAAAATGTAACTAGATTAACATAAATTTAAAGAAGAAAGAAGAAAGATTTAGCTGCTTTTCACCTGTAGACCTCTTCAAAAGTCCCAAACACACATCCAAGGGTTAGTAACTATCCTCCGTTCCTAAAGGTTTTAGTGATTTCCGCGAGTTTCAGGAATCCTGAGAAACTAAGGTTTCCCGGGTAATTTCTGACAGTTAGGGTTTCTATTATCCTCAAAGAACTTCTAACCATTAGGGCATCCTATATTCCTTAGGAGTTAAGGTTTTCTAAGGTTTATCTTTGACCCAAGGCTCTGAAATGATTTTCCCTGAAAACTTATGATTTCTTAGTCGATTAAGGTCTTCGGCAGTACATCCGGTAATCAAAGTACTCCGGAATTAGGGTTTCATTAGGGTTTACAAAAATTCAGGATATTACATAGGCCCTGCTTAAAAACAGTTTTGGGTTTCACATGGCAGATACGTGTCCATGTTGTAGTGGCTATGAGACAATGGTCACTTTCTTCTACACTGCTCGGTGGTCCGGAAGTGGTGGTGCATTGATGGTCTTGCCAAACCATGGAATCTAGGTGAGGATAATGTCTTTCGGGATTAGTTTCTTTCTTACTACGTTAATCAAAATCTTGACCAACTATCGGTTTAGTCTCATTACTATGGAAGATGGTATACTCGTTGCCACGTGCAACATGGAAGGGTGCGAACCTTTGAGCATGGTATGGATCAGGCTACATCATTTCTTGACTCTGTGTCTCTGTCGTCCTCATCTTCTTTGCGTACCTTGGATTCCAAGGATGAAGACACGAGTTGGATGGTTGCGATTACTGTTTGGGTGGTGGATGACAACTCTACCAATGATGGATTCGGCCTAGAAGTGGTGGCAAGAGAACGGGAGGGGCACGTTGTGGAAGTTGCCGCAAGGAGGGAGATGGTGGCTTGGTCTCCACAGGTGTGGGAAGCAAAGGCATTACTTCTTGGCCTGGATATTGCTATGTGTTTAGGGGTTTCTATGATTATATTCAAAATAAATTTTCTTCCTTAATCTTGAATGGGAGTGGGGATGTTAGAATGGATGTTGATCTTATTTCGGGAGGCTCTTTCAGTTTGTACTTAGATGGATCGAGTGCTCTAGACCCATGTTGATAGAGCGTGTAGCATTGATGCACATGTTTTAGCAAACTTTGGTTGACACAGCGTTTATGAGGGAGTTTAGGTTACAAATATACCATCATGTATCTTCAAATTGCTACCAAATAATTATTTTTTTACGAAGAAAAAATTGTGACCAATCCCATTTGCTTAAAGCATACAATAACAAGCTTCAACACTTCCAATATAGAAGGCCCAAAATACGCTACACCAACCCGAGTTCTTATATGATTACTTTGAGTCCTTTTGATGTTAAATGTTAGAATAAAACAAAGAAAAATTGTGAGATTGACAATGAAATTAAAGACAATCACATGGAAACATCTGAATTTACAAACCGACTTATCTTTTCAGCCTAACAAATACCTTAATTGTCAAGTGATTGACATCCGAGTGGTGGAGGACTGAAGTAGGGGACGGAAGGTCCTGAGTTCGAATCCTCTTACCACCCACTTTGGTGGGGGAAAAGAGTTTATTCTCTTATTACTCATTTTGGGGGAGTGGAGGAATGGAGTTTTCTCTCCGATTACCCAACCCGGTGTACACGTGGAAACAAAAAGTAAATGTGATGTTTTTTTTTTATTTTTATATTTTAAGATTGAATTTTTTAATTAATTAAATCTAATAAACTTGAATCTTCGTTTTGAAGAAAATCTATAAATTAAAAATAAATAAATCTAAAAATGTTAGTATCCGTCAAGTAAAAAAATCATGGTTTTAGAGAAAAATCTACAAGTTTAAAACAAATAATTCTAAAAAATATATTAACTGTTAGTAAAAAATCTTAGTTTTAGAGGAAGAAAATTGTACTGATAATCCTTTATTATATAACGTCAATAAAAACTAGTCTGAAATTTTAATTTGAGCAAATTTTATAAATATTATAAGATAAATTTTGAACAAATGATTTAAAATGTAGAACAAATGGATTAAAATGTTGAACAAATGGTTTATAGTTTAAAATGTTGAACAACGTGTATTACTAATATGAACATGTACCTGGTGTTTTAAAGTGACGAAAAATAAGGAAATTGTAAATTATATTGATATTTTTATAATAAAATTTCTGATTCGAACAAAAGGCTTAAAATGTTGAATAAATGATTTAAAATGTTGAACAAATGATTTAAAATGTTGAACAACGTGTATTGCTAATATTAACATGTAACTGATATTTAAAAATGACAAAAAAATGTATTAACTGTTAAGTAAAAAATCCTAGTTTTAGAGAAAAATTGTAATAATAATCCTTTATTATATAATGTCAATAAAAACTAGTCTGGAATTTTAATCTGAGCAAATTTTATAAATATTATAAGATAAATTTGAACAAATGGTTTAAAATGTTGAACAAATGGTTTAAAATTTTGAACAAATGGTTTAAAATATTGAAAAAATTGTTTAAAATGTTGAAAATGTTAACAAATGGATTAAAATGTTGAACAAATGGTTTAAAATGTTGAACAACGTGTATTAATAATATGAACATGTACTTGGTGTTTTAAAGTGACGAAAAATTAGGAAATTGTAAATTATATTGATACTATTTTATAATAAAATTTCTGATTCGAACAAAAGGCTTAAAATGTTGATTAAATGATTTAAATGTTGAATAAATGGTTTAAAATGTTGAACAACGTGTATTGCTAATATTAACATGTAACTGATATTTAAAAATGACGAAAAATGTATTAACTGTTAAGTAAAAAATCTTAGTTTTAGAGAAAAATTGTAATAATAATCCTTTATTATATAATGTCAATAAAAACTAGTCTGGAATTTTAATCCGAACAAATTATAAATATTATAAGATAAATTTTGAATAAATGGTTTAAAATGTTGAACAAATGGTTTAAAATGTTGAACAAATGGTTTAAAATGTTGAACAAATGGTTTAAAATGTTGAACAAATGGTTTAAATTGTTGAAAAAATTGTTTAAAATGTTGAACAAATGGATTCAAATGTTGAACAAATGGTTTAAAATGTTGGACAATTAGTTTAAAATGTTGAACAACATGCATGTATTACTAATATGAACATGTACCTGGTGTTTTAAAGTGACAAAAAATTAGGAAATTGTAAATTATATCGATACTATTTTATAATAAAATTTCTGATTCGAACAAAAGGCTAAAAATGTTGAACAAATGATTTAAAATATTGAACAACGTGTATTGCTAATATTAACATGTAACTGATATTTAAAATGGTAAAAAATAGAATTGTTTAATTATGATAAAAAGATATTTAAGAGTGATAAAAATTTTAAAACGGTAAATTATTGAAATAATTTTTAAATCAATTGAGAAATTAAAATAATTTATTTTATATAATTTTAAAGACAAAATATAACAAAAACAAAAACTTATATATAATTAAAATGACACATCAGCACTAGAAGCACGCTGCAATGTGCTTCCGGTTGTATAATGGACTTTTTACCTGGAAAAGTTGTCAGAGATGCAAATGCCTATAATTATATAAAAAAACCTTAATTTATGATAGCCCCTGGAAAATACTTCACTCGATGCGGATCCGCCTTTTTTATACTTGTTGGCTTCCTTACACTATCTCTGAAACCCACCATCAAATTCTCTAAGTTTTTTTTTTCTCTTTTTCGTTCTTCTGTATCCCTTACGAGCACCTTCATTCGGAATGAAGCTAAACTTAACTCTTAATATATTTTTACCGACATATACAAAGTACAAATGCCTATAATCCCACCTCAAGTTTCCCCACCACTACGCTTAGTTATAAGAGGACAAGATAAGACTTACATTATCTACGTGAGGAGCCACAGAAAATTCTCTTAATCCAATGTCATGATTTACTTTTCAGTGTTTGATATATTAGTATGATCGACATGACATAGGCCCCATTTTAATCAATCAGTCATAGTACATTCAATTCAATAGAAATCTCCAATTGTCACAATCATCATCATCCTAAAAATATTCTTAAAATGGGGCACGGTTCATTAACCTCTAAGTATAAACAAATGCAAAAGGATAAAAGGTGACAGATATTCAATTTGGATATTGTTGAAATATTGTGGGATGATGTAGGTCTGACGTGGAAATTTTGTAAAACACTACTTCATATTAAAACCAATTGGTATTAAATGGCGTAACTCATATGTTATATACAGTACATACTAGTTATATCATTTCTTTGATATGGGTTTCTTTATCCTCACTCGCACTTGATTTCTAACGTCACCTCAATTGTGAGTCTCTCATCTTCGTTGTCTCCCACATTGCATCCACTGCTCGGAATCCACTCGGTAACCGAGTCGTTTTCTTCTCTCGGTAAAGGTTATAGTCCACTTCAAGTTGGGTGTACATTTAGACAGTGATGCATTACTCAAAATTGAACCCAAACTCTAATATCATATTGAAATATTGTAGGAGAGAAATAAACCAAACAAAGATAATTTTGTAGATCAACCCATGAGATTGTGTGTGAGTTTATGTCACCCACTTATTAGATATTGATAATTTCTTAGCTACATCCTAATGAAACTATAGATGACTATATATATGTATATTGGTTCTATAAAAACTGTTCGATTAATATATAATTTTTTTACGGATGTGTATATTAAGTTACATATTAAATTATGATATTATTGAAATTATACTAGATGTACATACTGATTAGTTAAACTATACAATAAAACTACTTATTTACTTTCATTCTATAACTACAAATATAAACAACATATGTAACTATCAGATTGTAAACATTATCATCTTCCTTTCCTTGAAAAGTTGTCCCATAGTTTCACACTGTCCCCCAAAAAAACGATTCTCATTATCCTTCTATATCTTGTTCCGATTCCTTTTATTATTTTTGCATTCATGCCATTTCTATCTTGTTTCTTGACATTTTTGTCGGCTACTATAGACTAGAGTTGATTATTTGAGTGGATAAATGGATACAAAGGGTATTTATGACGATTTTTAAATCTGTTGGATAAATTTATACTAGTGATTGAGGTCCCAATTTGTATTTATCAAGGACCAGTCTAAATATAGTTGTCAGGGATTCCTGATGTTTGATCCATCCAACTTTTTTGATATAATTCCAATATAATACAATTAATATATATTAATTTGTAGTTAAATATACTTACATTTATATAATAATAAAAAATAATTAATATCAAATGAAATAAATATGTTGTATTAAGATTCATGGATATAGATATATATAGATATTAACTGAAATACCCCAAACCTTAATATATTAATGAACTATCTAATTAGGATATACTAAGGCTAGAACGTGCCTTAGAAACATTAGAAGAAGTGTTAAACAACAATTTACACCAAAACATGCTTTAAGAACAATTAGAGCAAAAGGTGTTTTAAAGAGTATAAATAAATTAGGGAACTACCAATAAGTTCCCAAGAGATTTCAAATGTGAAATACCTCTAAGATTAGTAATACACATTAAGCGGAATTAGCGTTTAAACCGAAAATGCACCTTAGAGCACAAAAATGTGCTTTAAAGGAAAATGTGCTTTAAGCATGTATACATGGAAAGAAAAGGCTAATGAGCCTAAATACCAATAAGGAATAAGGGGAAAACAATAAAATGGTCAAATGAGTCATAACGTATACACACAAATTAAGTATACAAGTCCACAAAAAACCGGTACTAAACTGACGAAAGTTAAGGAGAAACCACTAAACGACTTGGTTTAAATTAGAATTAGCAACATGATATTTCATGAACAAAGTTTCTAAAGGTTGTAAATTTACAAAGAACACATTTAAACTAGCCAAAACAAATTGCATAATCAATGTGAACCCGGAGGCACAAAAAATGTGTTTTTAAGGCATTTTTGGCTATGTAACATACCAAACACATGGTATAAGTCATTATGAACGAAATTAATTCATCAAATGTTACATAATACAAGGCAAAACAAAAAAAATCAGATTAAATGAGGCTTAGGCTGGCCGACATTAAGGGCGAGTCACCATGTCCAAAAATGCTTTAATTTCTACTATTACAACTACATAGACTTTCATTGATTGCCAAAGCATCTTGTCCCCTTAGTGAATCATTAATCAGACTCTTACCTGTCAAATGAGAGCTCTCAAGGTCGTGGCTCATCCTCTCTTTGAAGAAACAACACAAAACAATTCCAATGTTCTTAGTTTTGAGCATTAAAGAACACATTTCCTTGTAAAAATCATAACTTTCTCGTCCTAACTACAAATCACAAGCTTGATAGCTCGTTGGAATCCTATTTTCAAGAGATTTACAACCATAGCTCATGAGCCCCCAGATTATCAGGAAAAACCATGAAGAAGTGCCTTTGATTCTCGAGGTAAAACATTGCCTTCTTGAAAACTTCTTGTTCTTTGGTTTTTGTTACAGCCGATTGGCATGGGATGCTAACCCATCTTATTCTTCATCTTTTGTATAATTTTGGAGTCAATTTCTCTAGCAAATTGCTGTCAAAATTTCTAAGGAAATCAAGCTTAAATATTAAGCTAAGGGTTAATATACAAGGTAAATCCTACAACTACCTATTTCAAGGTTCTAATTGTTGATCTATATATGATCTAACATATTGTTCATCTTATTATTTATTGCCGAAATTTGGTGATTAATATTCAGTTTTTAGCTTATTAAAAGTTAATGTTTATTAAATCTAAGAATAGATTTATACTCCTTATGATATAAGCTTCAATTTAAGCTATCATAATATACAAGAAAATTCATATATGATAATTTATATGGTGGCCGAAAATTAGGAGGTTATATATGAGTTAGAAAAATTATCTTACTTAGTTAAATTAAAGGAATTAGTATATTTAAGAGTAATATGTAAAATTTGAGAAGTTTAGGGTACATAATATCAAGGCCGAAAATATATATTAGTTAATATGTATTTTTGAGAGTTTAAGTGATGAGAAAATAATTGTAGAATTAAGTTTACGATTTATAAAGAGTTTATAAGTGTTATAAGGATACAAAGGAGCTGTATAACATATTGAAGAGGATAGGAAGGGCAAACTAAGCCCCGAGATTATCAGAGTCGTGCAGCAGAAGCTAGCGGACTGTATCTTAAAGGTTTGATATACCTAACAAAAGAGAAGAAGGAAGGATGTGTCTCACATCTTCCAGTCGAATAAAATATACGACTTATCTATCAAATACTTGGAGCCTTAGAGACTACACTTGAACCAGTTGTAAGATTGGTATAAACACCAATAAGAATCCTTGATACAGAGACAAAGCCATTACCATGGTGAAGATCCTCTGACCCATCATAATGTGAGACAGACTACATGGAACCTAGAATGCTCCATGACACATAAACATCTTGAACTTATGTTCAAGGATGATATAATGTTGATTACGTGGGCGTAATCCATTTTAAGGGGGGTAGAGCGTACAATCGCTTAGCCTATATTTCACGTATTGAGTACGTAACCTACAGTGTGCATAGTACAATACAATTAGTTGTGATGCTTGATACGTATGTTATATAAACACATGTATTCATTCTTATGTGGTTGTGGTTATTACGCACAATTAGATGCGGATACCAGATGTATTAGAGGCTTACCTCGTTAACTTCGGTGCGAGAATTCAGGAAAAGAGGAGTAGAAACTCAAGGGGAATTAAAATCCCTACGATATGTATTGATATGAGAGCAAATATGGTAATGTTATGAGGTATGAATCGGTATGAGACCGATGTAGGACCTAGTAGGAATTAAATTCTCTAATGAATTGCTGAGAGGTGAATTAAGAATGACTGATGGTCTGAGTTCCATAGTTTGGAGATGTATTGATTTATGATTATGACTAGAAGGACTAAAAGATATAAAATGCTACATGAATAATTATTTGATTGTTTGAAGTTGACGTGAGAGGAAGAACTTGATCTTGGCCAGATCAAGGAAAACTGAACACAAATTGGGGTGAAAGGATAGTTCAACATTGATGCTGATCACATCAGGGTCGGATGATTCCTGGAACTCCCTACAAGTGGTCACAATTAACCACGTTAAGAGTAGATGCAGTAGCATAAAGTGGAATTGGAGTTGACAAGTATTTTGGTATTACTCGCTCATGAACTCGAGGACATGAAAACCTTTGTCTCCGGACCGGTTACTTGAGGAGTATACAACAAAGAATATACAAACACTAGTGGAAAAAATGTTTTTAACCACGGTTATTTTATCTATATACCACGGTTAGGAATCGTGGTTTATGCTCGCGTCGTATATTCACAAAATGAGATAAACGACGGTTCATAACCGTGGTTTAAAGTGAGCAAAAAAACCACGGTTTGTCGAAACCGTCATTTAAGACCCATTCTCCCGCGAACATTCACTGACTTATACCACGGTTGTGAGTCTAAACCGTGGTATCTAGTGCATTATAAATGACGGTTTTACTTAAAACCGTGGTATAAAGTCTATAGAAATCAACAATAAAGCACGGTATATGTAGAACCGTGGTTTATAGTCTACGATTTTTTTCCCAGTTCGCCGGCGCTTTAGCGTCGCCGCCTTCGATGTAATTTCTACAGAGAGCGCAAACAGAAGAGAATGAACAGGCCAGAACATGTATGTTACTTGTTTGTGTATTAGGGTTGCTAAATAAAGAATGAAGTTCTACATTATGTTCCTGTTCGTCGGTAGGTTGCCAAATTACCGTGAAAGAGAATGAGAGGAGAGCGGGCGAAGTGCCGGTTAGGGTTGAACAAAATTACCATGAAAAACAAGAGGCGCAGAGCATGTCATTGTTCGCTAGTGTGGGTTGCAAAAATTACCGTGAAAAACAAGAGGCGCAGAGCAGTCATTGTTCGCCGGCGATTTACAAAAATTACAGAGGCGCAGAGCATGTCCTTGTTCGCCGGTTAGGTTTGCAAAAATTACAGAGGCGCAACATGTGTTCCTTGTTTTCCAGTATGGCGAAGAGCATGCATGTTCGCCGGTGGGTTGAAAAAATTACAGAGCGCAGAAGAAGAAGAAGAAGGAGAAGATTTGCAGAGCATCCTTGTTCGACAGTGTAGGTTGTAAAAGAGTGAGGAGAAAATATGTATATAAGAGAAGAGAAAGAGCCGCGTTAATTTTCGGCGAAAATTTGAATTCCTGCTTAGACTATAAACCACGTTCTAACAAAGGAACCGTCATTTTAAAGTTTTTTGACCACGGCTAAAAATGATGGTTTTGACAAAACCGTGGTATATATAAAACCTTATATACGACGGTTCTCCAAGAACCGTGGTATATTCACTCCGGCATGTACTATATACCACGGTTTCCCTGAAAACCATGGTATACAACTAACCTATATACGACGGTTCCGGAAAAAACCGTGGTATATGCGCTCTGGTATGCACCTTAAACGACGGTTTCTTTTAAAACTGTGGTTTATAAACTTTAAGCCACGGTTTTCCATTTAACCGTGGTTTAAACGCCGTCATTAAAAACATTTTTCTACTAGTGGAAAGAGTATTTTGATTACTAAAAACATGCAAAAGACATGTTGTGTGACAAGTGTGGTATATATATATATATATTATATATATATATATAGATATATATGGCAGACCTTATGAATCAGAATGCCTATACAGATATGAGTGATCTATATGATCTTTTGGTGTGAAGTTACCTGTGTGTTATAAGAGATATATATACATAGGAACTTTGGGGACAAAGTTCTTTTAAGGGGGGTAGTTTGAAATACCCCAAACCTTAATATATTAATGAACTATCTAATTAGGATATAGTAAGGCTAGAACGTGCCTTAGAACATGAAAGAAGTAGAAGAAGTGTTAAACAACAATTTACACCAAAACATGCTTAAGAACAATTAGAGCAAAAGGGTTTTAAAGAGTATAAATAAATTAGGGAACTACCAATAAGTTCCCAGAGATTTCAAATGTGAAATACCTCTAAGATTAGTAATACACATTAAGCGGAATTAGCGTTTAAACCGAAAACGCACCTTAGAGCACAAAAATGTGCTTTAAGGAAAAATGTGCTTTAAGCATGTATACATGGAAAGAAAAGGCTAATGAGCCTAAATACCAATAAGGAATAAGGGGACAACAATAAAATGGTCACAGGAGCCATAGCGTATACACACAAATTAAGTATACAAGTCCACACAAAAACCGGAACTAAACTGACGAAAGTCGAGGAGAAACCACTAAACGACTTGGTTAAATTAGAATTAGCAACATGCTATTTCATGAACAAAGTTTCTAAAGGTTGTAAATGTACTAATAACACATTTAAACTAGCCAAAACAATTGCATAATCAATGTGAACCCGGAGGCACAAAAAATGTGTTTTAAGGCATTTTTGGCTATGTAACATACCAAACACATGGTATAAGTCATTATGAACGAAATTAATTCATCAAATGTTACATATACAAGGCAAAACAAAAAAAAATCAGATTAAATGAGGCTTAGGCTGGCCGACATTAGGGTGAGTCACCATGTCAAAAATGCTTTAATTTCTACTATTACAACTACTTAGACTTTCATTGATTGCCAAAGCATCTTGTCCCCTTAGTGAATCATTAATCAGACTCTTACCTGCAAATGAGAGCTCTCAAGGTCGTGGCTCATCCTCTCTTTGAAGAAACAACACAAAAACAATTCCAATGTTCTTAGTTTTGAGCCTTAAAGAACACCTTTCCTTGTAAAAATCATAACTTTCTCGTCCTAACTCCAAATCACAAGCTTGATAGCTCGTTGGAATCCTATTTTCAAGAGCTTTAAAACCATAGCTCATGAGCCCCCAGATTATCAGGAAAAAACATGAAGAAGTGCCTTTGATTCTCGAGGGTAAACATTGCCTTCTTGAAAACTTCTTGTTCTTTGGTTTTTGTTACAGCCGATTGGCATGGGATGCTAACCCATCTTATTCTTCATCTTTTTGTATAATTTTGGAGTCAATTTCTCTAGCAAATTGCTGTCAAAATTTCTAAGGAAAACAAGCTTAAATATTAAGCTAAGGGTTAATATACAAGGTAAATCCTACAACTACCTATTTCAAGGTTCTAATTGTTGATCTATATATGATCTAACATATTGTTCATCTTATTATTTATTGCCGAAATTTTGGTGATTAATATTCAGTTTTTAGCTTATTAAAGTTAATGTTTATTAAATCTAAGAATAGATTTATACTCCTATGATATAAAGCTTCAATTTAAGCTATCATAATATACAAGAAAAATTCATATATGATAATTTATATGGTGGCCAAAAATTAGGAGGTTATATATGAGTTAGAAAAATTATCTAAATAGTTAAATTAAAGGAATTAGTATATTTAAGAGTAATATGTAAAATTTGAGAAGTTTAGGGTACATAATATCAAGGCCGAAAATATATATTAGTTAATATGTATTTTTGAGAGTTTAAGTGATGAGAAAATAATTGTAGAATTAAGTTTACAATTTATAAATAGTTTATAAGTGTTATAAGGATACAAAGGAGCTGTATAACATATTGAAGAGGATAGGAAGGGCAAACTAAGCTCCAAGATTATCAGAGTTGCGCAGCAGAAGCTAGCGGACCGTATCTTAAAGGTTTGATATACCTAACAAAAGAGAAGAAGGAAGGATGTGTCTCACATCTTCCAGTCGAACAAAAATATACGACTTATCTATCAAATACTTTGGAGCCTTAGAGACTACACTTGAACCCGTTGTAAGATTGGTATAAACACCAATAAGAATCCTTGATACAGAGACAAAGCCATTACCATGGTGAAGATCCTCTGACCCAATCATAATGTGAGACAGACTACATGGAACCTAGAATGCTCCATGACACATAAACATCTTGAACTTATGTTCAAGGATGATATAATGTTGATTACGTGGGCGTAATCCATTTAAGGGGGGTAGAGCGTACAATCGCTTAGCCTATATTTCACGTATTGAGTACGTAACCTACAGTGTGCATAGTATAATACAATTAGTTGTGATGTTTGATACATATGTTATATAAACACATGTATTCATTCTTATGTGGTTGTGGTTATTACGCACAATTAGATGCGGATACCAGATGTATGAGAGGCTTACCTTGTTAACTTCGGTGCGAGAATTCAGGAAAAGAGGAGTAGAAACTCAAGGGGAATTAAAATCCCTACGATATGTATTGATATGAGACCAAATATGGCAATGTTATGAGGTATGAATCGGTATGAGACCGATGTAGGACCTAGTAGGAATTAAATTCTCTAATGAATTGCTGAGAGGTGAATTAAGAATGACTGATGGACTGAGTTCCATAGTTTGGAGATGTATTGATTTATGATTATGACTAGAAGACTAAAAGATATAAAAAGTACATGAATAATTATTTGATTGTTTGAAGTTGACGTGGGAGGAGGAGAACTTGATCTTGGCCAGATCAAGGAAAACTGAACACAAATTGGGGTGAAAGGATAGTTCAACACTGATGCTGATCACATCAGGGTCGGATGATTCCTGGAACTCCTACAAGTGGTCACAATTAACCACGTTAAGAGTAGATGCAGTAGCATAAAGTGGAATTGGAGTTGACAAGTATTTTGGTATTACTCGCTCATGAACTCGGGGACATGAAAACCTTTGTCCTGGGACCGGTTACTTGAGGAGTATACAACAAAGAATATACAAAGAGTATTTTGATTACTAAAACATGCAAAAAGACATGTTGTGTGACAAGTGTGGTAAATATATATATATGGCAGACCTTATGAGTCAGAATGCCTATACAGATATTGAGTGATCTATATGATCTTTGGTGTGAAGTTACCTGTGTGTTATAAGAGATATAGATACATAGGAACTTTGGGGACAAAGTTCTTTTAAGGGGGGTAGTTTGAAATACCCCAAACCTTAATATATTAATGAACTATCTAATTAGGATATAGTAAGGCTAGAACATGCCTTAGAAACATTAGAAGAAGTGTTAAACAACAATTTACACCAAACATGCTTTAGAACAATTAGGCAAATGCAAAGGTGTTTTAAAGAGTATAAATAAATTAGGGAACTACCAATAAGTTCCCAAGAGATTTCAAATGTGAAATACCTCTAAGATTAGTAATACACATTAAGCGAATTAGCGTTTAAACCGAAAACGCACCTTAGAGCACAAAAATGTGCTTTAAAGGAAAATGTGCTTTAAAGGAAAATGTGCTTTAAGCATGTATACATGGAAATAAAAGGCTAATGAGCCTAAATACCAATAAGGAATAAGGGTACAACAATAAAATGGTCACAGGAACATAGCGTATACACACAAATTAAGTATACAAGTCCACACAAAAACCGGAACTAAACTGACGAAAGTCGAGGAGAAAAACCACTAAACGACTTGGTTTAAATTAGAATTAGCAACAATGCTATTTCATGAACAAAGTTTCTAAAGGTTGTAAATGTACTAATAACATTTAAACTAGCCAAAACAAATGCATAATCAATGTGAACCCGGAGGCACAAAAAATGTGTTTTAAGGCATTTTTGGCTATGTAACATACCAAACACATGGTATAAGTCATTATGAACGAATTAATTCATCAAATGTTACATAATACAAGGCAAAACAAAAAAAATCAGATTAAATGAGGCTTAGGCTGGCCGACATTAAGGGTGAGTCACCATGTCCAAAAATGCTTTAATTTCTACTATTACAACTACTTAGACTTTCATTGATTGCCAAAGCATCTTGTCCCCTTAGTGAATCATTAATCAGACTCTTACCTGTCAAATGAGAGCTCTCAAGGTCGTGCTCATCCTCTCTTTGAAGAAACAACACAAAACAATTCCAATGTTCTTAGTTTTGAGCCTTAAAGAACACCTTTCCTTGTAAAAATCATAACTTTCTCGTCCTAACTCCAAATCACAAGCTTGATAGCTCGTTGGAATCCTCTTTCCAGAGATTTACAACCATAGCTCATGAGCCCCCAGATTCTCAGGAAAAACCACGAAGAAGTGCCTTTGATTCTCGAGGTAAAACATTGCCTTCTTGAAAACTTCTTGTTCTTTGGTTTTTGTTACAGCCGATTGGCATGGGATACTAACCCATCTTATTCTTCATCTTTTTGTATAATTTTGGAGCCAATTTCTCTAGCAAATTGCTGTCAAATTTCTAAGGAAATCAAGCTTAAATATTAAGCTAAGGGTTAATATACAAGGTAAATCCTACAACTACCTATTTCAAGGTTCTTATTGTTGATCTATATATGATCTAACATATTGTTCATCTTATTATTTATTGCCGAAATTTTGGTGATTAATATTCAGTTTTTAGCTTATTAAAAGTTAATGTTTATTAAATCTAAGAATAGATTTATACTCCTTATGATATAAGCTTCAATTTAAGCTATCATAATATACAAGAAAAATTAATATACTATAATTTATATGGTGGCTGAAAATTAGGAGGCTATATATGAGTTAGAAAAATTATCTAACTTAGTTAAATTAAAGGAATTAGTATATTAAGAGTAATATGTAAAATTTGATAAGTTTAGGGTACATAATATCAAGGCCGAAAATATATATTAGTTAATATGTATTTTTGAGAGTTTAAGTGATAGAAAATAATTGTATAATTAAGTTTACAATTTATAAAGAGTTTATAAGTGTTATAAGGAATTTATAAGGTTTTTGGTATATTTAAGGATAATAAAGATGGTATTTATATACTATAACATTAGATAATTAAATCTGGTGGTTTAGAGATGATGTTTAAGATTTTTGATGTTCAAAAATGTGTAGGTAAATTAGTTACGAAAATTAGAAATTAATTAGAGTTAAATTGGTTAATAAATGACTTAGGATAAAAGAAAAGATCGCAAGGGTAAAATGGTAATTTCCCTGGTCAAACGTGGTCAAACTTGGTCAATGACAGTTTGTAAAATGTTTAGAGGAGCTAGAATAAAATTTGTAGCAAAAGATTAGATATTAAAAGGATAAATGAATAAAAAGTTAAGTTAAATTAACTTTAGGGGTGTTATTGTAAATAATGGAAAGTTAGGGGGTTTGACCATAAAAGACTGGTCAAACTTGGGTATATTTTGGTAATTGACAAAAAGTATTAAAGAAATTAGTTAAGTAAGACTTTGAAGAAATTAGAAATAAAAATAACAAGTTTAGAACTTGTTATGAGATAAATAGAGATTAAGAGAAAACTATGGGTAAGTAATGTAAATAACACATTTTTATGTGTTTAGAAGGTTAAGGAAATTAAATAAAGAATTTAGAAACAAGTGTAAAACAAACAGAGAGTTAAGAGGGGTTAAACGAGACCCGTATATAAATTAAGGTATACGAGGGGTATACCCGTAATTTAATAAGTAAAGGAGAAATCAATACTTAAAGTATTTTAATGAAAATACAAGTTATATTGGAAAAAGAAATAAATATGTATTGATACGGAGTATCATACGGGCATATACGTAAATTTTGGTATACATGGAAAATACCCGTATACATGAATAGTACCCGTATATGTGAATAGTAAACTACGTATATTGAATAGTCAAATACGAGACGTATACGTGAATAGTAAAATACATATACATGAATAGTGAAATATGGTGAATAGTAAATACGAGGCCGTATAAATAAGTAGTGAATACGAGACCGTATAAATGAATAGTGAAATACAGATGAATAGTGAAAAATACGAAAACCTAATACAAGGTCCATAAAAGTCTAAAGTTGCTAACTATGCAACTAAATAACAGCTAACAACGTTAGTATGTTAATGAATTAGAATTGAGCTTGAAAACGCTCCTAAATGAACGAACCCGTTTGACGGTCTACTATTATACCCGGGTTAACCTAGGAAGAGGTTTAAGTTGAAAAGAGAACCAAATTAGTTCTAAGACCCAGGATACTAATACTAGTTCTGGTTACAGATCTAGATAAGTCAGAGGCGTTCGGCGGATTAGGCGAACGAGGGATTAAGAGCTAGCCAGTCTCCGGTGTACGGTATGGGATTCTTGTAGCTTGTTTGCTAACGAGGTCTACCTCGGTTTGTGTGCTATGTGTATTGTGATACGACCAAGCAAGATTAAGCATGAAACCATTGTATTGTTATTGTGTGTCCATTGCACACTAACACGAATTGATTCAGAGCTTGTTCATTAACTATGTTTAGTAAACAATTGTATAAGGTTATAAATATTCCTGTTACTAGTTGGTTAATACCGAGAGAGGTTGAACTAACAAATTGTCAATGAGACTTTAGCTAACTGGAACTTGGGAGAGAGAGGAATCCGGGACTGACTCCGGTCAAGCATGTTTAGGATAGGAGGTCGGTATCTGTATCAGATCTGTCTTCCGCCTAGGGTCGACAAACTGACCCGACCAGCTCGAGTGAACAGTTCGAGGTGGGAGGCAAATCAGGAGGCGCAGGAGGGTCAAGCCTACACCCCTCATAACTTAAGAATTAATGTTTATTAAACCAACGGAGCTAATAACTCATTGGCTAGGGTTACCTTGACCGACAAAAATAAACAATTCAGTTCGAGAACAACCAGTTCTATTAAGAGAACGGTTGACACTTAAAGTATGGTCAAACACGAGAACTAAACAATTCTCAGGCCTCAGGAGTTAGGGATCTAACTTACTCATAATGGGCGTCCATTACGACGTTGATTTATTTGAGATGTGAATGTTTCACATAAATGTGTTGTTTGTTATCGTACTTCTTATTATTATTTGTATGAATAAACAATTGCATGTATACGACAAAGTAGTCGTGTGTAACCCTGCTAGCTTATGGGCTGCACGTTTTCTGTACCAGCCATGTGCTGAGCCCCTTGGGGCCTGTGATTTAAACTTTGCAGGTAGGTGCCAGACGAGAACTCAACCTGAGAGTGGGGGAGGGGTAGAGTACTTTGGGTTGCTTTTACATTTGTTACACGAGTTGTGCATGTACACTCGTTTAGTATATTATGAGACGTTAGTATGATGTATTAGATATGAGATACTCATATAAGTTGTGGTTTATGAATTGTAATGTTTTAGAGGCTTGAGTAATTATCCGATTAGTCAGACCGTGACTTGTTAGAGAATAGGCCTAGTTAGTCCAGTGGTAGTCACGTGGGCTGATGGGGTAACACCAATTTAGTAGAACTTTCCGCTGCGTGTTGTATTAATGTACGAGATGGACTTAGGGCGAAGATCATTGTATTTAGAGATGGGGTGTTACATTAACACACTTGAACTTTGTATTGCAGTCTAATATAACTAATTCTGGTCTATCTAATAACTTTTTGTGTCAAGCCTGGCCAAATATTTTGGTGCCCTTTGAGAATAAACATTAATTTAAAATTCTTATAAAATATAGTGCAATTAGTATAAATTCGATTTTATTGCTACCATACAGTTAAAATTGATTATTACACTTTTTCAAGATAAAGTTCTTAAATAATAAATCATGATACTTTTCATAAAAAGAGTTGACACAATATAGAATATAATTTATTAATATATATTATGTCCGATATAATAAAATAGATAAAAATAGGAATAATAAAAATAAACAAATCTTAATATGTATCATAAGAGTATTTTTAGTTAATAAGACTTTTACTGCTACCACTTAATAAAGAAGACAGAAAATTACTAACAAAGACAAAAAAATTTGAGGGTAGCATATGCCGATTCTTGCTTTTATTCTCATGATTTTTGGGTTTGGTTAAAACTTAAAAGAAAAGGAGAACTCTTTGTGGAAGGAAAATTAGCTCCCCGTTTTTTCTAAAAAAAAAAAAAGAAATCGGAAATGTTTTACATGCATGTTGTATGTACTTCGTATTATTAATGGGGCTGAACGTTAAAATAAAGTAAGATTTATAGTGACGTAAATTACAAAATCTGTTTTAATTCAAAGAACTTTATGTAAAATGATTTCAACGAACTTTATATTATACAGACGAATACAGTGATATGTATGGATAGTTTTTGTTTTTGTTTTTGAAAAGAAGTGATGTATGGATAGTGTTCTTTATATTTTCTCTTCTTTTGTCTCCGCCGAGATTTTTTGTTTTCGCTCTTTCCGCGTTTTTTCGCTTAAGGTGTGAATACCAATCAAACATTTTCACCCTTTTTTTCAAGAAAATACATGCACACGCACTTTCCGTATCTCCAGTTTTCCTTTTATTTTGTCTCTTCTGTTCTGTGCATATAATATCTAACAATCTCTGGTTATATAGTTTAATATAAAATAAAAAAGTATATATTCTTTTACAGTTTAACTAATTAATATACATATCTAATATAATTTAGTATTATTACAATTCAATGTGTAATTTAATATACATATCCGTAAAGTTTTTATACACTAACCATATAATTTTGTTAAACAAATATACATATATATAACGATATAACTAAGGGAGCGTTCGCTCTCAGCGATTGATTGATAGATTAATCTATTATTTCTAAAAGTGAAGACATCTGTCAGTATTTGATTGGATGGAAACTAAACTCAGTACACCTGTCAAAGTTTGATATGTTAACATTAAGTACCATTTAAAAAATCGCAGCTAATGCTGCGTTTGTAAGCTCCTAGCGAACGCCCCCTAAATGAGAATATAGCCAAAAAAAATTATCACGGACTAGTTAATTTAGTTAAGCTAGCTATTCAAGGTTCATGCAATATATCAATACCTTCTTATCCACACCAATAACATGTCGGTTTCATATGACGTTTGCTTAAAGCTATGTGCAAAATATGTTAGTGAACAACATCGATGACAATGATGTGTGCAAAGATTAATTTATTAATGTCGCTATTGAGTGACAAAGCGGCGGCCTTATAAAAATTAAGTAAATTTTTCCAAAATAAAAAATACAAGAAAAGTAATGATCTGTTTATTATCTGCAATTAGTTAAGGGAATGTTTGGTTCGGATAGTAAAAACAGAAAAAAAGAGTTCAATCATATGGGCTGCATCTTAATCAGCATCCTCGACTAGTAGAATAGTAGTCTTTCTTCTCCAAGAACGCCCACTATTAATTAACCAATATGGAGCTATGAAGACTCTAATCCCTCCTCTGTGATGTTTCCACATGTATGTGAAGATCACAAAGTCCGTGCGGTGCAAGCCTCCTCTACCTACTATGATACAGGAGGCCTAAAGTTGTTAGAAAAGAAGAAACAGTTATCACGAAAATATCACGTCTTGGATTTTTTAGAAAAAAAAATCTGTTTGCTTTAAAAAAGAGTTAAGAGACTGGATGAAAGGTAATTCTAATCTTGCGCTAGGTTGTAAGGTGGAGAATGTCATTTTTTATTTTATATATTTTATAAATTTTTAAAATGTTGTATTTTATTATATATAAATTCAAATAATATAAATTTATATCATTATTTATCATTTTTGAGCTCTTCAAAATAAGACTAAACATAAATATTTTTGATAATTTATTTTTTTTATTTTTGTATGTCATATGTTTTAAGATTCATCGTGCATCTTAAGTTTAAGAAAAGTGAAATAAAGGTTGTTAAAAAGTGAATCAGAGGTCGTTAGACCCTAAACCCTGCACTACAAACCATTAAAATGTCTTTGACGTTTTTAGCATTCTTATGATGGGTTTTAGGGTGTTTTGGGGGGGGGGGGGGGGGGGGGGTGGGGGGGTTAGGGTAGGTAGAGGTGAGAAGTTTTTAGGACGGTTGTAGAGTAGATAGAGACGTAGTATTAGATAGAGCGTGGTATGATATTAGAGATGGTAGGACGGTAGGTAGAGGTGTCGTATAGAGACGGGGGTCGAGATTGTAGACTAGAGAACCAGACAGGGGGTAGAGTTTAGTAGTGTTAGGGGTGGTTGGTTGGTATTTAGAGTGTTAGGATAGGAACGATCTATTGTTAGATACGGGGGGCGGTTTTAATTTTAGAGGGTTAGGGTGGGGGTGAGGTTAGAGACTGGTAGAATAGATACGGGTTTGTAGAGACGGTGGTATAATTATTTTTTAGGAATAGAGACACTATAACATTTTGAAAAATACAAATTTATTTCTAGATATAGTAAAGTTTTAGATAAGGTTACAGTTTAGTGTACCCATTTAAGGTTTTATTCCCTATTAGTAAGAGGTATAGGTTAGCAATTTTTTTAGGAGAAGAGATTTTATAAAGAAGACATTTTGAATATAGATTTAATTTAAACTCTCCATATAGGGTATAAAGTATGGTTAAGAGACTATTAGAAAATAGGAGTATTAGGGTGAGAATTGGGCCTAATTGAGTTAGAAAGTACTAGTAGTTATATTTTAGATTATAGGTAGCGAGAACTAGAGACGGGGGGAATAATTAAATTTAGGAGGTTGGTTTTAGAGGACTATTTTAAAAATTAGATATGAAGTATAGCATAGGTATAATTAGTTTGGTAGAGAGTTTATTAGAGTTTTAGCAAAAGGTTTAGTTTAGTTAGATTAGAAAATAAATAAAAAATATGGAAAGTAGCATAGATTTTTATTTTATAGGAGTATTAGTAGAGGACTGTTTGGTAGAGGAATAGATAGAGGTTTTTAGATAGTCGGAATAGTAAAAATTAGTAGGAGGGTTTTAGATATTAGATTAACTAGAATATAGAGACATTAGAGACTTAAAGACTGGAGTTTAAAGATGTAATAGAAACGAGGGATAGAGATAGAAAATTAGTTAAATAAAGTTTAGAAGAGATTTTATCGACAATATAGTATTTGAACTTTAAAAACAGTGTTTTTATTTAGAGGAGTAGTAGAGAAGTAGATTAGAGACTTAGAGTTAGGTAATAGGTGGTAGAGCTTAGATTTAATTAATCTTTTACGAAGGTAGAACCAGAGGTACTTTATTATAGAACTAAATATAGAGTATTTAACTATTTAAGAATAAAATCATGATAAGAGGTATATGTAATATTATTAAGTTTAAATTTTGGTAGGACATAGTTTTGATAGGGTATAAATAGTGACTAACAGTAGGAAATCAGTAGGTTAGAGACTAAATAAATAGTCATTTAGGTAGTAAAGGGTTTAGTATTGATAGATAGGGACTTTAGGGTTTTAAGAGACTTGAGACATGGTAGAGACTGTAGGGTAGAGACTAGAGACATCTTTTGGCATTTTAGTTCTACATTTATATTGTCGTCAATGACTCGACAGGTTTTTTAGGGGTTTGTCGACCCTATAAACCTGCACTACACCATAAAAATGTCTTCGACATTTTTAGTATTCCTAGTGGGGTTTTAGGGGGTATGGGTAGGGTAAACCTAAACCCACATACACCAATTTTCGACGTTTTTACTTTTCTATGATGATTTTAGAGTATGTTGGGATTTAAGTTTTGGGGTAAGATTCATATTGTAATGAATAAGGTTAATTTTATTATTAAAGAAGATCATTTTGCTAATGAATAGATTCACTTTAAAAATTTTATCAATAAATACTCATTCTAAAAATATAAATTTTAAGTTTACCAAAACATATTTATGAGTACCTTGTTTTGAAGAACACAAAAATGATTAATGAATAATTGATATAATTTCTTTATTTTTTTACACTTTTATTTTATAAGTTATAACATTTTGAAAATAAAAATTTATTTTCTCTCTCCTACCCAAAACTCCTATAGACATACGCACTCATCTCCACTTTTTCCCTTCATTTTTTTCATTTATTCCCCATTCACAACTTGACTCTTGGCATTCTTCATGTTGTACTCTCCATGCTGGGAAGAAAATATCACAAAAAGAAGACTTCAAAAACATCACGCGAAAAGAATTTTAAAGGTTTCTTATTCGTTTAAACTTCGATATGAAGTATATCAGTCATGCAATTCTACTAGTATACCAATTTAGTAATAATTTTGTTGAGTAAATTACTTGGATCCCTTTGAGGTGTTGGTATAGTATCAGTAATCATCTTGTGTTTATCGTGATTATTGACAATCACGAGCGGAGCCAGAATTTCAAATTTAGGGGGCCAAAAAAAATTAGCTATATATTTAATATGAATATTAAATTTATTCTGAAAATAAAAAAAAAATTAAAATAAAAATACTTACAATATGGTTTAAAGGTTTATATTTAAAGATAGATATAACTTAGTAAAATATACTCTATCCTGTTTTTCATAGATAATTTTCACAAAACATGGAAATTAAGAAGACAATTTTGGACTAATTTATCCTTACTTTTCATAAGAAATAGAGATGTTGTGTGAGAGAAAAAAGTAAGAGGGTATATGAAAAATGAGTGATAAAAAAGTCCAAAAACATCTTATATTTTTTAAAAAATGGCAACTTTCAAAACATCATTTATTAAGAATAGAAGGTAGTACATAGTGACAATTACAAGACTCGTTAACTGAACTTTAAACTAAAATTTGATACCCAATTAATACTTAAAAAAAACAAGTTTTTCAGTTCAAATTATGGTTATAAAAATAATATATATAAAAATATAAGACACTTAATAACATCAACTAATACATTAAGTGTAATTTATTATTTATATATAACACTAAACATTTAAAATGGACTCATATTAATTAAAAATAATAAATTTCATAGATACTTTAGACAATTTTAATAAATTCAACTTAACTTATAACCAAATAAACTATATTATATACAATTAGTAATAAAAAAATGATGTCATCGGGACAATTGGGGGGGCCGGGCCCCCTAACCTATAATGTGGCTCCGCCACTGTTGGCAATCACTTTATGGTTACAGTTTTTCTGACTATAAGTCCCTCAACTATAGCTCTGTTAATAAATCATTCACCCATTGCTGACCTATCAGCTTATTCGCTAAATGATGTTAGGCTGGACAAAAAACACTGCTTAATCAGCATCATCTAAGTCTCTCTTATCCTATTACTATTTTCCTAAAAGTGTCAAACCCTAACCCATGAATGATCTATAACCAAGAACAAATTCATTCTTAAGTTCTACGTAGCAGATAAACAACATCCTAAAACGTGTGGAAGATTTGGAGCATGATCATATTGGATGAGTTAGGGACATTTTTAGAAAAATAAACGGTGGAACGAGAGAGACTTAGATGATGTTGATTAAGAAGTGTTTTTTTTTTCTTCAACCAGACATCATTTAGTGAATAAACGGATAGATTAACAAAGCTTAATGATTTATTAACGAAATTATAATTCAAGAACTCATAATCAGAGATACAGTAATCTCAAAATAATACCAATAATATGATATTATCCCAAACCTCATGGGTTCCCACTAATTACTGTAATTTTTTGCTCTCCCCGCCTCCTTTCAGTTTCTGAGTGTTGTAACTCAGCTCTATGCCAAACTATCGGCTTTATGCCTTAATGATATTTTTGTACAAATATCTGTAATACTCCTCTTCACGTGCGTAGGTCCAGCCACTGATTATTAAGTTTATCAGTAATAATATTTACTATTTCAGTTAATAATTATTAGTGTAACACAATATAGCATATTCATAATAACAGATTTCGAACACCTCACAATGGAAGCTTAGACTTCCAATAAGTGTTCATTGCTCACCAATGATATATATATTGGACATCTTCTATCTTCAACACATCTCAAGCCTTGTTGTATTAAAATATTCACAAGCTGTGTTGGGAATGTCCTTAACGACATCTGGTTTTATAATACAAACAAATGTGTATCATTACTATTTTATAATACTCTATTAAATTTGATTTTAATAAACTCGGGGTTCTTTATATTTAGGACACGAGACTTGGGAATGGTTTAAATATTGATGAAGTTAAATTAAAAACCTAAACTTTTCGGTTGAGACATATACTAACCAAGATTGATATGTATATGCCTACAAAATTAACACAAATAAATGGAAAATAAATATTCTAAATGGTAAAGTATTGTGTATCATTGCCATTTTATATTACTCTATACTTTTATAAACTTAGGTTCTTTATGTTTAGGACTTGATAATGGTTTGAATTTTGATGAAATTTCTATTATAAAATCTATAAACTTTCAGTTGGGAAATATACTAACCACGATTGATGTGTAGATGCCTAAAGAATAATGATTTCAAAGTTACACCTTATTTAAATACCAACTTGGGAATAGTTTGAATGTGTATATATCATCACATCACCACTAAGGTTTCTCATTAATATCGAAAAAAAAATAAAGATTACAAACTTCAGCCCCAGCTTGGGAGCGAGTGGAGGACACTCGCATAAGGCGCATGCATGAGATGGTTATGGCCGGCGCGTACACAAGTTCACGGGCGCGAGGTGGTGAGGGGCGCATAGGGGCACAGGCGTGAGGCGATGATGGATTGACACGGGCGTGCGACACTTACGCGAGGCGACTAGGGCTGACATAGAACGCACACAGGGTGTGACGGGCGGGACGGCAGGAGGCAAGGCGTCGGGCGTGGGCGGGGTAGACCGGGCGTCAAGTGCCAAATATTGACACCAATTCACAAAATTTTTTATTTATATTTGGTCGATACAATTAGTAAATCTATTGTTAACTAATCATGTACAAAAATTGTCATCCATATTTATTATGTTTAACCAATACAAAATAGCGGTCATGATCAAGAGTAATACTATATTAAGAGAATTTGAAATCGAATATGAAAATCAGTACAAGTTACAAAGGTTGCTTAAATTTGCACTTCACAATTTTTGTTTATCAAACCTAACGCTGATAAGTCACCCGAATTTGACCCATACCCAGAAAAACCGAATGAATCCGAGGCTAACCCGAACCAAAGCACCCAAACCCGAAATCAACCAACCCAAAATCACCCAAAAATTTAATTTAAACCAGATTAACTCGACCCGATACGAACCGAAAATTAAATTCTACATATTGACCAGACCCGACCCTACCCGACCCGAACCCGAACCGAGTGACCTGAATTGCTAGGTGTAGCTATAATACAACAACGGCCTATACCGTTTATTTGCAAAAACGGAGACTAGAAGATGGCCAGTCAAAGGATATGGTCGAGGGAGTTGTTCCCGAGTTGATCAAAATGATGATGTTAATGGTGAATTTAATTTGAGCCAAGATTTTCAATGGATTCATATAGTGCTACTCATTTGCACCTTTTGATTTAAAGTACATTTTCTTGTAGTAGAATGACATCCATAAGAAAATGTAAAAAATGGATCTTTTCAGGACCGTCTTAACGATTTTCGGGGCCCTGTGCTACAATTTAAAATAAAACCTCTTACAAAATTTAATTATGTAAACATAGAAAAATTATAAATTAAATACACATTTATAGTAGTCATGTTTATAATGTTTGAATGTGTCCTCAAACATAAAGTTGAAATATGTTTCACAAAATAAATTTAGACTCTTAAATAATTTCTCATGACAAAAATCTCAAAAGAATAAATAAAAAATGGGCCCTCAATATTTGGGGCCCTGTTCGGTAGGGCTGTTAGCACGGGCTCTTAGCCGGGCTTGGATCTTTTAGTGTGATCCTCAACCACTTACAAATGCTTCATAGCAGAATAATAGAAACTGTATTGAGTTGTATGATTGATTGATTATAGTATATGATAGGTTGTCTATATATAGTACACGTTAGTTACAAATATTATGTAGAAATATTTTACTGTAGAACTCTAGAATCTTGTGTCAGATATTTGTAAGAAACTAGGTCTATAATATGGGCATTGTGGGTTTTTAGATACCAATCTAGTGTGGATGAGCGGTAGTTAGGCTTGGTTGCCAAACAAATGTGAGCCAGCCAGAGGTTTAGTCAACATGTCTAAAGTTGACTGTAGGTGGGAAGAAAATGGATTTCCAAGCTACGATTTTTGATATGTTCCCTCACAAAGAAGTAATCTATGGCTATATGCTTGGCGCGGGTGTGTAGCACCTAATCTGAAGCCAAATATGTGGCTCTAATGTTGTCGCAGTTAGGGATGGCAACGGGTCGGGTTCGGGTCGGGTGACACTCCACTTGACCCGTCACCCGTTTTTCACCCGCACCACCCGACCCAACCCGTCCCCCGTCACCCGCGGGTGAAATGGTGTTTTTATTTTTTTTCCAGCAAGTATTTTTTCTCTTTAACACCTTATATAAGCTTAATTTTTGTAAAAAATACACTCATATTTGCTCAACAATACATACCACATAAAGTAATATCAATAACATACTCAAAACATAGAGTATTAACCAAAATATTTCCAAGTTATCTCAACAAATATGAGATAAGTATATATTTTTTATTTAATATAATACAAACGGGAGACGGATCGGGTGAACAGGTCAGGTGACCGGGTGAAAAATGTTCACCCGACCCGTCACCCGCACCTGTTTCACCCGTCACCCATTTTAATTGGGGTTTTCACCCGTTTTAACGGGTCGGGTGGTCGGGTGAAACGGGCACCCGTCACCCATTGCCATCCCTAGTCGCAGTGGACAATCGTAGGTTAGGGCAGATAAAACCCTAATTTCACCAAGATTTGTTGAATCCATAATATTTTTGAAGTTGTTGATGCTAACACCTTAACTCCACTTCTATTGATGATTTGCGACTGTTGGTTGTTGTTTTGAGCTCCATGAAACAAGAGATTGATAGAGGAAGATGCAGAAGCCGGTTGTGAAGCGTCAGTCAGTGACAGAGCCAACGTGCCCAGTCCGCATCAGCAAAAACGTGATGTCTAGTTGGGGAGACGGCTGGAAAATGAAGTCCAACATCCATGGTATGTTTCAGATATTTTAACAATCATTTTATAACTTTCCAATGTATTTTTTGAGGTCGATGCATGTATTGTATTAGCTTAATAATTGAGAAATTGATGTCTGGTCAAGTGAAAAGAAGTATTGTAGACTTCCTAATTTGCTTTTGTATAGGGTTAAGTCAGATAAGGGTGGGGAGTATGACAGTCTAGGATTTGGTGTTCATCCATGGGTGTGGTGACTGGTTTTGAGTGAAGCATGTTTATTCTGGAAAGAACTTCTCTGATGTAGTGTGAGTTTGTGTTAAGGTATGACCAAATGAGTTTCGGGTAGCACAAACACCAAGGAGGTGATGGAGAGGACCTAGAATTTTTATGGCAAATTCGTAGGATATAGAGAGTATAAGCTGATACGTGATAGCTTGAGAGAAGGTAGTGATAAGAATATCATCTACATAAACAAGTATGTTGGCAGTAGCTTCTTGTTGTTGAAAAATAAAGAGAGAGGAATTTGAGGATGAGAGGATGAAGCCAACGTGGGAGAGATTGAAACTGAGTTGAGAGAACCAAGCTCTTGGGGATTGCTTTACGCCGTAAAGGGCTCTTCTGAGTTTGCATACATGGTAAGGTATGGATTTATCTTGAAAACCTGATGGTTGTTTTATGTAGACCTCTTCCTCAAGAGTGCAATGAAGGAAAGCATTATCCACGTCAATTTGTTGTATGACCCATTGTTTTGTTGTAGCAATTGCTAGAACAATTCTTATTGTTGAAACTTTTACCATTAGGCTAAAATTTTCATGGTAGTCAACCCCAGCAGTTTGAGAGTATCCTTGTGCCACTAATCTAGCTTTTCTCCGCTCAATAGTTCCATCAGCCTTCCTTTTGGTTTTCAATATCCACTTTGTTCCCAATACATTCATCTATGGATTGTAAGGAACAAGATCCCAAGTGTGGTGATGAATGAGGGTTGTGTATTCTCTGGTGATTGCTTCTTTTCGTTCTGGGTATTTTTGGGCTCGCGTGAAAGAGGAATTTGGGAAAGGGCTTGTGATGTGGTTGTGGTGTTTAAGTGTGTAGCTGTAGGCCAAGGAACCACACCATTTATCCAAGTTTTGTGTGAGAGAATTTGTCTGGGATCTTGTAGCCATGTGGTGTTGCTGTTGTTGTTGTTTGTGTTGTTCAGAGAGGTGAAGGGAAGAGGAGGAATTATATTTAAGGTGGTTCAATGATGATATGTTCAGACAGAAATAGTAGGAGAAGGATGTGTCTCAAAAGTGTTGTAGTGGGGGGATTGAGAGGGTAAGGGGTAGAAAGAGAAGGATCTGGTTGAGGGCAGTAGTAAGATATTGTGTTTTGTTGGTAGCTGGGTCAGATTTTGCGTGGTTAGTGAAGAGGACGGAGGTTTCCTGGAAAATCACATCAATGGAGGTGTGCAGTCTGTTGGTGGGTAAATGGCGGTAAAGATAGCAAGTAGTGTTGTGGAAAATCTCATAAAACACATTCCTGTGTTCTGAAGTTGAGTTTGTGTTTTTGAAAAGGTCTAGATGTGGCCAACAGTTGCATCCAAAAAATTTAAGGTGAAGGAGGTCTAGGGTTGTGAAACAATTGTTGGAGGGGAGGGGAGTGGTTTAATATTTATTTGGTGGTCTGTTTATGAGGTAGATGGTGGTGTGAAAGGCATATGTCCAGTAGGTTAGGGGCATGTGATATTTGGATGCATTTTGTGTGGAGGTGTAGGAGTTAGCTTTGCCTCTTCCTCGGGATAATGATGTGAAGCCACGTTGATATTGTGGTTGGAGTTGTAGTGTTGTTTATAGTTTGTATTTGGTGTGGATATAGTGGCATCGAGAGATATAGGAGAGGTAATTTGGTTTTGTTGTTGTGTTAGCCAAGTTTCATTGGCGAGCATGTAGCTGTAGAGTTGTGTGGGGGGAGCATGGATTTGGTGAGTAAGAATATTAGAAACAAGGGATGCATATTTAGTAGGCAATAGACCTTTGAGTAGGTAGCTTTGAAATTATCGTTGTGACTAAGTGACCCGTGGTGATAAGAGCATGAACCAAAGATTTTGCATGATCATAATAGGATGAAATGTCCTCTTTTGGAGCTTTTGTGATGAATGTCAGTTGAAGATGAAGCTGGCTAATCCTGGCATTTGATTGAGCATAGTAGTTTTTATGGTTTTGGTCCCAAGCTTGTTGGGTTGTGCAGAGGCCTGCGATCTGTTCTACAATCGAAGGAGTGACAGAGGTGAGGATGATGGTGAGGACAAGCTGGTCTTGTTGCACCCATTGTTTGTATTATGGGTTCGGTTTGCCGGCAACTGTTGGAGGGGGACAGGGTTGTGTTTTGTCAACATATTTGAAGAGGTTATTGCCTCTGAGAAATGGCATTATCATACACTTCCATAGTCTGAATTTATCTTTGGTTAACTTGATAATATTTGTGGTTGCAGATAAAACAGATTGTGTGGAGGAGGTTGGTGATGTAATAGGCTGAGATTAAGGGATTTGTGATGGAATTGTAGAGCACTGGTTGCAAACTTAACCTCTGAAGAAGCTGGAGTTCCCATCGTACGGGTCAAGATGAAGAAAGGGAATCAGAAAAAAGAAAAGAGAGGGATGGTAGGGAAGCGTGCTTCTGATACCATAGTGGAATAATAGAAATTGTATTTTTTGTATTGATTGATAATTACAGTACATGATAGGTTGTTTATATATAGTACAAAGTACAGATATCATGTAGAGATATTTTACTGTAGAACTCTAGAATGTTGTATAGGATATCTGTAAGAAACTAGGCCTGTACTATAGGCTTGGAGTATGGACTTTTACTTCATTATACCTGGCATGGGAAGATATAAGCTAAAAAAGAAAAAAATATATCTTTTGAACTTTGAGTGAATTCACATCAAGGGTGGACACATAGGGAGCGATGACTCCCTAAAATTTTGAAAATTTATTAATACTATATGTTATTTTAATTATTTATAAGATATTCTAAACTGATACTACCTCCGTCCCGTCATAAGTGTCTCATTTGCTTTTGGCACGTTTTTCCACTTCAATATTAAACATATAAGATAAATAATTTTTAAAATTAAGTTGAATAATATATAGTTTTTACATAAGGATTTCATTATAAAACATAAATTTGTAAAATATATTATCTTATAGGTTAAATATTGAAGTCAAACGACACATCCAAATAGTAAAGTGGACGCTTTGACTGGGACGGAGGGAGTAATATATAAATGTGTAGTAGTCATTTAAATAGTAATTCACTATTTTATTTAATTATTATTTTTAAACCATTCGTTTTTTGTGTCAATTTATATCCAGTTTTTTAATCATTACTTAAACATATACTAATATTTTATTTAGAAAGGAATATATTCTAATAAATTAGAATTTGATAAAATAATTAAATAGATTCAAAGAAAATTCGATACTTACATTTATAATATCTTAATATTGTGTTGGTATAAAAAATATTCAAACTTTATTTCTAAAACACTGGGTTCTTTTAACATGAATCATGAACACCAATCCGGTTATTGTATAACTGGTTGTACGATACTAAGCTACATCCATGAACAATCTTTACATTTGATTTGAATAATCATCAATAAAGTTGAACAACCTTTATAATAACTCATATAACTTTTGCATCAATATAAACAATCAATACATTAAGACCTTAAATGAACGATTATACTATACTCAGCTTGGAACTAGTTGTACAATACTAGTATTTAGCTATGGTCACAACAATAGACATAAAAAAATACAAAATAATGAAAAAAAATAAAAATGTGACATAAAGGAGTATCAAAGTTATCAAAACAAACAAAAATTACAAAAAAATATGATAGTGGTAGAACCTAACTAAAAAAATGTAAAATAGGTTTACTTTAACTAAAAATGTGTCAACCCATAACAAAGATAAATAATATAATAAAAAAACAAATCTGATTCATTTTAAATGAAATATTCAATATTTTATATGTTACTTTAATGCTATATGTTTAGCAATTTATTGTCTAAGTAGTACTTTACCAATAAATTGTTTATTTTTATCTATATATTTAGTTATTAGTTTATTTTTCAACAAGGAAATTTCATGAAATACCATTATATTTTTGGCTAATTCATGAAATGCCACTAAAAAGGAAGTCACGAAATGTTACTATATTTTTACAAAAGTCCATGAAATACCACTATGTTATTGACCAAAAGTAAAAACGACAAAAATACCCCTACTAGTTAACAAAGTAGTTTTAAAGTTCACAATATGTCCCTAAGTGTTAAAAAATTCATTAATATTTAAAAAATAAAAATAAAAATAAATAAAATATTATAGGATATAGATGAATATAAAAAATATTTAGAATATTATAAAAAATTATAAAAAATATTAAAATATCATAAAATTTCTTAAATTTTATAAAAATTATTTAGTACCATAAAAAAGAATGACAAATTTAAAGACAAGCATAATTTATACCAATTAACTACCATAATTTTACCATACATTTTATATTATTGTTCCTAACAATTTAATTTATTATATTTAAATTTATATTCTATTTTACAATCACTTTATGACATAATATAATTACTTTGGATTAAATAATTTAAATTGATAAAAAAGATCATTTGAAAATTTATGGTAATTTATTGGTACTAGTTATGGTGCTTAATTTGTTGAAAATTGGTATAAATTATATTAAAAATTATGACTAGTATCAATTTTCTACCAATTAATTATCATAACTTTTACCATACATTTTTAAATTATCTTGCTTTTTATTAATTTAAATTATTTATTCAAAATAAATTACATTATTTCATAAAGTCATATGCAAAATAGAATATAAATTTAAAAAAATTCAAAAATTAATTAAATATTTATAATAATTTATTTAAATAAATATTTTAATTGGTAGGAAAAAAAATTTAAAAATGTATGGTAAAAATTAAGGTAATTAATTGGTATAATTTATGGTACTATATGGTCTAAATTTGAAGGAAAATTAGTATAAATTATGTGTTTAAAACTCTATATTATTTTTATGGTACTAAATAATTTTAAAAACAATCTAAGAAATATTTATTTTTTACAATGTTTTATGATATTTTAATATATTTTTATAATTTTTAAATATTTTTATAGTTATCTATTTTATAGTATTTTAAATTTTATTTTGTGAATTTTAGTGAATTTTTTAATATTTTGTGACATATTGTGAACTTTAAAAGTACTTTATTAACTAGTAGGGTTATTTTTTCTTTTTTACTTTTGGTCAATGACATAGTAACATTTCATGGAATTTTGTAAAAATATAAAGGCATTTCATGACTTTCTTTTTTTAGTGACATTTGCCAAAGACATAGTGTCATTTCATGAAATTTCCCACTAATATTATTTATAATTCTAGTCATAAATTATTTTTCTCTAAAAAAAATATCGGATATACATTGATTTCTTTTCGATGATGTAGATTTTACCCTACATAATTTCCGGGTTTATCACCAACCCATTCTTTTGCATAGCTGATAATCCAGCTGATGTCAGTTGTCAGCTGAAAGTTAGAAAAATAGAGGAGAAAAATAGTTGATATGATAATTGATGTATGTGACATACAGAGACAATAAACTAGCTGATCAATAAACCCGGTGCAAAAGAATAGGGCCTAACAATACCTACAAGGAGAGGTTGTCTACTCTTTTAAGGCAATGCAAAAACATAAATACATCAATTTTTCTACTACCATAGATAAATATGAAAAAGAAAAACTAGTCAGCCATCAATCGGTGACGGTGGGACACAGAGAAGTTTGACAATATGAGAGAAATGAAGATGTAGCATCATGAGTTAAATACCATAGATAAGCACATAGTAGGAGATACGTGAGGGACACTTCTACCATGCATATAATTTATAATAATATTAATTTTCTTTTAGGTCCTGGATCATTATTCATAAATAGAGTGCGAATATATATGGAGTATGATGTTAAAGATGTATAAGTACCAACTACATTATCATTTCAAAAATTATTTTACAGACGATATTAGTAGTCATTCTTTTTTGAAAGAAATTGTAGTTTGAGATTATTTATGGTCTTATTAGTTTTTTTAGTCAAATTCTTACCTACAGCTGGTTGTAGTCAAGATAGCTACATCTAAGGGTATTAAAGTCAAATTAAAGCAAGATAATGAAAGGGAGGAGAGAGAGCCGGAGGGTGCCGAGTGAGTACGTGCATGCGTTTTGTTTTTTTTTGTTTTTTTTAAAATAGATTTTATTATTTTGTTCTTTATTATAAAACTTTAAATTATTATAACTCTTAATATATAAGTCCAAAATGAAAAAAAAATTATGTCATTGTCACTAGTAGAAAAAGACCCTACCGCAGCGGTTGTTTGGTACCTATGGCAGCGGTTGAAAACCGCTGCGATGGGTGCCGCTGCGGTAGGTGAAACACCTAACGCTGCGGTAGGTAGTCTAACGCAGCGGTTCTTTCCAAGAACCGCTGCAGTAGACCTTTTTTTTTAAAAAAAAAAGCGACCTATCGCAGCGGTTCTTAATGCGATAGACCTATTTTTTTTAAAAAAAACAACCTATCGCAGCGGTTACGCGCTTTTGCAATAGGTTTTTTTTTTCCATTCCACCCTACAATTCTACCACACACACCCAAAATCAATCAAACCTGTTAAGATATAGCAATTAACAATGCCACCACAGTGGGGCATTAGATCAACCATTTCACCATTTAAATAGCCACCAAACCTATTTACGGGCAATAATCCACTTACATTTACAAATTTGAGCAAATTAATCAAACATCTACAAAATCTTTACAAAAACGACAATTGTTTCATGAGAATTTCAAAATCATCCTACTCAATCCTACCAAACCTAGAAGCAACCTACATTAACGCTCATGAATTCTGCCCATTTTGAGCACCTCGGTTATATGTCCTCCGTTGTAACCGTCTACCAACTCTTCAAAAGCCTTGGAATTAACACAAAAAGAAATATGATTAGTTGCTAATAATACTTTGAGTTTAAGAATCAATGTTAAAATTATCTACAAAACCAAAATATTTCGAGAATGCTACTTACCAGGTCTAGAGACTTCTCTGGCAAGAGTCTCGGTCCCGCTATCAAGTCACTCATAAACCGAATGACATAGTAGCCACATTCCGAACCTCCCGGCTGCTGTGGACACTGCACATGTATATACGTACATATTCAAAATAGATTTAACACATAAATTATAATACTGTTCCTATTTAAAACTAATGAACATATTACAAAATTTGAATAAGGACTACAAAAATACCTTGACTACATTCCACGGAATCTTCTTAAATCTCTCTCCTCGGAGTTGCGTCATTACAGATACAAAGGCACTAGAATTCATACGCACAGATAAAGTAAAAGTTATCAACGGATGATTAAGAAATAACTAAAAATTGATAATTAATCAAGTTAAGTAAATTCATCACCTCATCAACATGTTATATATAAGTGGCCTCTTGGGACGCAGAGATGCTGAGTCAAGCTGCAGGACTCTTGGGCTTTTTATACATAGAACGAGCAAAGACCAGTGTCGGCTGTTCATAGATTACAATACAGGCATAACTTAATTCAATCAATTACATAATACAAATATCATAATTTTTAAACTAACTTAACATTAGATAAAATTCTTACCCTTGATGAAGAGGCAGCATTATGTAAGATTTATCTGCAACTGCACACGCATGTATCACATTCGACAAATACTGGACCAACGCTTCGGGGTCAGATCCCATATTAGCTTCGGAACAGTAGTCAGGGCATAGGAACCCGAAACTACTATTCTCATGTACTTGGACCGCCTTGTCATCAATAAACCTGTACAATATAAAGAAACAAATATTATGAATTTAATTTTCAAATATACAGAGTAAAATGTGTACAACGTATGCTAATTACTCACATGCAAGCCGATTTGAGAATCGACGCACTCAACCAATCCTTCGTGAACAACTCCACAAAATCAGTAAGATAGATTTCAAAACTCTGAGCGCCTCTATAGTGAAAAAGATCCGGTCTTGGTTCCATTGTAACCGAATCTCTTCCTGGCGACGTCATCAATAGTGTGGAGTGCAACAGTTTCAGCATTGGGGGAAAGGCATTCAGAACCGCCGGTTGTAGCAAATTCGATCTTATCACAACTCTAGTCGCGGATGCCATCGAAGGATTAGCTGGAGCAACAACAACTCTCTTTCCTTTTGCCTTATCAGAATTTGATTGATTGTGTTCCTAATATATTAATTTAATAAGTATATGTTTCTACTCTAGGATATGTTAAAGAATAAGTTTTTTCATGGGGTTACCTGCTGCTCCCCAAGCCTAATCAATCTACAGGGCCACTGTACTGCATTGGATTCAGCTTGACGAAGGGTGGATATGTCTGCACTGGGCACCGGTATCTGACAATCCGCGTAAGCAGGCGCGTAACCTTCAACAACCACCCGGACATGGTACTCTCGGAGCGCTGTATTCCTCACGGTGTCTCCAGCACAAGACTTGAAAAGTTTTCCCCACCCTACTTCGACTTCGTCAACGCCAATCACTTGGAACAATGTGCAGTCAATTGGTTGCTAAATTTTCAAAATTAAAGATTTTAGATGCACATAAACAAGTGTATAATTTGTTTTTTTTGTATTTGTAGTTAACATCTTGTTCTAACCTTGAGAGATGAATATGGAAATGGAGGATGTGAAGAGTGAACACTACTGGGAGGCACTGCTGCGGGCTCTGATGCTTGTGCCTGATCTGGCGGTCTAGAAACCTCCTGACTCATCCTCTCAGAGCGCATCATCTCCATAGCTTCAGCGATTGACTGTCGAAATTCATTTCGTAGTCGCTGCTCGAGCTCCGCATTCTGGCGTAAGTGCTCCTCATATGTAATGCTCCCTGTAGGACAGTGTCTCAACCCAGGATTACCGAAGGCTTGGCGTATACCGACATGACCACCAAAGCCTACTGCACGACCCGGATGATCCTTCTTCCCGAGAGCGCGGGAAAGTGGATCATCCTGCCTAACGGGCTGCCAAGTGCCCTGGGTGATCTGGGAGCTTAACTCTTCCTGTTATGGAGTTTAATAAGTCAATAAGGATACTTCGGTTTATTTAACTGCTATTGTTACTCTATAAAATAATAAACATTTTTTAAACTAAAAATCACTTACCATTTGGTTGATGACCTCTCTCGTGGCGTCATCATACTCAGCAGGTGCCGCCGGATTTGAAGGTTTCTTCCGTCGACTTAAGTCCCAAACCTTCATCCTTCGTTCGCTGACATTCGAGCCAGCTGGCAGCAACCCCTCTTTCTCCCACTGCGGCACACGCTGAGCAATACTTGTACTCCCCATGTGATGGGGGTAACGATTTTTTTTTGCATTTTTTGTTGTTTTCTCACGTATAGCCTACATATATGTATGAAAAGACAAAATTATGCAAATAATATATGAAAAAAAAACGAACTAACCAAATGAACTGTAAGGACACTTTTGAACATTTATCATACAAAAGAACAACTAATAGTGTGAAACCTCACCTTGAACTCAGGGGTCAAACGCCTCGCAACAAACTCATTCCACTGCTCTTCAGTAATACCATCATATTTTTGCCACGGTGGTCTCCGATCATCACATCTTCACCTTCTGCCTCCTCTATCTCTGCGGGCTCCTCACAGTAAATGTACTGCCTCGTGAGCAGAGATCTGAAGTCTTTGAATTGTGTGGCAATCCCCTTCATCACATCATCCTTCAGAGAAGGATCTATACAGAATCGGTCCTATATGCACAAAAAAAATGGATTAGTGTAAAAAAGTAACTATATAATCTTAAAACAAACTATTAAGTGTAACAAATACCTTGAGACGTTCAAATATCTGCTCCTTCAACGCCTGAGGCACTTGCTTCCAATTGTGGTTTATATTGAAATATGTACTCACTAAATGCCTGCTGGCTGGAGCAGTGAAATCATTTTTCCAGGTACCCGTGGGCTGATTAATTCATTGAACTCCAAAGGCTTTGTCGGGGGGCCTCTATTTGCTTTCAGCCCACGGGTTGCCCCTCGTTTTTTGGGTTTCTTGAGAGGCGGAGGAGCAACTTGTAACTCTTGTCCTTCCTGTGAAGGCCCTTTGTCTCGGTCTGCTGTGGGGTGGTCTCTACGTCTGCTTTCTTTGATTTCTTTTTACCACCTCGTGTGGTGCGTTTTGCCGGTCTACTCTGCTGTGGCTGAGTTTCCCCAGTCAGGAGCAGTCGTCCTATAGGATCATCAATAGGATCATCATCCACTGAGGAACAAAAACACACACATTTGATCAATATTCATGGAACGATGTATAATTGCAAAAATAAACATAAATAATTAATTCTGATAACATTGTAACAACAATAATACGAATTATATAATGTAATTTCAACCAATGGTGTTACCTAGACATAGTAACATATATCATGATCTGTTTTTCTACCCAAACCCCCCCTCATTATGGTCTGATCGAGCGTAGATGGTCTGAACATCATCATTTTGTAAATCATCAGTTGAATCATGCAACCCTATATGCAACGATACAGTTTCATCTATCATCTCATTATCATCATCGTCATTGTTTTCATCCTCAACAACAAAACCGGTCTTCTCCCTGGAAGAACAACATGCCATCTACTAGCTTTTTGGGTCTTCAACATAAAACACCTGGTCACAGTCGTTACCCAACACAAACTGATCTTCCTTATTAGTTGTAACACGTGAAAGATTAACCAAAATAAGTCCTTTATCATTTTGGAGTCCATGTCGGTTGTCCACCCAATTACAGCGGAACAATGGAACAATAGAAACGAATCAATGTGATAGTTTAGTTCCCATATGTCCTCTATCACACCATACCATACTACTAACTACTGCTCATTGGTTGAACCTGGTTACCTAGACCATATTCAGTCACCGATGCTTTAATTTTTACCCCACTGTTCTGATGTATTGATTTAGCATCTTGGCGTGCAGTGTAGTATGTGCATCCATTAATGTCATACCCTTCAAACGATACAACATCTGTTCCACAACCAACAGCTAGACATCTGATTTCTTCACTGACATTTCGGGGTTCAATGAAGCTTGCTCAAACACATATTCCTTAAACCATTGGACGAATACTCGATTTTGTTCTTTTTAAAGCCAGATACGGTTTTTGGTAGGTTTTGTCGACTCAACTCAGCAATGTGAATATCGAAGTAGGGGTTCAACAACCTCAAGGTGTTGCAGTACAAACAAATGTGCCTGAATAATAAGATCACGAGAGATACGAACAACCTTTTTGCCAATAACTCCTTTACCCTCAAATCTACCATGGTGACGTGGTTTGGGAATACCAATTGACTCTGCATCGTTCAAATAACTTGTTACGAATTCTGTGACTTCCTCAATCACTGTTGCTTCGATGATACTGCCTTCCGGTCTATATCTGTTTTTCATTCTACCCTTCAGAATCCCCATATATCGTTCGAAAGGATACATGTAACGTAAGTAAACCGGACCACAATATTGATCTCTCTCGGACAATATGCACTACTAAATGCACCATTATGTCGAAGAAAGATGGTGGGAAATACATCTCAAGCTGGCATATTGTCACAACAATTTCATGTTGCAGATCATCGAGTTTAGAGCATTTTCTGACATTTTCTGGTAATATCCCTCGTATTGCGATTGGAAGAAGATGCAACATTAACACATGATAATCATGAGATTTCATGCCTAACAGTTTCAAATCCTTCATAGAAATTAGGTTCTTCCAGTTTGAAGAGTACCCAGATGGTACCTTCAATGTGTGCAAACACTTGCAAAAACTTAATTTTTCACTCTTAGAGAGGGTATAACACGCAGGAGGTAGATATGTTCGCTTCTCATCCTCTATTGGGTGTAGTTCTTTCCGTATGCGCAACTCTTGCATATCTCTCCTCACCTTCAATCCGTCTTTCGTCTTGCCGGGTATGTTGAGCAAAGTACCACACACTGCCTCACCGACGTTCTTCACAATGTGCATGATATCCAAACAATGTCGAACAGGCAGATGCCGCCAATACGGTAGATCCCAAAAAATGGAACGTTTTTTCCAAATGTTCTTCGGCGGCTTGGATGTGTTTCCAAAGACATTTTCAATGTCTTTTACCTTTGCATACACTTCCTCTGAATTCAAAGGCAGACGAGCCACACGAGTCTCGGGCTCATTGTTGAACAACTTTCGCTTTCTCGAACGGTAAGGATGGTCTACTGAAGAAACCGTCGATGACACATATAAACATTTTTGCCGCAGTGCTTCAGACGATCTGAACATGTGTCATCCTCACATACCAACACACGCTTTGAATCCTTTCACCGAGTATCCTGACAAGTTCCCATAGGTAGGAAAGTCGTTAACAGTACAGAACAACATCGCCTTCAGTGTGAAATTTTCTTTCGCATGAGCATCATATACACTGTCCCTTTCATTCCACAACAAGTTCAGATCGTCGATCAGTGGTGCAAGATATACGTCAATGTTATGACCAGGTTGCTTTGGACTAGAAATTAGGAGTGATAACATAATGTATTTTCGTTTCATGCACAACCATGACGGTAAATTGTAGATCACTAGTAGCACCGGCCAAGTGCTGTGCTGACTGCTCAACGTGCCATACGGGTTCATCCCATCGGTACACAATCCAAGTCTCAGATTTCTATCCTCATCCCCAAAATGATGTTTGAATTTTCTGTTGATATTCTCCACTGAGGTCCGTCTGCAGGATGTCTTAATTTTTCATCGATTTTTTCTACCATCCGCGTGCCATCGTAAGTTCTTCGCATCTTTTGGGTTGGCAAACAACCGTTTGAATCTAGGAATTATCGGCAAGTACCACAATATTTTCACTGGACGATTTTTTTCTGAAATGAGGAATCCTCATCCTTGTCCTTGTACCGGGACAACAAACATTTAGGACACTTGTCTAGATGTTCGTATTCACCCCTATAAAGCACACAGTTATTTGGGAAAGCATGAATCTTTTTATATTCAACTCCCATTGGACACATCCATTTCTTTGCCTCGTAGGTGGATGTAGGAAGACCATTCTCATCAGGAAGCATATCATGTATCAGCTCTAGAAATGACGTGGAACACTTGTCACCAACTCCATATTTCCCCTTTAAGTTGAACAAATTAAGTACAGCAGTCAATTTATTTGTGTATTTAACGCACGAAGGGTACAAAGGGTGTCTTGAGATGCGTCCAACAATCTTGATACTCTTCCGGCTTATCGACAAAAGTATCCGCACATTTTCTAACATTTCATCCATTTGCTCATCATGGTGAGTGGTCCTCGCTGTCATCAAATCCTGAATCACTTAACCGGTACCGACTCATTGATGGTATTGAAGGTGTGGGCGGTACTTGCGTACGTGGATCATGAGCACTTGATGATGTTGAGCACTAGCTGCAACAGTTTCTCCATGAAAATTCCATCTTTTGTAATGTGGCATGAATCCACGGACTTAAGATGAAATCTAATTTCCTCAATGTCTTCATATTTCCTTACGACCCCACAGTCAACACAAGGACATGAAATATTGTCCGCCTTTGTTATGCCTTGTGTTACACTGCCGCTTTGAGAAACTCTTTCAGCTTCTCATCAAAATAGTGACCCCCTCGATCACCGTACATCCAGTCACGCTCCATTCTATATGTGAAAACAAAACAATGTTTAGATTGATTTGTCTTTCAGTTTCGTCTGCATTTATAGATGGAGCATGTTTTCTACTGGATGTACTGTTGCAACCAAACTCAGCACTACTCTATGGTTACAACCTAACTAACGTAGCCTAAGTACTCTAACGTTCCAACGTAACTAATCTAGCCTTATTCTAACAATTCTAACACATTTAATTAACAAGTATAATTACTTACTTGTTTTAAGGTGTACAGAGGGGGAAGCTAGGAGACTGCTTTGGTGATGGGCTGGGAAAGTACTGGTACAAATCCAATAGCAGATTCAGAACCTGACAAAGAAAAGTAAAGATTCTTATACACAAATAACAAATAAAATAATTAATAAGACTAATACGATTCTAGAAAAAATTCGGCATGACCTTTGCGTAATCGTGTTAATCCCATGCTTATCATTAAGCATTCACACAACATCTTATTTACCACGACAAATAAATTCCACAATTGGCAGCAACCATTCACAATCACTCAATATTAACCACAACCACTTTTTTTGCAATAATTAATTAAACAAACAAAGAGAAAATATAGATGAAGATGTTACCTTTTCACTCTTACTTCACAGTAGAAGAAATGAGGAAGAAAAGTAGAGACCACCCCAATTGGGGCAGAAAATCCATTATTATAAGCATTATCATATTAAGAAAATAAAAAAGATAACATCCAATAGATGATATTATTACCTTTCAGCTCATGCTGCACAACGAAGCAATGAGGAAGAAAGAGACCTAGAGACCACCCCAATTACTGCAGACAACGGTGAAGCAAGGTAATAATATTAGGGGGGGCAAGAAACACATTACTACAAGCATTATCATATTAAGCACGTATATACTGCAATGTAATGGGAGAACATAGATTTTATAAAGTTATAGATCTTACCACTTTATTAATGTGAAACTTGAAGTTAATTTTTTAAATAGTTTGAGAATTAAGAACAAAATGATTTGTAGTTATTCATTTTCTTTTCGTAGTAGTTTTATTTACAATTTCAATCAATATGAATTTAAATTATAAATTTCTTTTCGTAGTAGTTTTTTTATTTACAAGTATTGCTTTAATTTCAGCACCAATTAGTCATATTAAATTTGTCGAAAACACATATTAAGCTAGTTTTTTGCAGGAATTATGTAAATTATAATAGTCAACAACAATATACATATGAATTCTCAAACTTTTTCATGTCAACAAATGACTTATATATGGTTTATGATATTGGTATCATGTAGTCATTATGTAATGAATTCAACATATAACGTTTAGATCTAATTAGTTTAGTAACAAAATTCATATACAATAAATCTATTAAAACTTGTTTTGAATTACAAACTTGTTTATTGCATCTATATAATGAAAAGTTAAAACTTATAGTGTGGAAAAATTATAAATTATAAAATGGTATATAATACTTGCACTAAGTTATTTTATATAGTAGATGTTTATATGCATTATTTGTATATTGATTTGCGATTTTTATTTTTTAATATCTTTCATAGTTTCATTGTCATGTTATAATATTAGTTCTATATTTATATAATTAAATTTATCATCCGTATCATTAACCCCGTTTTATCCGTATCCGTACTTCCGTATCGCATATTTATATAACTAAACTCCCATAACCGTTTTTTACAACTTTGGGTTGTATGCAGAGGGCACAAACAGCAAATATCAACTCAGGCATTTTATCGAACACCTTATATGCACAACTATTTATACTTGTTCAATAATCTATCTATATTCAAATTATGCACACACAACTAAACTAACAATCAATAACTATATTACAACTAGTTATTAAATCATTAAGACAATAATTAACATATTTCGAAGTTACAAATCGAATTCGAACCTAGGGTTCCCGCTAGAACCGACGATCGATGCCTGCGACCAGTTCTCTCTGTTGCGACGGCGACGGCAACTGCGGCGGCGGACGACGGAGGCGCGCGCGGAAGGAGAAGGTGGCGGTGGTGGTGGCGGAGTCGCGGGCGTCGCGAGAGGAATCGCCGTCGCCTTCTTCGTTCTCGAAATATTACAGAAGAGAATGAAGAGGGAGAAGACGAAGTGGAGTCGATTTGGGGGAAATAAAACAACTCTATCATCGCAGCGGTTCCTACTAAGAACGCTGAGATAGGTCTGTAAAAAAGACCTATCGCAGCGGTTCTTAGTAGGAACCGCTGCGATAGAGTTGTTTTTTTTAACGACCCTAGAGCAGCGGTTATTAATACAACCGCTGAGATAGGTGTGCGGGTTTTTTAAAATCGGCCTATCTCAGCGTTTGTTTTTACACCGCTGCGGTAGGGGCGCTGCGATAGACCATTTCTGTACTAGTGTGTTCACCTAAGTTCAAGCTCTACAAAAAACGACTAGTCATCATAGATATATTTTGACAACTTAAAAAAAATATTTTTACATGTATGGAGCATAGAACGTAAAAGAAAACTTGTACAGATGGTCATACAGACCTGTACAAATGTTCACTAAAACATGTACTTCCTCACGTGAAGACATGTACATCCTCGCATTAAAAACATATAGATAGTCATATAAATCTGTACGAATCATTAAATATGTACATCCTTAGATTATAACCTGTACATATAAGGAAGAACACTTGTACAGACGGTCATACAAACATGTAAATGATCATACAAACATGTACACATGTTCATTAAAGAACATGTACATTCTCACATTTGAACATGTACATCGTCACATTAAAACATGTTCATTCTCACATTAAAATATGTACATACATCCTCACGGTAAAAAATCATCGTATATATGTGAAAATAATTTTTTTAAAAGTTTTTGAAACATATCCATGTCTGGTCTTGTTTTGAAGAGCGTGAATTTAGGTGAACAATGATATAATTTGTTTTCATTTTAGACTTATATATTAAAAGTTGCAATAATTTAAAGAATTTATGATAAAAAAAGAAAAAAAATCTTAAACAAAAAACAAAACATATGGGCGGCGAGGGCAAAAAAAAAAGGACGATGCGCGCGGATGTAGCAGCTTTGGCTACATCCGGTTGTAGGCAAGACATACTGTTTCGGTATGGTTGTTTTTGTGGTTGTTTTGGTCTGGTTGTTTTGTGGTTGTTTTATATACGGCATTATATTATTGGAGTAGAACGTAGGACCCACATGGAACCCACGCGGGGACCACCCCAAACTACCATCTTTATGCCAACGGCGAACGCAGCCAAAGCTTTAGGTCCTCCTGCATGTGTGGTTAGGCAGCAGAGAGTGGGCATTTTCGCATCTCCGTCAGGATGTACCTTTATCGATCTACCAACATTTGCTTGCAATCAAGATTATTTAACTTGTCCTACAGTTTATCCCTCAACAAAGTTGATTTGGAGGCGATTTTTCCTCATGTTTCAGCATGATTTTTGTTTTTCTTCTCTTGGTTCAGAGATCCTCGGCTCTAGAAAAGAAATCAAGGGTTTCTCTCTTTCGTCCTACTGTACTGGGGCAGTCGACATCGGTGAATCCCATAATCTGTCCTCCTTTGTATTTGTTACAATTTTTATTTTTTTACCGATGATGATTCAATCCATGTGTAAATTGAGTCAGGGAACAAATGTAGAAACTTGGAATTTAACAGACCGAGTTCATTAATTTGATAGAGTCCATTGTCCATTTGAAATCGATCTAAAGATGACAATTGCAACGGCTGTGAAATTCACGGGACAACGTTGCCAAGTCATTCATGTGTTTGATAGTTGGCCAAAAATAAGGGTTAAGGCTCAGAGTTCATCAAACAGTTAGGCCTGAAAATCATGCAATATGGACACGTTGTACTCCTAAAAAATCTGAAACAGACTCGGTAAACCATCCAAATGACCTCATTACAAAAGCTCAAGTCTGTTGATTTATTCATGTTTTTCATCTCCAATACTTCCTATACTAGGGAAAAGTCAACAGGAAAAAAGAGAAAGTGATTTCTATCACTTGAAATAGAAAATATTGTTAGCGCATTATTGATAGACTCAATCCATGGTGTTTGTAACATTCCTTGACTCATATTCAATAAATCTTGTACAGTCTCTATCATTCATACTAAACAATCTAATATTAATTAGTAGCGGAAATTAAACCTACTGGATGTCACCGCCATTGCTCACCTGCTGTACAACAAGGCTATCATAAGCTATACAAAACTTTGTGCATGATTAGATACAATTACCCAACATTTACATTACTTGGTCCATATATTACAATTGTAACTAAATACATCCGTATTCTGAGATACATACACAATCAAAATAGTGACAACTTGAAGATTACCAACCAAATCTACCCAACCCCGCTCTCCGTTTGAGTGTCTTTATCTTCAAACCTGTAAAAACATTGATTGGAGGGGTCAGCCCAACCGCTGAGTATGCTATTATGCAACCCTAGAACCCCTTCAGTTTACACTTAGGTTACTTGGTCGAAGTTAACATGCACACCAATTTATTTCATTCAAGATTCCAATCTAAGCATGCATGTATATAAGGATACTAAAACCAGTAATATTCATCAATTATGTCATTAACTTGGGTTACATACACCAATCATAGGTAAGCTTAAATAATAATAAACATATAGAGATTCCCCATGTTATTCACAGGAAAGCTTCAACAATATAAGCATATAAGAACTGCACACATCATCCACAGATAAGCTCAATTAAACAGAAACATATCAAAACTGCCCACATCAACCACATATAAGCTCAATCAAACAAAAACATATCAAACTGCCCACATCATCCACATATAAGCTCAATTAAACATAAACATATCATAACTACACACACCATTCTCATGTAAGCTCTGATAATAATAAACATATAAAGGTTAGCAATGAACCAATCTTGAGCTTATGTTATTTGTTAAGCCCTCAGGGCACCTGTGCCACTAATTGTGGAATTTATATGGTTTCGTTTGTTATCTCATAATATATATTGAATACATAAGCATACTATAGTGGTAGCTTATATACCTCATTATTCATTATCACATAACCCGAAATGTGTCATCATGGTTAGGATGACCCATCTCCCTATTAGAGCGGGGAACCTATGGGCAGTAGCCCAACCACCAACGGGGTGCTCCGACCATGTCCCATTAGGATTATATGGACTACAACATGTAGATGAACATGTTATAATATCTACTAGTGTACATAATGGGCGACCAAGTCCTACCCAGATTTCTCAATATAATTCTCCCAAACCCACCATTTAATAATGGCCACCACCTTGGTTACCTATGAATTGTGCTTAGGTAACTTACCTCTTGAATACTTGATTCATTAATCTTTGTCGTTTAATAACGGTCTCCCATATCTTTGCCTAAGTAAATGTACTTCAGTGTTATTTTAAATCCAATATTTAATCCTTGATCACCACTTCACAGTTTTTTTCATACCATATAGTATATATATTAGTTTTTTTTTATGTAAGTTTACATAAATGTTCAAGACACATAATTACATAGCATTCCAACATTATCACATATACAATCTACTACCAAATTAACATACATGTCTTCTTGTCACCCACCACAACCCATCACATGCTGGTATAACCATATTGTTAAATAAACATACATATGATCTTCTTATCAACCATTCAAATAACACACAAACCTAAGGAAAACCTCGAGGTATTCATGTATCATGATAACATACATGAAATTTGTAGTTAAATACATAATATTCTCGCCAATATTCTCGCCATGTGCATCCGACCATCCAATCTAGCTATGTATATTAATCATCCAAATCTAGCCATTGCATCCCATTATTCAAATCCTAAATGGAAAGGAGAGATAATTGTTAATTTATCATATCCTTTGTTTCAATGAGTTTTATTCACTCTACTTGTCAGTTCCACCAACCAAACTATATTAAAAGAATTACCAATTATCCTTAACAAAATCCTTATAAGGGTACTCTACTTAGGTTGGTTAATTCTAATAATTACTTTAACATTAACTAACATGAATAACATATGGTGGATTCGAATCATTAAATCTAGTTAATCTCCTAAGAAATAATTATAACTTCTCCTTGAGAATCTATCATCATAGATGTAATTTATATCCTCATACCCTTCTTTCTAACTAATTAGGCCTAATTGGCCCAATCCACCTCTTGTTTAGTAAAATTTTATTTCTTCTAAGTTAGATTGATGTTAATTAACTTTTGATAAGTGTCCAAATGAGCATGTTTTTATGGGTGTATTTTCGTATATTATATTAGCACTTTTCCTGCTCATTTTCTCCACTTTGCTTAGTCTTCCTCTAGTTATGTTTTTTATTGGTTATATTACAGATTTATTGGTTAAACATGAGGAAAACCAAGCTAGGAGCAAAGTAGACGAAGAGACGAACGCGTAGGCGCAAACGGGTTGAAAAACGGAGTCCAAACGAAGAATGTAGAGCCGGTCAAATTTCGTAGAAGTAAACAAGTCAATACACACGTCCGGGTTACGTCCGGGGATAAAAGGCCGGACGTGATACGGATCGATGTGTTTTTAGAGACGTCCGGGTCACGTCCGTGGGAAAAAGGCCGGACGTGACACAAGGAGATAATCCTCCTGTCCGTGGAAATAAGGCCGGGCAAGAGATGAAGGAGTCCGTGGCACGTCCGTGCAAATAAGGGCGGACAAGAACAAAACAAGGACATGTTGTCCGTGGAAATAAGCACGGACGGGAAGCAAGGAAGAAATGTGTCCGTGAATTTTTGCCCGGACAAGAAATAAATGTGTCCGTGGATATTTGACCGGACAACAAATAGAGGTGCAACTACGCCGACCGTCTTCCCCAATTTTCTTCGGCGCCTGCAAACATATCTATCTACCCCATCAGCAATATTAGGCGCCGGCTCACTTCTCCTTAAATTCCTCACGCGTGTTCCAGTTCTGTCTTCTTCTTCCTCTTCCTTTCTTCTATATAACACACTGCACCTGCACCTTCAACCAAAAACATACGTTTCGACCCCCAGAACTCAACTCTCCGAATCACTCATTCCACATACAAATTCCTATGTACACTCTCCACTCTTCTTCGTTCCTTCATTTCTCCATTCATCATCCACACCTCCGCAACACCGCATTATTATTACGTCCAACCTCTGACTGACATATTACCAGTTAATATGCCAGGCTAAGGAGGATTTACTCCGGGGGAAGGTTTAATTATAGTTTGTTTGTTTAGTTATGTAATCTATATTTCTACCGGTTAAAATAAATACAATTTGTTACGATTAAAGTTTATCTCTCGCCTTTTTAATAAATTGCATGATTTAAAATGCTTTTACAAAGTCTATTATGATCAGATCAGTAACCAATAGACAGGTTAATTAAGCCGTAAATCTGGAGAAAGCTTATTATGATTTAATAAGTTAGTATTTTCAGATGCAATTAAAATTTCTCACACTTAATGTCCTTTACATGTGTTTTGCTCGAATCTAGATTAGACCGAGCATTTTCTGGTAAACGGGTTCTTTGAGTCTATGATTTAGTCCTTAAGATATTAACAGGAATTTTGTCAAACTTTCATAATAAGCCCGGTAGAGATAGCATAATTAATCAGATTATATAAACCTGAACCCGGAGTCCCATTTAATTTATCTTCTACTCAGTTAATTTTATCTGCTATTTTACTTTTCAAAAACAGTTAATCAATTCCCCCCTTTTTGTGACAGCTTAGGTACTATATTATTTCGATGTAAGTCCCACGGTTTGACCCCGGCCGCTTCTGTCTTACTATACTACTGCGACCGGGTTTTATTTGCAGCCCGACGGAAGATATTTGAGTTATTAATTTCCTTTTCAATTATTTTAATTATACCAGTTCCAACCACTCTCATTTTCCAGTCTGCAACTTTACTTTCATTCATGCCTTAATTACAATAAGCCATTCATGTAACTTTCAATTAGTCCTTCATTAACTATAATAATCCTCATTCAAAAATTTAATCAAAGACTTATAACTTAAGTCATCTAATTCCTTATGCATCCATAAGATTTCATTCAACCCAACAATTAATAGTCTTTATTAGAAAACTATAAGCTCCTTTTCTAAGCTTAGGCGAAGGCACGAATTAGGTAATCTTAACTTCTTATTAAACTATAAATCGGCCCAGATTAAATAGTCCTATTCATTTCACATGTTAATCCTATCCTATTATATTTCCCATTAAATTTTAATTGGCTTTATTTATAGTATATTTCTAATCTAATATTTGGGCATAGTTCACTAGCCCATTACTCTTATTAGTAAAACTAACAACTTTAACTTAATTTTATTTGGTTTTAATACCTCTAGATGGGCTTTATAAATTAGACTCAGCTTAAATCCAATACCCTTTATATCTTTTATTGAATTAATCTTACATTACTAGTTTGGGCCCTATTCCTGGGTTGAAATTGACCAATGATCTAGTTGATCCACTAGGTCTATGTCAACCTTTTAATTTGGTCTATTGGTCTAAGTTTTAGTCAATGGTCAAACAATTCTAGGGTTCAGTCAACACATACTAATCAAAGGTTCAATCAATGGGTCCAATAGGATCATCTGGGTTTTGGGCCGATTTCAAATTGGGTCCAGCTCCTAATTGGCCTTTCTGGATTCAACCCATATAAGTTCTAAGTTTAATACGAAGACTACTCTAAGGTTAGTCTATACATGTTTTAACATATATTTTACAACATTAATTATGTTTAATAAAATTATAATATAAGGCATAAAATAAAAGTTACAACTTAAACTACATTAATTATCAGAACCCCCCTTAATTTCCTCCAATTCTCATTCCTGCCCAAACTCTTTCAATTCTCAGTTTTCACCCCAACTCTCACTAAATTACATATTCACCCACATCTTTCCCTTATTTACATCCCCCCAACTTTTAAAACCCTAACTTCTTCTAAATCTGTCACCACCTTCTACACACACAACAAACCCTAATTTTCTAATCAGCCCCCAAATTTAATCACTAACCCTAATTCAATCACTAACCCTAATTCAACCTTAATTCTAGGTTTTCCCCACACTGCCGCCACCAAAACCACCAAAAACATCAACACCACCCACTTCTACCTTCTTCAACCACCACAACAACACACAGAAAAACCCATCAACCCTAAATTCTTATACCACCACCACCACCAACACTCATTTTGACTCAATCTAGTCAACAGAAACTAATTTAACATAACTAAAATGTTAAGGTTAATGTAACACTCCATCCAACATTAAACACTCACAATAAACTGCAGCGGAAAAATAAACCTCATCAAATTACTTAACTCGTTGGTGTTACACCGCCGTTAACCACCCACGTGGCTAACAAGGCTAATACATGTACATTGTACCGGTCTGATGGACTAGATTCCCGAGCGACTACACATTACTATCCCTTCCCATTAACCAATAACAACATACACCTTCCAACTGTACCGAGTATTCACAAACTGATGCCGATAACAATTTCGTCTCTTACTTCGCCTACTGTATATATACACTTAAATGATTTCCCATGTACAATGTCTACCCCGTCCTACTCTCGAACGGCTTCCAGCTCTCTGTACCTGAAATAGGAAAGAAGAGAAAGGGTGGCCCCCAAGGGGCTCAGCACCTTTGCTGGTATGGTAATCCCGCAGCCCACATGCTACTGGGCCACGCACAACTAATTGTCGTCTTAGCATGCGATTGATTATATTTAAATCATGCATACAACTGTAAACACACAACACATAACATTTCACCTCAATGGGCTCAACAAACGGATAATACATCCTTACTTGATAAGTCACTCATGGTATTCATTATCCCTAGAGTGTTCCTCCTCTAATGGCTAGCTACTTCCTTAATAGACGACACCTATCCTTAATCGGGTTATCCTTAAACGCCTCTAATCACAAACTGGGATTCATTTCCATGATCCACACACTCCATATCTTACAACATATCACAATCCTCACATAACAAAACATAGAACACTTCTTCTCTCGCTTCGACGTACACGTGATAACATCGCATTCATTTTGAACATCTAACGTATACATATCATAGCATAGCAAGGGAAATTGCCTAGCACAATAGCAACACAAACACCATAAGATCGGTTCACACAAGGAACCTTCCACCATAGTTAGTATACATAGTGAGCCTAGAGATTATTGCCAATCTCATGCTAAGCTCGTTACCAACCTCGTTACCGTCCAGTTATATCGAACGGTTAACTTAAACCCAAGGTGTGTCGGATATAGTAATCCCAAGCACACCGAAATAACATTTGTATGCCCCTGTGGCCCGACGTGAGTCAGTAAACTAGCTTTGGATAAGCTAAGGGAAGGTCGAAACCAAATTGGAATACAACCTATACATACACCAAGAGAGTCGAACCGGATATGACATCGACTCCCGTCCTCACACGCGTGGCCGGAACATACCGGACTCCTCACCCCCCGTTAGTACATATATACTTATAAATAAGTAGTTAGAGTTCCACTATGGAACTTATCACATCCACACACCATACGGTATCATAACCGAGTTAAGCACACAAGGGAGGTTCACACACTTGCATACAACAACAATATCCAACTAACTCACACATAGCCGTGGTTAGAACGTTCCCAGGTTTGGGTCGTTAACTCCGAATACCGATCTCTCACGTGTTCCTAGTTCTAGTTAGCTAAGGTTCAACACTTATTCGAGGTTAAACGGTATCGGAGACCAGATGCGCCACATAAATGAATTACTATAAACTCATTACATGTTTTAATCTTACAAGGTGGCAAACACTCAGAAAAACATATTGGCATACAAGCCGGTGTAATCCGGTAGGACACAGGTTGCAAGAAAACCATACCTGTCACCGGAGTCCACTTTATCATGTCCACTTATGTTCCTCGAGCAATTCTTGAACAACTGATAACATTACAATTACTTTCATTAACATTGGAGTAACTTGCTTGTTTAACGTCTAATGCGCCCATAGTTACCCCGTCATCCCGTTATATTTAATTTTACACTTGTGATCTAAAGTTCACAACTCTCACATCAAACCTAACATTTGTTTACACACTTTAAGACCTTTACATGTCACCAAACAAGGCCTAAACATCATCTAAAACCATTACCATTCAATCCCCCATCATTAGGAGCCTTAAACAAATTTTTTTTCTTCATCTCTGGTCTGGACCGCCCCTCTGGGGCGGTCCCAGGGGCGGTCCACAACAGATGCTACACGTTTTTTTTTTCACTTCTCTGCACTGGACCTCCCCACAGGGGCGGTCCGTAGGGGCGGTCCACTGCATAACCAATTTTCTAATGTGCTTTTCTCCCCTTTCTGAACTCCAAATTCATCCCAATTTTTTCCTATGCTTTACACATGTTCTCCCACATGTTTTAACATCTTTTGGGCACACTTAAACCCTCTCGAAACATCCCAAAAATTCCTTAAACTTTTACTCAACTTTACTAAGTCCTTAACACTTAGAACATTTTTTCCTTACACTTGTAACTTGTATTCTTGCCTAAAACTTCACCTAACCAAAGTACTCCCTCACTCCTACTACCTTATACCACCCTTTTAAACATCATTTGCACTACACTCATCCCCTTTACACACACTCCTCAAGTCTTTCCCACAAGTTCATAATTAAACCTTCGCAAGGCGTTACACTTCCATTGTTCGCCAAACTTTGCACAAGACTTTACGACACCCCCACCATCACCTTGGTGTATCAAGAAATCATCCATTAGTTCCCTAAATCTCCAAGACTATGCCTAAGGAATCTTAACACCTAAGAACACCTTAATTCACTTTCTTTCACCATCTTAACACTTAAAAATTCCTAGTACCTTCTAGGTCATAAAATCTCATTACAACACATAAACTCTTTTGTTTATCAACTAAATTTCGCCATAGCTTCTCTTGTATCACCTTACACCAAAACACATTGTTTTTCACCTTTAGACAATCAAGAACATTCAATCTCTTAATACACACTCTTATACACAAACATATGGTTTTTCATCCTTTAACCATCAAACATTCACCTTCACAAGGGATGTTCTTTACACATAACTAAACCTTTAAACTACACTACATCACAATATAGTGCATAAACTTAAATTCTTGGCACTTAGGCCCTTAAATAACATAAACCATAAACACTGAATTTCCACATTTAAATGCCTTCAACCTGCGAATACACACAACAATGCTCCCATGTCTTCTTAGTCCACCTTGTGGATAGTTTTCTAGCTCATTTCCCATTCCTTGGCTCTTTAGGTTATTTATTAAGCAAATATAGCTCAATTCCCTAGTACATAAAACCACATTAAGAGAGGTCATTTACCTCTTTGTTTTCCAAGCTTTCTCACTTGTTTTCACTTGTTTTTCTTGATTGGAAATCGGCAAGGAGCTTTTATCACTTGTCAACCTTCTAACCAATACACATATAAGGGTAATGAGTATTAAGTTTAATACTCAAACTCATAATTAAACCCTAGGTTTACATAAGTGTCTTAAAACACTAAATTTGATGATTACCTTTGGAATTTGAAAGAGAGGTTGGTTAAGTGGCAAGATATCCTCCTAGTCCCTTGAAGATTGAATTAAGCTAAGAAAATAGCAAGACAAGGCACCATTGTAAGGTGAATTTTCGGTTATACAAGAATGATGGGAACTTGGATTTTCTTTTTCTTTGATTTTCCTTACCTTGAAACAAAGGAGAATGACAAGGCATGGACATATGAGCTCAAGCTCCTTCAATGGTGAATCTCCATGGCACCGAAATGGAGCTTTTGAAGATTTGAAAAGATAGGAATGTAGAGCTTACTCTAACTAAGACAACGGTAGTCTCGGAATTGAATTCGGAGCTTGGAGCCATGAGTTACAAGCATTCAAAGATAGAGAATGGCTACTTGCTGTAGCAAAACGAGAATGGAGAAGGGAGGATGAGGTTGGAGACGGTGGGAACCAAAAAGAAAAGAAGAGAAAGTGAGGAGAGAGGTAAGTTTTGGAGATATTTAAGTTATAAAGCAAAAAGGTAACCTTTACTTACTTTTCTTTCTTTCTTTTAATTGGCAAGCCAAGTGTGATGACTCACACCCCTAAAACCGTGGCCCCTTACATATATAACATATATATGGCCTTTGTTGACCAATTAAACAACTTATGTTGACTTATAACTTAAACTAGCACTATTTGAGCACTATTCACAAATTAAGGCACATATTTGTGAAATTTTTGATTTCCCATTGATTTAGACTTCCTAATGTGATACTAAGTAGTACACATGTATATTTAAGAGTAATGATGGACACTTAGCCACTCAAAACTCATTTACAAGACAATTTTTCAAAAATGTGCTTTAAGACTCCTTAAAGCACTTTTGTGTCTTAACTTGTTTTCAAGCTTGGTTTTCTTTGGTAATTGATTTAATATGTTCATTAACATATTTATAAGATATAGGTATGACCATTAGGTCTTATACAAATTTATCCCAAGCTTAGAGCACTTTTTAGCCCATATTGACCTTAATGTATTTATTTATGTTTTGTTTGGTTCCAATGTCTACCAAGGTTTCCTAAGGACTTAATTAGCCTTATAAAATCATAATTGAATATTATTAAGTCTTGGTAGGCTCTTTGGGTCCTAACCAAGTTCACTCCAAGCTTAAAGCACGTTTTTGCTCAAACCGTGTCTTAGTGTTTTATTGTGTTTTACCATGGTTTAAATGGTTCTTTGATGTTTCTAAGGCACTTTTTAGCCTTTAAATACCATAGTTTAACATTTACACAACATACCAAGACTTGGGGTATTTCACTTAATTAGTAACCTTTCACAGTTTTCCTAGAGTAGATTTTACAACCCTCAAGTCGGTACCTCTTTGTATGAATTTGAACAAGGCACAACAAGCACCAATTCTCCTTAGATTTGGCTCCAAAATCCTTTTTTTCTCGGTTCGACAGAGACGCAACCACCCCCGAACTCCTCTTTGATTTTGGTTCCAAAATCACAAAGGAAGAAAAGGAATTCCCATATTCAAACTTAAGAGAAGGCGATAAGAGCAAAAAAATGTTTGGGTTCAGTTTACAATTTCAGAATCACAAGACAAATCTCAAGGAGAATTGAAATTTTCCTTGCAAACACAAGAGTAGAGCTGATCAACTGGGCGGACGGGCCGGGTTCGGACCGGGCTAGACATAATTTTCAGCCCAATCGGGTCAAGTGTTTAGTCCAAACCCGCCCAATCGGGTCAATCACCTGAACCCAACCCACCCACCTAAAAAAATGCTCATGTCATAGCCCGGCCCGCCCAGCCCGCTTTTAACTCAAATTTCTCTATTTAGTAACATAGATTTTAAAGTATAGATACATAGTATAGATTTTAAAGAGTGTGCACGACACAAAACAAATTTTATAAGACGAAGAGTATGCGGTCCATTCAGTTGAATAATTACTACTGTACAATTGTAAGTATTTTACTACTTTTGTTTACATATTTACAATAACATATACTAATGTAAGATGTACTATGACATTCGGGCCGGGCCGGGCCATCAACTGGGCAAGATATTTAGCCATAATCTGGCCCGAAAAAAAATTCGGGCTGCTTTTTTTGTCCAAACCCGCCCAGTTATTTTTTCTACCCATACCCATTGGTCAAAAATACGGGCCGGACCGGGCTGGGCGGTTAGGCTATCCTGATTATGATTGGCTCTACACAAGAGGAAACCTTATAGGCAAGTTCCTTGTTCGCCAGAAAAGAAAAACAAAAGAAGAGAAGATTTCTTTGAGAGAAGTGAAGTGAGTGAAGAGAAGGTGGCGAGTGTGTATGTTCTCGCAGTTATGGTTGCTTCCAGAGAAAAATGAGAAGAAAAGAAAGTAAGGAGTCGAGAGACGCTGAGAGCAAATAGAGGGTTAGATTACAAAATTCTGGAATTAGGAAAATGAGAAGGGAGAGGCTAGTATGTGGCTAACGCCAATTAGGGTTCCAAAATAATAAAGTAGATTAGACTTTAAGAACACAATAAGGAGATGGCTTGTATACATGGTCTAATTTTTTGCAGACCTAGGTTCCAATTTTAGCTTATTTTAGGCCCCAGTTTTTGCTGATTACAGATTAATAAATTAGCATGGCCCGTACCCCTTTTAGTTAACTTATAAATCCATAAATCTCATAAATTAAGTTATTAAATTAACTAAGTTTCCACATTGTATATCCATTGTTTATCATAAGTTCATATGATATATGCATATTGCATGTTATAATAACTTAATTCAATTATTTCTTTATTTCCTTTCCTCTAAATATTTATATAATTTAGACTAAACAATCTCCTTTTAAATAAATATGATTAAAGTTTATATTTCCTTTAATCATATAAATGTTTATATAACTTTATTTCTCTATTTATTACTTATCCACATGTATAGGTAATTAAATTATAATTACCATTTTAATTCATTAGGGATATTTCAGTTCCTAGGCTTACTACACTAATCAACGGGCTGATAAGATAATCTATAGGATGAGTGAGTGAGTTCCTGCTAAGTAGGGGTTCTACTTAGTAGGGAGTATAAGTTCTTTATGTTGAAGATCGTTAATAAAGAGTTTATATTGTGTATATGATGTGTCGATTGGCTGCTTCTATGACCTAAGGTCAATAGAGTCAAAGTACTTTGTAGACTAACCGCTTGAAGTACTTGAGTCAGCCCAACGATCCTACGCGTGGTATCAGAGTGAGGATTGGATGACACATTCTATTTGAAGTTAACATACGAGATGGCAGGATACTCTTACGTATTTGAGGTGGAGTCCAACTTTCAAACAAACTCTCGTTGTTTTAGGCAGAGCCAAAGTTCCACATCTAGATCTACTCTATCAAGTCCCCGCCCCTCATGAGGTGCTATAGATGGCCAAGACAAACACTATTGACAAAGGAGCGTCGATGATCTACTTGAAGTTGACTCTATTGGGGGTGCACACCTAGAAGAATTGCCAAATTCAGGGAGAACATGCAATCCCTCTAGCACGAAAAGTCATGACAAGGAATCAATGAGATGATACACTCATCTCAGGGGCGGATGCAAGGGGGATCACGTGAGGTCAATTGACTCCACGTTTTTTTGAAGAATTCAGAGATTCCTACATGTATAATAATTAGAGTTTATATGTATATAATATAACGACCCCATATATCATAGAGGTGTTAGTGGTGTAGTGGTAAGGGATAAAAGGATGGAGTGAATTGTCGTAAGGTTCAAATCCAACTATGATCAAAAATATTTTGAATTTTTTTTCTTCAAAAATTGTAACACCCCTTCTCAATCCAATCGTGGTTATCGCAAACTTATCAACATAAATACATCGTTGCAGCGGAATTAAGTACACTCCAGGACCTTGCCACGGTCTGACTAACAGAATATACCGAACATTAGTACTTACAAGTCTTAACCAAATACATATCATTCTTACAATCCCCTCACATCCTATACAACTTACTAACTCAATATACCATACGAGTGTACAGGCACAACTCGTAGGCCACACTTAACCTGTAACACGTCTACCCCATCTTACTCTCATGACGGGCGCCTTCTGACATTCACCTGCGTAGTAAAAACAGCCCCCAAAGGGGGTCAGTAAAATTGCTGGTACGATCCTCTCATGGCCCCCAAGCTAACGTGGCTATGACGACTAATTGTCGATAGCATGGAGGTTGATTAGATGCACAACATAATAGAAAATGCAATAAACAACAAGCCAAATATGAACAATCAAAGTTCAAACTCAATGAACGACTTAAATTTGTTCCCTTAATTAGTGAGTCAATTATTTAACTCCTTAAGTTATGTTTCCTCTTAATCTCAGTCCAACCTTATCTTACCTCAATCTTAATCCTTATCTTAGTCTTAGAAAACAAACCATTCTTTAATAGAAATGGATGTAGCTTATCTCAATCTTAGAATACAAACCATCCTTTAAATAGAAATGGTTGCAACTTATCTCAAACCTTATCTTAATCTTAGAATACAAACCACTCTTTTAAATAGAAATGATTGTATCTTATCTCAATGTTTATTTTTGTCGGGTCAAAGAAACCCTAGCCAATGAGCTATTAACTCCATTGGTTGAATAAACAACTTATCTTAAAATTTAGGATTTAGGTGATCCTACCGCACCATCTTAATGCCTCCTACCTTGGACTGGATGTCCAATGTAGCTGAGCCGGCAACCGACCCTAGGCAACAAGTTCGAAGACAAGTCCTTAAGCGGAAGTCGGATCTGCTTTAGATACCGACCCCTTTTCCTTAGCATGCATGACCGGAGTCAGTCCCGGGTTCCTCATTCCCCCAAGTACCAGTTAGTAGAAGTCTCAAGACAATGTTTGTTGGTTAAACCTCTTTCGGTTTTTAACAAACTAATATTAGGGAGTGTTCCTTAGTCTCACTCGATTCCTTACTAAACGTTAGTTAGTAGGTTCTCACGGTAAGTTGTGTTAGTTTTCAAACATCACACAACAATACAATAACATAATGTTCCGGTTGCATGCTTTATCTTGTTTAGTGAACACACAAAAACAAATAGCACACAAGCCGAGGGACACCTCGTTAGCAAGCAGGTCACAAGAAGACTGTACCGTTCACCATTGGTCGTTTCGGTTGCTTACTCTCCTCCGGAGTCCAAATTCCCAAGTCCTTGTTTTTCCTCAAGCTTCTCTTACTTCCCTCCTTAGGTTTTCTTGATTGAATTTCGGCAAGGACTTCAATCCTCTTGCCAATGTTCTTTGAATTTTGGAATGACTTTCATAATGAAGCAAGGCAAGACCTCATCAAGTCTTTGGAGAATAGAATCAAGCTTGGACAAGGCATAAAAACAAGGTCCCCATGAGAAGAAATTTTCGGCCATGAAGGAGAAGTGGTGGAAACATGGTTTTTCTTACATTTTCATTACCTTGGATGAATGGAGAACCAAAAGAGCTCTTCAAACTTGATTTTCCCCCATAAATGGAGTTTTCTCATGGCTCCAAAATGAAGCTTTTAAAATTTTGAAAAGAGGAAGCAAGGCCTTGGTCTAACTAAGAGAAATCTATGCTTAGTTTTTGATTTGGAGCTAAATGAGCAAGTTATGGACAAAGCAAGGTGGTGGTGCCATGGGTGCTGCTTGGAAGGCTTTAGAACAGAGAAAAGAAGAAGAAAACCGTGGAAGAAGAGAATGAATGAAAGAGGAGAGAAGGTAGGCTTAAAGTAAGATATTTTACCTTTGAAAAGCAAATAGTAACTTTCTCTCATTTCCTCTTTCTTTTCCTTTAATTGCTGGATACTTATGGTGACTCACCATGTAAACCCATCCCCCCCTTACTAATTAACATATTTATGGTCTTGGTTGACCAACTTATTGACTTATGTTGACTAAAGCCTAAACTAGGCACTATTCACAAATTAGTGCACAAATTTGTGAAATTTTGGTTTCCCATTGATTTAGACTTCCTAATGTGATACTAATTAGTACAAATGTTGATTAAGGTGTAATCATGGGCATTTAGTCACTCAAAACCCATTTCTAAGACAATTTCTCAAAAAGGTGCTTTAAGGAGTCTTAAAGCACATTTTGTGTTTAAGCTTGTTTTTGAGCTTGGCTTTCTTTGGTAATTGATTTAACATGTCCATTAGCATGTTAATAAAGTATTATAATGATATTTGGGTGCCAATCAAAGTCACCCCAAGCTTAAAGCACATTTTTGCTTAAATTGCCCTTAAGGCGTTTTCTTCTGTTTTCCTTGGTTTAAATTGTCTACCAATCTTTCTAAGGCATGTTTTAGCCTTATTACATCATAAATTGATGTTTACTTAGCATAATTAGGTTTGGGGTATTTCAAAAATAGTGACCCCACGTAATTGATATTCTGCCTCCGCCCTACTTGACTTAGGTTAATGAGACTAATATATCTTCCTTCTCGTTATTTCTTGGGTGTATCTGTTGAGGTTCTAGTGTGCATTTTTATAACTTACCAAGTTCCATACCAGTCCGTCAGTTATAACCTTAAGTATATTGAATTACATTCTCTTCAAAGACTACCTATCTATAAATTTCTTTTTCTTGGCTGGTATATGGACAATGCATCTTGGAACTTTAACATTTCTCTGATAATGGTGAAAAGGGGAAATATATCTATATATATATATATATTTATATATATATATATCTATATTGTTGACTTGATTTTGGTGTTTAAATACGTTGTGGGGAAATTATGTAGAGAGACAAGTGATGCTTGAATTTATGGGGATCACCATGGTAATCCTTTGTCCCCTTTCTTGTTTGGTTTAAGTGTTTACAAAATTTCCTCAACATCAAACGATGCAAGGGTTTCACCATCATAAAAAATGGAGAAATTGTTGGAACTTTTGGGTTTTGCCAATGATGACTCAATTCGCGCGCAAATTTAGTCGACGAACAAATGTTGGAACTTGGAGTTTTCTTGTTGCAGATCGAGTCTATCACCTTGACAGAGTACATTGACTATTTTGAGTCGATCTGAAGATAATTGCAATGGTTGTGAAATTCATGGGAGAATGTTATCAGTCATCCATTGGCTTGGTAGTTGGTTTGAAATTATGGGCTCAGGCTCCAGAACGTTCAACAAACAGTTAAGCCTGAAATCATTGTGGTGTGAACATTGTGCTCCTGAAAAAATCAGAAACAGATTCTGTCACCATTCGGCTCCAATACTTCCTATTATGGAAATTCACCAAGGAAAATAAAGATAAGTGATTTCTTTCACTTTAATTAAAATAATGTAAGTTTTTTATCGATATACTCAATCCAGGATGTTCCTAGGCTTACTTCACTCATCAAGAGTTGATCAAATAATTTGTAGGGTGAGTGGGTGAGTTCCTGCTAGGTAAAGTCCTTCTACTTACTAGCAGTGTAAGCTTTTTATGTTGAAATCGTTAAATAAAGAGTTTATATTATGTATGTGAATGGGTGTCGATTAGTTGTTTCTGTACCTGTGTTCGATAGAGTCAAAGTACTCCATAGGCTAACCACTTGAAGAACTTGAGCCAGCCTAACGATCCTATATATGTCCTCATAGGGGTGATTTAGGAGTTATCCTTCATTACTCTTCTCTCGTCAATATCTAGTGTGATTTCTCCTTTTTTTTCTTTCTCTCATTGCTCGACCGGTATGCTGCTTCTTCAGTGAGGAATCGGCCAATTTTATCTATTCTCCTGACTTCTCTAAGGATTGAAGCTACATCGCCTTTGCTGGTCTTTGGTAGTCTGGTTTGTAAGTGGGTAGATTTGGGGTTTTGCTGAGATTTTCCTAGGTTTTTTTTGCTTTCACGGTGATGATTTTTGTTAGCGAGTCTATAAGTTTTGGCTAGTGCATCCCTTTGGATTTAGTCCTGAAGGTGGTTTTTCATCTGGTTTACTCTCAAGGTTGTTAATCGATTTGGTTGAGTGTAAGTTCAGTCATGAAGGTTGTTTCTACTATTGTCACCCACAGATCTTAGGTATCATTGATCTTGGTTTTGCTATGTTTTAGAATAACGAAATCTAAATGTTGAGTGGTGCAGGTGCACCCGTGTTGTCTTGGTCCTTTTGTGGAGGATTTACTTTTGTTGGTTTCTCGCTTAAAGTTTCCTCCCTTTTTGTTAGTTGCTCATAATTCTCCAGGTGTTACAAGTATTAGCTTTGGTAAGGTCCAACCTTGCTTTGTTGTTGTTTCCTCTACTGTACAAGTCACCCAATTGTTGGTTTCCAACATGTTAACCGCCATCACAGTTAAGGTGTTTTTTAGCTAGTATCATAATATCTTCTACTACTTTGGAGCTTCACTCTGGTTGGCATTCATCGCATTTATTATGATACAGCTTCTCGAGTCATTCAGCCAGTCAGACTAACTCCTTACCTTGATGCTATTTGCGAAGAATTATTTAGGGTAAAAGAATGGGATTAAGTCAAGACTGCCCTCTAATATGACTAACTTCTCTTGGACTGTAGGGGCATGGGTCACCTCATTGAAGTAGCTTAAGCTCCAATTCTAATCCGGATATTATCCTCCCTTTTGAGACCTACTGATTCATGGTTGTTATGGATCTCTTTCTTGTAAGTTTGAGTTCACATAGTACATTGGGTGGGTTGTTTTGGAGTTTAAGAGATTATCTAGGATGAAGGATTAGTCATGAAGATCAGATGGAGATGGTTTTTTCATCTTATGTGTTTTTTGATATGACTTCAATTGAATATTTTCTAACATTTTTATGGTGCAATTATTTAGTATCAAAACAATTCAAATTGCAAAGGAGCTAGTTGTTTTGTGGTAGCCATTGCATTCTTTTTCTACTAAACGTGATCTTCTTAGGAAGATTTTGGCTTTTCCAGCTCTGGAAGATGTTGAGGACATCTTGTGGAATGGTAATACTAGGGATTAATTGGAAAGACTTCTCAAATTGGATTCAACATGATATCACAACCACCGTTATGGTGAATTTGACCATCACCAAGACATATCAAACTGCATCAGAGCTTGCTTATATTGTAGGTAGCCTTTGCATTTGTTCTTACATGGCTCAAGACGACATAGGGATGATTGTCACTTGGTAATTTGTTAGTAGTGATCTGTATGAATTGAATGATTTATTAGTATTAAGCTATACTCTTCTTTAGATTTCATTGTTGGTTTGTATTGCTATTGTTTAGTGTTGTTAAATACCTTACTAAGCTAGTTTATGAGCTGGGATTTCCCTTTTTTTGAACAACACATTGAGATGGAGTGAGAAGTATTTCCTCTTTACATCAAAGTGATGAATTTGTAGCTCTCAAATTATCTTTCTTTGAATTATATGAAGTTTGAAGTATTATAGAAAAAGATATAACTTATCGATCTATAGAACAAAAAATGAATTTGATCACCATTTCCTTAATTGATGGCCTATATTAGTGTATGTTTTTATTCACACCTACTAACAATTTTTAATTTAAAAAATTGATGCACTATTGATGCGACAAACTGTGGTTGCCTTTGATGTCTTGGAGAGGCTCTTTCATACTGAAAGAAAATAACGGATGGCATCGTAATATCGAAACCAAAATGCACTACCTTCAAATATTGAAATTTCAGAATGGCATGTAATAGCGAAATCAACAAACATGCATCACTTACTCTTCAAATATTTGGTCAAATTTGGACAAGATTTGGAGTGTTTATGTTAAAAAAAAACCTTATGTTCTATTTACGGATAGACATTTGCCTCCCTATTATGGATGAAAATGACTGCATTACGACCAAAAGGGTTATGGATGTCTATCCACTTGATTTCTTCTTAGAGCCCGACCACGATCACGTTATGAAGAGAATATGAGATGACCTTTAGGTAATGAAAAAAGGATCCAATTTTGTTAGATCATTAGATTAACACTGCATCTCTCAATTTCCTCTTCCTCCGTCTCTATACATTAAGTGAGTAGAAATTCGTTGTTATATCTGATATGGTCTGGTGGAATGAAGAATAATGGCTTTAGAATTGTACTTGAAGGATACAACTTTTCCATTACGATCTTTGCAAGTGAAGGGTTGTTTCTCCCTCCTCAATGACCTCCATTTTTTCGGAAGAATATGATATTCTGGCTTGGAAATTGAGGGGCGATGGGATGTACTCCTCAAAGCATTTTTTCAGCAACTGCAGCCTAAATGACGACCACTTCATTCTCTTGGCATAATGATTTTTGGAAAAAATTAGCCCCTCCCTGTATCGAGCTCACCGTTTGGTTTGTGATCAACAAAGGATCCACACAAAGGACATGATGTTCTGCTAAAATTGAATTGCAATCATGAGATATTTTATCTCGTCTGCAGCAATCTGTCAGACAGCCTAACACCTCCTTGTCCACTGCTCAAAACTTAGAAACTTTGGAATCACATTCTTAGATGGTGGGGGTGTGTCTTTTTTGTTTCCTACTATTGATTCATGAGCTTTTCCATACATGGTTTGGATATTTCAACCACAAAGAAGTAGAAGATGGAGGATGTCCACTATGTTTCACACCTTGTGGGCTATTTAGAACACAAGAGATAAAATATTATTTGAAGGTTGAAATACTCGCGAATTTCAAGTTAGATATGCGTATTATATAGTTGAAATGAATGATTGATCATTATATTAGAAGGAATATAACATGATTGGTTGTCGAGAGTAGAATTAAATTAAAGGCCCAGGGATGTTAACCATTATTTTATCTTTTCTCCATTTTCCTAAATTACTATAATTTTAATATACCCTTCTTACCTTTTTCCCAAATTATATTAAATACTGAATATACCTAGCTATCTTCCACCGACGTTACCACAATCTCCCCCACTTCTCCTAAATAATTACCTATTTTTATTTATTTACTTTTAAACAATATCTCTCCCTAGAAGATATTTCTGTCCATCCTTATCTCTTCACAACGGCTAAACTATCTCTTCTCATTTTATTTGCAAATTAATAAACTGCTCCTTATTTTTAATCTGTAGAATCTAGTTCTCCTTAAATTACTCACAACGTAATTATTTATTCAACCTCTCAAATTATTTATTTCCCTCTTCTAAAACTAATTACATTTATCAATTAATTATATTTTCTACAATTTATACTATTTATTACACGATCTTCCCCACCCTTTCCTTCATCCTCATCGCGACGCAATTACGCTCTTCCCCTCCAAACTCTCAAACTCTCGCTCTTTTCTTTCTGCTATTGACAAGTTTTTTCTCTAGTGTCGGATTAGATGGAAGGGTAAGGTCTAATACTAGGTAAGGTTCTAGGATTACTTTGGGTTTTGATTTGATGGTTTTTGACTCGAAATTTTGTTCATAATTCTAGACCCCGAATTCGTTGACGAGCACTACTAGTGATTTGGCCGAGTCGTCTACATAAGTGGTGTGCGTAATCAGTAAACATTTGTGCTCATAATTTTTTTTCTCGTGCGGATTGTGAATTATTGATGGATTGTTAAAACCCTGATTTGGGATTTTGGATGTTGGGAATTATTTCCCTCGTGTATTCAAGATTCATGGTTTTACAACTGGAATTGATTACTATTTTTTGGGAGACTTTCACTGGATGGATTACTTGGTTGGTACCGATTGGTACTCTTGTAAATTGTTAGTGCCATTCCGCTACTCCATGTAAATTGTTGGTACCTTTATGGTGCTCCGTGTAATTATTTACTTTGTACCCCGTATATATACATTGAGTTTTTGCCTGCAAACACTGATGTGCAGTAAGCTCTATGATCTACTCCTTAGGTCAGAAGTACCTTCTGGGGGTGTGCACACTTAAAGACTTAGGGTGAGGTGGTGATATTATTGTCGCGGCCCCCATTTGGGTGTCCTTCCGTGTATACTTGTGATTGGAATTCTAGTGAAAGCTCTCCCCCAATCTATTTTGGGGATGGTGATTATTGGAAATGGCTTTGACTTGTAATGTTGTTTTATGTATTACTAGTTTGCAAATCCAAATAAGTTTCAAAATGTATTTTACACAATGAGGCAATGTTTACTCAGTTTCACTGATTGCGCAGTCCCTTCGTGCTTTTGTATATTGTTTTCTAATCACAGTAATGGTTGCTGATTTGGGGACTGGGAATGCGCTACCATATAGATTAGGAAGATTAGAATTATTTCTGAGACATAATTTGAGTTGCAATGGTTTGAGATACAACATTTGGATTGTTTTTTCCAAGTCACAGCAGTAGACTGACAATATTCGAGTTCAGTATTTCTTTGGATTACGATGTTTAATCACTTGCTTCGATTGTTTCATTGGAGATTTAGCCTAAGCACTCAAAGGTTTGAGTGTGGCGGTACACCTCGGATTAAAAGTATTTTCGTTGTGTTCTGGGTAACATTTACAACATTATTTATAAAGCATTCATAATCTGCTGGTTTATGATTTCATAGTCCTCTTCATTGTTTTCTACTTCAGTTTGCATTTTGGAATTCACAGATTTGGACTTGTCCGAACGTCCGTCCGGACATCCATGTTCGGACATGCCCCGAGAATGTTTTCTTTTTTGTGTATGTGTGTGTCCAAACATCTGTCCCAACTTACATGTTCAGACGACATGCGAGGATGGGTCTGAACTGTAAGTCTTGGCTTATGTTCGTACTTACATTTTCGGACCATGAATGGATTTTATCGGAACTTGTGTCCGAACTTACATGTTCAGACACATGTTCGGACGATGATACTTTTGACTCTCGACTTGTGTCCGAACATCAATGTCCGACACATGGTCGGACACTTCTATCTTCTGTTTACTACTCTTGACTTATGTCCGAACGTCAATGTCCGGACTCAAGTTCAGATGCCTGGATGTCTTCAGTATGCCTTCTCTCGACTTGTGTTCTAACCTCTATGTTCGGACACAAGTTTGGAAAAGCTTGCTTTGTAGCTTTAAGACTCGTTGGGAGTCCATTTTCAAAACTGTTTACGGCGTTAGATCTGTAGAGATGCGTTCTTTCATTTAAGTAAAATTGAGATTGTTACAAGGTGGTATCAGAGCTTGGTTTTTGAAATAAGATAAGAATTAGTTTGAAATGGAATTAAATGTGGGGTAAGTTCTCTCGGGAATTGCAATTGTTTGAGCTGTTAATTGTTACTACATTATGTGTGGATATGTGGATTATATACTCTAAGTGTGTACTATTATATTGGGAGGAGTTTGTTGATACACTAGAGATACTGCGTGCATATAAACTTTACTATTATATACATTATATAGAAGTATGGTGTTAGCTCTTACTATGGAATAGAAGCCAATTATTGGGGCTTGTGGATTGAGTGTTGCTTACATAATTTAGTGATTCATAATTAGGAGTTCGCTTTAGAGCTCTAAGGGGTGCAGGAATGCTGACAGACTGAATTTTACGTACAACACTAGAAGTAGAAATCGTCGAGCGACTATGGCAGGAAATGACCCTTTGAGGCAACTTTAGGAGCTTGCGTTGAACTGGGAGCAGATCGTCCAAAGGCAGGCGCAAAGAGACAACGTGCCCGAGGACTACACCAAAAATCGCTGATAAGTGTGAAATATATATATATTTTTGGCTTTAATTCTTCCTATTTTCATAACAATTCATGTCATATTTCTCACTTATCTTATGTTTTTCTAAGATTTATATTTTGATAAGAGCTGATATATTTATGTGTCAAATGCAGGATCACATAAAGTTATGATTCAATTTATTCTATCATCATACGTCCATGACATTAATCTCGACACATCATTATGGACAGCTAATGATTCACGTTGTTACACCCTGCTCGTGGCTGTACACTCACAGAGAATTGATATAAATTCAATATTTTGATATGGATTGACGGTGGCTTATAAAAAGGATTAGGGCTGATCGAGCCCTTATGTTTTCGACGCCACAGTACGCGCTCAGCGCCTCTAAATTCATTCTCTTCTCACCAGAACACCACGACGTACCTCCATCGACCACCACACCCACACAAGTTTAGCATTGTTACACCCTACACTTCTGGCAGAGGATTAATGCAGAGACACATGATGACGGAAGGCGGAGCAAAGTTCTTCTAACAGAGTTTCTTCTTCCCTTTTCTCTAATCTGTTCAATGTGTTATTCCTTTGCTGTTTTGTTATTTTTATAGTCATGTTTGAGTAGTTAGTTTAGCTCCCGGATTGGGGTAGCAAACCGATCTTTGTATTTATTTGTAATCTCTTTACTAATTCAATAATGCAGTAGTTTAATTCCAGTTCTTCATGCGCTTTATTCTCTAGCTAATTATTAAGCTATACTTGTAGTTTTCTAATCAACACGCGAGAGCTGAGATAGATAACAAGACACATGAATTAAACCTGATTAATGACTAGAAGCGTGATCCTGCCTATAGGTTAATCGGTCTCAAATATAAACGGTTCTTTATGCGATTGGTTGTGTCCGGATTAGAGCATTAGTCTGCTGCTAGTTCTAACAACTGATTAGGATTCGTTAGACTTAGCTGTTGACGAATTAATTATAGTTTCTGAGTTTATTGCAGAATTAAGGAAGAGTTTTTAATAGATTAGAAAGTGAAGACTTGCAGAACAATCCGGGTGCTTCCTTTGATTTAGAGTTTTACTCTTTATTTATTTACTCAGTTTTATTTTGATTATTTTATTATTTTACATTTGTTTATTGAGTCAGTCTTTTCATTAAATTAAGTAAACCTGAAAAAGTGATGTTTCCTGTTTTCTTAGTTTAGTTTCTCAGTTAGTTAATAAATTGTCAGTTAATTGAAAGAGGTCCCTGAGTTCGACAACCCACTTAATCACTATACCCGCAAAACGATAGGTACACTGCCTAGGTAGAGATAGTAACTATTTCTGTTAACAATCGCCCATTTGAAGCCTGCTTCATTTGTTGAGGAAGAGGACTCGGTGCTATTGGGATTGGATTCGCGAGTTTGACAAAAATTTTAAGGCTATCAACTTCCCAGCTGACAATGGGTGAATGGGGCCGTCTACTATTTCAAGGGAGAGGCCGACATCTGGTGGTCTACCAATGCAGATGCACTACTGGCAGGACCTGACTTTGGCAGGGACGGCCTGAAGGAGGCAATAAGGAGACGCTTCTACCCGGAGCATGTTAGGATGTAGAAATACTGGGAATTCTCATAGCTCAAGCATTGGCCATGAGTATGAACGAGTATCACTCAAAATTCCTAGAGTTGGCAAGATTTTCACCGACAATGGTCCCAGACAAGATGTCAAAGTGTAGAGATTCGTAGGTGGGATGAACTGGAACTTGCAGGAGCCTTGAGTGTCCTGACCATTCCGACCCTCCAGGACGCTTATGGTAAGCTGCTAACTAGTATAGGGTGCAGCAGAAAAAGAGAATTCCAGGTGAGCAATAAGAGGACATTGGAAGGAGGAGAGGACTCCCGGGGTTGAGAGGATCAATCTCAGAGGTCGGACCAGGAGAAGAGGTGGAAGCCTCACTCAGATGGGAGAGATGAGAGGCAGAGGTTCAGTGGAACTAGAGAGGTGATCAGAGATGGGGTGGCCGGTCCTATTACCAGCCCCAAAGAGGAGAGTCAAGACGAGAGAGACTCTTCTACTGCAAGAAGTGTAATAAAGACCACCCGACGAAGGATTGCGAGGGGAACTTGATTACTTGTTATAGATGTGGCAAGCAGGGTCATCGGTGTTCGAATGTTTCTAGAGCCCTCAGGAGGTAGCCAACAGCGAGGCTATGGTGGTGACCGTCCCTATCGACAGCCTGACCAGCAGAGCAGAGGCCAGAACTGGAGCCCGTGTGGGGACGCTCCCTAGCGTGGCAATAATGATGGAGGAAATGGGAGCAATAGAGGCCAAGGGGAGAACAGAGGAAACAAAAACTGGGCGCCAGGCAAGATCAACGTTATGAGTCAGGCTAAGGCTGAGGCCAAAGCATATGTTTTAGCAGGTACCTTCACTGTTCTTGGTACTCCTGCTCGTATTCTATTTGACACAGGGGCTTCATATTCTTTTATTTTTGATAAATTTATGGGGAAATTGGGGTTAGAAGCTAGTAAAACTTCATCTATAGTTGTATCTATACCTTCGGGAAGGGTGTTTACTTGTAACAATATAATAAAAGATATAGGTATCACTGCTGGAAAAAAAGGAATAAACAATGTTTTTATTTGTCTTTTGGAACGTTTTATAACCGTTTTTATGCCGGCGACGCAAATGGTCGAGCCTCTTAAAGAACGTGTTATAAGCGTTATTTATACATTAATTTAAAAGAACGCTTATCGCTAAAGCGTTTTTTAAAGTGGGTAAGGTGGCAGGAATCTACGACGCATAAAGAACGCTTTCACCTTGAATCGTTCTTTATGTCTGACTATAAAAAACGCTTGTTTAATATAAGCGTTCTTTATGAAGCTTTATAAAAAAACGCTTATATTGATAAACGTTCTTTCTGACATTTGGCGCGAGAGTATAAGAAACGCTTATACATATAAGCGTTTCTTATATGGTCTTTTTTTATATTTTATTTTTTATACAATTTATTACCCTGCGCATAACACAAATTAAAATCACAAATCATGCAAAACCTGTTTGCATTATATACCAATCAATCAAACTGGTGAATTTTAATTAATAGATCAACAGCAGTACTTTGTTTGCATTAATATTATACCAGCGCACATAGGCATAAGTGTAGTATCGATCAACTACAATATTTGTAACTAGCTAGTTAACCAAACTACTAAAAAGGTTCAAGTTCGATCATAACATGTACAATACAACCATTTGAAAAAGAAAAAATAGATGACTCATGACTTCTTCTGATCAATTTAGTGCTTTCAACACATGTGTGCGCCCTCTCCTTGACAAACTTGAGATCGGCTTGTGAATAAGTATTGAGAAGAAATCAACAAGTTGCACGCGAAAATTATAAAAGCAATTAAGTACACCATTTAAACTTATCCAAACATGCGCAAATAGTTAAAATCACCAATTCAAACACAAAAGTACTTATAATACGTACCTGAGTAGAATTTCCAATTCGCTAAGACAGTTGTTACCTCTGTTAAAGATGGAAGTACCGACGATCATGATGATTCTTCTACTGATACAAAGAACAGAAGAAGTAAAACATGATACAAAAGAGACAGAGGCAGATACAGATGAAGGATGAATGAGAACTCAGAAACAGAGAGGTTGAAGAAATTGGCTAAAAAGTTAAGTGAGGCTGCCACGAAGTAGAGTCCAGTGGAGATTAACAATTACTGGCCCACTTATGACCTTGAATGAAGAAAACTGTTTTCTAGAATAGTTGTATGAGGAGGATAAGAGGAACCTTAGTCGATTATATGGTGGCATGGGGGACTATATGAAGATAAAGTGGTACCAGATCGCCCGGTTGATGAGTTTCATGACTTATGGATGGAAACGGAGGTGAAGAAGCTAGGCACTTCTCCATCTTCAGTTTCGATTGGATTCGCATCTTCTTTCAGTTTTGAACATCAATAGGTCTGAGAATCTTCAAACACTTGGACATGAATGTCTGTAGATTGCATGCAGTCAATTGGATACTAGCCACACATTGTTGATGTGGGGTGCATCATACCTTTTAAAAAAACTAGATGAAGATCTCTTGGAAATTAAAAAGATTGAGAGATTCCCCCTAAGTATGATTCCCCCTGAGTTTGCATGTTAAGCGACTTTAACAAATGATAGCAATAAGTGATAGTTTTTATGCACAATAAGTGACAACTTTTATGTATATTGTAACCTTAGTAGAAAACTTTCTACTATGGTTAAAGTATAACATAAAAGCTGTCATTTATTGTGCATAAAAACTGTCACTTATTGCTATCAAGAAACAATGATAGCAATAAGTGACAGCTTCTATGCACAATAAGTGACAACTTTTATGTTATACTATCTTTCTACAAGAATAGAGCTGAAAGATCTAGCGCACATGTATGTTTTCCTTTCGCTAGTTGGGGTTGTAATCTAGAGGCGGCGCCGCGTGCTTGCGACACGGCATGTATGTTCCCTGTTCGTGCGATTTGTAAAATCAAAATTAATTACTGAAGAGTATATATATGAAAATAAGGATCGATAGGCATATATGTATATTGTTCGCAGCTCAATATTACCAATAGCGAGAGAGCTCGAGGCACCGACGATTGATATTGACGCATGCATCAACAGTTTGGCCGCCGGGTTGCAGAGAGATTAGAAGCTAAAATATTGATGAAGATGGCGAGCGCAGGTATCGGAAGAAAGGGGAAGAGAAGAGGCACCGCGGCGGAATCAAAATGAATTTAATTCTGGGATGGTTTCGATTGAGAAGCTAGAGAGCTTAGCGTGTTTACAGAGAGCGTTTACAGAGAGTGGTAGGGGAACAATCACGATTTGATTGATGAGAAGACTGGGCGGGAGGGCAAAAAGAGTGTAGTAATTTAGGTAACATAAAAAAACTTCACTTAAGAAGCGTTCTTTATGCTAGCATAAAGAACGCTTCTTAAGTGAAGCGTTTTTAGTGAAATCGCGCCCAAACACATAAAAACGCTTCCTTCCTGAAGCGTTTTTTATACATGTCTCTTTAAAGAACGCTTTGTAGCAAAGCGTTGTTTTTGACTTTGGGCATGATAACAAAAACAACGCTTTGTAAACAAAGCGTTGTTTAAGATGTTCGGCCTATGATAAAAAAACGATTTACAATATAACCGTTGTTAAAGGGGCGTTGTTTATTCTTTTTTTCCAGTGTAGACATTAAGGGGGAGAATTTTGTAATAGACCTAATTCAGTTTGCCCTGTCCGACGTCGATATCATCCTAGGGATGGATTAGCTGAGCAAGTACAAGATAGGATCGACTGTGGTGAGCAGAAGATTGTGCTAAGGGGGCCATCGGGGCAGAGGATCTCTTACAAGAATGTAGAGGAGAATCCAGGAGCGAAGATCGTTTCGACGATGTCTATTTTGGCCCAAGTGAAGAAGGGGCAGCAGACGTACCTTTGCTATGTTCAAGACTTGAGTCGAGAGGTGGATAAGAAGGAAGAGATTCGATTGGTGAATGAGTTTCCAAACGTTTCCCTGACAAGATCCCTGGCATGCCGCCAGACAGAGAAGTAGAGTTCAGCATTGACTTGTGGCTAGGGTCCGCACCCATTTTGAAAGCCCCGTATCATATGACGCCATCAGAGTTGAAAGAGTTGAAGGCCCAGTTGGAGGCCTCTTGGAGAAGAGTTACATTTGCCCGAGTGTATCACCGTGGGGAGCTCCTGTCCTGTTTGTGAAGAAGAAGGATGGGAGCATAAGGTTGTGCATAGACCACCGAGAGCTGAACCAGATCACTGTAAAGACTAGATACCCGCTACTGAGGACCAATGATCTCTTTGACCAGCTTCAGGGTGCAGGGATTTTCTTGAAGATTGACTTGAGGTCGGGCTACCATCAACTCAGGGTCGCGGAGAAAGACATTCCAAAGACAGCCTTCATAACCAGATTTGGGCATTTCGAGTTCTTGGTTATGCCCTTTGGATTGATGAACGCTCCAGCTGTCTTCATGGACCTCATGAACCGGATCTTCAATCTTTTTCTAGACCAGTTTGTGGTGGTGTTCATGGATGACATTTTGATATATTCTAAGGATGAGCAAGCATGAGAAGCATTTGAGGCTGGTGTTACAGATACTGAGGGAGCAGCAATTGTACGTAAAGCTATCCAAATGTGACTTTTGGCTGGATCAGGTGACATTTCTGAGCCACATCATCACCAAGGAAGGCATTTCGGTGGACCCATCTAAGATTCAAGAAGTGAAGGAATAGCCAAGAATGAACAGTTTTGACGAAGGTCCGTAGTTTCCCGGGCTTGGCAGGATACTACAGGAGGTTTGTAAAATACTTTTTGAAGATAGCGAGGCCACTCATCAACCTTATGAAGAAGGTGGTGACGTTCTAGTGGAGTGAGGATTGTGAGAAGGTGTTCCAGACGCTAAAGGAGTTGACCACAGCTCTCGTGCTAACCTTGCCTTCAGGGACCGAGGGATTTGAGGTGTTCAGCGATGCATCCAAGTATGGAATGGGATGCGTTCTAATGCATCACGGGAAGGTCATAGCTTATGCATCGAGATAACTGAAAGAGTATGAGACTCGTTACACGACGCACGACCTGGAATTGCTGTAGTGGTATTAGCACTTAAAATCTGGAGACATTACCTCTATGGTGTCTCGTGCAAGATTTATACAGACCACAAGAGCCTCAAGTACATCTTTATGCAGAAAGGAATTGAATATGAGGCATATGAGGCGGTTAGAGCTCTTCAAGGACACGACCTGGAGTTTTTTGTATCATGAGGGAGATATAATCCTAGTGGCTAAGGCTTTGAGAGAAAGAGGAGTCATTTGGTGAACTCGATGTGGGTTCTCCCTATGAGCTGGTTCGTGACTTCCAGAAGCTGAACTTGGAGGTGATGGAGTCAGGCAGTGTGGGATCGAGAGATAAGGTTGTTCCACATGAGTGTCTCTTCTGATATTTACGGGGAGATTTTCAAGGGGCAGCCTGGTGATTTAAGCTAGAGAGGATACGGGAGAAGATAAAGGATGGTAAGGCAGATGGATTCGAGATCCACACGAACGGCAGTCTCAGATTCAGGGGCAGGTGGTGTGTTCCCTCAGGAGTGTGAGGATGTGAAGGAGAAATTGATAAGGGAGGCTCACAATACTCCAATATTCAGTTCATCCAGGCGGGAAAAGTTGTATAAGATCTGAAGAGCAGTTCTGGTGGCCAAAATGACAAGATAAGTGGCAGAGTTCGTGTCTAAATGTCTCACCTGTTAGAAGGTGAATTTGAGCATAAAGGATGGGAGGTTTGTTCAAAGCCTTTGGATGTTCTGAAATGGAGTAAGATTCGATTTCTATAATTTTGTGATGGGATTACCACCAACGAGGGGAGGAGTTAATCAGATATGGGTAGTTGTGGATCGACTTACCAAGTATGCTAGATTCATACCCATGAAGAGCAGCACATGATCGATGAGCCAGTTGGTGGATGCATTATCAGAAACGTGGTAAGGTTTCACGGGGTGCCAGAGACTATCATTTCAAACCGAGATTTGAGATTTTGGCTCACTTCTGATAGCAATTTCAGAAGGCTATGGGTATAAAAACTGAAATTGAGTACCGCGTTCCACCCAGCCCTAGACAGACAGACGTAGAAGACCATCCTGACCTTGAAGGATATGCTTCGTGCGTGCATAATGGCTTTCAGGTTCATGGGCAGACATGTTACATTTAGTGGAGTTCTCGTACAATAATAGTTATCACACACCGCTAAATGGCTTCTTATGAAGCTTTGTATGGGAAGAAGTCTAGAACCCCATTATGTTAGAGTGATATCAATGAGACAGTAGTATTGGGACCTCAACTGATATGAGAGACTATTGAGCAGGTTCGAGTCATCCAAAGCCGAATGAAAGCAGCCCAGGATAGGCCCGTCTTATGCCGATTTGAAGCGGAGACCGGTTGAGTTCGAGGTAGGGGATAAAGTCTTCCTGAAGTGTCTCTTGTGAGAGGGGTAACCAGATTGTTCAGAAGAAAGGGAAGCTAAGCCCTAAGTTCGTGGGTCCCTATGAAATTCTGGTGTGAGGATTGGGAAGGTGGCCTACAGATTGGCACTCCCTGGTGACTGGAGAAGGTACCCAATGTCTTCGTGGTGTCTTAGTTAAAGCGGTATCTTCCCGACCCTTCCCATGTTTTAAGCGCCAGAGGTATTAGAGTTGGAGCAAAATTTGTCTTACGAAGAGTACCCCGTCAGAGTCCTAGATACCAAGACCAGGGAGACCCAATCAAAGCCCACTCGTATGGTCAAGGTTCTATGGTCTAATCATGGGACAGAATTGGCAACGTGGGACGTTGAGGAGTAAATGAAGAAGAATACCCACACAGCTCTTCCAGCAGGAAACAGTTTAAGAATTGAGTCAATGTTCAATTTGGCTTTGGCGTTTCAGAATCAGCTTTTGCTTCAGGAGATGATTAGGTTTAGCTTCGAGGGCAAAGCTTTCTTTTTAAGGGGATGTGATGAAATACCCGTGATTTCGAGTTAGGATATGGCGTATTTATAGTTGAAATGAATGATTTGATCGTTATATTAGGAGGAATATAACATGATTGGTTAGTCGAGAGTAGAATTAAGTAAAGGCCCAGGGAAGTTAAACCATTATTTTTCTTTTCTTCTTTTCCCTAAATACTATAATTCTAATATACTTTTCTTACCTTTTTTCCAATTATTCAAATACTGAATATACCTATCTTCCACCAATGTTACCACAATCTCTTCACTTCTTCTAAATAATTACTTACTATTTATCTATTTACCTTTAAACAAATATCTCTCCCTAGAAGATATTTCTATCCTCCTTATCTCTTCATAAGGGCTAAACTATCTCTTCTCATTTTATTGCAAATTAATAAATTGCCCTTATTTCCCAATATGTTGAATCTAGTTATCCTCAATTACTCACAACATTAATTATTTATTCTACCACTCAATTATTTCTTTCCATCTTCTAGAACTAATTACATTTATCAATTAATTATATTATTCCTCTTTTGTATAATTGTTGTATTTATAACACGATCTTCCCCACCCTCTCCTTCATCCTCATCGCGATGCTACTATGCTTTTCCCCTCCAAACTCTCGCTCTTTTCTTTCTGCTATTGACAAGTCTCTTCCCTGGTGCCAAATTAGATAGAAGGGTAAGGTCTAATACTTGGTAAGGTTCTAGGATTATTTTGGGTTGTGATTTGATGGTTTTCTGATTGGTAATTTTGTTCATAATTCTAAACCCCGAATTCGTTGACGAGCGCTACTTGTGATTTGGCTGAGTCATTTACATAAGTGGTGTGCGTAATCAGGTAAACATTTGTGCTCATAATTGTTTTCTCATGCGGTTTGTGAATTATTGATGGATTGTTAAAACCCTGATTTGGGATTTTGGATGTTGGGAATTATTTCCCCCGTGTATTCTGGATTCAATGGTTTTACAACTGGAATTGATTACTATTTTTGGGAGACTTCACTAGATGAATTACTTGGTTCGTACCGATTGGTACTCTTGTAAATTGTTGGTGCCGTTCTGGTGCTCCGTATAATTGTTGGTACCTTATGGTGCTCCGTGTAATTATTGGTACTTTGTACCTCGTATATATTGCATTGAATTTTGCCTGCAAACACTGATATGCAGTTAAGCTCTATGATCTACTCCTTTAGATCAGAAGTACCTTCTAGGGGGTGTGCACACTCAAAGAGTTAGGGTGAGGTGGAGATATTATTTTCACGGCCCTAATTTGGGTGTCTGTCCGTGTATACTTGTGATTGGAATTCTGGTGAAAGCTCTCTCCCAGTCTATTTTGGTGAATGGTGATTATTGGAAATGGCTTTGGCTTGTAATGTTGTTTTATGTATTACTGGTTTGCAAGTCCAAAATGAGTTTCAAAATGTATTTTACACAATGAGGCAATGTTTACTCAGTTTCACTAATTTACGCGGCCCCTTTGTGCTTTTGTATATTGTGTTCTGATCGCAGGTAATAATTGCCGATTTGGGGACTGGGAATGCGCTACCACATAGATTAGGAAGATTAGAATTATTTCTGAGACAATAATTTAGTTGCAACGGTTTGAGATACACATTTGGATTGTTTTTGTTCAAGTTACAATAGTTGATTGACAACACTCGAGTTTAGTTTTTCTTTTGGATTACGATGTTTAATCATTTGTTTCAATTGTTTCATTGGAGATTTAGCCTGAGCACTCAAAGGATTGAGTGTGGCGGTAGCACCTTGGATTTAAAAGTATTTCCGCTGTGTTTTGGGTAACATTTACTACATTATTTATAAAGCATTCATAATCCGTTGGTTTATGATTTCATAGTCACTCTTCATTGTTTCTTAGTTCTGTTTGCATTCTGGAATTCACAGATTTGGACTAGTCCAAACGTCCATCCGGACATCCATGTTTGGACAGGGCCCGAGAATGTTGTTCTTTTTCATTGTATGTGTGTAGTCTAACATCTGTCCAAACTTACATGTTCGGACGGCGTGCGAGGATGGGTCTGGACTGTAAGTCTCGACTTATGTCCGAACTTACATGTTCGACCAATGTTCGGACCACGAATGGATTGTGTCCGAACTTACATGTTCGGACGTGATACTTTTGACTCTCGACTTGTGTTCGAACATCAATATTCGGACACAAGGTTGGACACTTTTATTTTCTGTTTACAAACTCTCGACTTGTGTCCGAACATCAATGTCCGGACCAGAGCTGATCAAATGGGCGGGGCGGGCTGGCCAACATCAAATTTTAGGCCCGATCGGGCCTATATATTTGTCCAGCCTGTTTTAATTTTTTTTCAGGCCGGGCCGGGCTAGGTTCGAATTTATTTTATTGTTGCCATTGCCCGGCCCGGCCGGCCCGGTTTTATAATTTTTTAATATTATTATTAATTATTTGGAAAAAATGTATCGATTCTGTATAATATTAATATATATTAATTATAATATGTATATATGTCTGTAATATTAATAGATATTATATATAATTTAAATATAAGTAAAGGTATTTATATAAAGTTAATTAAATTATACTCCCTTTGTTATCAATACTTAATTTTCTAGCTATAGGCACAAGAATTAAAGACGAAAAAGTTACTATTTTGCCCTTAATTTTGTATTGGGAATTGAAATAATTTGAAAAGTAGAGTTGTGAAAAAAGATAAGGGATAGAATTGAAAAGTAGATGACAAAAAAGACTAGAAATACGTTATATTTTGAAAATAGTGAAAGGACCCAAAAAATCATATATTAAGAACAAGAGGGAGTATAATATTATATTTATAAAACTATATAAGATAATAAACCGGGTCGGGCTTAGTCGCGGGCCTAAAATTTTGCCGAAATCCAGCCCTGTTTTCATTTATTAGGCCTGATTTGTTTGTCCAAGCTTGCCCGAACATTTTTTCGGATGGGCTTTTTAGGCTTTAATTTTTCGGGCCGGGTTCAGTGTTGATCAGCTCTAGTCCGGACATAAGTTTGGATGCCTCGATGTCTTAAGTATGTCTTCTCTCGCTTGTGGTTCGAACATCTATGTCCGGAGGCAAGTTCAGACAAAGCTTGTTTTGCAGTTTTAAGACCCTTTGGAGTCCGTTTTTGAAACCGTTTACGACGTTAGATCCTAGCGACACGTTCTTTCATTCAAGGTAAAAATCCACGGTGTTACAAAGGGACTCTCCATGATTGGAGTGTTGTTCGAGTGCAACAAGAAGACTATTGTTCTGTGTGCATCCCTCATTAGCTCTACTATCTTCTTCAAGACTGTTCGAGCTGTTAACAACAAGATGACTTGCTTGTTTCACCCTGTTTTTCTATCTTCATTATTATGTAGTATTTGTATAGTGTTGTTTCTATCATCTTGTTGTATCTGGGGAGAACGGTTCATAAAGAACGCAAGTATCACCTCTAAGCCGATTTCATCAAGTTATCAAAAAATAGTATGAACTAAGAAATGCACTCATAGATCCTTTCTATTAGAGAAAAGTTCCCTTTGTCCCGTTTATATTTGTTGTAGGACTGTGGGTGACACAAATTTGTGCTCTAATTGATATTATCTATTATTGCAAGTATTTTACTGTGTACATTTTACAGTGATGAAGTAATACACCGTAAAATTGCCTCATTTGTTGTAACTTTTTAGTTGCACAAATTAGTAAGCTAAAAATTGCCCCAACAAAACACACATAATGTGGTAGTGTTACTTAATTTTTAGGTTGTATTAAAATATACTATAATTATACATATATGAAAGAAAAAGTTCATATACAGATTTGCTATATATTTCAGTAGGGTGTTTTCTTCATAGTCATCTATCTATGCATAACCTGACCAGGATCTGATCAGGGTGTAACCACTTAATTTGGCAGTAATGAAATACTGAAAATATATAGTTGTGTTTTATTAATCGAAATAGAGACATTATTTTGGAGGTGATGTGCGGGGGCCGGCAAGAAGTGATGAAATCACGTGAAGTTGAAGATGTTAATTTGAGGGACATCATAGTCAGACAGTCACAGGTATACTAAATGCAAACAACATAAGATTCAAGTACTAGTAAGTACTAGTGAACATCATACAAAGAATGGAAAAAAAAAAGTGGACCATGTGGAAGGATGATGAAGAAGAGAAAGAGTCTGTCTGGTCAATTGAGTTAAATTTCCCCGACATTGACACAACCAACCAGCAACCAACTAACCAGTAGTTATATTAGTTAGTTACAACTTACAACTTACAACTTAGAAGAAGAGCTAGCTAGAGAGTCGTCAAACTGGCCGGTAAAAGAATGAAAAGGCAATATATAGTTGTTATATACATAGCATGTGATCAATGTACAGCAGTAACACGGCACTGTAGTTATTGAAGTTAATTGATTGGATAAATTAAGAGAGTGAAAAATGAGTACGTAATTCATTTTTTTTATAATTGCTAGGAATCCAATCCTTGATGTAATTTGTGTTTCTTTCTTTTTACCCTAGTCTTTGGCTGCTGAGTTGTTTGTCTTTCCCTCCCTCTGTCCTACAAATTAGTACTAGTAGTAGTTATAAATATCTCTCTCATGCTTTCTTTTGTCCGCATAATTGTTAATTGGTCCTTTTCTTCAATCAAAAGCAATACACATAATCTTAATTTCACTGTTACAATCACCCGACAAGACTAGCGAAAATGATGGATCAATTCTATTCATAATAATCAATTAACAGCTTGTTATTGTATTGCTTTAAGACAAATTAAATTTGCATAGGACATCATCTACTCGTTAAATGTGATAACATAACTACCAATTCTATTAATCAGGTCTAAAAAAACCGATCCAGCATATCTTATACTAGTACCTCCTTAAAATATAAATCATTTTGGAGATGAATATAGACCGATTCTATTCTATTTATATATTACATTATTAAATGCGCATATGCTGTGTCAGAAGTGAAAATATAAATGACAAAATAAATAGGTGAATTACAGAGTATGTCATATGATGAATGAAAGCACACACTCACACTAGCACTACTACGTATTGAATGTATGGTGGGTGGTGGTGGGGGACAACAATAACAGTAAGTAAATTACAACAGTATGCAAAATTTAATTTAGTTTCTTTTAAAGAAATGATTATAAAATAGGCTGTATACTTGTGTTACACTATTAGTTTGTTTCATTATATTCTTGTTTGTAATCATGAATTGTTAATTGTTTTAAATGTTTTTATATAAGTAATATAATTGTTGACAATTGAATACGATAAATGCATATAATTGTCACCAAAACATATGCTTCATGAAATTTATTAAAATTACCTTCAACTATAGTAGTAGTATATATTATCTATAACAAAAAAAGTCAAACAAAATCTATTTATATAGGAGCAGCATCAGCTGCACATGACCCTACACTCACCCACATTGAACCATGCATGGAAATCTGAGCCAGGCAGGCAGCCACCCCATGTGTTCTCTCATCTCCGCCTCCTCGTCAAAAAGAAAATAGTATAGAATCCGGCAGGCAGATACTTTGGGTTTGCTTAGATTTTGGATATCATCATCATGTGCATCCCACTGTCACTACTGACCTACTGTCCACCAATCCCATCTCTCTCTCTATAAAATAACTTGATGTAATTTTCTGCACTGTGCTATAGTACCATATTGCCATGGCCGTCTAAATATGGCAAACCTAACGTCTTCTTGCTACAGTACTACCTTCCAACTTCCACTACACTACAATGTAGTGTATGTACCCCTTATAAATAATGTCCCCACCAACTACTACTACTTACTTACTACTATCAAATGGGTATTTAATATTTATACACAAACACAATGCAGTGATTTCTGCAGCGCGTTTTAATTAACTAATTATAAGACAAAACAAAATAGCAAAACTGTTTCAAATCTCAACTCTCTTGACCGTTTCGACCACCCCTTACGTACCAACCACCCAAACCAACTAACCAACCCGACTAAGATTGAGAGAATCAGATTGTATGGACCCACAATTTTTCAAAACTTGTGGTTGATAAGCTCTCTTTTTTTCCTTTTTAAAACAAAGTTTGTAGAAAAAGTATAACTCCTATACTCCTACCATTCTAAATTCTCTCACTACTATTAATGTCAAAATGAAAATGAAAGTGGTCCAATCTGCATTCTCACCATTGCTTGAAATCATACATATATGTCAAGTCCAAATCCACCTCAATACATGGGCTTAAACATTGGGCTAACAGAAGTCCACATGCCCCTTGTTTCCTTACCATTGCATCTTTTTCGATTCGGCAATTTCATTCACAATACATCTCTTACTTTTACCCATATGGTATGAAATTAACTACAATATTTGTATGCCCGGCATTTCAGCTGTATTTTACGATTCACCATCTTACTATTTACATTTACCACCGTCCTCTAAAATCACGATATATATACATAATGGTATCCTCCTAAGTTTTTCAGTTCCATTGCTATCTCTACTGGTTCTAAACATAGACACATACATTAATGAAATATGCGTAGATAATTCATTTGCTTACGAGACTCTCTAATATTTCTCTCTCACACAATTAACTCTCTAAACTCTTGAAGACGAGAAATGCAACACAAGACATATATATAGGTTCGGTCATGACTGATGATCCTTGGAGTCTTCTAAAAAGCCATAAGACATAAGTTATAGTAATAAACCGCACAGAATTATCCATGAAATGCGCACTTAAGCATGACATTTAGTGCCATTTAATGGAATAAGACCAATAAGTTGAAGAAAAACTCATAAACTCAAATTAAGTTAAGAAACCTCCACCATAATTAACATAGATAAACAATTATATAAAGATTCAAGTACTTTACACTAACGACTTTATATTTTATAGACCGGTAACCATTTATATAATTTTTTTAATCAAATAAAGATTTTCATCTTATATAACCATTTATGTTGACTATTGGGGTAATATACATTTTTTCGCCTAAGTAGTAACTCACGGTTTAAGTAAATGATCAATGATGCACTATCTAAAGGTACGAGTCTCATAGATAAGAAAATACAGTTACAAGATTAACTTAGAAAAATAATTAATCACATCCTTAAACTCATCTAAATGGAATTATAATGAAAATCTAGGACCTAATTAACTGAAAGCAAATAACCGAATAAGACAGTTAGCATACCAATGCCAACAATCTTGACAAACAATTAAACAAACAACCACCGCTAGTCAAATCACAAATCTCATCATATGCCTACACCAGTTTAGAAAACTTAAGACCGCATATAGTTATCATAACAGACCAAATCGATTTACATAGTTAAGTGAAGTAAATCTATGGTCATGTCGAGAGCTATACACAAATTCTATTATGGATGTGTTTGCGTACAAAGGAATGGTACATAGAAGGGGAAAGATAAGATGCAATTGGGTAGGAGAGGTTCAGACCTGCCATAATACAACAATAGTACACCTTACTTTGGTACATACTTGATTTCGTCGTCTAGATGTTTTCTATCTCTTCTTTCTTTCCTTGTGTCGTATCCTTGATTCCCGCACTTTTTGGGCAATCAAATAACACCGACTCAACTCTTACATTACCTTTCTAGTCTCCCCGGAATGAGTAATAAGAGAATAAATTCCTTTCCCCCACCAAAGTGGGTGGTAAGAGGATTCGAACTCAGGACCTTCCGTCCTCTACTTCAGTCCTCCACCACTCGGATGTCAATCACTTGACGATTCCCGCACTTTATTTTCGTGCCTTCTTTGTCTCTCCTTTCTTTTATTTACAAGAATTTATCTTGTAGAAATTTCAGTGACTAATTTTTCCAGAGGTTATTGTGTTGAGATTAGCCGTGTTATGTCAAAAAGTTGTATCATTGTGGGACGCTAATGGGAATGAAGCAGTGACTTGAGTGTCTGGTTGCATGAGGATATTTTTATTGAACCTTTTGGCACAAGTCTAAGTTATGCAGAAGCCTCATTCACTGATATCACACCGTCTATCATGGCCACTTGTCTCTTTATGTCTAAAATCATATAAGTGGCATTATTCAACTTTTCATTCATACCACCCTTAATTTCTTGCGACTTCTCAACTATTGCATACTTTTTCCTTTGCTACCTTTTGATTTATTCTTACGTATATCCCTCTTAGGTAGTAACTTAAGCATCCTAGACCCATGTTCTACCCTGTTGCTAGTGGTTTCCATAACTCATCCCATTGTGGTAGTTTATTAGTGGGGGAATCAGAAGTGAGCCTAACTACGGGTCGGTTTACTTGTTGGTTTAGATCATAGTTAGGAACGTTATCTTGGACACTCGCTTAAGGGTTGGGGTCGTTAGGTAGAACCCCGTTGGAAGAACTTGCTACTGCACTAGCGTATTGCTAATTTGGAAGGGAATTAGCTGCAGCCGTCTCACTTGTGTAGTCAAATATTGGAGCACAATCATCACCCCTATATACTATAAGAAGGTGCATATACCCGATTACAGTTAGAGCACACCTTACCAAAACTATCCGCGTACTAGACAACCGTAGGTATATCCATTGATTGGGTTCTGATGAAGGTGTCGAAGTAAGTTATGTGGACTGATGGTATTATAAACTGATTATCTTCGTTGTCACAACTACCTAATCATTGGTTTACATCTTCGCTGGTACTGGAAGGTACACCAGTGTAGTCTTCATGATGTTGCAGTTCACCACCAGGAGTGATACGTACATCTCTAATGGCATATGTCTGACCCCTAGACCAACTCCATGTCATCAACAAGATGATAAGGTGATTTAGAATTCACAAATTTTGCTCTCCCCTGGCTCTCCTGCAAAATCAAGACATAATGGTTGTTAATATCTATGTAAATGGGAGGCATTGTTGAAAGAAATTTTAATCTTTTCTTTCACGCTTAACCCACTCTAGTGAGTAGGTGATCGATTTCGTGTTTTCTTCTTAACCCAACCCAGTCTTTTTATGTGACGTGTCTTTCTATTTGTGTCATCCTTCTTTCAAGGTGTTCTCCTTGTTCTTGCATTGGTGTTTGTCAACAAAGGCTTAACCAAGCCACTCATTGAAGTTTGAGTAATGCTAGTCCATTTATAAGTTAAGCCAACTACAAATCCTCCTTTACCAATATGTATTATTGTCTCTTCTACAAGTAACTCTACCAATAACTCAACGTCCTCCGTACTTCAGTCATATTTTGGCTTCCTACTTTGGGTGTCCCTATTGTTTGTACCCTTCCCATTATCTTTACGATTTTGTCTATCCATCTGCTACCTTAGACAATACTAGTAACATCACGTTAAGAAGAAACACGAACAAACAATGAGATAAAAATAAATTGCAACTAAATTGTAGGGATAAAACTATATAAAAAAAAAGAATAAATAATAAACTAATCCTACAACTCTACTACGGGTAGCAAATAAAATCCGGTCAAAGTATAGTGTAAATATATTACGACCGAGAGTATCGAACCCAAGGGAAAACTAGTCCTAATCCGGTAATACCTATTCTATAATAAAGAGGAAATGTAAATGACACAATAATTAACTAAAACATATCTAAATGCGAGGTTTAGGACTAAACCACCCTAAGTACCAACATGATCACGCAATGCAACTTCAGACACGAACTTAACCAACCAACATGATTACGCCGGATGTCCTGCCGATGCACGGCATATTCAAACTCCACAAACAGCCGACTATAGTATACTTGTCAAACTATCATTAATTAACTACAATTAACTTTAACAAAAAACTTGTATTTGAAACTTTATCCCAAATGTTAAGCTTATGGAAGAACCACCCCTTAAGCTCCCTATGGTTATCCTATGAGTTAAAGCCATGTGTATTTTTGTGGACCCAAAAACTAAAATACTCCAATAAAAACATGGCACCTATCACATAAATCTTCTACTTTAGCAAATCATGAGTATAGAACAGGCCTAAGCTTACACCAGTTGTCGGAAGCTGTTTGCATTTTTGTAGAGGTACAAGAGCTCATTTTTCTTAATGAACGTTCAATTCAACCAGTTGAGATTGCTTTTCTTGATTGCGCCACGTCTCCTAGCCTTGGCTTCCCGTTTCCCTCTCGCCCTCTCTGTCACCTCAAGCACCACACACGTCCATCTCTCCCTTTCGCTCAATTTCACATTTGACTGAAACCCGAGTTTCGGCTCACCTCACTTTGTAAAAGAATTCTTCGGGTCAGGTAGGCACTCGTTCCTTCCTCCTTATTCTCCCATCGAGCGATCGCACTATTTTATTGCTAATGTCAGTATTGCGCGCCACCCCTTCAATTTAACGGTGCTTTTGGAGTGAAGGAAACTATGGATTACTTCTGCTACCGAGGGTGGGTTGCTTCTAGTTTCCAAGTTTTCCCCCTTTTAAAACAAGGAACACAAAAAAACCTGAAATTCTGTCAGCAGAGAGAATTTAAACTCCGTAAGAACTGTGCTATTGAATGCACAACTAAAATAATGGAGTAGAGAAGAAACTCTTCTGTTCTGAGCTGTGGGAATGTGGGGGTTTTTGTAAATTATCATTCTCTGCAAGTAACAGCGAGAATTCATTCGTTGCTGTGTTTTTGAATGGCTGTTCTATGACACTGGCATAGGAATTCTGTCGTTAATGAAAGTTCTTTTGTAATTTTTTTCCGCTACAGGAAATTCTTACATAGTATAGATTTCCCTGAACTTTTGACAGTAAGAAATGTCAACGTAAGCCTATCTATCATCTTAATTGTGCTTTGCCTCTTTGACTTGAAGCTACTTTGGTTAATGAATTTGATTGTCAGAGAGTATACAATTTAAATTATTGGTTGGTGAGTCATGTTGGTTCCTAATTTTTCAGAATGCAGATTTCAGATTTTCTCTAATCTGAGACCATGGATTTGGCATTTGCTCCAGTCCTTAATCCTCTGCCTGTAGCAAGAAGTGTCTTGTATGGGACAAGTCCATGCTGTATTTCGGTTCAGAATGCCTCGACAAAAGCGCACCGAAGACTCATGCCATCATGTCAGTTGAACACGGTGGCATCCTCTATTCGGACAGATGTGATTCCCTCTATGCGTTGTTTTCTCACTTTTATTAAATGTAGTTTCTTGTGGTTTTAGCATAAAACAAGCTACATACCTGTTACATATATGCTTAGATGATAGATTTGGAGTTGGAGAACAAGAAGCATGATTTGTTAAGAGCAGTATATGAGACTCAAAGGGGTCTTAATACAAACCCACCAACGATCCTCCATTGAAGAGGCCATGGTAAGCCTGCCTCACATCATACTTCCATGAATGCAATCCAATATATCTTGATACATTATTGATCATTAGGTTTCTTCTTTTTTTTTATCCCTCTATGAGACTCTGTAGGTTCATTATTGATCTTCATTGCATTGTAAATCGATCATCAGGTGGTTGTGGAGGGTTATGATGCGGGTGAACCTATTGAGCTCAATAAACTTGACGGGACCTGGCGGCTGCAGTATACTTCCGCCCCTGATGTCACTGTGCTCTTTGATACAGCTGCCAGATTTTCATTCCTGGAGGTACTGATGTAACATAACATATACTAAAAAAACCAGTGATGAACTCAACAAAAATAGGAAACCTAGTGGTCCAATTTCCCCCTCCCTCGAGTTATTTATGGAATTCCCGAACTTGAAGACTGTCATGGAACTATTGTAACTCTTTTTATTTAGTTTTCCATTGTTAACCAGGACACTTTTTCCTCTTGAGGTTTTGTCCCACTGGGTTTTCCTCAAGAGGTATTAACGAGGCGGGCAGGGAGAAACATTGAGCCCTTGTACATTTTCTCTTAAGAATTTTCAGTAAACTTACTAATTATCAAAAAAACTAAAAAAACCAGCATCTGTTTAGTGAGTGTTCCTCACAAGAGGCTACCAGGAATTTTTACATGCTTATCTTTGCTACAGATGTGTGTTTTGTTGTCAGGTGGGTCAGATTTTCCAGAAATTTGAGTGCAAGAACCAGCCTGATGGAGGTGTTGTGCGAAACGTAATTCGCTGGAGCATTGCGAACTTGCTGGAGGTTTAGCGCTTTAATAACCTCCCTCGGTTCTGCAAGTGTTATTCAAAAATTTCATAATTATCCTTCTTAATCTTATACAACCAGCACATAATATTTTAGTGGTGAAAACTATGTGCATGCGTTGACACGTATCAATGTTCATGAAGAAACAAGAAGGTGCAACTCTGGTTGTCTCTGCAAAATTTTCCCTGGTTTCTCAGCGTAATATCTTCCTCGATTTTGAAGAGGTAAAGTTCCCTTGCCTGACCCATCATCTTTATCCGTTTTCTCTCTTACAAATGAAGATGCTGAAATGAAAATCAAGAAGACTAATGTAAGGTTCAATGCTTCGATAAAATCACTGAAATATTAACTAACAATGACAGAAGTTTACAAGATATAAAGATCAGTGCAGAGCTAGAGGCCGTGATAGCACCAGCTGTTCTCCCACGGTCCTTTCTCAGCTTACAGGTAAGTTTTTAAGCTAAAGACCTACTTGCTAGTTGATCTAATGTATCTTGCTGGAGCTGTTATATACAACAGAAAAAGACAATCTATGATTTGGTTCATCTGCCCTTTTGCTTCAGTGAATCGGCATTAACTTGTAGTGCTAGCAGAAGGTTGTTGATGTGTTTTATGCTGCAGATTCTGCAATTCCTCCGTGCTTTCAAAGCTGAAATTCCTCTAACAAACCCAGGAACTGAGAGGTAAGTTAAGGCTGTCAGATTGCTCCTGGGTCATGGTATTGCTCGAACTGAGAATTAGTAATTGCCACAGGAGGAGACAACCCGGAGGATTATATTATCTCTCGTTTCTGGACAACAACATGCTTCTAGGGCGGGCAGTTGGAGGTGGAGGAGTTTTCGTGTTTACTCGAGCACAACCCCTCAGCCTTTGAGGGTCAACATTAAGCGGCAAACTGAATCGTTGGGTTGTTTTTCAGTTCATGTAAATCACTATTTGCCTGTTTGGCTTACACTACAAACAGAAAGAAGATAGTTCTTTTTGCATAGAACTTTCCGTTTCTATCTAATTTGATGGTTGCCAACGAGAAATAATAATCAACGAAATCGCATTCCTACTTGTCTAATTATTGCCAAAATAAACTTATAACAGACTATAATGAATGATATTATGGGCCAAGGTTCACCGGCCCACTAGTGCAAAGACCTGCAGGTAGAGATCATCAAAAGGCCCATTAGATTAGTGGCTCAACTCCTGTAATATCCGGGCCTACATTGCTTCGATTTCTCTATTTCATCCATATTATACATTCTAATATGGTATTAGGGCAGATCGATCCATATTTGGGATGATTTTTTTTTTCTTTTTCTGATCTGCATCCTCCTCTGTCTATCCATTCCACGGTGTGATCTATCCAGATGGAATCACCAAGGCAAGCGGTGGTATTTCTTCCTCTCAAAGTGGTTATGGATCTTCTCTTTCCTTCATTTGTATTACTTAACTTGCAACAACATCAAGTACCTAGTCCATTCAGCTGTCAATCTAGTCGTTTATGGAAGGGTATGATTCTCTTCTTTTTAGAGGTAACGATTTATATAAATTTGTGGATGGATCTTTATCTTAGTTCCCTAAAAAGATAAATTGTGATCCAAACCCAGATTACTCTAGGTTGCAACAACATGACCAAAGTATTCTCGAAATTAGTAACAATATGGAAGGCCCAGGCGACAGCATAATCCAAATGGCAACACAACACACAGGGATGTCTCGAAATGGACAAAATAGGCCTAAGTCTAATGATGGGGAGTAACATAATAGTGACGGGGAATCGCAAGGGAATGTAGAAGTGACAAAAAATAATAGTCAGATCCAACCCCCAGAGGCAAATCGGGTACATGATAAGGAAGGGGATGCCAATGAAGAAACACAATCATTATGTCCTAATAATGAATTTGCAAACGTAGGGGAGGATGGGGTAATCCCCAAAACTCAAGAAAAGGGAGAGAAATTGGAAAAGGCAAACGGTGGTGATCAGAAAGGAAACATAACAAGTTTCGAGGCAGGCAGCGAACAGAACCAAATACGACAGATGCATAAAGAGATTATTGAAGAGGAATAAATTATTCCTGAAACGTTTTTTGGCCAAGAGACACAATTGGAAGTAGAAAAAGCAGATAGGTTGTTCGATGCATGTGCCATGCAGAATACGAAGGAACAGTATGATAAAGGAATTACAGAAAGTGGCGGCGGAAATATTATAGAGCATGAAATGCATGGGGAAAATTGCAACAAAAGAAGTCAAAAATTTCCTGGAGAAAACACACCCCCACTGAGTAAGAACAGGATAAGCCTTTTCATTGACTTGATTCACAATACTCCTCCCTCTCAGACGAGTCATGTAAAGCAATCAGCACCAGCAAGAGACGATAAAGGCAAGATCTTTAATAGCGAAAAAGAGGCAGAAGAATGTATGAAGCTGTTGATGCAATTAGGCTGTCAAATTCCTAACCCAGTGAGTACGAAGGAGAACATTGCTAGCCAACTGCAATTGCAGACAAGCAAGTAAGGTAGCATGGTGATAATAGGAGCCCAAAATATAAGGGGAATGGGCTCTAAGACCAAGCAGAGGAAGATACGAGAAGAGGTAAGAGGTTATAAGATTGCTTTTTTGGGGCTTTTGGCGACGCATCAACAAGGAACATCAGCTAAAATGATCCCAAGCTTTTGGGGCAAGAAACGGACTAGTTTAGCATGGGAAGAAATTCATAGTCAAGGCCAATCGGGTGGAATTGTTGCACTATGGGATGAGGAGGAAGTAGAAGTGCTAAATGTCGAAAAAGGAGATAGATGGATGATGTGTGAAACTAAATCAGTGGAGGAAGGAATTTGGAGTTTGATAGTGATTATCTACGCCCCATGTGATATTAATGAGAGGAAGTCCATGTTTGAAGAGATCATGCAAGCAAAATACAAGTGGAGTCCGGAGCTGGTGTGTATAGGTGATTTTAATGAGGTATTACAACCAACAGAGAGAAGACCGGTGAACAACAATCGATACACTAGAGGAATGAGAGAGTTTCAGGCATGGGTGGATTGCATGCAACTTATTGAAATACAGCTACAAGATGCCAGTTTTACATGGAGAAGGAACGGGTCGCTGAGTAAAATTGATAGAAGCTCTGCAACGCATGATTGGCTCCACCAATATTCAGACGTTACCCTTAGATCAAGTGCATGGAGTATTTCTGACCATCGGCTCTTGGTGGTTAAGGCAAGCACTGTAAACTGGGGCCACGCTCATTCAGATCGATTGACGCATGGTTCAAACATCCTGACTTTGAAAGATTTATACGGCACCAGTGGGGCAGCATGAAGCATGGATCGACCGTGAATAAGATGAAAAGATTAAAGGTGCCTCTGAGGAAATGGAATAAAGAAACTTTAGGTGATCTAAATCTGAAAATCCATGAATGTAAAGAAGCACTTAAAGCGGTGGAACGTAAGATAGAGGAGGATGACGGATCAGCCCAATTTGAGAATGAAAGAGTCCAGGCCATGATGAAACTGGAAAAAGCGAAGAGGACTCAAGAAACGTACTGGAAGCAAATGTCCCGTGACAAGTGGTTAAAGGAAGTGGATAATAACACCAGGTATTCCCACAAAAGAGCAACTCTTAACTACAGAAAGAAGCTGATTGCGTGCTTGGTCACTGATGAAGGTGCAGTCGATAATCCATTGAGAATCAGAGAGCTCATAGTTGAACACTACAAGAGGCTGTTGCAAGCCCGGAAAATCTCAGGAGTAAAACCGCCCACGTTGAACCACGTGACCCTTACTGAGGAGGAAGCACTCCACTTGGAAAATATTCCTACCATCAAGGAGATCAAACAGGCGGTGTTCCAGTGTAGTAGCACCAAGCCGTCAGGCTTTGACGGGTTCAATATGAACTTCATAAAGAGAATGTGGCCCATCATCGGCAAAGAATTTGGAGGAGATGTCCAAAAGTTCTTTATTACTTCAAAGCTGGAGAAAGGGGTAAATACCACATGGATAGCGTTGATACCAAAGAAACCCGAGGCCTCTCAAATCGATGACTACCGACCGATAAGTATGGTGGGATGTTTGTATAAGGTTATAGCTAAAGTGCTGAGCAGTCAGTTTAGTCCCCTCTTACCGAAGATTATTGGTGAAACACAAACAGGCTTTTGAGGGAGGAACATCTTAGAAGGTCCTTTTATCGCTAATGAGGTGATAACTTGGCTGAAGAGAACAAAGAAAAAAGGGTTGTTGTTAAAAATCGATCTAAGGAAAGCATATGATAGTGTGTCGTGGGAGTTTCTAGATGCAATGTTGGTTTGCATGGGATTTGGGCATAGATGGATAGGTTGGATTCAAGAATGCGTCACTACTACAAGGATCTCCAACCTGGTAAACGGATCACCCACAAAACCATTTTCTCCTAACAGGGGGCTTCGGCAAGGTGACCCCCTCTCTCCCTCATTATTTGTTATTATTGTGGAAGTACTAAGTTGGCTGATGCAAGAGCTGCTGGTAGCGAAAGGCTTGTTTTCGGGTATTAAGGTTGGAGTAAGACAAGTGAGAATAACCCACCTACAATTTGCGGATGATGTCATGCTATTTAGTATGGTGGAGAAGGATGAATTGGTGCAATTGCACAGAATGCTCATTGGCTTCGAGGAGGTGAGTGGGTTAAATTTAAATATGGAAAAGTCGGAGGCTTATTGCATCAATACAACAGAGGAGGAAACAAAGATGATAGAAGGGATCTTTTCATGTCGGGCGGACACATTGCCCACCACATATCTTGGGTGCCCTCTAGGAGCTAATCCTAGAAAGGTATCCACAAGGGAACCAGTCTTGCGCAAAGTCGAGATGAAGTTGGCTACTTTGAAAGCCGCTAGCCTATCAAAATCGGGTCGTGCGGTGCTTATAAGGTCAGTGCTTGATTCAGTTCCCCTTTATTATGCAAGTTTGTTTGTTATCCCAGATAAAGTTCAGAAGAGGCTAGAAAGATTGCAAAAAGAATTTTTCTGGTGTAAGAGAAGCAAGGCGCTAACAACAGTTGCTTGGTCAAGATTGATGCGTCCGAAGGTGTTAGGGAGTCTGGGGTTTACAAACTTGAAGGTAAAAAACTTAGCATTCCTTGCTAAGTGAAGAGTCCATTTTGCAAAAAACCAGCGCCCTCTATGGAAACATGTTGTACACTCCATATACCGCACACGTGGAGGTCTGCACATGGGAGAAAAAAATGAGAATACACGTTCTCCGAAAGGAGTCTGGTATTCAATTATTAAGGCCACCGGTGAAAATAATGAGCTGTAGATAATTTTAGATAACCATGTCCGCATCACAATAGGAGAAGAGTGCGAAACATTATTTTGGTTCGACAGGTGGAGTGATGAAAGGCCTTTAAAAGACCGATTCCCCAGATTATTTTAGATTAGCATGCAACAGGAATTTACAGTAGCAAGCATGGGAGAATGGTGTGATGCGGTGTGGACGTGGAATCTGCAGTGGAGACGAAGACTCTTTACATATGAGGAGGAAATGGTTGTGAACCTACATGGAATATTAGAGAATAATCTGTCGTCCTTTGGTGTTCGAGATGAGTGTAGTTGGAAGGGTGATGGGCGGTGCTTCTTAATGAAAGATATTAGTGTCATGATGTATAGCTCGTCTGAGGTACTGGTTGAGCATGGTGAGATGAACTGGAAGCTTATTTGAAAAGGGTTATGTGAACCGCGAGTAGCTATGACATTATGGTTTGCTTTAATCAGGAGGCTTGCAACTAGAGAGCTGCTCTTTGAAAGAAATGTTGTCCCAATTGGTGGTAGCCTATGTCCGTGGTGCACACGAGTCATGGAAAGGGTGGAACATGTAATCTTCCTATGCCCCAAAATAAGTAAGGTTTGGGGCTTAATATTTCTTTGGTGGAATGTATCGTTTAGTTTCAAAGAACCCATGACAGAAATCTACCAAGAGTGGTGTTCTCAACCGCTAGAAGGCAAGGCGAAAAGAATTTGGAAGTCTACGTTGTGCTATGGAGTTTACTTTATATGGCTATGTCGTAATAATGTCATATTTAGAGGAGAAGCGTTGAATGTTGAAAGCTTGTGATACAGATCAAATTGGGAGTTTGGAGGTGGACAAAATGTTGGTGGAAGGACATGGTTCTGCCTTCAGCAATGTTTTTGAATACGACATCTCTTTGAGATTATTACTTATAGTTTGGATGCAAAGTGCTTTAGTCTTGGTCTACATGTGTGTGTAAGCTGTTGTTCCTTGTGCTTGTTTTTGTGAGTGTTGTTTTTTTAGTTTGGGTACTAGGTATGTAATTGGTTGAGGGGTACTCTTTTTCATTCCTAAGCTTTTTACCACTGGGTTATGCGTAGGGAGGTTTTAATGAGGCCCATCATTAAACTCATCCATCTTTATTAATAAAATGGTGAAAGCCTATAATTATCAAAAAAAAATGTCACTGTGTTATTTATTTCCATTTATGAGTCCATTGTGGGTCGGTTGGTCGAGTTGGAAACCTCTTGTTGAGGTGTGCAAAGACTTACATGACTCTTTTGCTACCCACCAGCAGCGCATCTACGGCAGGTGCGTCTGAAGATGGCTAGCATAATGAAGAAACCAAATGAGGACATCATCACCGTCTAGTTCCATCATGCTAAGGATTTGCCTTCTTCTCTCGCCATTACCGGCCATAAGGAATCTAATTGAAAATTTCAATCTTATATCATTCGTGGTTTACCAAGATATGCACACTCCAACTAATCTACAATTTTTTGTTGACTTACGAGGAAATTCTCTAAAGAAACCATTTTAGTTTTACAATCCTGAATGGAACAGTAACAACAGAATAAACCTTTTAAACGAACAGAAATTTCTTCATGTATGATTACGCAACTTCTTACCATTTGGTACACTGCAATCAAGTTTGGATTCACTTGAGGTCAGCTACCTGTACAAAGAAGCTCTATGTTCGTGCAACCGTTCATTAGGGCAATCAGCCCATCAGATTTTCTCACACCCAAACGGAATAAACATCCGCATGCAGTTGCAATTTGCCTTCAAATAATATCTGATGCGACTGACAACCGCTTCTATGAGATGGAGTGCGACCTTTATTATATAGGAGTTATCATTTACTGTTATACATTTATACAAAGTAAGATGATGAAAAGATTGAGTAGAACGATTTTTTTTAATAAAAGTTAAATCATTTCCAAAAAAAAAGTTTTTACACTCCGATGTTAACAAAGATTCGCAATTTATAAAATTTCTTCATATTGGATATTAATGGCGTTTTCCAGTCAATTCTTTATTTTAGCTTTCTACACTCATTTAATTGGTAATTTATTTTATAAAATTATCATTCACTTTATTTCAAGGAGCTGAATTCATTTTATTTTTATCTCGATGTTATTATTTAATGACTAATTTCATTAACCCATTATCCGGATTTACTTTCAATGTTGCTTTTCCAGCCCTTTTTTTTAAAAAAAAAAAATACTAGTTTGATATATGAATACTATTGTCTATAAGGTACTAAATTGTGATCTTACGCTTTTAGTCGGAAGACCATAGTTAAATGATATGATGAGAAGTGGTATTAAGATTGATATAGATAAAGTTAAAAGCGAAAGTGAATTATTTCATGGAAGAAAATTATTTTCGGGGTGAAAAAATAACTTAAATCGGTTTAAACAAATTTGTGAAGTAAAGCTGTAGGTTATGAAACTTATTTTGGGTTGTTATGAAGTAAAGGTAGAAAATATGAATAGTTGTGAGTGAAAACATATTTATTTGGATGGAAGGAATATTTATCAAATGAATTTTTGTTTGAAAGATAAAAAGTTTTGGATAATATTAGGTTTTTGCTTTAAAAGTGGATTAAAAGGGTAAAAATGAACTTGTGGAAAAACATAGGTGAACGATGAAGAAATTTCAAGGTAGCAATCTAATTTGGGTTTAGGAAATATAACTTGTCATTTTTCTTTTATAAATAAAGAGTTTTCGAAGGCTTTTTTATTCAAAAAAAGGTTTTAAAAATGGAATTATCGGAATTAAAATTGACAATAAAGATGAGGAAGAAACTTAAATACCAAGCCACGGAGCTTGCGTTGCTTTGAGGATGTATATATCATACTTAAGCGTGGCTGATTGTAGCGGTTTAGATTATAAGATCCTTTTTGTAATTCCTAATGAAATAAAAATAAAAGGAAAGTTGCAGCATCTAATCATTATTTTAATAAAATATTTGTCAGGAAATTCCAAAATTAATTATAGCTCCTATACGATATAGATGGGTTGTTTGAACTTTGAATATGATACACTATAATAGTGAAATAGGCAGATACTTGATGTTTTATGCAACACATGCGGCAATGCCTTTGAGCTTTTGAAGCTGAAATTTCTGCAACAAACCGAGGACATAGGAACCCAGAAACTATTGTGTACATGTTACCGGACTTTTTCAAATAAAAAAAAATTATATACAGAGGAAACAACTGGGATAACTGTTATAATTGCCTCTAATATTGCATCAAAAAACTAGAAACAGAAGAAGCCGAAGAAGCACAACCCCTCAGAGCCTCTGATGGCCATCATTCACGAGAAACCGAAGAAAAACTGTTGCTTTTCAATTGTAAGTCTGCTTGTTTTGGCTTACATCTATAGCAGAAAAGAGATGACTGATCTGTTGAACATAATATCTGGTTCCTACCTTGTAGTTGGATGCAAACAAGCACAAGTCTAGATTTCTAACTTGGCTACATTATTGCTATCGTGAAACCAAGCTAAAGATTCCCAATAACAAATCACAAAGACCAACAGTATTCAACTGGGTCAATTCCACCATTTGGAAAATATCAGGTCTTGTGGAAACGACCACATCAACATACACCTCTAAAAGAGACAATTGGTAACGTTACAAAAGAAAAACATCAGAAGTAATCATCGTTGAAACGCCCAAACTGGTCCAACTGAGATGATTTCTTCACCATTGATCTCGACATCACCTCTCACCATTCTGAACAGTTCAATCGCGTTTGAACTCACTTGAGAACAACCACTTATATACAGAACCTTGAGGCTCTTGCAACCGTTCCTCAGAGCCATCAACCCATCATCATATATGTTTTTACATCTGTACACAGCAAGCTTCAACAAACAATTGCAATTCGCACCAATGGCCTCCCACCCAGAAAGCTGGATCCAATGACACAGAGACAGATTCCATTCCTCCAGTAAAGGGCAACCTTTAGCAATTGCTTCGACTGATTCATTCCCAGCGCTTCTGCACAATCTCATATTCAGAAACCTAAGTCTCTGCCCCAGTCCTTCCCCAATGACTCCAAAACAGTCTCCGTAAACTGACCAACCTTGGTTTGAAATATCCAAATACTCCAATCCTCCACCACTGACCATACCTTTTATCCCTTCTGGCTTCAGAGTACAGGAATACGCTTCTATACTTGCCAATGTCTGTGAACAACCCTCAAATCCAGTTCCGTTGACTTCCCAGCAACTGGGTACTTTCACATTGTAGAGTTGGCGACAGTTCTTCGCGAGCTTGTTGACACCATTGTCAGTGATAAGTTCACAATGAGACAAGTTGATATCTTCAAGACCTCGACATAACTTGGATATACTCTCCAAGCCAGTATCTGTCACATTGCAACGGTACAAGCTTATATATTGGAGCAAAGGGCACCCACCAGCCATAAGAGAAATCCCATTATCTGTGATACCAAAACAGCAATCCAGACTGAGTGATTTCAGGCTTGAGATGGAGTGTTGGATGTCTTCTATGCTTGTATCAGTTAGCTCTGTGCATCCGGATAAGGAGAGTGAGGTCAAGTTTGGAAAGCGGGTTAGCAACCTATGGAGTTGGGCAGGGCCAACGATGAGCTGTTGGTCCCATGATGAGGTTGTATGTAGGGTGAGTGAGCATTCGAACTGCAAGGATAGACGGTTGAGGTTTTGGATGTGAAGAAACTTGTGACAAGTTAAGCCTAATGCTTCACGATCAGCTGCGCAACTCAGGGAGTTGAAAATGAAGTTGATACAGTCAGTGGGAAGATCCAATATTGTGGTCGGAGCATTCTTTGAAGAAGAGATCACCGTTGATGGAATCATCACCTCCTTCTAAAGCGTACTGAAATCCTCAAGCAGCATAAGATTGAGAGTTTGATCACGGGTCCCTGAATGAGCAAAGGAAATGTATCAGTACGCTGGGCTGGGTTCATCTGATTTTATTCAAAATTAAGGGTGGATGAGAATCATGTGACAATACAGAAAAGATCAAATAACTGATGAAAAAATGAGTAGTTAATTTTTTCGATAGTTACGGTAGTGGATAGGTTTCGAACCAGAAACTTTGGTTCTAAAATACTACTCCTATACCAACCAAGCTAGAGGGCTCGGCAAAATTGGGTAGTCAGTATCTGCTCTCACAAGATAAAAATCAGGAATGACAATCATCATCGTCTGATTTCATCTGCATCGTTTTGCTTATAGTCATCAATTGCAAATCCATTTACACCCACCTAGATGTTTCATTATTCAAATCGGTCGCTTGAATTTTTGCTTACTTTCTCTGTTCCAAAGAGACCTATCTGACAGAATCCGAGGAAATTTATTTCCCAGTCTTCAATTGCATGGCTGTTGCCCCAGATTAAAACGTCCCCGTAGAGCCCACTCAAATTCAACTCTAAGGAACGAAAATTTAAAATTCGACGCATCCAAGTTACTTCAACATTACAGAATGCAAGAATTTCTGAATTAGAATTAAGGGCCAAGAATGATTCATTAACCTCTTTTCGCGCTCGGATCTCGGTCAACCGGTCGTGCCTGCACTGACACCGGACGAGGAAGAACAATGAAGAGGATGTAATCTGGGGGCAATAACGTGTCGTTCGGGAATCTCCGACACCAGAGAACAAGAGACGTGCACCGCTTGACTAGCTGGACTCTGGCTCTGATTTCACTTATTAATATCCATCTATTCACCTTTTCTTCCTCTAACTTTGGATGACAAAAGTGTAACATCTTATCCCGCGATATCTTTCCATACTATTTACTCATGATATAAAATGACATAAATATTTAACTTTCTATTTCTTCTCTAACATTTTATTCTTTCATTTGTGCATTAAATTCATCCCCTTGACTTTTCTCTTCATCCATGTAACGGCTTTGAGCCAACTATCTCAGATCCAGAGACCTTAGGTAGATAGGTGTAAGGCACCCTGAGGACTTAATAACCGAATGAAGAGGCCTGTTTTGGTTCAGAAATTTAAATCAGATCAGCGGAGTACCTTGTATTATCCTTTTCATACCAAACTTTCTCATCATTTCCCAAATCTCAAGCTAGCCTAGTTCAGTTTTCATAATCAACTAATCCACCAAATTTCAGTGAAAATGGATATTAAATTGGGGTTTTGTTTACAGAAAATAAATAACTAACATAAAAACAATAAAAAGTGATCTTCTTAACAACTCTAAACAAGTAATCTTGGTTTACTACTTCCCCTAGTTCTTCGATTTCCCTTTCTATGTGTTTTTCTAATCCGAGATTGCAACCTCGAATCTTAATTAATCTATTCCTGGTCTCCCGTAAAATAAATTCTTACTAGTAATTACTAAATCCTAACTATTGTTATGAACTTACTAATTGACTAATAGCGTTCAAATCTCATCTGGTTTGTAGTCAACTAATACCGAGGAATTTCCATCTCAAGTTTCACTGGTACTATCCTTATAGTCCATTGAAAGCCGCAGTTCTCACTTGTAAGCAATCAAACCAGATAAACTCAAGCAATTATAAATCCCAAGAGAATTTAACAATTATACAAGGAATAAAACTACAATCTGTATAGAATTAATCCTTAACATATCAGGGGGAAAAATCATAAACTATGGTTCCATAATGAACCAGAATTTGACTAACTACTTAGACATTGCAAGAAAAGAAACAACGATAAGAGAAAGGGAAAACACCATCAAATATGTATCAAGGAACTGATGATGAGATCCAATCCTGCTCCGTTGTACTCTGGTCTCATGTTGAACTACTATCTCCCGTCCCCCTCTGATGACTGACGACTAGGGTTGTAAATATGTCTTCAATTGTCTAAAGATGCCCATCTGATCGATTGATAATATATATTGCTCTCTCGTCAGTGAAACGCAGCAGCATACCTTTAGGGAGTTGGTCCTAGAGTGTGTCCGGGTGTTTTCTCATCAATTATTAACAGATAAATATGTCTCTCACTAATTACTCACGATTTCAAATTCACATGATGACATACAAGTTTTTTTATTATAAGATCTATCAAAGATGCAAGCCAAATTTTTTTTTTTGAAATGAGTGCTAATGTAAACCAATCTATCTCAAACCCTCCCATTTTACCTAAACTTACACTTTTGACACAAATTGTAAACTCGAGAAAACATTGCAAGTGTGTGTACCTATTTTCCGCAAGACACTATGTAGAAAAACACTTAAATACTTCAACTAAGAACTTGTACTTATATCTAGTGTAATAACATATATTAATAAACTTTCATGACATTCCCTCTATATTCAAATCTCACTATTCCGCAAATGTAAGGATTTTTAAATCGTGGGTAATTAGTGAGAGACGTATTATCTGTTAATAATTGATGAGACACTTTATTTAATTGTTTGTAATTACTTTGAAATTATAGTTTTTGTTTAATTTGCTAACAAGATATATATTCATTGTTAATATTAATATAATACATCTAACCTAATATCATTCGATAGTATTTTTTGATATTTTATTAGTAAATATTAACTTTGGCTATCAAAATTTTAATATGTCATTAAATTGTAATTCGGTCCCGACTAAGCCAATCCTTAATTATTATTCTGTCACGTGGGGGATAAAAAAGAAACGGTTAACATGCAACCGGTAAATATAGTAGTACCAAACCAAGGCGACACAAATATGACGCAGTCTCCTTCTCGAACGTTCTCAAATGTTTTTATAACATCTTTCCCTCACAGTCTCCCTCATCAATTTCTAAACTCCCGAGAGAAGATTAGCTCTCTCCCATGGATTACGAGTATCCAAACCCATAGCTACTCAGCAAGAGCTTTAAAAATTTGTTTATCCTCTTCAGACCATACATTAAGAATCAAAATTTCACTCAAATTGGTCACCGATGAAGGCAAAATCTCTGTTCTCCATGCTCAATATGTATGAGGATGAAAAGTTCAAGATACGTGCTGATCAATATCTTATTAGGTCAACTCACTCTGATCATCATTTTTTTCTCACCCTCCCTTAATCTACAATCACTTATATTGTTTGAACCATGTAAACTTTCAGTATATTTATTTAGAGAAGCGGAAGTACAATAGGTGAAGAATGTGTGATATGTCTCTCTGTATATGTCTAAAACATATATAAAAGACTGTAAGTCTAGACCTTAGTAAGCCTATCTATATATTGAGTTTATACACCTAAGAGAAATACAACTAATGTCTATTCTAACATATTGGGCTATACAATTGACGGATCCACTAGAGAACTTGGGCCTCCATCATCTGACAACAGCTTTTGTCCTGGCTGAAAAGGTGTAACGCTTGTCTTTGTGTTCCCTGAGACTCATGGTCAGTCACAATATCTAAACAGAACCTTTTTTGAGTTATAATTAGGCCTTTTTCAAGTGTGAATAAAGTGCATGCCCCAAAAAAATTTAGAGTACCGAGGTCTTTGATTCTAAATCTTCATTTAGCTTGACTTTCAATGTTCTAATCTCATCAATATCATTACCTGTACCAAGATGTCGTCTACATAAACTGCTAGATAGGTTACTGATAAGTGGTGAAATAGTGCTTTCTCAAGGTCTTTATTCACCGTCATTGTATTCGGTGCATGACTTATTTCACCACTTTATGGAGTATTTTTGTGATTATTAGTGATCTTATACTTTTGACATATTCAAATAGGTAAATACTCATATGAGTACATTTAAGAGCTTAATCTGAGAATGCATCAATGTTCGAGCACCTCGGGAAGGATGCCAAGCCAACGGAAGCATCGGAGAATTCCGGCACAAAGAAGACATCATGGGTCCGACCGACCTTGGGACCGACCTTGTCAAGGTCGGTCCGACTCTGCCTAAGCCGTCCCAAACACACTGGAATCGATCGACCTTGGGACCGACCTTTGTCCAAGGTCGGTCGAGCTTAAAACCTGTCACGTGCCTCGTTCTGAGAGAGTCCGACCGACCCGAGACCGACCTTGCAAGGTCGATCGGACGAAATTTTTGCCCAAAACTTCTTTTAAAGGCTACATTTTGGGGCTTCCTTCCCTATTATCCAACATACACGACTCCAGCCTAAAACAAGAGAGAGAGTAGCGATTTCGAGGGAGAAAAGAAGAAGAAAGAAGAGAAGGAAGAAGATGAAGAAAACTCACCTTCTCCAAGCTCAACCACCTCAACAATGCTTTCTCTCTCCCTCTCTCTCTCTCTCTCTCTCTCTCTCTCTCTCTTATGTATCTCTATGGCTGAGTAGATCTATTTAGCACTTTGGGATGAGGATTTGAACTTGAATCCCCCAACTAGCTTGTAAACCCTTACTTCATTAATTATGATTGTTTTCTCTCTCTTGTGCATTTAATGCTTTAACTTGATCAATTATGGCATTTATGGTGATTCCCAACAATACAAGACTTTGAGTTGGGGGTTGTGACCTAGAGGAGAGAGAACCCTAGATTGTGCTAGCTTGATTAGTTGGTGGAATTTGGGGCTATTTATGTGGACTTGAAATTAATACTATCTAGTGATTTGAACTCCTCTTGATTTGAGAGTTGAGAGTATCTAGGTAAGAGTTGGCTCTTCCATGACTTGGAAGGTCATTACAATGGTCCAAATAGACAATTTGAGTGAAATGGGTTTATAAGTGAAGTTGGGGTGAATTTAGGTGATAATAACCATCCTAGGGTGCTTCCCTTCCAAAACCTTTAACAACCAATTTTAGTTTCCATATGTAAGTTGCAGTTTTCTTGAACAAAACCATTAAGCTTGCCACTGGCTAAACCCCCTTTTTACTTATTCATTGTTCTGTTACCGAATACCGAAGCTAGGGTGATAGATAGTCAATTTCCTGGTGGAACGACACTCGTTACTACTACTTTGACTGGGTCCACTTGCCCATATTTTGTGATATTGACTTGCACATATTTTTCCTGACAGTTACAAGGTGATTCCTTTTCTTTAGAAACAAAGAAGAGTCATTATCAGATTTCTTATAATCAGTAAAATGAAGAAAATTGCTTAGTTTAGAGAACCATTGCCTAGAAGCCTGCTTTAAACCGTATAAATATTTCTTTAATTTACATGCATTCAAACCTTGTGGAACTGACATACCTTTGGGAATCTTCATATAGATCTCTTCCTGTAAATCTCCATGTATGAATGCATTGTTTACATCTAATTGATGCATAAACCACCCTTTTTTAACAGCAACACCTAGTAAAGTGCGAATAGAAGTCATTCTAATGACAGGAGAGAAAGTTTCATTGTATTCTAATCCTAATTTCTGGCTGAAACCCCCTTTGGCAAACTAGTTTGCCTTGACATCTTTCAATTTGTAACATCAGATTTCTGTTGATCTATACACCCACCTACAGCCTATAGCCCGTTTATGTTTTAGGCAGCTTAACAAGATCCCATGTTTGGTTTTCAGTTAAGGCTTGAAGTTCTTTTTTCATAGCCTGAACCCACTCTTTGTTTTGACATGCTTATTCATAATTTCTTGGTTCACTAAGATCAGTTATTTGTTTTTCAGAAAAAGAAATATTGATGAGATGATCAGGAGGAAAATCAGTCAAGGTTGGGATATTAAGGAGAGAAGAAAACTTATCAGGTTGAAGACTTATTCTGTTGGATAGGATTGACTAAAAGTATCATGGTTACTGTGGGAACCCACATAGTAATCATCTAAGTATGATGGTGGGTGTTTCTCTCGACTGGATCTCCTTACAATGTCAACTGGGATGTGGGGTGTTTCTCCCCTGAATGAGGATCCATATGAGGAAATATTCATTTTGTGTTTCTGTTTCTATGGTATGTTGTTCTGCATCAGTATATGGATTAGGGTGATTATTGTTGTTTGATCAGAAGAAGATGTTTCTTCATCATCATAAACTGATGGAAAAAGTGTTGGTTGTTGTGAATCTTGGGGAGTTTCTTGATGTGAGTTGGGAAAGAAAACATAAGGGGTTTTGAAAGGGAAAAACGTTCATGAAAAACTGTATCTCGTGATACAAAAATGGTATTGTCAGATAATCTAAGCAATTTATATCCTTTCTGTGTTATGGAGTATCCAAGAAAGACACAGGGAACAGCCCTGTTGTAAAATTTTGCTTTTCCTTTAGTAAGCACTGTGGCGTAAACTAGACATCCAAAGGTCTTAAGGGACTTGTAATCTGGAGTAGTACCATATAAAACTTCATAAGGAGATATTCCTTTTAGACTTGAACTGGGCAATCTATTAATCAAATATGCAGCAGTAAGAATGCAATCACCCCAATACTTTAACGGAACATTTGATTGAAAATATAAAGATCTTGCAGTTTCCATTAAGTAACGATGCTTACGTTCTACTATCCCATTTTGTTGGGGTGTATGTGGGCAAGAGTTTGATGTAAAATGCCTAAATATTGAAAGAATTGTTTTCCTTCAGTAGAATTTCCCAGTTCAAATGCATTATTAGATCTAAATATTTTTATACTTTTGCTAAACTGCCTTTCAGCATAGTGAGTAAAATATTTGATGAAATCAAAGGCTTCTCCTTTGGATTTTAAAAGCTTAATCCAGATTGCTCTGGATATATCATCTACTACACTAAGAAAATATTTGTTTTGATCATGGGTTGGGTTTCTAAAAGGACCGCAAAATCAAGATGAACAAGATCAAATATTCCTTGCTGTTAGAAACTGAATTTTTAAAAGGAATTCGATGACCTTTAGCTCTTTGACAGATGTCACACATGAAATCAGATGAAACTTCTTTTTATTTAGGGAAAATTACATGCCCCACCCATGACATTTGACGTAATTACACACTCCACCCATGTGGTTTCACAAATTACTTTCTCCACCCATGTGGTTTCCATCTTTTTACATCCAGCAACTTTTCTAATTTTTGTTCAATTCAAAAGATGCTTAAACGTTGTCCAAAATTGATGAAACTTTACATGGATGATGCTAAAGTGATATATTTTGATCTTATGTCAAATCCAAAGTTTTTTAAGTTTAAATGTGACCCGTGGGACCCAATGAAACATGTGACATGTTCATTGGGTCCCACATGTCACATTTAAGCTTAAAAAACTTTAGATTTCTCACTAAACCAAAATATAACACTTTAACATCGTCTATGTAAAGTTTCATCAATTTCGGACAACGTTTAAGTATCTTTTGAATTGAACAAAAATTAGAAAAGTTGTTGGATGTAAAAGAGAGGAAACCACATGGGTGGGGAAAGTAATTTGTGAAACCACGTGGGTGGAGTGTGTAATTACGCCAAACGTCATGGGTGGGGCATGTAATTTCCCTTTTATTTATGATATGAAGCCTACACATTTTTCAATAGGAGGATGTCGTAATCGATTGTGCCATTTTACAACATCAGATTGAACAGAAAAAACTGGTACTTTACATCCTTCTGTTGCACAAAAGAAGGTTCATGTGTTTCTATACAATGTTTGTTTCTTTCTGTGTTTTCAGACGGAGACTTCTCTAATGCAATATATTCATCTAAACATCCTTTTTCAAGAAAGTATAAACCGTTCCTCATTCTACCAAACAATACATTGTGAGCAGATTTAAGGTCCTGCAAAAAACAAGTATCCACATATGTAACAAGACAAGCATTAATTTGTAGAAGCATTTTTCTCACAGAAAGCAGGTTGAACTTAAACGATGAAACATGCAACACATCATGCAACACAAACACTTTGTTCAATCTAACTGACCCAGTTCCTTGAATACAACCAGAATGCCCATCGGGCATAGTAACATTCATGGAGCAGTTAATATAACTATTAGGCATAAAACTTCGTTTATTCCCGTAAACATGATCGGTTGCACCGGTGTCAATTATCCAATCAGTTTCTTGAAGATGAGTATTCTGATTGTTTAATGTTGGTTTTGTTATCCAATCATTTGAGATAAGAGTTTTAGTACCTGAAAACTGATTGTCGTAATCAGCTTCTTCATCTGAAACTTGAGACGTACCCATAGTCTCTCTTAGGTAAGCCATCAAAGACGTGAGTTGTGTGGAGCTTATGGCAGGAATCTTGACTTTCTTGTTCTGCAAATGCGCAACCAGCCCGTTGAGGGTCTCTTGACTCATCCATGGCACTTCAGTTTTGCTGGTGTTCCGCGCGTTCTTGTTTTCTCCATCCGATTCTATTTCTTCAATTACAGCGCCTCCAAATTTCTCTTTTCCTCTGTCGTTTTTCCAATGAGAAGGAAAACCCTTAATCCAGTAGCAATCATCGTATTTATGCCCAAATTTTTTGCATTTAGGGAATTGTGTTTTCTTCAAGTTGTTTCTCCCAGTACCACTATTTTTATCCGGGGCAATCGAAGAAGAAGGCACGTTGGTGAAAACTAGGGTTTCTGATTCTGTATGTTTGATTTTGTACGCTTGCCGCTGGGATTCTTGTTCCTTCAACATGGAATAAATGTGTTCGAGTGAAGGTAGCAGATCCATCTAAATTACATTGCTTCGTACTGACTTGTATGCATCGTCTAAACCCATCAATAGGTCAAACACCTTTTCGTTCTCAAAAATCTTATCTATTTCCTCGGTCGCACCACAGGAACAAGACGACATCGACATATTCTGTTTTTTTTTTATTCCAAAGCTGGACCCAACACGTATAATAGGTATTTACGTCATCGCCTCCTTGCTCTAGACGATGCCCTTCTTGATGAAGAGCGTATAGCCTGCTGCTGATGGGCTTACCGAAGCGTTTGTTTAAATTCTTCCAGATCTCTGCTGGTAAAGAAATGATTCCTGTATGCCCTCTTCCAACGCGGTAAAAATCCACGCCATCACCATTTCGTTCGCTTTTATCCAAGCCTTCTGGAGACTGCCTTGAAAATCATCCTTCTTGAGCGTCCCATCCAAGAAACCGAGCTTGTTCCTTGAGCATTCCCACTTCGAAACTACGTTTCCAGCTGGAAAAACCGACGCCTTTGAATTTATGTGCAAAAACCATGCCGAGGCTATCGGAAGGGTGAAGATACAATTCGTGATTGGAATCAATTTTGGAGTCGTCTGGGGTGGGTAGCAGAAATATGTTTCTTTCCTTTTTCGTTATCAGGGCCTGCGCCTTTATCTTCCGACGACGATACATGAACTTCATCGTCCATCGTTTAATCTTTCTTGAATCGAAAGGAAAGAAGATGGTTCAGAGTTGCTCTGATACCATGTCTGAACCATGTAAAACTTTCAGGATATTATTCAGAGAAGCGGAAGTACAATAGGTGAAGAATGTGTGATATGTCTCTTTGTATATGTCTAAAACGTATATAAAAGACTGTAAGTCTAGAACTTAGTAAGCCTATCTATATATGAGTATATACACCTAAGAGAAATACAACTAATGTCTATTCTAACATATTGGGCTATACAATTGACGTATCCACTGGAGAACTTGGGCCTCTTAACATATATAAACTTGTTGATGTTTTCCAGAGAAAGATCGGTAGAGGTATGCGTTGAAACTCTATACCTTCGCATTGTTCAACAATTGAAGGAAAATAATGTAGATCCGATCCTTCCTGGATCATACCATTCATCTAAGCTTGATGTATTCGTAGATGATATTTATAATAGTACTTATTTAAGGTGATTTGTGAGTTTACTAAGATCTCCTGTGGTGGGGTCTAATGTATTTTTTCTGCAAGATGTTACTGTAGATAACAGAGATTTGTCTGGATTTTATCATATAGCAGTCGAATTCAGATATCTTCTCCGCAAACATATTGATTGTGGAGAGAATGTTAAATTTAATATTGAGGATGATTTTTGACAACAAGGAACGACAACCAAAGCACAAGACTAAGGATGGAATCATCCTGGTTCGTGTATCCAAAAGAATGGTGTCTGCAAATGTGATGACACATTTTGGCCAGCATCAGAAGAAGATATATAGGCTAAAGAAGTATAGGTTTGCCACTTTGGTTTTGGAGGGTATTACGGTGGCATTTCATCTCTTTGAAGCTGAGGAACCACTTAGACAAATAGACAGTGGTTTTAGTGGAGTGTGGTCCTGTTCGATGTATAGGTTTGCCACTTTGGTTTTGATTCTCCCTGAGTAATACTGGATTACAAAATATGTTTGTGATCTTGTCTTCTTAATATCTATTTGTTCTGACTACTCCTCACTACCTTTGCTTTGCCATATGATCGACATCGGTTCCTCCAGTAATTTCCTCAACCGTTGTGGTTTTCCCCGTTGAAATTTCTATGTTGGCGTAGTTTATTTCTTTTTTTTTTACGTTTTTTCCCCGTTGAAATTTCTATGTTGGCGTAGTTTGTTTTTAATTTTTTACGTTTTCCGCGTGAATATTTACGTTGAGGAAATTGCTGGAGGAACCGATGTCGATCATATGGCAAAGCAAGGTAGTGAGGAGTAGTCAGAACAAATAGATATTAAGCAGACAAGATCACAAACATATTTTGTAATCCAGTATATACTCAGGGAGAATCAAAACCAAAGTGGCAAACCTATACATCGAACAGGACCACACTCCACTAAAACCAACTGTCTATTTGTCTAAGTGGTTCCTCAGCTTCAAAGAGATGAAATCCCACCTTAATACCCTCCAAAACCAAAGTGGCAAACCTATACTTCTTTAGCCTATATATCTTCTTCTGATGCTGGCCAAAATGTGTCATCACATTTGCAGACACCATTCTTTTGGATACACGAACCAGGATGATTCCATCCTTAGTCTTGTGCTTTGGTTGTCGTTCCTTGTTGTCAAAAATCATCCTCAATATTAAATTTAACATTCTCTCCATAATCAATACGTTTGCGAGAGAAGATATCTGAATTCGACTGCTCTATGATAAAATCCAGACAAATCTCTGTTATCTACAGTAACATCTTGCAGAAAAAATACGTTAGACCCCACCACAGGCGATCTTAGTAAACTCATTAATCACCTTAAATACCCTACTATTATAAAATACATCTATGAATACATCAAGCTTAGATGAATAGTATGATCTGGGAAGAATCAGATCTACATTTTTTTCCTACAATTGCTGAATAATGCGAAGGTATAGAGTTTCATCGCACACCTCTACCGATCTTTCTCTGGAAATCATCAACAAATTTATACAAGTGAGTGTAGATTAAGGGAGATGAGGAAAAAATGATGATCTGATTGAGTTTACCTAATAAGATATTGATCAACACGTATCTTGAACTTTTCATCCTCATACTTATTGAGCATGGAGAAAACAGAGATTTTGCCTTCATCGGTGATGAATTTGAGTGGAATTTTGATTCTTGTTGTATGGTTTGAAGAGGATAAGCACATTTTAAAAGATCTTGTTGAGTAGTTTTGGGTTTTGATACTCGTAATCCATGGGAGAGAGCTCATCTCTCTGGAATTTTGAAATTGACGAGGGAGACTTGTGAGAAAGGGATGTTTATATAAACATTTGAGAACGTTCGAGAAGGAGACTGCATCATACTTGTGTCGCCTTGGTACTACTATATTTACCGGTTGCATGTTAACCGCCTTCTTTTTTATCCTCACGTGACAGAATAATAATTAAGGATTGGCTGAGTCGGTACCTACCGAATTACTATTTTAGTGATAGATTAAAATTTGATAGCAATGTTAATATTTACTAATACAATATCAACAAAATACTATCGAATGATATTAGGTTAGATTATTATATAAATATTACCAAGGAATATATATATCTTGTTAGACAATTATTAACAAAAATAGTAATTTCAAAGTAATACCAACAATTAAAAAAAGTTTCACATCAATTATTAACAGATAAATATGTCTCTCACTAATTACCCACCATTTCAAATTCATATGATGACATACAAGTTTTTTTTTATTATAAGATCTATCAATGATGACAACCAATATTTTTTTAAAATGAGTGCTAATGTAAACTAATGTATCTCAAACCCTCCCATTTACCTAAACTTACACTTTTGACACAAATTATAAACACGAGAAATATTACAACTGTGAGTACCTATTTTCCGCAAGCCATTATGTAGAAAAACACTTAAATACTTCAACTACAAGAACTTGTACTTATATCTAGTGTAGATTTCATATATTAATAAACTTTCATGACATTCCCTCCATATTCAAATCTCACTATCCGCAAACGTAAGGATTTTTTTAAGGGAATGTCATGAAGTTTTATTGATATACTTTAGTTGAGATGTTTAGGCGTTTTTTTTTTACCTACTCGTTTGTGGCATATAGATACACACATTTGCAATATTTTTTCATGTTCAAATCTTTTTGATATATTAATAAATTAAGTAAAAAAGATGAGTCTAGGATAAATCGGAGGACTATTCTTGATTTGCATCTTTTATAAATCTTACCAAAAACAAAATTGTATTTCATTAAATTATTACTAAATAATTTTTTTAGAAAATTAACCCAACAACCATGGGACATTGATACTCATTCATGTTTGTGTATTTGTGTGTTTGATTTATTAACTTATTATAAAATAATTTTTAGAAAGGTAGTCTAGTGACTCGTGGATAATCATATTTATTGCTTGATTGAAAAAGAATCTTGTTCAAGAGTATTTATATTGAATAGAAAACAGTTGAGGAAATAAATATGAAGAAGAACAAAATATTTTGTTTGGTGGGTTCGACAACCAAAATTTATGCTTTTTTGTTATGATATAGGTAGGGGTTAAGTTATTGCGGTAAATGTTAACCAAAGGGTTTTATAGCAATAGAAAGTTAAATCATGGAATATATTTAAAATAATAATTAAATAATTTTCAATTACTTAATATTCCACATGTCAAGATATAAATGTACACATAGGAAGGGTACTATACCCCTTCTAAATTGAGGGTGTGTCCAAGAATTCACATATATATACACATATATATTTCATCGTATGATTGAGAGGTGCGTGTGAGCAGTCCTCTTGATCATTCACATCCATTTGGAAGTTAATTGTACATTTTTTTCTAGGGTTGAATTTACAATCTCTACTAGCTTTACCAACTAGAATTTTTTATCAGTTATAGTTGAATACTAAACTATGCTTTCTTTGCGATTTTTGTTAATGAGGCCAATTGTGAGAATAAATGACATAAAATGTCTGTGTCATGGTAAGAAAGATCATGAAGAACCAGCCATGAATGGATATGATAGCCTAGGAATTATTGAAATATTGTTACTTCAAAATTTCCCTCCAAACATTACACCTATGCTTATAATATGCATTAATTGCTATTATTAAGGGGCAAAGATAAGCGTCTGAATCATATGAAACGGATCCCTCACAAGACAAGTCCACCTGTTTTGCTGCTTCATAATCACTCCCATAAATGTGATCAATAAGTCGCTTTTCTTGATAATTTCATTTATTCTACCACTGTAGAGAACAAATATTTCGGTCGCTTTCTTTGATATAAACTAAGAAAACAATAATGTGTGCTGCCCTCTTCAATAATATGCAAATTGCCCTAAAAATCCATAATGTTGTAGTGGTCGAGGTGCCGGAGTGCGACACAACGTGGATGGGGCGATGGTGGCTCTCGTCAAGCAAGAGATGGTGGAAGGGCAATGACCAAGAGGTGGTGGTAGGCGGTTCTTGTCAACCAAGAGGTGGTGGAGGGCGACGAGCAATAGGTTGTGGGTGGTTCTCGTCGATTGCGGAGGAGAAGTGAGCAGTGGGTGTTGAGTATTCATTACATGAATTTCACGGAAAATATTGTAATAAATACTTTAAATTATTGCTATGGCTTGAACCGTATGCCTAAAATTACAGTTCGTCTTATAACTGTAATTTAAGTATCTTTAATATAAATTCCGCGGGGATAAAAAAATATGGCTTTTGTTGAGTTTCAAACTTGAGACGTTGGGAAATGACTCATGAGTCCAGCCAATAAGCCATGAAACTCATACTTTGTAAAATTCACACTAATATGTATATTATAACGTTATCAAAATGTAATCGTGCAAATTAACAAAAATGGAATATTATTTATGCTATAATAAACTTTTTTTATGCTTTTTTCCATAACTCATATTACATATTATTCTTTCATTTGTTGTCTATTATTATGAATTCACAAACTGAATATATAATTTTGATTGTGGATTACTTTTATTCTACGGTTTGAGATAGATTTAGAAACAATGAAATATGAAGGTAATGTCATGAAGTTTAATTGATATACTTTATTTACATTGGGCATAAGAAACAATGAAATATGAAGGGATATAGATACGCGCATTTGCAATATTTTTCATGTTCGAATCTTTTTGCTATATTAATAAATTAAGTAAAAAATATGAGTCTAGAACAAATTGGAGAATTAGAAATTAATTGTTTTGTGTCATTGCTCATTCGGAAGGATTGTTCTTGGTTTTCGTCTTTTATAAATCCTACAATAAAAAACAAACTCAAATTTCATTAATAAATTAAGGATTGTTCATGTTTGAATCTTTTTGCTATATTAATAAATTAAGTAAAAAATATGAGTCTAGAACAAATTGGAGAATTAGAAATTAATTGTTTTGTGTCATTGCTCATTCGGAAGGATTGTTCTTGGTTTTCGTCTTTTATAAATCCTACAATAAAAAATAAACTCATATTTCATTAAACTATTACTAAATAACTTTTTAGTAAATTTACCCAACAAACATGGGACATTGATATTGTTTGTGTGTTGATTTATTAACTTATTATAAAAATACTTTTTAGAAAGGTAGTATAGTGACTCGTGATAATGATATTTATTGTTTGATTGAAAAAGAATCTTGTTCAAAAGTATTTATATTGGATAGAAAAAAATTGAGGAAATAAATATGAAGAAGAACAAAATATTTTGTGTGTTTTCTTTTTTAACTAAAGATTATTTTGTTTATGTTTTTTTTACTTTAGATATACATCCAGATGATGAAAAACTTATAAAGTCAAGCATATTAGGGATTCTTTAGCTGTTATTGGGAAGAGACCCACTATTTGTTGTATGAAGCGACAAAAGTTCTTAAAGATATCCGACAGTGCTTCAATGCTGACAAGACCCTTATAGATTGTCTGGTAGCAACTACAGGTGGATGCAAACTTGGAGATAAAATCAAAATTCCATCTAAAGCCTAGTTATCACCTCCTTCAATTTGTAGGGTAATCGTAGTTGAAGCTTTTAAGAGGTAGTGATTTCATTGCTCCTCATCACCCCATCCTCATCACCCCATCCACATTGACGTTTTTATCATATTCACACAACCAATCTATCATATTCACAAAAACGTCAATGTGGATGGGGGGTGAGAGAGCAATGAAATCACTACCTCTTAAAAGCTTCAACTACGATTACCCTACCAATTGAAGGAGGTGATAACTAGGCTTTAGATGGAATTTTGATTTTATCTCCAAGTTTGCATCCACCTGTAGTTGCTACCGGACAATCTATAAGGGTCTTGTCAGCATTGAAGCACTGTCGGATATCTCTAAGAACAAAGACCTTTTGTCGCTTCATACAGCAAATAGTGGGTCTCTTCATTAACAGCTAAAGAATCCCTAACATCCTTGACTTTATAAGTTTTTCATCATCTGGATGTATATCTAAAGTAAAAAAAAAACATAAACAAAATAATCTTTAGTTAAAAAAGAAAAACACACAAAATATTTTGTTCTTCTTCATATTTATTTCCTCAATTTTTTTCTATCCAATATAAATACTTTTGAACAAGATTCTTTTTCAATCAAACAATAAATATCATTATCACGAGTCACTATACTACCTTTCTAAAAAGTTATTTTATAATAAGTTAATAAATCAAAACACAAAATACACAAACAGTATCAATGTCCCATGTGTTGGTGTAAATTTACTAAAAAAGTTATTTAGTAATAGTTTAATGAAATATGAGTTTGTTTTTGTATTGTAGGATTCATAAAAGATGAAAACCAAGAACAATCCTTCCGAATGAGCAATGACACAAAACAATTAATTTCTAATTCTCCAATTTGTTCTAGACTCATATTTTTTACTTAATTTATTAATATAGCAAAAAGATTCAAACATGAAAAAATATTGCAAATGCGCGTATCTATATGCCATAAACTAGTAGGAACAAAAAAAATGCCTAAACACCTCAACTAAGAACATATACTTATGCCCAATGTACATAAAGTATATCAATAAAACTTCATGATATTATTGAGAGGTTTCTCGTAGCATGCTCTAGCTCTGTCTTCCAATTCTCCCATGCATCCAAGAACCCGGTCACAACTTTTTCGGTCCTTTTAAGTACTTGAAGCAAGGCTTGCCACTTTTGTGTCTCCATTTCTTGGAGGTTCTCCCGGCCACGGTGGTATGGCCCAATGGATATAACACAGGGTACGTAAAGTTCTTCATCATTTGAAGCCTTGAGGTTTTCTAGTATCGAGTAGATGCAAACCTTATCCCACCATTGTGATTGCTTTCTTACACGGGCAGCCTCGAGCTTCTCTCTGATCGTCTTTACGGAAGGAGCCTTGGGTGAGGATGATGAGTTTGCCAGCTCTATCGACATAATAAGATTGGAATTTAACAAGAGAATGATGGAAGAAAGAAAGAGGAAGTTTAACGAGCTAACGATGAAAGAAAAAAAGAGGATGTTTATCAAGAGAACGATATGAGAAAAATAGACTTCTTGTATGTATACATCGATCGTTCCGCTATACAACACGTATATATATAGAGAAATGTACAGAGAGTTTGGGCGGGACTGAAGTTGAAGAAAATTTTGAAAGAAAGGAAACTGTAGAGAAGGAGAAAGAAGCGGAGAAAATTAAGAAGTTTAACTTCTTTAATTAGTTTGACCGGTACTGAGTTTCTGTCAAGTTTCTTTGTGGGTTGGTTGTGTGTGCTGTGGGTGTGTTGTGTGGGTTGGAAAAAGAAAGTATTGAGAAAAGGTTATGGAGGAAGGAGAAAGGATTAGGAAGTTTTGACAAGGAGGGGACCGTGTGTATATGGTTGGGCATGTGCTCAACCTATTTTCATCCATCATATTGTATTTTACTTTTTAGTGATTTTATTTATTTAGTTTTTGGTTTTGTAAAATAAAAAACATTCAAATAATTATAAAGGGTATAATTGACATTTACAATTAGGATTTTAATAATTATTCTACCAATAACTTCTCTACATATACAACGTGGAGATTACGGAAGTAATTAGGATTTTAATAATTATTCCATCAATAATTTTCCTAAATATAAGACATGCACATTGTGGAAGTTTCTATCTCACAACCATTAATGTTATATTATGTCAAACGATTTTTTGTATTTGTTATTTTTAAGTGAAGTAGGTTGCTTAAAATGTGGGATCTTTATTAGAATTGACACGTTTTCTTTTCAAATTAGATATTTAACTAAAATGATACAATTTTCAAAATACAAATGTAGATTTTAATTAATTCGTCATTTAGGTAAAAGTGTAGATATTTAGGTAAAATGATAGATTTTTCAAAATAAAGATGTATATTTGTTTGATAGAAGTGTATATTTTTAGTATTTTCTCATCCAAGTAAAAGTGTAGATATTTAGATAAAATGATAGTTTTTCCAAAACGAATGTGTAGATTTGTTTAATAGAAGTGTAGATATTTAGAAATCCATCATTAAAGTAAATGTGTAGATATTTAAGTAAAATGATAAATTTTATAAAACTAGATTTGTTTGATAAAAGTGTAGATTTTAAATTTGAACAATACAATTATAAAATGAAGAATTATTTTAGTGAGTAATAAATAAATACAACTAGACTTGGCATAACAGATTGGCGGGTCGGATTTCAATCAATCCTAATCCAACCCATTTAAAAATTATGAATTATAACCCAACCCATTAATTAATCGGATTAGGTTTCTCAATCTTAACCCAATCCATCAACCAACGGATCAACCCGCGGATCAACCCAATTAAGTAAAGAGATTGTCGTAAAAAAAATATAACAACAGGAGCATCCTGGAATATCTTTCGTTTAATAATAACCACTAAACTCCAAATGTAGCAAAGATTTGACACAATCAACCTTAAACAACAAACCAAATTCTGAAGCGAGACAAAAAAATTGAAGCTAATCCATTCAATCTAGCACCAGTATGTCTTCAAATCTGAAACAACTTCTTAGCAAAGTGCATCTTCTTATCCAGTCTTGCCCAAAATGCATCGCTAGTCCTCTACTATTTCTAGCATATCTTCGTTATTCTCTAACTTTACTTTTTCATCTACATAATGACCATCTTCCATTACTGTCAACACAAAGATACATGTGACATAAGCAAATGATATAACTTACAATATAAAATTTAATATGGAAGAACTTAACAACATATACATTTCTCTCCAAACAACCAATCCTTTGTACATCCCTATAGATAGTCCAATAAGGCTAGGTGTGGGAGAAAACATATCGGTTTACATCCCCATATATAGTGCAAGGAAGTGAGAGAATGCCTAGGTAATTTAGAGGAGTTAGAAATAATTTAGGGAAGTTGGAAAATTTAATCTAGTGGAGATTGTTTCAAAACGGAAGGTAATTTAAATTAACCGGTCTAAAGATTTAATGAGGTGTAATAAGTCATTGGAAGGTAGACCATGGAAATCTAAAGGTCATTATGACAATTAAGGCATTAAGGGGATCTAATTCAGTAACGGCAATAAGTGATAGTAATTATCTTTGAATATTGAATCTCAAGTCTTATGTGATAGTGATGAGTTTTGTAAAATTTGAAAAGGGATGCCAAATTTTAAAAGATGACTTCAAGGTCTTAATGACAATTTGTGTGTTAAGGAATTAAAGAGGGTTTGATTGGGTAAAAGGGATAGAAAACTTTGAATATTGAACTTCCTGGATTAATTAAGAGAGAGAAGGTGTTTGAAAACAATAAAAAGAGCACCGAAGGTCAAAATATGACTTGAACGCCATTAATGACAATTTTGTGCTTTAAGGGATTAGTGAGGATTTTATCATGTAAATATTAAATGCTGAGTGGAAAGTATGTCTAAATCGATTCTCTAAACTTAATTAAGAGTATAAAAGTCTTGCCAGCACATAGAATAACCACTAAAATTTAATGACACAAATATACTTTTGTGTTTTAAAGGTAAAATATCGTCTTTAAGATGAGGTAACCGGTATATTATATATGTTTTATATATTTTCGGTTTTCGGTTAACCAAACTTTTCACACATATAACCAAAAACCAAACCGAAATAATTTCGGCTATAACCGAAAAACCGAATTATAAAATCGGTTAAAATTTTCGGTTAAAAATAACCAAAATAATTTCAGTTTTAGGGTTAACCAAATTAACCTAACCTGATGGACAACCCTACTGTTTTTAATTGAGGAAGAAGAAGAGGCGAACAGCCATAATTTGATATCTCGTGACGAGTCGCAGTCTCGCAACAACTGAAATTTTTTCTGAGAGATGACTTGCTTTTTCTTTTTGAGAATATAAAAGATTGCCGACATATGTGGTTGGGACTTGAAAAATGAAATTAGCTTAAACATTGGTGCAACTTGAACATCTCAAAAAGTAATCCCATCTATTAGTCCCTCTCTCATTGACCGACCGTCTTTTTAACGTATTTTTTTACTCCAATATTTAGCATATAAAATAAAATAATTTTATAAAACTAAATTTTAAAATATATAATTTATCATATAAAGAATCATCTACAAAACTTATATTTTAACACAAATAATGAACAAGAGAATTACTTCAGGGAGACTATTAACTATTAAGTTAAAAATCTGTTACTTAATTTACCTTTAATTACGGGCTTTTAACCGCCCTTCACCCCTCAATAAATACTTTCAATAAAACAATTATTACCTACTAACTCTTTATTTCTCCTCCTCAATTATAAATATCATCTTCCTAAAAGAGGCAATACTACTAAAATGCATAAGCATAATTTTGTGTATTTCAAAATTTTGTTTTCAGTGAAACACTTAGGCTTAGTTGGGCGGTTTTGGGGTATACATGTGGCATTTTTTAGTTTGGCACACTGTTAAACAACAGTTTTCAAAACAACCACAAAATACCAGCACAAAACAACCACAAAACAGCCAGTAGTTTTTATACTGCAAAGAAAATGAATACCGTAAATTTGTAAAATTACCGTAATGAAGAGAATGAATATTGTGCATGTTATTGTTTACAAGTTAGGGTTGTGAAATTGTAAAGATTGATGTGAATAAACTAACTAATTATAAAAAATTCACTTATTATTTGTTTTATACAAATGTCATTGAGTAGTAGTTTTTACAAATTATTTACCAACGCCACATTGTCATGGTAGTATTTCATTTTATTAAAAATAAGGTATAAAATCTGAAATTTAATTATATGTACATATAGCAATATATAGACCATATTTTTTAATAACTAAATTGTTTATTTTTTGTATGATGTAAACATTAATAAAGTTCACTAATTAATTATTATATTTTCCTTGTTATCCATTGATATAATGTGGTTGATAGTGGCGAAGTTATTTGTATAGACCTTAATATAAATGTTAACAAAAATTGATTGTAGTAAAAATTTGTTGTCTTCCTAATTAATAAATTATATATACATTAATATGTATATTTGGTAGTAGTTTCTTTATTTAGAATTTAACAATAAATTATTTTAAAATGTAATATAAAATTGTAATTGTATCACAGAAATTAGTAAACGCACGACACGTAACTAACTTTACTAACTTATTTAAAACGTTGGACGAAACAACCACACTGTCAAACAACAGTTTTCAAAACCGCGACAGATATGTCAACACAAAACAACCAGTAAAACGCCGCAAAACAAATAACCAAAACAACCAGAGCAAAACAAGCACAAAAAAACCATACTGAACAGAGGGTTACCTTACTAATACAAAAACTCAATTTTTTTTTAAAAAAAAACTAAACTTCATTCATTTATTCAATAAGATAGTAAAAAGTAATAAATTCAATACAAATATCACTTGAGTAGACAACTAGGCATGGTTGTAAAAAAAGTTACGATACCGTAGTTTATACGTATTGCCCCTTTTGCAATGAAACGTATCGACACGGTCGTATGAAATCCGTCTCACCGAACACTCCATCCTGTAGTGGCATACAACCGTATTATCATCCGTGTTTTCGTATTTAGCGTATATTTAAAGAATACAATATAAACTATTGAAGACAACAATTTAGACACAAGCAAAAAGAAGACTAATCTTTCTATTAAATCTCTAAATGAAAATAACATTGTCCTTATATAAGGTTATATCTTATAAAAATGATGATATAAGCACCACCACTATTAGTTGAATATTTGTGAGGGCAAAATTATAATATACCAATAACTATTTTATCCTACTATTTTTTGTTTTTTCACTTAGCAATAGCATGGCTTTTCTTAATTTCACTTATATAACTTATCTTATAGTTTCATAAGGTTACAACTTTATAATATATAAATATACAATTTAAAAGGATTAATAATAAAATACAAATATTATATACAGAATGAAACATATGTCACATTTTAAATATTAATTATAAATTTTTATTATTTAAATATTAATATTTCATCCATATTGGATATTCGCTTCATCCGCATCTATACTTCCATATGACTCTCGGTAGCCCGTGTTGAATTCATATACCGTTTTTTACCACCTTGTGGGGGGCACTGTATTATTCCTTGGGAACGGATTCAGTCCTGAACATAACTGTTTCCCTGAATGTCATGGATAAGCTTTTCTTAATTATTTATAGTTTTTAAATAATTCATTATAGTAATTAGTCCTTATTTTGTGGCAACTCCCGTAAACTTATTTTGTAAAATATACTCATATTAATTTGGTAACTTTCTGAAGATGTTTTTGAAAAATTTAACTATTAATGTTAGATACTTTTTTATTTCTCTTCCCCATTTCTTTAAACTACTCTCCATAATTATGGTGTACGTTTTATTTAAAGATTATTATTACTACATTCATGGGATTATATATTTTATTGAATAATATTTCCTTAGTTAACTTAATTTAACAAATGTATCTTAAAAAAATTCATCCGACTTGAATTTATAGAACTATGTACATATTTTATTAAAATACAATTTTTATTTAACTAAATACATTTTATAATAATTAATTACTATATTTATGCAAGTAATATATCTTTTGATATTTACTTATATTTTTTATTTTTTACTACATTTTTTTAAACTATCATCATCAGTAAATCAATGTATATATTATATTTGAATAATATTTACTTATTCAAAGTAAATAAACATGAGATTTCTAATTTCTATGTTTTATGTAACTTATCTATATTAATTGCTGTATTAGATTCAAGCTGATTTACGAGTACTTACTTCACTATAGGAAGGTTGTAATTTAACCAAATGATGGCATTTGTACAATGTATATATTGAACAAGTATATGTTGAGCAGGTGCTAGGTGTTTCATTAGAAAGTTCGTGGTGTTTGGTTATACTGATGTTGGTGTATTATATCACATGTGCCAAAAAAGATTACCAATGTTTATACGAATTGATTTGTTAACAATAGCATGTCTGGTTTATACATAGGTACATACTGAACATGTGCTAGGTGTTTCGTTTATGAATTTGTGGTCATTGGCTATGCTCATAACGGTGTTCATGCATAGGTACAAATTGTACAAGTGCTAGGTGTTTCATTAAGGGATTTATGATGTTTGGGTATATTATTGTTGGTGTATTATATATTGTGAGCTATAAAAGAATACCAATGTCTTTAAGAATGTAATATGTACCAACATCGTGTAAGTTTATACAAAGGTGCACATTTCACATGTGTTAGGTGTTTCATGAAGGAAATTATAATGTTTGGCACTAACTCGGCACCCTAGGAACATAATGTTGACACTAACTCGACCAATTTTAGGGGTACTTAATTGATTTTACACAGGTATTCTATTGATAGTAACTTGGTACCTTGTTCGTACACATTTGGTATGTCATCAACTTTAGTTGCTAATAATGGTCATGTGTCAATGTTTTTTAAAAGAAAATGGTTAAGGTATTTTAAGTGCAATGTGTAGGTATTTTGCTTTGGGGTAAGAGGTATTACATTCTGATTGTTAATGCAACTGACTTTTTTGTTAATGGACAGTGTTGCAGTATCATTTATAATATGTGGTACTTTGATGAATTTGCACTGGTATTATACTGACGGTAACCTGGTACTTTTTTCAAATACATTTGGTATGTTTTCAACCTATGTTGTGAATAATTATCATTAGTCAATGGTGTATTTTAAAATTGGTTAAGGTATTGAAAGTGTAATGTGTAGGTATTTTGCTTCGTGGTAACAGCTATTACATTCTTATGGTTAGTGCAATCCATTTTTTTGTTCTTAATTAACAATGTTTCCGGTATATCATCAACTTATGTCGCTAATAATTATCAATTGTCAATGGAGTATTAAAAAATCGGTTAAGGTATTTTAAATGCAATTAAGGTATTTTAAATGCAATGCATATGTATTTTGTTTTGGGACAAGAGGTATTACATTTTGATGATTGACAGTGCCTTCCAGTATCACTTTTTTATGGTACTTGTAGATTTCACACTGGTATTATACCGGGTACTTTGTTCAACAATATGATATCTCATCATTTCAGTTTTAATAACTATCATTTGTCAATGGTGTTTTTTTAACAGGTAAAGGTATTTAAAATGTAATACGTAGGTATTATGCTTTGGGGCGAGAGGTATTACATTATGATGATTAATGAATGAAATATTTTTTTGTCTTAATTCATAATGTAAACTAACATACAGCGAATCTTTTCTTCTATCCCAAAAAACATGTATTGCCCTTTACTCCTCTCTCTCATCATCTACAAATATCCTCGTCCTAGCGTCTCTACTCATCCCTTTCCACACCGTGTGCTTTTGTGTCAATCCTCCGATAACTGAGATCGATCCATGGCTGCAAAGATGGAACCAAACAGTACAATTAATCCAAGAGACCACATATAAAAGATTAGGATATACAAATACTGGATTGATGCTAGTGCCACTAACCCGGTGAGTAAATTTGTCTTGGATTCAGCCTCGTCTTACGTCTGGTGTGCGAGATGCAGCGGTTTCAGCCATAATCTTGACAGAGGCAGAGACACATGAGGATAATGAAGAGAGGCGCAGAGCATAATGGTTCACCGGTTAGGGTTGCAAATTGATGACGGTGAATTTTACCCTGAATTCAGTCTCATATTCCATCTGGTGCACGAAAGATAGCAGTTCCAGCAATTAATCTCCGTAGAGGCGGAGACACATGAGGATGAGCGAAGAAGGGAGAGCGGAGGAGAAGAACGTGAGGCAGCGCGCATCATCATGCATATGAAAGAGAGAACAGAGCGTGAGAGATTAAAAAGAATTAGAGGTATTTGTGTACAGTGGGAATGAAAACTGTACACATATTGTATGGTACAAAAAGCTAAATTTAGAGAGTAGAGTATACTCATATTTTTATGTATTCTAATTTAATGGCTATAATTGAATCAAGAACATTCAGGGACATTTGTATCTCCATTTGTATGTTCGTTATATGTTGCAGATTAGCCGATGCCTACGCTAGTTACTAAGAGATAACGGAAGAAGCTATTGCACAATACAACAACCTCGAGAGCTAACCTGCAAGCTGCCTTGTTTGAGAGACTACAGCCACGCACGATTACTCAGGTGAAGGAAACATCAGAGAGAAGAAAGAGAGTGACAGAGAGAGGGGAGACTGATAATACGTTTCATGATGTTATTCCTTTTGTGTTGTAAAGCTTTATACATGTATTGGTTGCAACCGAAATCAGAAAGAATGTACAGAAAAAACAAATGTAACAGATTTGTTTATGAAATGCAATTGTGGTCCCATTATTTCTGTTATTCACATTCCCTATAACACTTCTTCCCCCCCAACCTTGTCCTCAAGGTTGGAAATGAGGAACTTTGAATGAGATCATGGTAGTATTCCCACGTAGCACCCTCCTCTGGTAAATCAGACCACTTGACCAACACCAATGTCGCTGCTTTCCCTTGTCTGTTCACCATCTTCTTGTCCAGGATTTGCTCAGGCTCATGTAGTATCACATCAGAAACAGAAGGTGGGAGTTGAGATGTAGAAGTAGCAGTACCCACATGGCGTTTTAACTGAGATAATACATGAAATACTGGATGTACAGTTGAAGAACTTGGTAAATCCAGCTTATAAGCCCTGCTGCCACACTTGTCAAGAATTCGATATGGGCCGAAATACTTAGGAGAAAGTTTCTGATTGCTTCGCATTACTACTGACTGTTGACGATAGAGCTGGAGCTTAACATAAACCATGTCTCCCACTTCAAAGGATCTCTCTAATCTATGTTTATTTGCTTGCTGTTCCATGCGGTGCTGTGCACGCATCAGATGGAACTTAAGCAACTGAATCATGTTTTCTCTGTCCTGCAAACATTTATCCACCACAGCTACTTTGGTTTCTCCAGGTAGATAGGGAAGATGTTGAGGAGGTTTGCCCATAAACTGCTTCAAATGGGGTCATTTGAATTGCAGTATGAAAATTAGTGTTGTACCAGAATTCGGCCAAGGGAATGTATTTGCTCCACAAATGAGGTCTGTCAGAACACATACCTGAGATATGTTTCTAATCCCCTATTAACAACTTCAGTTTGCCCATCAGTTTGTGGGTGATAAGCTGAAGAGTAATTCAAATCAACCCCTTCAGCTGAAAACAATGCCTTCCAAAATTCACTTAGAAAAATAGAATCTCTGTCACTTGTGATAGACCTAGGAAACCCGTGCAACTTAAACACATTATCCAAGTACGCTTGTGCAACAGAAGCGGTTGTATAAGGGTGTTTAAGTGCAATGAAGTGAGCAGCTTTGCTCAATCGATCCACAACAACAAGAATTACCGATTTACCAAATGAAAGGGGCAACAAATCTATGAAATCCATAGAAACATCCTGCCAGATTGCATCAGGTATAGGCAAAGGTTGTAAAAGACCAGGATAAGCTGAGGCATCATATTTACATCTTTGGCACTGATCACATGCTCGAATAAATGCTTGTATATCTTTATTCATACATTTCCAATAAAATAGTGCCTTTGTTCGTTGATAAGTGGCATCCCTTCCTGAATGACCACCCAAACTTGATGAGTGCATCCATGCTAATACCAGGTCACGCAGATTAGAAACATTAGAAAGCACCAGTTTGTTCTTTCTTCTCAACAGACCTGCATGCCAGGAAAAATGCTTGTGGTTGTTTTTATCTTCCTGTAAATCTGTAATAATAGATGCGGTGAAAGGATCCAAGTGATAAGCATCCTTAATTTGTTGTAACAGATCACTAGTTACCACAGAAAGCGCCATGTTCAAAATTTCAGATCCCTCCATTCGAGACAACGCATCCGCCACCAGATTTTCTTTCCCTTGCTTATACTCTATTTCATAATCAAATTCCAAAAGTTTCGGCAACCATTGTTGCTGAATCGGTGTATTTAAACGTTGCTCCAGTAGGTATTTGAGACTGCGCTGGTTTGTTCGAATGGTGAAATGGGATGAAAGGAGGTAATGACGCCATTTGGCACAACAAAAACTACAGCTAGCAATTCTTTTTCATAAATCGATAGCTGCAATTGCTTCCCTTGCAGGTGGCGACTTATGAAAGCCAAGGGATGTCCATCCTGCATTAACACTGCTCCAATGCCGTTTCCACAAGCATCCGTTTCCACAACAAACGGTCTCTCAAATCGCGGAAGAGCTAGAACTGGAGCATCACATAACACTTTTTTAAGCTGCTCAAATGCCTCCTGTGCCTCCTGATTCCAACTGAAAGCATCTTTCTTAGTTAGTAGGGTTAGAGGTCGAGCAATTGATCCAAAGTTTCGGATGAATCGTCGATAATAACCTGCTAACCCTAAAAACCCACGTAGCTGTTTCACAGTCCTCGGTACAGGCCAAGTAGCAACTGCGTGAACCTTCTTTGGATCTATAGCAATACCCTCAGCAGAAATAAAGTGGCCCAAATACTCCACTTTCTTAGTTGCGAATGAACATTTACTCATCTTAGCATAAAGTTGATGTTCCCTCATCAACTGAAATACTAGACTAAGATGATAAACATGGTCTTCCAGTGTTCTGTTGTAGATGAGAATATCATCAAAAAAAAATCAGAACAAATTTACGCAGATAATCTCTGAACACGGAATTCATAAGGCCTTGGAATGTAGCAGGCGCATTTGTGAGGCCAAAAGGCATCACCAAGTATTCATAATGACCTGTATGAGTCTTGAAAGCTGTCTTGTGCACCTCCTCAGGTTCCATTCGAACTTGGTGGTAACCAGCTCTAAGATCGATTTTGGAGTAATATTGTGAACCACCTAGCTCATCCATCAAGTCTTCTATCAAAGGGATGGGAAAACGATCCTTGACAGTCATGCTGTTTAGCTTTCGATAATCCACACATAACCTCCAAGAGCCATCTTTCTTTTTGACAAGAACAACTGGAGAGGCGTAAGGACTAGAGCTGGGTTGAATGGTACCTTGAGATAACATTTCTCTGATGATTTTGTCGATCTCATTCTTCTGGTGTAGAGCATATCTGTAGGGACGTTGATTAACTGGGTTAGAACCACTGACTAAGGGAATCTGGTGGTTATGCCCACTTCGAAATGGAGGAAGGGTAGTAGGTTCCTGAAAAATGTCCCCAAAATTGCTCATCAAGTCTTGTATTTCTGGAATAACATCCTCATTCTCAGAAGAAGTATTAGGTTGAATACTGTGATTTGATACATCGGCAGAACAGTCGTGGACACAGATCATGTAAGCTAGGGTGGAGTCGGCAGATTGAGATAATAAAGCCTTAGCTTTAATATCCTTGACAAAAGTGTTCTTGATCCCGTTAAGAACCAGCTTCCTCGAGCCCACCAGAAATTCCATAACGAGATTCTTGAAATCCCATGTGACAGGACCCAATTGCTCCAACCATTGGATTCCTAACACCATATCACAGCCTCCCAGGGGAATAACCAGAAAGTCAGCCACAAACTCGACGCCTTGAAAAGACCATCGAAATCCTTCCACCTTCCCTTCCACAGGTAAAGAGCTACCATCCGCCACCGTGACTTTGGTGTTGGACACAGGACGCAGACTGCAGCCCAGGCGCTCCGCCATGGACTTATCGATGAAATTATGTGTACTCCCCGAATCGATAAGGATATAGAGTAGTGTCTTGTTAAAAAATACCCTTGACCCTCATGGTGCGATAATCAGTCGTTCCCGCTAACGCACTAACTGAGATTTGCAGATCCTCCTCAGAAGTTCCACATTCTTGATCGAGAATTTCCTCCGTCTCATCCTCACACTCCAACATGTATAACTGCGCCTTTTTATGTTTCAAATAATGACCTGGTGTGAACGGCTCATCACAATAGTAACATAGGCCTTTGGCTCGCCTTTCACTCATCTACTCTGGAGTGAGAAATTTCCGCGGTACCAACTGCGTCTTGCCTTTATCAGTACCCAACTGAGATTCAGCCGCTTTTGGAGTTGGCAGCAAACCTTTCGAGAAGTTACCAGTAGTCGCCAGTCGAGTTCCTGACGAATTACTGCTCCAAGCTTTGCGCGGATGCGCTTTCTCATAAAGTCTACCCAACAATAGACATTGACGAATAGTCTTGGGTTGGAACATCCGCACATGCATCTGCGTATCGGTGCGAAGTCCCGCGAGGTAATTACTCACCAAATACTCTTCCGACAACGAAACTCTTGTACGAATAGCCTCAAATTGGTTATGATATTCATGAATTGTCTCCGTCTCTTGTAAGTTCTTGAGTTCAGCGATTGGATCATCGAGAACTTCTTCGAATCTTTCTTTCAGAAGATTTTTATAAATGTTCCAGTCGGTCAGAACCACAGGTGCCATCTCCGACTGAGCAACCGACTGATGCCACGATGTCGCCTGCGCATCGAAACGGATCAACGCCAATCCCACCTTAAGTTCATCTGGCGTGCGATCGATTGCGAAAAACTGCTCCACTTTAAACAACCATTCTTTGACCTTTTCTCCGCTGAATCTAGGGAAATCCAACTTAGCCAGACGAGTTACGCCCGAGTATGAATTCTTTCGACTGGATGATTCTTGAGGACTTTTGTCGCCAGAATTTTCCGTAGAAGCGACGGTGTGCAAACCCATCGCTTCAAAGAGATCCGCAATGCCTTTATCCAACTTGTTGTTCTGCTCCGCAATGCTCTTTTCCAGCCTTACGTTTTGTTCTGCCATTAATGCCTGAATTTGAGGGTGAAGCGAGGCTTCTAGGTCCTTGATGGCATCGCGAATGAGTTGAGCCGTACGAGTTTCCGCCATGGAGATAACAGGATCGCACAGAATCTGATACCAATTGTTGCAGATTAGCCGATGCCTACGCTAGTTACTAAGAGATAGAGGAAGAAGCTATTGCACAATACAACAACCTTGAGAGCTAACCTGCAAGCTGCCTTGTTTGAGAGACTACAGCCACGCACGATTACTCAGGTGAAGGAAACATCAGAGAGAAGGAAGAGAGTGACAGAGAGAGGGGAGACTGATAATACGTTTCATGATGTTATTCCTTTTGTGTTGTAAAGCTTTTATACATTGTATTGGTTGCAACAGAAATCAGAAAGAATGTAACAGAAACAACTAATGTAACAGATTTGTTATGAAATGCAATTGTGGTCCCATTATTTCTGTTATTCACATTCCCTACAACATTATATAGATATTATTCAGGAGCTAGTGGCCACCATCACTTGGATCACAACCTCGGCCCGATAGTAAATCTCATAATTGTCTGACACATGCAATGGAGATTGCGGGACCCATCATATCTCTCAACTTGCGTAACCGGCCAGCCCTAAAGTTCTAACAGGTGACAACGGTTATGTCGGGATTGACGTGTGACAAACCGTCATAGAACCCTTCTTTTTTGTGAACGACATAGAAATAGAATAGACTATAATCTCTCATCTTCATTTAAGGAGATAATCAAGCTTACAACAAGATTATACTTTAACAATCGTCATAATAGTGAACTTCCAACATATAAAAAAAACCCAAATCACAAAGCGAGAAAAAAATTCTATAGAAAGTGATCACGTACGTTGTGTGGAACTCAAAGATGCACATGGGATTACATGTAATAACAAATATTCCTGAAAGAAAGAAAGTCCTCCAAGGAAGAGATCAGCATTGGAATCCCCAAGTTGGTCCAGGAATAACGACTTCCTTATCACTGATCTCAACATCACCTCTAGCCATCCGGAAGTTTTCAATCATATTCAAAGTCACTCTAGAACAACCACTTATATACAAGACCTTGAGGCTATTACAACCATTTCTTATAGCCATTAGCCCATCATCACATATATTTTTACACCCATAAACAGCAAGCGTCACCAAAGAAGTACAATTTTCCCCAATGGCCAACCACCCTGAAAGCTCGATCTCATGGCACAAAGCCAAGTTCCATTCCTGCAACAAAGGACAACCTTTTGCAATCACTTCGATCGATTTATCCCCAACGCTTCTGCACTTTCTCATATTCAAAAACTTAAGTCTTCGTCCAAATCCTTCACCAATAGCTACAAAAAAATCCCCATACACAGACGAATTTTGGTTTGAAATGTCCAAATACTCCAACCCTCCTCCACTGAGCATACCCTCTATCCCTTTTGGATTCAGATTACAAGCATTGGCTTCTATACTTGTCAATGTTTGTGAACAGCCATCAAACCCAGTCCCTTTGACTTCCCAACAGCAGGGTACTCTCACTTGACAGAGCCGGTAGCAATTCTTCACAAGCTTGTTTACTCCATTGTCTGTGATATGTGAGCAACAAGACAAGTTAATGCCTTCAAGACCTGGGCAGTACTTGGATATACTCTCCAAGCCAGTATCTTTTACATTGCATCGGTATAAGCTTAGATAGTTGAGTGAAGGGCACCCTCCAACGAGTAAGGAAATCCACTATCAGTGATATTAAAACAACAATCCAAATTGAGCAATCTCAGGTTTGAGATGCAATGTTGGATGTCTTTTAAGTTTGAATCAGTTAGCACCGTGTATCCCCATAAGGAGAGTGAGGTCAGATTTGGGAAGCGGGTTAGCAGTCTGTGGAGTCGAGTGGGGCGAAAGTCAAGGTTTTGGTCTTGTTTCTGTAGGAGAGCTGAGGGACTTTCAACCGTAAAGATTGACGAGCTAGGTTTTGGATTTTAAGCAACTTGTGACAAGTTAAGCCTAATGCTTCACGTTCAGCTACACAATTTAGAGAGTTGAAAATTAAGGTGAGGCAATCAGTTGGAAGATCCATGATACTGGTGGTAAGACCAATCTCTGAAGAGGTGTTTATTGATGGAATCATCTGCTCCTTGTGATATGTAACACTCTATATTTCGATCAACGCAAAGTTAATTTGGATCTTGATCACTGACTACACCCGCATAGTGAAATGGTATCTGCATTGAGCAAAGTAAAGGTATAATTGAGGTGGATTCACATGATTTTATTAAGACAATGAATAAAGAAAGGGGTAAAAACTGGTAAGGAAAAGAGAGCTCAAAAGAAGCTGCTTTAACAAGATATAAATTGAGAATGACAAGCATTATCCTCAATTCATCTGCAACGTTTTGTAATAGCCATCAATTGCAACTCCACTTGATACATATAGCAGTCGATTTACTTTTCCTTTTTTTTTGTTGGCTTAATTACACGAGTGCAAGGGATTTTCGAATTGAGGGGAATATATTGATTGACTCACCTCTTCTTTTGGCGTGGCAGATCTCGGTCAACGGTTTTTTTTCGACTCCACTGGCTCCCGTTGAGAGAGAACGATGAAAAACGAGAACAGGGACAATATGGCGGGTACGCATGACTAGACACCGGGGCTTCATTCGTATATTCCAGTTTGACAGGTAAGAGAAGAGAGGGGCAGTATATTTCACTTTCAATAATTCAAAGTATTCACAATCTTTGCAAAATAGTTCTCTACATTTTTATACTTTATAAGCTTCAAAATCTCTGTATGCCAAAACAAAAGTCGAACTTTTATAAACATGAGTAATATTTGAAATTTAAATTAACATTTTTTAGGGATGATAATATATATATATATAAAGCACGACTTGTATCTTTCCTAATCTTTTCCCTAATACATAGGTAGGGTAGATCTGTCAAACGGATTATCCGTTCGGGTTTTTGGTCATACTTTTTCAGGTCAATATCCGTTCGAGTCATTAAACTTTCGGGTTATTTCGGGTTTGGGTCATTCGGGTTCGGGCCAAATCAGGTTCGAGTTGTAATAGTGTAAGATAGAAATTAGTTTCGGTTAGTTCGGGTCATGGTTAATATTTTTTGAAAAATTTATAAAATAAATACCTAATTTCTTAAGAATATACTACATATAGATTACACAAAAAATCAATACAATGCATATACTGAATTTCATATGGATATACTAAGTTTGAACCAAGTTTTTGTCATATTTACTTGGGTCAATCAGGTTTGGGACAATTTATGGTCACTATTATTTTATGTTATTCGAGTTTGGCTATTTTTTAATTACTATTTTTTCGGGTCATTTCGGATCCGAATCGTTTTCGGGTTATAAATTTTTCAAGTTATTTCAGGTTCGGATCATTTTGGGTTTTACCCAACGGATTTCGGATTTATTATATTTAAATATCTTCGAGTTTGATCAGGTTTCGGGTTCGGATAAAATAGGCGGATTTTCGGGTTGGGTCAAATTTTGACAGCTTTAAGCAAGGGGCAAGGATGGAATGTGCATGGCTAGATCAAATTCCACGAAAACTTGTTTTCGGAAAGTTTGTATGAAATGAAATGATTTTGATGCTTTTGCAAAAATCTTTTCCCTAATACTTGTAGTCGTTAGAAATTCACATCCATAACCCTTAAATAAATTGTTAGCTAAAACTAACTTTCTAACTTTTTTCCTCTATTTTTTTTTTTTGTCAAAAGAACGAAGGTCTAGCCTCATTTATTTAGAAACTGATGTTTGTTCCTCTTGTACAAGAGGTATTACATAGTTTGGAGGAACCTCAAAGACGTGGTTCCCACGGTCCCACTTCATACCCATCTTAGCAAGCAGATCCGCCACTTTGTTGCATTGTCTAGGTGTGTAGCTCACAGAATACCTCTCATTATATGAAAGCAAAGATTTACAGTGGTCTATTACAAGTTTTAAGGCATGATATTTAGGATATTCAGCAATCAATTCCACCAACTGTGAGGAATCTTAACATAAATGCACTTGGTTGAGTTGCATCGTTATTAACAGTCTCACTGCACACAGTAAAGCCATCGCTGCCGAGTATAATGCACTTTGTTTCCCAAATATCTCCACGAATCCCGTTATCCAGTTCCCCAAGTGATCTCGGCATACTCCTCCGGCTGTAGCCTTATCTGTCAACACATTAAAAGACCCATCAACATTGAATTTTAATCAGCCATAATCAGGAGGGGGGGGGGGGGTTTCCAAAAGTATACTTCCCTATCCATCACCACCCGGTTCTGTACCACTCCAATATCAGAAACTTCCATGGCTTGTGAATAGCTAGCCAGCTCAGCTTGTCTAGACCAAGTCTCCCTGTTCTGAAATAATGCTACAATAACAGTACGCAAGGGCAGAAACATTCTGCTTTCATTCTTAAAAATCTTCACATTTTGCCACTTCCACAAAGTAAAACATACAGTGGGAAAAACAGCTTTCCATCTATCATGGATCGTAAAACAATCAGCATTTGATAAATATTTTGTTAACCAATCTGATATTTTCAAGAATAAAACTTAAGCTTAGACGTAGAGAAGAGCAGCCTATCCCAAACCTTCCTTGCTATCGGCCAATCTCTGAGAATATGCAGGATTGTCTCCTCTTGGCTGCAAAAGTGACAAGCACAGTCAGCTGTAAAACCAAAACTAAACCGTCTTGAATTTGTCATGATTTTTCCCAGTGCTACTCTCCATATAAACACTTTCACCCTCTCCTGAACCCGCAGTTTCCAGATCTTACCGAAAGGAAAGGTAACACCACTTCCTTTCTGTTTTGAATCGTTGCTTTCAGTAAACAGTTTATAAGCTGATCTTACACTATAGTTTCCAGAGAGTTCCCCTTGCCATGTCAAAAAATCTGATTCACTATTAGGATAAATAACAACATTTAAGATTTTGTTCACTACAGATTTAGGAAACCTGCAAATTTATCTAAATTTCATCCTGTGTTACTAGACTAGTATGTAGATATTGTATCATCCATCCACTCATTGGGAACTTCCTTAACGGCTTATAAGAGTATACAAGGTTCAACCAGCCAGTAATCAGTCCAAAACCGTATAGTTTTACCATTATTGACTACCCATCTCGCACCCTTTTCGATTAGATCCGAGCAATTCTGTATACTCCTCCAGTTACTAGAGCATCTTTGTGTGTTTGGATAGGATATCTATGGATGAGAGTTTTTAAACTGAAACTACTTGGATATAGACTAGTTTCCATACAATCTTCCCAAAGCACGTCTGGTTCATTTCTCTCATTATTCGGAGCCCTAAACCCCCTTTTTCTTTAGGTTACAGATTTGGTCCCACCCTATATCATGCATTTTCCTCTTACCCGCATCTTGTCCCCAGATAAAGTTTCTGCTCATCCGGTCAATTTCGTCACAAACTAAAACAGGCATGATTTGACACTGCATACTATGAATTGGTATCGAAGACACCACACTTTTAACCAAGCAACTACGACCAGCCAAAGAGAGGGTTTTTTGTTTCCACCCAGCTAGCCTACTTCTAACCTTGTCAAGGATTTGATTACTAGATTTATTATCATTCCTCCCTTGCCTCAAAAAGACACCCAAATATTTTCCAAAACTTCTAGTATAAGGCATACCAGCCTCTAGACTCAGCACTCTACCCTTTTCATCGCTCACATTCCTAGAGACTAAAAGTTTTGACTTTTCAAAACTAATAACAAGACCAGAAGCATTTCAGAAATCTTCTAAACACGCATGCATCAGGATAACTTGCCTTAGGATTAGCTCTACCAAACAAGACTAAATCATCAGCAAAAAAACATGTGAAACAAGAGTATTTTTCCTGCTTAGGATTAGCTCTACTATGACATTCCCTCCATATTCAAATCTCACTATTCCCGCAAACGTAAGGATTTTTTTAAGGGAATGCCAGAAAGTTTTATTGATATACTTTATTTACATTGGGCATAAGTATATGTTCTTAGTTGAGATGTTAGGCGTTTTTTTTACCTACTCATTTGTGGCATATAGATAGCAATATTTTTTCATGTTCAAATCTTTTTGATATATTAATAAATTAAGTAAAAAAGATGAGTCTAGGACAAATTGAAGAATTAGAGATTATTTGTTTTCGTGTCGTTGCTCATTCGGAAGACTATTCTTGGTTTGCATCTTTTATAAATCTTACAATACAAAAACAAAATTGTATTTCATTAAATTATTACTAATTAATTTTTTTAGAAAATTAACCCAACAACCATGGGACATTGATACTCATTCATGTTTGTGTATTTGTGTGTTTGATTTATTAACTTATTATAAAATAATTTTTAGAAAGGTAGTTTAGTGACTCCTGGATAATCATATTTATTGCTTGATTGAAAATGAATCTTGTTCAAGAGTATTTATATTAGATAGAAAACAGTTGAGAAAATAAATATGATGAAGAACAAAATAGTTTGTGGGTTCGACTACCAAAATTTTATGCTTTTTTGTTATGATATAGGTGAGGGTTAAGTTATGGCAGTAAATGTTAACCAAAGGGTTTTATAGCAAAAGAAAGTTAAATCATGGAATATATTTAAAATAATAATTAAATAATTTTTAATTACTTAATATTCCACATGTCAAGATATAAATGTACACATAGGAAGGGTACTATACCCCTTCTAAATTGAGGGTGTGTCCAAGATTCAATATATACATATATATATATATATATATATATATATATCTATATATATATATTTCATTGTATGATTGAGAGGTGTGTGTGAGCAGTCTTCTTGATCATTCACATCCATTTGGAAGTTGATTGTACATTTTTTCTACAGGTTAAATTTACAATCTCTATTAGCTTTACCAACTAGATTTTTTTTATCAGTTATAGTTGAATGCTAAACTATGCTTTCTTTGCGATTTTTGTTAATGAGGCCAATTGTGAGAATAGATGGCATAAGATGTCTGTGTCATGGTAAGAAAGATCATGAAGACACCAGCCATGAAGGATATGATAGCCTAGGAATTATTGAAATATTGTTACTTCAAAATTTCCCTCCAAACATTACGTACACCTATGCTTATAATATGCATTAATTGCTATTATCAAAGGGCAAAGATAAGTGTCTGAATCATATGAAACGGATCCCTCACAAGACAAGTCCACCTGTTTTGCTGCTTCATCATCACTCCCATAAATGTGATCAATAAGTCACTTTTCTTGACAATTTCATTTATTCTACTACTGAAGAGAACAAATATTTCGGTCGCTTTTCTTTGATATAAACTAAGAAAACAATAATGTGTGCTTCCCTCTTCAATAATATGCAAATTGCCCTAAAAATCCATAATGTTGTAGTGGTCGAAGTGCCGGAGTGCGACACTACGTGGATGGGGCGATGGTGGCTCTCGTCAAGCAAGAGATGGTAGAAGGGCAATGACCAAGAGGTGGTGGTAGGCGGTTCTTGTCAAATGTCAACCAAGAGGTGGTGGAGGGGCGACGAGCAATAGGTTGTGGGTGGTTCTCGTCGATTGCAGAGGAGAAGTGAGCAGTGGGTGTTGAGAGAGGTTGAAGAAAGAGAAAGGAAAGAGTACTCATTACATGTGAATTTCACGGAAAATATTGTAATAAATACTTTAAATTATTGCTATGGCTTGAACCGTATGCCTACGATTACAGTTCATCTTATAACTATAATTTAAGTATCTTTAATATAAATTCTGTGGGGACAAAAAATATGGCTTTTGTTGAGTTTCAAACTTGAGACGTTGGGAAATGACTCATGAGTCCGTCAATAAGCCATGAAACTCATACTTTGTAAAATTGACACTAATATGTATATATAACGTTATCAAAAATAATTTTAAAATGTAATCGTGCATCTTTTATAAATCTTACAATATAAAAACAAACTCGTACTTCATTAAACTATTACTAAATAATTTTTTAGTAACTTAAGCTAACAACCATTGGACATTGAAACTCATTCATGTTTGTGTATTTGTGTGTTTGATTTATTCACTTATTATAAAATAATTTTTTAGAAAGGTAGTCTAGTGACTCGTGATAATGATATTTATTTGATTGAAAAGAATCTTGTTCAAAAGTATTTATATTGGATAGAAAAAATTAAGGAAATAAATATGAAGAAGAACAAAATAGTTTGGTGGGTTCAACTACCAAAATTTTATTCTTTTTGTTATAATAGAGGTGAGGGGTTAAGTCATTACAGTTAATGTTAACCAGAGGGTTTTATAGCAATAAACAGTCAAATCATGGAGTATATTTTAAATAATAATTAATTAATTTATAATTACTTTATATTCCACATGTCAAGATATAAAATGTACTCATAAGAAGGGTACTACACCCCCTCTAAACTGAGAGTGTGTCCAAGAATTCACACATATATACATATACTCCCTCTGTCCCCCATTGACCTTCCCCTTTACTATTTGGGTATGTCGTTTGACTTCAATATTTAACATGTAAAATAACATAATTTTATAAATCTAAGTATTACAATGGAATCCTTATATGAAAAACTATATGTTGTAGAAATTTGTTTTATAAAATTATTTTATCTTATATGTTTAATATTGAAGTGAAAAAACGTGCCAAAAAGCAAACAGGAAGGTCAATTAGGAACGAAGGTAGTATATATTTCATCGTATGATTGAGAGGTGTGTGTGAGCAGTCCTCTCGATCACATTTTGATTCACATCCATTTGGCTGAGATGCACTGGTACGCCATTTGAGCAACGTTCCGTGTACCACAAACATTCCCGGTACGTGGATATGCCAAAAACGTCCGGGGACGTGATGTTCCAATTTTTTTAAGTGTCATCCTAAGCCCTAAAATAACTAGTTATGTGATAAAATCTTTGAAAAATCTGAACTACTTTGTATATAGAAGGCAAATGATATGTATGTTTTTTTATTTTTTATAAACTGCACCCACAATTATTATTATTTGATATATCACCATGGAAACTTTTTTAATACTAAAGAGAAGAGAAGAATAAAAGCATTTAAAATGTAAAGGTTGGAATTATTTTCTATATAGAATAAGGAATAATATTTATGGTTGTTTATGTTAGTATTTTGTTATTTTTATATAATTTTTTTATTCAAATTTGAATATATATTAGACTTACTTTAGTTGTATTTAACATATCTATACATATTTCATTTGCAGTCCCCACGTTTTTAACATTTTAATAATTAACGTTTTCCCGTACCCGTATTCGTACCTGTCCCCGTACGCGTACCCGTACTTGTGCAACCTAGGCCTTGTCAAACAGGGCAGAAGCCCTGCTCAAACTACGAGATAACAGCGAGGCCCTGAAAGATTGCGAACAAGCTCTACAAATCGAGAGCGGACACGTTAAGACATTAATCTGCAAAGGCAAGATCTTACTCGGTCTGAACAGGTACTCTTCAGCTCTAGAATGTTTCCAGAAAGCGTTACTTGATCAGAACTCCTTGAGTGGGGGTCTAGGTTGCACAGGTACGGGTACGCGTACGGGGACGGGTACGGATACAGGTACGAGAACAAAACATTAATTATAAAATTTTAAAAACACGGGGACGACAAATGAAATATGTATAGATATGTTAAATACAACTAAAGTAAGTCTAATATATAATCGAATTTGAATAAAAAATACTAACATAAAAAACCATAAATATTATTCCTCATTCTATATAGAAAATAATTCCAACCTTTACATTTTAAATGTTTTTATTCTTCTCTTCTCTAAAAGTTTCCATAGTGATATATCAAATAATAATAATTGTGGGTGCAGTTGATAAAAGTAAAAAACATACATATCATTTGCCTTCTATATACAAATTAATTTAGATTTTCAAAGATTTTATCACATAACTAGTTATTTTAGGGCTTAGGATGACACTTAAAAAAAAATTGGAACATCATACCCACGTACCGGGAACGTTTGTGGTACGCGGGACGTTGCTCAAATGGCGTACCAGTGCATCTCAGCCATTTGGAAGCTGGTTGCACATTTTTTCTACAGGGTTGAATAGATACAATCTCTAAAAAAATGTACAACCAACTTCCAAATGGATGTGAATCAATATGTGATCGAGAGGACTGCTCACACACACCTCTCCATCGTATGATGAAATATATATGTGTACATATGTGAATTTTGGACATACCCTCAATTTAGAGGGGGTATGGTACCTTTCTTATGTACATTTTGTATCTTGACATGTGGAATATTAAGTAATTGAAATTTTTTAATTATTATTATTTTAAATATACTCCATGATTTACTTGTTGTAGCTATAAAACCCTTTGGTTAACATTAACCGTAATAACTTAACCCCTCATCTCTATCATTAAAAAAATATAAAATTTCGGTATTCGAACCCACCAAACTATTTTGTTATTCTTCATATTTATTTCCTCAATTTTTTTCTATCCAATATAAATACTTTTGAACAAGATTCTTTTCAATCAAACAATAAATATCATTATCACGAGTCACTAGACTACCTTTCTAAAAAGTTATTTATAATAAGTTAATAAATCAAACACACAAATACAAACAGTATCAATGTCCCATGGTTGTTGGGTAAATTTACTAAAAAAGTTATTTAGTAATAGTTTAATGAAATATGAGTTTGTTTTTGTATTGTAGGATTTATAAAAGATGAAAACCAAGAACAGTCCTTCCGAATGAGCAATGGCAGAGAAAACAATTAATCTCTAATTCTCCAATTTGTTCTAGACTCATAGTTTTTACTTAATTTATTAATATAGCAAAAAGATTCAAACATGAAAAAATATTGCAAATGTGCGTATCTATATGCCATAAACCAGAAGGGACAAAAAAGGCCTAAACATCTCACCTAAGAACATATACTTATGCCCAATGTAAATAAAGTATATCAATAAAACTTCATGATATTATTGAGAGGTTTCTCGTAGCATGCTCTAGCTCTGTCTTCCAATTCTCCCATGGCATCCAAGAACCCGGTCACAACTTTTCTCGTCCTTTTGAGAACTTGAAGCAAGGCTTGCCACTTGTGTGTCTCCATTTCTTGGAGGTTCTCCCGGCCACGGTGGTATGGCCCAATGGATGTAGCACAAGGTACGTAAAGTTCTTCATCATTTCAAGCCTTGAGGTTTGCTCGTATCGAGTAGATGCAAACCTTATCCCACCATTGTGATTGCTTTCTTACACGGGCAGCCTCGAACTTCTCCCTGTTCGTCTTTACGGAAGGAGCCTTGGGTGAGGATGACGAGTTTGCCAGCTCTATCGACATAATAAGATTGGAAGTTTAACAAGAGAATGATGGAAGAAAGAAATAGGGAGTTTAACGAGCGAACGATGAAAGAAAAAAAGAGGATGTTTAACAAGAGAATGGTGTGAGAAAAAATAGACTTCTTGTATGTATACAACGATCGTTCCCTATACAACACGTATATATAGAGAAATGTACAGAGAGTTTGGGCGGGACTGAAGTTGAAGAAAATTTTGAAAGAAAGGAAACAGTAGAGAAGGAGAAAGGAGCGGAGCAAATTAGGAAGTTTAACTTCTTTAATTAGTTTGACCGGTACTGAGTTTCAGTCAAGTTTCTTTGCTTGGGTTGGTGTTGTGTGGGCTGGGCTGTTATGGAAGTAAAATTTGAGAAAAAGGTTATTGGGGAGAAGGAGAAAGGATTAGGAAGTTTTGATAAGAAGGGGACCGTGTGTATATGGTTTGGGCATGTGCTCAACCTATTTTCAACCATCATATTGTATTTTACTTTTTAGTGTTTATTTATTTAGTTTTGGTTTTGTAAAATAAAAAAACAATCAAATAATTATAAAGGGTATAATTGAAATTTACAATTAGGATTTTAATAATTATTCTACCAATAATTTCTCTACATATACAACGTGGAGGTTACGGAAGTAATTAAGATTTTAATAATTATTCCACCAATAATTTTCCTGAATATAAGACATGCACATTGTGGAAGTTTCTATCTCACAACCATTAATGTTATATTTTGTCAAATGATTTTTTAAGTTGTTATTTTTAAGTGAAGTAGGTTGTGGGATCTTTATTAGAATTGACCCGTTTTCTTTTCAAATTAGATATTTAACTAAAATGATTCAATTTTCAAAATACAAATGTAGATTTTAATTAATTCGTCATTTAGGTAAAAGTGTAGATATTTAGGTAAAATGGTATATTTTCCAAAATAAAGGTCTAGATTTGTTTTATATAAATGTATATTTTTAGTATTTTTCTCATTGAAGTAAAAGTGTAGATATTTAGATAAAATGATAGATTTTCCTAAACGAATGTGTAGATTTGTTTAATAGAAGTGTAGATATTTAGAAATCCATCATTAAAGTAAATGTGTAGATATTTAAGTAAAATGATAGATTTATAAAACTAAATTTGTTTGATAAAAGTGTAGATTTTAAATTTGAACAATACACTTTTAAAATGAAAAATTATTTTAGTGAGTAACAAATAAATACAACTAGACCTGGCAAAACGGATTGACGGGTCGGATTTCAATCAATCCTAATCCAACCCATTTAAAAATTATGAATTATAACCCAACCCATTAATTAATCGGATTAGGATTCTCAATCTTAACCCAGTCCATCAACCAACGGATCAACTCACGGATCAACCCAATTAAGTAAAGAGAATTGTCGTAAAAAAAAATATATAACAACAAGACCATCCTGAAATATCTTTCGTTTAATAATAACCACTAAACTCCAAATGTAGGAAAGATTTGACACAATCAACCTTAAATAACAAACCAAATTCTGAAGCGAGACAAAAAAAAATTGAAGCTAATCCATTCAATCTAGCACGAGTATGTCTTCAAATCTGAAACAACTTCTTAGCAAAGTGCATCTTCTTATCCAGTCTTGCCCAAAATGAATCGCTAGTCCTCTACTATTTCTAGAATCTCTTCGTTATTCTCTAACTTTACTTTTTCATCTACATAATGACCATCTTCCATTACTGTCAACACAAAGATACATGTGACATAAGCAAATGATATAACTTACAATATAAAATTTAATATGGAAGAACTTAACAACATATACATATTTCTCCAAACAATCAATCCTTTGTACATCCCTATAGATAGTCCAATAAGGCTAGGTGTGGGAGAAACATATCGGTTTACATCCCTATATATAGTGCAAGGAAGTGAGAGAATGCCTAGGTAATTTAGAGAAGTTAGAAATAATTTAGGGAAGTTGGAAAATTTAATCTAGTGGAGATTGTTTCAAAACGGAAGGTAATTTAAATTAACCGGTCTAAAGATTTAATGAGGTGTAATGAGTCGTTGGAAGGTAGACCATGGAAATATAAAGGTCATTATGAAAATTAAGGCATTAAGGGGATCTAATTCAGTAACGGCAAGAAGTGATAGTAATTATCTTTGAATATTGAATCTCAAGTCTTAGGTAATAGTGATGAGTTTTGTAAAATTTGAAAAGGCATGCCAAATTTTAAAAGATGACTTCAAGGTATTGATGACAATTTTGTGTGTTAAGGAATTAAAGAGGGTTTGATTTGGTAAAAGGGATAGAAAACTTTGAATATTGAACTTCCTGGATTATTAAGAGAGAGAAGGTGTTTGAAAACAATAAAAAGAAGACCAAAGGTCCAAATATGACTTGAACGCCATTAATGAAATACCCAAACCTAGATATGGTGTTTAGATGCTAAAATAAGATATAAGAAGGCTAAAATATGCCTTAGAAACATTAGGAAACAATTTAAACCAAAGAAAACAAACAAGGAAACATCATAAGAGCAATTTAGGCAAAACATGCTTTAAGCTTGGAGTAACATTGATTAGCACCCAAATATCATTCTTAGACCTTAGTAAAATGCTAATGGATATGTTAAATCAATTACCAAAGAAAACCAAGCTCAAAAAAAGTTAAAACACAAATTGTGCTTTAAGGACTCTTAAAGCACATTTTGAAAAAATATCTTAGAAAGAGGTTTTGAGTGGATAAATGCCCATGATTACTCCTTAATCAACTTGTGTACTACTTAGAATCACATTAGGAGGCCTAACTCAATGGGAAACCAAAAATTTCACAAATTTGTGCACTAATTATGAATAGTGCCTAAATAGTGCCCAATTTAAGCTTTAGTCAACTTTGCTTAATTAATTGGTCAACAAAGCCCATAAATATATTCATTAAGGGAGGGGGCCAGTTTTTGATGTGGTGAGTCACCACACAAGTCAGCAACTTAAGAAAAAGAAAGAGGGAAGTAGAAAAAGACTATTCACTTTTAAAAGGAAAATATCTTACAAACTAGCTTACCTCTCTCCTCTCTTCTTCATTCCTTCCCTTCTCCACCATTTTTCTTCATCTTCATCCTCTTCAAACCGTAAGTTGCAGCTCCATTCTTCCTCAACCTTCACTTGCTCACCAAATACTAATTTTAGCTCCAAATCAAAAACTAAGCATAAATTACTCTTAGTTAGAGCAAGCTCCTTCATTCCATCCTTTCAAATCTTTAAAAGCTAAAGTTTGGTGCCATGGAAAAACTCCATTGAAGGAGGAAAATTCAGTTTTAAGACCTCCATTTCATCTTCTCCCATTCAAGGTAAGGAAAGTGAAAGAAAAATCAATTTTCCACCATTTTTTTATTATGACCGAAAATTGCATTCTCATGGGGTCTTGTTTTATCCCTTGAACAAGCTTTGTTTCATTCTCCAAGGGACTAGTGGATGTCTTCTTTGATTCATTACCAAGTCCATCTTGAGACTTCAAGGTAATCATCCAATTTTAATGCCTTAAAACACTTTTTAACCTAAGATTGAATTCTATGAGTATAGGAATGTTGATTAGTACTCATTAGATTATTTGAATGTGTATTAGAACATTGGCATGAGAATTAAAGTCTTTGGCCGAGAATCAATCAAGAAAACCTAAGGAGGAAAGTGTGAGGAAAGCTTGAAAAACAAGGTAAATTACTTACCTTAAGGTGGTTTAATGTCTTAAGGAAGATTTAGATAGATACTAAATGTAGCTTAGAGCTTAAATTATGTAATGGGTTATATAACCTAGGAAAAAGAATTTAAACAAGCTTATGAACTTGTGACTAAGGAGCCAATGGAGATGAGTTAGCAAGATAAGCATAAGATGGGATATAAGAACACTTATATTGCTATGGGAGCATTGTTGTGTGTAATTACAGGTTGAAGGCTTTTATATGTGGGAAATTCAGTGTTTAAGTTTAAGTCATTTAAGGACCTAAGAGCCATGTCATTTAAGGGCCTAAGAGCCATGTCATTTAAGAGCCATAGTGCTATGCAATTTAAGATTATTGCACTATATGGAGTTTGTCGTGAATGGTTTGATTTGAGTGAGAAATATCATGAGAAAAGGGTTTGATGAGTGTGAGATAATTGAATGAGAACAACTATGCATTTGGGCATGGCAATATACTAGAGAGGCTATGGTGAAATTTGAGTAGAAAACAAAGTGTTTTTAGTGGTTGTTGTGAGTTTTTATGACCTAGGTTGTACTAGGAGTCATTAAGAGTTAAATTGGTGGAAGTGAAGGAATTAAGGTGATTCTGAGATTTAGAATGACCTAGAGTTGTCTAAGAGGAATTAGAGGTTAGGTGGGTGTATTAAACACACCAAAATCATGGTATTAGGAATGTTAAGACTTGAGCAAAAATCTGTAGGAAAGGATGTGTAATGCTTTGTGGTGATTAAGTATGAACTAGTGTGCATAATCTTGATGGTAATGAGTAGACTTGGGTGATGGAGGTGAAAACGGTAAAAGAATGTAGTAGCTTGTCAAGGGAATGACTAGGAATGGATAAGAGTGTGTAACCATGTTAATGTTGAGTCAATTGAGTAAGAGAGATGGAAATGTTTAAGAGGAATTTAGAATGGTCAAGTTGAAGGAGTAAAGGTGTGTGTAAGGCTAAGTGATTGTGTAGTTGGATGAGGAACAATGTTAAGGTGTTAAGAGGATGGCTAGAAATGCATATAATATGTACAAGTTTGGGAATGATGAGTAGTAAGTGTAAAGGAGAGGAAGTTGTGCATGGAGATGCAATAAGACCTTGAGAACTTTAATAAGTTTGAGTTAAGGAGATGAGGGGTGATTGATAATGCTTGAGGAGTAGTCAAAATGGTTGAGAAGAAACACTTTGGTTAGTTAAGGTTTTAGGCAAAGTTTACATGTTGGAAGTATAAGAAACTAAGTTCAAGTGTTAGGAATTTGAAAAGAATTTGAGTAAATGGTTAAGGAATTTGGAGGTGGGTTCAATAATGAGTTTGGTGGGTGATTTAAGAGTCTATTAATGTCCCAAAATGATGTTGGAACATACTAGGACACTTGTGGAAAAGATTGGAGTGAAATAAGCATTTTGGGAAATGGTTCGGCAGCCGACCTACCCAGGGGACCGACCCAGTCTGGGTCGGTCGAGCTGAATTTGTTAATCCGGGTGCTCTCTACATCCGACCCACCCAGGCGACCTACCCCAGAGTGGGTCAGTCGGCCTTTGTAAAAAAAAATAATTTAAGAATGATGAATGGCATTAGTAGTCCACCATTAGGAGGGTAATTATGATGATTAGAAAGGTAAGCATATAGGAACTTAAGAAGTTAAGCTAAGTAAAATGAGTTAAGTGTTTAAGGTTGAGTTTATAAGAACGTAGTGGTTACTAGTTAGGGATTGTTAGTGGCTAAGTAAGCTAAGTGAATTGGAAGTAATTAACAACCTAAATTGAATGAATGTTTTAGGACTTGAGATTTGGGACTCGGAAGGAGAATAGGCAATCGAAACGACCGACGGTGTACGGTATGGTTTCCTTGTAGCTTGCTTGATAATGAGGTGTCCCTCGGCTTGTGTGCTATTTGTTTATGTGTTCCGACTAAGCAAGATAAATCATGCAACCGGTCTATTGTATTGTTGTGTGTTGTTTAAAACTAACACAACTTACCTTGAGAACTTACTAACAATGTTTAGTAAAGAATTGTGTGAGAATAAGGAACCCTCCTTAACATTAGTTCATTAATAACCGAAAGAGGTTAAATTATATCTTAATTTCTATAATAGTAATTTATTAATCATTAAATTTATTAATTAGTACATATGTTCGAGACCTACTCTTGGGACTTGGGGGTGAGGAATCCGTAATGGTGTCGGGCATTCATGTTATGGTAGGTTATTAGTACCTATAGTGCCAACTTCTTTGAGACTTGTCTTCAGACTTGTTGCCTAGAGTCGAATGTCGACTCAGCCACCTTGGTTACAGTTCAAGGTGGGAGGCAAGATTAAGATGGAGCGGTGGGATCACCTAAATCCCAAATTAAGATAAGTTGTTTATTTAACCAATGGAGTTAATAGCTCATTGGCTAGGGTTACTTTTGACCCGACAAAGATAAACATTAAGTTAAGATACAACCAATTCTAATTAAAGAACGGTTGGTATAATGAGACTGAGATAAGACTTGAGATGAGATAAGACTTGGATTGAGAATAAGAAAATCATAACTTAAGGAGTTAAAAGATTAACTCACTTACTTAAGGAACGTTTTTAAGTAGTTCATGTGTTTGAACTATAATTGCTCATATGTGGTGTGGTGTTTATTGCACTTCTTACTTATGTTGTGTTATTAATCAACCGCATGATATCGACAAGTAGTCGTCGTAGCCCCGTTAGCTTGGGGGCTATAAGAGAATCGTACCAGCAAAGGTGCTGACCCCCTTGGGGGCAACATATTTATTTTGCAGGTGAATATCAGAAGACAACCGTCCTGAGAGTAGGATAGGGGGTAGAAGTACTTTGGGTTGTTTTCCTTTTTGTACACGAGTTGTGCATGTACACTCGTTTAGTAAATGGATCAGATGTTAGTAAGATGTATAAGGATATGAAGTACCTTGAATTGAGAACATGTAATTGGTTAAGATTTAGTATACTAATGTTCAGTATATTCGGGTCCATCAGACCGTAGCTAGATCTTGGAGTATTTAGTATGCCTAGTTAGTCACGTGGGTCACTAACACTACGGCGGTAACACCAATTGTTGTAAGAATCCCGCTGCAATGTTGATATATGTAAATGGAGGTTTATGAGATAAGTATGACCATATGAGTTGGGGTGTTACAAAAAGTGGTATTAGAGCGTAGTTACGCTCTGATGACTAGAATTATCGAACTTAGGAGGATACCGAGTTAGAGGTTGAGTTATGGGTTAAGGGTTGAGAGATAGAGCGTGAGGTGCGTTAGTTAGGACTTCCCGGTGTTTACCGGATACCTACAATACCTAAACCCACCCTCCACTTCCCTGGTTCTGAAATACGGGAAACAAACGCCAGAGAGAAGAAAGCCTTCTCTTACTCGGGGAAAACACGATCTGGCAGTTAGTTAACATTAAGCAATACGAGAAATACCTCGTTATACAACAGTTTATGAAAACTTGGAGGTTTAATTGGAGTGCAATGATGAAACAGACGCTGCCAACGGAAACCTACCAATGAGAGAATGGTAATTACCAGCAACATGGGTCGACATGCTACGCAGTCGAGATACCCCGCCATACCAATGATAAGAAAAGCACTAGAGTGCAATGGAGAGGAAAAGAGAAGTGACAGGGATACCGGACAGTAGTCCGGAGGAGCATAACAGCGGGACAATACCGCGCATGAGAATAAAGACTACCGGAAAGTCCATTATGAAAACAGGGAACTCCAAACCCCATACAACTCGGAAACTTACGAGGACTTGATGAACATAGCGCAGGCGATGATAAAAAACGCGTACAAACTGTATACCGGAATAGGACTACGATGTAGTGCCTAAAGGAGAATCAGTACTTAGTAACCACGACAAATGCGTGGAAACGGGATCGAGGATTAAGACATAAGTAAATAACAAGGGGTTTCCTCATGAAGAGAAACACCCTGATAAGTGACTGTACTGTCAAAACAACTAGGAAACTGCCGGATGGTCAGTTATTCAAAATAAGAGAACATCAAAGGAGTCCCGAGGACTACCAATCACATTGAGATTAATAGAAAGTACCACTACTAATGTGCACAGTACCGATAGCCCATCTTGCATGGCGTACTTACCATAGCAAGTGCTGCCACGATAAAGCTATACGGGAAGCCATCATGGCAAGATAGCGGAATGCTACAATGATAACATATATTAATACCGGATTGCAAATCCTTAAGGACTAGAGAATGAGACCTTGGAAAGGCCTGACGGCCTGACCATGACGAGCTGAGTCAACACACCAGTCAACAGGGAGCTGAACTTGGATAGAATGCTAAACGATATAAATTTTAGCAACGGTACAACCTACTACAACAACTAAAATTTAATGACACAAGGATACTTGTGTGCTTTAAAGGTAAAATATCGTCTTTAAGATAAGGTAACCGGTATATTATATATGTTTTATATTTTTAGTTTTCGGTTAACCAAACGTTTCACACATATAACCAAAAAACCAAACCGAAATAATTTCGGTTATAACCGAAAAACCGAATTATAAAATCGGTTAAAATTTTCGGTTAAAAATAACCAAAATAATTTCAGTTTTCGGGTTTAACCAAATTAACCTAACCTAATGGACAACCCTACTATTTTTAATTGAGGAAGAAGAAGAGGTGAACAGCCATAATTTGATATCTCGTAACGAGTCGCAGTCTCGCAGCAACTGAAAGTTTTTCTGAGAGAGGGCTTGCTTTTTCTTTTTGAGAATATAAAAGAATTGCCGACATATGTGGTTGGGACTTGAAAAATGAAATTAGCTTAAACGTTGGTGCAACTTGAACATCTCAAAAAGTAATCCCATCTATTAGTCCCTCTCTCATTGACCGACGTCTTTTTAACGTATTTTTTACTTCAATGTTTAGCATATAAAATAAAATAATTTTATAGAACCAAATTTATAATATATATTTATCATATAAAGAATCATCTATAAAACTTATATTTAACACAAATAATGAACAAGAGAATTACTTCAGGACCGAGAGACTATTAACTATTAAGTTAAAAATCTGTTACTTAATTTACCTTTAATTACGGGCTTTTAACCGCCCTTCACCCCTCAATAAAGGGCGTGAATTAAGTTCTGGACTCGCAATGAGTCCCTGAACGTTCTGGCTGTTAAGTAATTGGTGGAAGATATTTATATTTTTATAATGTATATTTGGTGGTAGTTATATTACTATTAGTAATAAGTACTAGTTAAGTTTAATTTTTTAACTTCAATTAGTTTTAATTTTAAAATAACACATCACCACGATAATATCTTTGTTTATATTTTACATTCAGTTATTAATAACTATAATTATATAATATGTATATTTATTTAAATTTACCCATATTTTATTACTTTACTACCACAATTTCTTCAATTTCCAAATAAAGTTACTAAATCTATGGATTGTACAAATAAAATTTATTATTTAAAAAGAAGTACCAGTCATATGTAGAAAGAAATACCAATTATACACAAAAGAAGTACCAGTCAAACACAGGAAAAAGTACCAGTCATATGTAGAAAGAAGTGTCGATCAGGTGCAGAAAGAAGTACCAGTCATATAGAAAAGAAGTACCTGTCATATGTAGAAAGAAGTACCAGTCATATGTAGAAAGAAGTACTAGTCACATATAGTAAGTAGTACGCGTCATAGTACTAGTCATATTCAAAAGAAGTACCAGCTATATGCAGAAAGAAAGAAGTACCAGTCACATGTAGTAAGTAGTACTAGTCATATGCAGAAAGAAATACTAGTCTTATGCAGAAATAAGTACCAAATCATATTTAATTTGATAAATTCACAAATTTGTAAAACATATAATCTGAACCCTTCATTAGTATTTTCTCTTATCTAATGGATATAAATGAGTCCAGAATACTTCAGGGATTTTAGTAGTCCATATTAGTATCTATATTCCCAGTCCACCATGACAAAACCAAACATATTGAGATCGACAGACACTTCATTCGAGAAAAACTTGAGTAGGGAATGATTGATTTGTCATATATCATCTTCAGAGAACAAGTTGCGGACGTTCTCACAAGGACTTCATAGTACTCTCGGTTTCATTATCTAATTTCATGCTTGGAATGGATGATATTCACCATTCAGCTGCTTGTAGGGGGAGTGTACATGCATTACTTTGTATTCTGCTATCATTTTATCTCTGTAGTAAATTAATAGTTGTCCCTCTTCGGGATTATGTACTATTACAGTTAGTGGTGATATTATTGTTAGTGGGTGTTGTTATTGTTAGTGGGTGCTATTAATTAGTGCCTGTCCAGACCTTGTATATTCCCTAGGCGGTTAGTCCCTAGGCATCTCTCTGCAGATAGATTAACCTTTTCCCATTCCTCTTCTCTATAAATAGTACAGATTTCCCTACAGATTGAAGAGAGTTTTTTTCTGCATTCTTTTCTTCATGGTATCAGAGCCAGTAGTGCTCTAAACTCTTAATCATCTCATCCGCTAGCCTCCATTGCTGTCCAGTTCCTTCACAAAATTTAGCAGCCTTCATTGTTGTTTTCTTCTCAACGACTCAACCTTCATTGCTGATCAGTTTTTTTAAAACAGCCTTCATTGCTGTTAAATCTCTTTCTCTCGTCTATTTTTCCTTCACCAAATCATGTCAACTGACTCCACCACCAGCAGTGTTACACTTCATGCTTCTTCTAATCCTCATAAAGGAGAATTTCAAATGTCCAGACCTGCTCAAAAGCTTACTGGACTGAACTATCTTTTATGGACTCAGGTTATCAAAAAATATCTCAAAGGTAACAAAAAACTGAGCCATCTTACTGATGATCCTCCTTCGATGACTGATTCCAAGTACTCAACATGGGAGGAAACTGATTCCATGATAGTCTCGTGGATTTGGATTGCCATGGACCCCAAAATAAGTGTCAACTGTTAAGGAGGTGTGGGATTTCCTTCACAGATCCTACTAAAAGGGATGATGAAGCAACCACCATGAGTTGACTGTTCGAGCTTTCAACACCAAACAAATACTCAATCTATTCAAGAGTATGCCACAACCCTGCCTGCAGAATATCTGGCAGGAACTTGACCAGTGTCAACCTCTGGAAATGAAGTGCTCCGAAGATGCCCAAAAGGTCAAGGAGTTTGTGGAAAAGGAAGGATTTATGTCTTCCTTGCAGGCCTAAATCCTGAGTATGACCAAGTTAGAGTCCAAATATTTAGACAAAGAACACCCTTGAGGAAACTATTGCCATTGTCAAGGCTGAAGAGAAGAGGAGAGCAATCATGCTTGATATCAAAAGCATAGAAAACCCTAGAATTCTGCTCCTGCCTTTGCTGTTGGAGCTTTAGGGCCCGCTGGTCAGAAGTGGAAGGACTCTAAGGATAATCGACGGTGCTCCCACTGCAAAACATCCGGCCACACTCATGAAAGATGCTGGAAGAAATATGGTAAACCGTCATTCAAGGACAACATGAAGCAACAGAGTCGTACTCAAGCTCATCTTGTGACCGAATCTCCAAAGGAAGCTGGTGATACATACCTTGAGTTGAGTGCTGCAGATCTAGAGAAACTTAAAGCCTTCATGAAGACTCTTGAAAACAACCCTAATGGTAACTCATCTAGTCAGTCTTCTCTTGCCTTCTCAGGTAATTCTTCTATCTCCCTTTGTTGTAGTGTTTCAGACACAACACCTACTAAAGATTGGATACTTGATTCGGGTGCCACTGATCACAGGACATTTTCCAAAGATTCTTTCACACCTACCTACCCCCAACACAAACAGATCATAACTGCCAATGGTTCCCTAGCTATTGTTGCAGGACAAGGTTCCATCCATATTTCAAACACCCTGAATATGAAATCAGCCTTACATGCTCCTAGCTTATCAGTTTATCTGATGTCTATCTCAAAACTCACTAAGTATCTTAATTGCTATGATATTTTCTCTCCTTCGGATTGCGTTCTATAGGACTTAACCTCGGGGAGGAAGATTGGACATGCTAAGGAAAGGAATGGAATGTATTTTGTGGAGCAAACATAGGAAAATCATCAAAAGCAAACCAGTCCCAAATTTTGCCACTACCACCACTGAAATCATCTGGCTGTTCCACCAAAGATTAGGTCACCCGTCTTTTTCCCTTTTGAAACTCATGTATCCTGATCTGTTTCAAGGAAAAGATGTCACTAATTTTCTTTGTGAAGTGTGTCAAAAGCTAAACACACTAAGCTTCTTTTCCTTTGAGCAATTCAAGAAGTACTGGTCCATTTCAGCTTATTCATAGTGACATTTGGGGGCCTGCCCTGGTTGCAAACATTTTCTTGTGCAAGATGGTTTCTTACCTTTATTGATGATTGAACTAGAACAACTTGGGTTTACCTCTTAAAAATAAATCTTAAGTCAGCGATTGTATTCCCATTTTTTCCATATGATCCACAATCAGTTCAACACAAAAATCCATAAATTCATAACTAATAATGCAAAGGATTATTTCAATCACACCTTAACTCATTTCTTTCAAACTCAAGGCATTATTCATGAATCATCTTGTGTCTACACTCCCCAACAGAATGGGGTGGCTGAAAGAAAAAACAGACATGTCCTTGAAGTTGCCCGCACCCTTTTGAAAAATACCAAACGCTGCCAATTGTAATATGTCTGGACTTCAATGGACTAATTGAAGCGATTCATCATCACTCGGTCAATCCATGGACTGTAGTGAAGTAAGGAGAGTACTGTTTTGGGCTTCCAATCCAATGTTAACAATTTAACATTGGGGTCCATTGCCTCATATTTGTACGTATGTGTGCCAGAGTTTTAATGCACAAAAGAAATGTTTTGTGGTTTCTTATTTATTTTTCACTAAATTCAGATGAGAAGTTTACAAGTTTGCTTGCTTTTATTTTGATAATTAACTCAACGCTCAAGACTGATAACATGTTATCAGTAATTAATCACGATAATATATAACCTAATAAACGTCATATATGGGTACGTGTAGTAACTCTTCGTGTAAAACTAATTAGTTCCAGGGGAGATCAACTAATGGGCATTACATTACTCCTTCAGATTTGATCAACTGTTGGTTTTTAGTCATGCATTAATCTTCTTGTTTTTGCTTCTCTAAACAAATATATTTGATGGCTACACTATAGTGTATATGTATTAATGTCATCTCCTTAAGCAGGTATAAAACTATTGTGGGGATCAATAGAGACTTAGATTTATAAGTAAATAATATAGTAGAGATAAGGGTACCAATTATAAATCCCTTTATGGGAGGCATAAAGGATTCAAGTGTTTGAGTTTTTTTTTTATTACCAGGGCTCTGTTCGACGTGACTATTTTGTAACATATTTGAGCGGTTGTCTTATCTGACATTTTACAGTATAAATTACTTGTTGTTTTGAGCTAATATATTTGTGGCTTTTTTAAAACTATCGTTTGACAATTTGAATTTTTTGAAGCGTAAGTTAAGTCAGTTACATGCAATGCGTTTACCGTTTTCTGTATTACAAATCTCAATTTACAGTTTCAAACAACATATTTGTTAAAAATAAATAAAGTAACCAAACAAATGTGCCAATATAAGTTATTTGTCACCATCAAACATCCTTTCATGTCTAAATCTTGATAAGCTCAGTAAAACATAAGTTAATACAACGCAAGATAATACAACATAAGTTAATACAACATAAACCACTATTTGATCAGAATCCAACATGTAATGTATATTATATGTTTTCATTTTTTTACCCTTGGTTGTTTTTTTCCGCTCATACCATCTAATATTACTTCAAATTTTAAGTTAGATATGCAATCGTGTATTGAATATTAGTATGTTTTCAGACATGTTATTTTTTAGCTAAATCAATTATTTAATCTTATATAAACATAAGTAAGACATATTAAAATAAAAAATATAATTAATAAGTGTACTTTATTCGTATATAACATACAAAACAATAAACTAATTAATATGACCTAAATTTTATGTATGCACATAAATTAAATGTTAGGATTTTATACTATATTTTTTAATAATAAAATTTCTTTCCATTAGAATATGATATTGTTAATCTAAAACTACTATTTGACTTAAAAATATATATTTTTGATAAGGCGGGCAAAGATGAGCAGCATAAATGCATCAACAATGCGTCATAAATGCCACATAACAAATATGCAATGAAAAAACAGACACAAATAAATATGCAGAGTATGACAGTTATGCTAGACTCGTTTATGTCATTTTTATGCCAAGACCGAACGAAGCCTAGGTCTTTTTTTGTTGGTATATGTTGTACAGTTGATTCCTTGAACCTCATTCATAAAAAAAGAGCCTAAAATCATGTTAGGAGAATGTTAGAAGTTAGATGTAATGGCCGATATATGTATTAGCTATAGAAAAATAATGATGACGTTAAATCTCTTGCTGCGTTTTTAAGAAATCATGTATAATCATCTCACGAGTGGTTTCGACTATTCATTTTGTAATATTACACTAGCTGTATATATTTTAGATTTTAATAAGTTTTACAAATAATTTTATGCTTAATGTATGTAGATTTTAATGTTTGTAGATTGTGGGATAAAACCATAAACTAAAAATGTCTCCAAATATAGTTTAATCTCCTAAAAGCGCTGCTTTAATAAGAGTTTAATTTTCGCTATATAGATATTGTGTTAGATTATTAGATTAGATAAATATTGTAAATAGATAAGATATACTGTTTCGGAGTCTGACTGAAAAAAAACCTAATCGATTGGAAGTCAAAAGAAAAAGAGAGAAACCGTAATGCACCACATGAAAAACAAAAGTGAGAATATCTTCATCTTCTTCGGCCTACAACTATAGTTTTTCTTTTCGCTCTTCCGTGTACTGCTCCCCTTGCCCTAATCTACCACCATATCTCTAATGGTCACCTCCGACAATGCTTCTACTCACTCAACTCAACCTCCCCCCACCGATAGTGTTGTTGATTGTGAAGATGAACTGATGGAGTCGGAGGATCAATCCGGTGCTCGTACGGTTCTCTCTGTCGATGGTGAAGGTACGAGCACACCTGTGAAAGCTAAAAAAAGGAAACGGGCGGCTAACCCTATCTCCATGATTCACGCCGATGAATGTTTGATAAAAAACAAGCAAACCCTCCGCGTAAGTTTCCTCAGAACCCGTCTTTACTCGCAACATTTTTGAGGCCGATGTTATACTAGGTAAAGTAATCGATTGTACTTGGCTTCGTTCAAATGCTCTGGAGGAATTAGCTGAATATCTGAATTTCCAAGGTTGGGAATCATTGTTGAACTCTGAGACAGTTTATTACCCACAAGCCTTAGTTACGTTTCTGAGCAATATTGTGTTCCTGACTGAAAATGAGTTTTAGACAGAAGTAAATGGTGTCTTGATCTTTATTTCACCTGCTCTGTTAGCGGAGATTTTGTGTGTGCCCGTGGATGGAATATTTGAGTTTATACTAAGCATGTGGATGTTGCTAGTTTGACCGAGATCATAACTCACTATGGTTTACCTCATGGAAGTTCAAAACTCAGACACTTTGCCCAGAAGGACTTTGGCGGCGTTCTTGCTCGGTTGCTGCATATGATTGCCTACTAACTGTGGTTCCACGTACTGATTTGAAGGAAAAGGTGACCTTTGTTGACATTGCTATTATGTGGTGTCTTGAGTATAAGATACAATTGTCCTTACCGCGGATAATGATCTCCCATATCCGTGGAATTGTAAATGATGCTAAGCCTTCAATTCCTTACCCTTTATGGCTGATGAAAGTGTTGAAGCACTTCAAAGTGCCGCTGGAGAATTTTAAACCCGTGACTGTGAAACGCTCCAAGTATCTTGCCTCCCAAACCTTGTCTAAGATGTCCTTTGAGAAGACTGCAACTGGGTGAGTGCCTCAAGAAGCACCGCAGTCCTGTGATCCCAGAATCCATCAAAGGTTTATTGATACCCAGAATCCATCTGAGGATCTACGCTTCTTTCCTTTGTTCATTTCATTAATTGACTCTCTGCATAGCATGGACAACGTCTTCTGAAAAGGATTGAAAAGCTGGAGGCCCAGGTTGCACTAATGACACAAGCTCAAGCTTCCTCTACTGAAGCAGAAGATTAAAACGCATGTCCCGCCTCCAGTTATTTCTCTGTTTTTTGTTCAATACTCGATGTTCCTCCTAGCTGGTTATTGTGGAACTGTTTGTATTTTTTGATTTCTGGATAGTCTATGTTCAATCCCCCTTCTGTTGCTACAAGCAGATTAATTATGTTAGACGTATATGATAGAATTTTGGGTGTGATGATGTGAAATCTGTAGGGAAATATTGGGCTGAAGATAAAAATGCTAAGGGATATAGATTGATTGGGTTCTTGTTACTGTTCAGGCAATTACACGTTTCTTTCTTTACCAGCTTGTTTATTTTTCTTTGATATACTGAACAAAATCTACTTGAATTTGGGAAGACAGTTGAAGTAATGTTTCTCATTTCTTTTCCCAGAACCCGAGTGTGCAACACTCAGAAACATCTTTTATTTGTCTCGCATTTATCAATGGTTTGAGATTGTGTCTCTGAGTATAATCTTTTGAGCTGGCTCGATTGTATAACATTGGTGTATTTTGAGCGTCGTGTAGGTGCAATCTGCCCCTGTTTAAATTTAGATTATCATTGTTAGATATATTAAAAACAATCAGCCAAACATGAAACGAATTAGTAGACAAACAATTAAGTGAAAAAAAAAACAATTAGAACAAACTTACAAGAATATAGGGATGGAACCACATTCTGGTCGGCTTACGGACACCATCGTCTCCGGGTCGTGGGCGGCATCCAAATGTTCGAAATTAAGAAAGTTAACACAAAGACTCTACATATTTACTACTAAAAACCATCCCCTCCCGCTCAGATCTAGCAAAAATTTAATTTCAGCTTGCAGTCCCATCATCGACCGCAATAACACTGCATTGCATATCAAAATTAATAATAATAATTTCCAAAACGAAACATAAATCAATCAGATTGCAGGAGCCCCACAAATCATAAATACATTATGCATATAATCTAACGTACTTTTTACTTTTTTTGTAAGACCAAATGAAGGCTGACAACTCTTCATCCTCTTCATTCACTACAACTTGACGAGAAATCTCAGTATAAGGTGATCTCAGTGCTAAACCGGGCATAACTTTACGCTTTGCACGAGGGGATGTTCTACCAACAGCGTTGGCATTGGTATCATCAACCACGATCGGATTGGTCCAATTGGGTTGCGGAAATACCAAGATCAAAGTTGGTATTTCATCTACATCTTAACAGAATAACATTAACATCGACGTGTACAAAAACTGTATAATAACAATCGTATATAATGGACAACCAAAATCTTAAAGAATGAATGAATGAAAGCATGCTGATTCGACATACTTGATTTTGATGACCCACCAACATCAGCAACTGCATTAGTTACATGATTATACAAAATTAGTAAAACTAATAAAATATTGAAATTACAGTAACTAACATCCAATAAAAAACTACATATGATTCTTCATATCTGACTTACTACAAACATAATTAAAATACATACCAATTATTGCAAGTTCATTACCAACGTCATCATATACTCCAGCAACTTGTCACTTTTCAACCGTTTTATCAGCTTCAGCCACTAAATCCAATTGTTCGTTCACATCGGACATGTTGTTTTGATGACACATTTCAGCTTCGTGAGAGGCACACGTCTGTCTTAATTGACCAGCATTTTCATCATCAACTGCACCAGCTTCTCCAACTTGTCCATCTTCAACCTTTTCTCCCGATCCAGCCATTACATCTTGTTGTTCGTTCTCTTTGGTGGTGTTTGTTTAGGATCACACCTTTGAGCAGCTTTTTGAGAAGGGTGCGGTTGTCTGAATTGGCCAACAGTTGGACCTAGTCCATCAACAAGTTGTGATATTTCAAACAAAGTTTCGTTGAGCTTCACGTTGGTACTTTGTATCAATGTCACATATTCATCTTTTTTTCCGTTTGAGCTGCGGTCATACACAAAAAAAAAATTAAAAACAACATACCGTAAGTAGCAACAGAAGAACGGAAAATTTTCGCCGAAATACTATATGTCAAAAAATTACTTGCGGTGGCTTTTTTTCAAAAAAATACGCGGATGTGCCAAAACGGGTCACATAAACCGCATCAATGTAATGCTGTTTACTGTAAACCGCTTATGCTATCCAAATTAAAGGAAAATTTTGTCATAAAACGCACTGGAGGAATGCATCTTAGCCGATAGATGGACTATGGCAGTGCGGTTTATTTTGCATTTTGGATCGATCCGCAACTCTTATATCACCGGGCAATCCTGGGCGTCCATTTGGGGACATCTGCGCCGTTGATTTTCGTTGGAAGCCAGCGAATTTCGGCTGTGTTTTCTCTCTTTCCCCCCCCCCATTGCAAATAAACCGCACCACTCCACTACATTTATCAACATCCGAAAATTTTCTATAAAAACGCATCCACCGGATGCATCCTCTCACACCCCACATATTTCCTCCAACCTCACCCACTATCCCCTACGAAATTGACAAGGTAAGTTTTAGTTTTTTTCAATTTGAATTAGTTATTTTTGTTGTTAAACTAGTTTATATATTTAGCTTCTATTATATTTGTTTAGTGATATTAATTGATGTTTTTTTTTTGTAATTAATTTTAATGTGTAGGATCTTTCTAATTGCTTCTTCTAATCCCATCCAAAATCTTTGAGGTTAGTATGTTTCTCTCTAATTTTAATTACTCATTTTTATACTAGATACTTGTAATGTTGTTATTTTTAGTTGTTTAATTAGTATTTAAATTCGTAATTAATTAATGCATTAATTTTATTACTTGTTTGTAACTTAAATGGTGTATAAATTAGTCAAATAATTAGGTTGGTATTTTTATGCTATTAGAGGGAATTAATCTTGGTATTTTTAGTTGTTTATTTTAGTATTTTAATTCGTAATTATTAATGCATTAATTTTATGACTTGTTTTTAACTTAAAATGGTGCATAAATTAGTCAAATAATTAGGTTGTTTATTTTATTTATTAGAGAAAATTAATCTTAGTATTTTTAGTTGTTTATTTAGTATTTTAATTCGTAATTAATTAATACATTAATTTTATGACTTTTTTTTAACTTAAAATGGTGCATAAATTAGTCAATAATAAGGGTTCTATTTTTATGTTGTTAGAGAACTTAATCTTGGTAGTTTTTAGATGTTTATTTAGTATTTAAATTCGTAATTAATTAATGCATTAATTTATGACTTGTTTTTAACTTAAAATGGTGCATAAATTAGTCAAATAATCAAGTGGGTATTATTATGTTATTGGAGAGAATTAATCTTGCTAGTTTTAGTTATTTATTTAGTATTTAAATTCGTATTAATTAATGCATTAATTTTATAAGTTGTTTTTACTTAAAATGGTGCGTAAATTAGTCAAATAATTATGTTTGTATGTTTATGTTATTAGAGAAAATTAATCTTGGTATTTTTAGTTGTTTATTTAGTATTTTAATTCGTAATTAATTAATACATTAATTTTATGACTTATTTTTAACTTAAAATGGTGCATAAATTAGTCAAATAATTAGGTTTGTATTTTTATGTTGTTAGAGAAAATTAATCTTGGTAGTTTTAGATGTTTATTAGTATTTAAATTCGTAATTAATTAATGCATTAAATAATGACTTTTTTTTTTTACTTAAAATGGTGCATAAATTAGTCAAATAATCAAGTGGGTATTATTATGTTTTGAGAGAATTAATCTTGCTAGTTTTAGTTATTTATTTAGTATTTAAATTCGTATTTAATTAATGCATTAATTTTATAACTTGTTTTTAACTTAAAATGGTGCATAAATTAGTCAAATAATCAAAAGGTATTATTATGTTATTGGAGAGAATTAATCTTGCTAGTTTTAGTTTTTATTTAGTATTTAAATTCGTATTTATTAATGCATTAATTTTATACTTGTTTTTAACTTATAATGGTACATAATTAGTCAACTAATTATGTTTGTATTTTTATGTTATTAGAGAAAATTAATCTTGGTAGTTTTAGATGTTTATTTAGTATTTAAATTCGTAATTAATTATTTATTAATTTATGACTTGTTTTTAACTTAAAATGGTGCATAAATTAGTCAAATAATCAAGCGTGTATTATTATGTATTGGAGAGAATTAATCTTGTTAGTTTTAGTTATTTATTTAGTATTTAAATTCGTATCTAATTAATGAATTAATTTTATAAGTTGTTTTTAACTTAAAATGGTGCATAAATTAGTCAAATAATTTGTTTGTATTTTTTAGTTAATCTTGGTAGTTTTAGTTGTTTATTTAGTGTTTAATTTCGTAATTAATTAATGCATAAATTTATGACTTATTTTTAACTTAAAATGGTGCATAAATTAGTCAAATAATTAGGTTTGTATTTTTATGTTATTAGAGAAAATTAATCTTGGTAGTTTTAGATTTTTATTTAGTATTTAATTCGTAATTAATTAATGCATTAAATTTATGACTTGTTTTTAACTTAAAATGATGCATAAATTAGTCCAATAATTAAGTGGGTATTATTATGTTATTGGAAAAGTTTTTTAAAATGGTGTAATTGTTTTTCGTACCAAAAAATGTATACTTTTGCTTTTAAAATATTTGCACATGTAGTTAATTCTGTAACTTTTTTTAAATAAGTGTCTGTTGTTTATTGTTTACTGAATTGAAATATGTGCTTGTGCAGATGGCATTTCAGAGAGAAGTTGCTGGTGTGGGACCAGATGATGCAACTTTGTTTACATACCAGACTACCCATATCTGCAGCACTTTTTTCAGATGACCCAGTAAGTAAAGAGCACATGAAACTTAACCGTAATACGTTTTATGTTTTTAGTGAAGTTATGAACATCATTTATTTTATTGCTGTGCAATCTAGGTCATGAGAAATAGAAAATACACCGAAAGAAAATTACGTTCTAGAATGTTGATGTGGAGCATCCACACTTGGCTTTGCATGGTTACATCCGAGATGCTGGTTTTCTTGGATCATCCTTTTTAGAAGTTAAAGCAGACAATTCCATTGTTAGTGCATTAGTTGAGAGATGGAGGCCTGAAACTCACACCTTCATGCTACCATTTGGTGAGGTAACCATTACTTTGGAGGATGTCCATCGTTTACTTGGCCTGAGAGTTGATGGGGATGTGGTGATTGCACCTATGAACCTTCCTGTGGCTGATTTATGTTTGGAACTGCTGGGAAAGAAACCAGATGAGAGCGCAATCAGGGGTCACAAGATCTCCTTGTCATGGTTGCAAAAGAATTTCGAAGTGCCTAAAAAGTTTCATGATAGCTTCTTCAGAGAGCCAGCTGTGGTGCATCAACGTACGCCCGTGCATTCCTTATGAGGCTAATAGGTGGAGTGTTGATACCTACCCAGGACAGTCGCATGATGGACTGTGGATACCTGGAGTTATTGAGAGACTTTGACGAATCAGTCAATTAAGCTGGGGTCTTCCAGTGTTGGCACACACGTACCGTTGTCTGTGCAATGCTACCCCAGTTCGACACTCCTTACATCGTTGGGGCGACGAAGTTAATCACACTGTGGGCGTATTCTCGAATTCCCACATTCTTTCCAGAGCGCATTAAGGGGCTTTCTGATGCACAGATATATGGGGAAAGGTAAGGCGTGTTGTCAGCTAATTTTACTTATACATTTCATTTATGTGCATGCTCAATTTTCTTTAACATGTGCAGGTGGGACAGTCCACATGTTCCCCAGGTTTCTTTACGAGATGCTCGTAACATACTTGATTCGATTCCAGTCCACCCACAAACGAACAGGTATATTTGCATTTCAATAATTGATACTGTTATTCCTTATGTCATCACTTCTTATTAATTTCAAACCTATTATGGCAGTGGGTCTGGCAGCCATATGATGACACTTCTGTGGACGAGGGTGCCATGGTTGTTCCTTTAATTTTGAATAACATCATAGAGGGTCATCAGCCGGACCGGGTTATGAGACAATTCGGCCGTGATCAACCAATACCTGCAGCACCACTAGACTATGACTGGACCGGCTACATAGCCAAAAGCGCACAGGTAGAGTTGAAGCAAATTGGTCTGCCATTAATGCGGTATACATAGAGTTATGGAATGACCGGGAACATAGGCGGATAAACTTGGAAGGATTTCCTCCTGCTGTTCAACTGACTACACGGTCTGAGTACATGATATGGTACCAACAAATAGCTTAAGATGGTATACTCAAGAAGCACGTCGACAGTCCATATTGGTATGCATTTACAATATACATTACTGTTTTTGGTATTTATATAATTGTGCAGTACAATTGCTTACGTATTTACCTTACAACTTTGTATGTTTCTGCCACAGGCTGATGGATTAGACCAGCTGCAACATTATGGACATGATGCTGATGTAGGACCTTATGCCGAATATCTCTCCCAGCAAACAGGGACAATGTATCACCAACGGTATAGACATGTCCAGCCTCAAGTTGATCATCATGCACCCCCGGCGTTCAATGTCTACCAACCACCCTTCTCATTGAATGACAACCCCAGCAGAAGGTCTACACGTCGACGACCAAAGAGTGAGTTACGCCGACCCCACACAGGCTGAACCTGAGATTGAGGCTGCTCCCATTCTTTCAATCTAGCTGGACATATCCTCCTCAACCTTCTTATCCGGTTAGCCACAAGATGCCCAGTATGATTATGATCCATGGTATCGTGCCCCTCCAACTGAGCAGTCAAGTATGTGGGGATCATCATTCGGCGGTCGGAGCAACCAGGTCATGGGGTTATCAGACCAGCACACACGATTACTCAGTTGGCCAGACATCCACCCAAGGTGGATGGGGAGGTGAAGTGGTCACGCTGGATCAATATGGTGGTCAAACAAGTACCCAAGACCAGTGGGATCAACAGGGTGGTTCAAGTCAGTGGATCTTCAGATTGGTGGTCAGCCGACTCAGACGAGTCAGTGGGTAGTTCAAAATCCACAAGCTAGCTGGGATCAACCACAGTGGAGTTCTTATTCAAGTTCGTACGTTGATCCCACACCACCATCCATCACACCATACGGTGAAGGGTCTTCAAGAGGGTAGCTTCAAATGTACCGACTACGCAAGCTGAAAGGTCGGCACACATGAGTGCTAATTTTGCAAATCTTAATGTGTTTGATGATGAAGATGAAGACGATGCACTTCGGACTTCCATGGACGCATATGTTCAGTCCAACCCCGGTTACTCCTCCACCACAGACTTCCACGTTTGACATGACTTTGAGGGGACCAAACTCAATGAACCCTCCACAGCGTTACACACCGAGTGAGTACGAACAACCAAGGAGAGGAGGTGCAGGTGGAAGAGGACGAAGGGGTAGAAGAGATAGAGGCGGTGATGCTTGATACTACTCTATGCATTGTTATTTTTTACGTACTCGTTTCATGCTTGTTATGGATATTGGAATTTTTATTCAGATGTTATGTAACGAATATTGCTATGTCTTGTTATTAATCTTCCATGTTACGTAGTGCAGTTTTTTAATATGCAGTTTTCACGTTTGTAAGGGACTTTGACTATTTTTTTTGAATACGTAGCAGCTGTCCGTTGGCCACCATTTTTTGCCACAGTGAAGTGTGTAGGTAGTACTACATTCATACAAAATTTGGAACACAACGTGAATCGTTTGACAGTCCTAACTGTAAGCGCAAAGTAGCACCGTAGTGCAGTTTTTTTAATATGCAGTTTTCACGTTTGTAAGGGACTTTGACTATTTTTTTGAATACGTAGCAGCTGTCCGTTGGGCCACCATTTTCTGCCACAGTGAAGTGTGTAGGTAGTCTACATTCATACAAAATTTGGAACACAACGTGAATCGTTTGACAGTCCTACTGTAAGCGCAAAGTAGCACCGTAGTGCAGTTTTTTAATATGCAGTTTTCACGTTTGTAAGGGACTTTGACTATTTTTTTGAATACGTAGCAGCTGTCCGTTGGCCACCATTTTCTGCCACAGTGAAGTGTGTGGTAGTACTACATTCATACAAAATTTGGAACACAACGTGAATCGTTTGACAGTCCTAACTGTAAGCGCAAAGTAGCACCGTAGTGCAGTTTTTTATATGCAGTTTTTCACGTTTGTAAGGGACTTTGACTATTTTTTTGAATACGTAGCAGCTGTCCGTTGGCCACCATTTTTTGCCACATTGAAGTGTGTAGGTAGTACTACATTCATACAAAATTTGGAACACAACGTGAATCGTTTGACAGTCCTAACTGTAAGCGCAAAGTAGCACCGTAGTGCAGTTTTTAATAGCAGTTTTCACGTTTGTAAGGGACTTTGACTATTTTTTTGAATACGTAGCAGCTGTCCGTTGGCCACCATTTTCTGCCACAGTGAAGTGTGTAGGTAGTACTACATTCATACAAAATTGGAACACAACGTGAATCGTTTGACTGTCCTAACTGTAAGCGCAAAGTAGCACACCGTAGTGCAGTTTTTTAATATGCAGTTTTTCACGTTTGTAGGGACTTTGACTATTTTTTTGAATACGTAGCAGCTGTCCGTTGGCCACCATTTTTTGCCACAGTGAAGTGTGTAGGTAGTACTACATTCATACAAATTTGGAACACAACGTGAATCGTTTGACAGTCCTAACTGTAAGCGCAAAGTAGCACCGTAGTGCAGTTTTTTAATAGCATTTTTCACGTTTGTAAGGGACTTTGACTATTTTTTTGAATACGTAGCAGCTGTCCGTTGGCCACCATTTCTGCCACAGTGAGTGTGTAGGTAGTACTACATTCATACAAAATTTGGAACACAACGTGAATCGTTTGACAGTCCTACTGTAAGCGCAAAGTAGCACCGTAGTCAGTTTTTTAATATGCATTTTCACGTTTGTAAGGACTTTGACTATTTTTTTGAATACGTAGCAGCTGTCCGTTGGCCACCATTTTTGCCACAGTGAAGTGTGTAGGTAGTACTACATTCACAAATTTGGAACACAACGTGAATCGTTTGACAGTCCTAACTGTAAGCACAAAGTAGCACCGTAGTGCAGTTTTTTAATAGCAGTCTAAGTAGACGTTGAACTAGTCGTTGAGTTAACCTTTACTAGCCGTTGAACTAGCCGTTGAGTTAGCCGTTTAACTAGCCGTTTAAGTATCCGTTGAACTAGCCGTTGAGTTAACCCCCGGTTAGCCGTTGACTAGCGTTGATTTAGCTGTTTAACTAGCCATTTAAGTATCCTTTCAAACTACGTTATACAATCTTTGTAGTTCGGTAGTGAATTGATCATATCTTCCCACAAACTGTCGAACAGGAATCAAATGGAGTTTTCCTTTCTGTTTGCACGTTAACTATGCAGCTACTTTCGGTCGTCATGGTGTGCAGTTTGATCGAAGGATGGGGCACAGACGCATAGAAGTAAATATGCCGTATCCTAATAATCTACGTGATCTACATCGACGAGTCATCCGCGCTCTGCAGTCAACCCAGGCAGAATACAGATAGCAACAATGGTGTATCTGGGCTTGGAGGGCGACTACGAGTGGAATTTTTATACACGTACGCAATGATGCATCTGTTCAACGAATGATGGAAAACTACATGGAGTACAATGATTTCATGGCACATATTCCACTACTAGTTATCTACGATCCCATTGAACCCGACGACGATGATTTCCAGGTACAAGAGTCAATGTACGAGATGGCGGCGTAACATAATAGCACAACAACTTGACAGACAGAGGTCAGGGAACAATTAGTTTCACGTAATTGTGTAACAACAATTTGAATCTGATGGATTATATTTTATTTCTACAAGAGTATGTGGTGATGCGCTGATCCACGTACAATAGATTCATATTCCCCCTCGTCCAATATCTTTACCACTTGTTGAAGCATTAGATGCTTATGTTATTGCAGACAGGATTAATAGGATAAGATTTCCCCCGTCCAACAATGGATTTCAATTTTAAGCAACTGTACCATTTAGGAATATAATCCTTATCATATACGAATATAATACGTATCTAGGCATAGTATTAAGCATCTGTACCATATTCTAAAGCATCTGTTGTATTTCCTGACCTTCCCCAGTCCAAACCGAAATGGTTTTCATCTATAATATCTCAATGTGGTTCACTTTTCAACACAAACACACAACTGCAATATTACCCTACGCTGGAGAAATGTTTATTCCTTGCGAGTTATATCTGCATTACATCCGTGCGTGGATGATGATGGTTTCAACTTTGAACCTACTGAGCACTCAACAACACGCCCACTAACCATATCGCCTTTCCTCAACTTCAACGAATCAAGTATCTGGTTCAATGTTGCTTAGATTGTGGTCAACAAAGGTTCACCGCCACACTCATTGTATACCGAAGAATGGTTTCTACTAACCCCACACCCTCTTGGAGTCAGATGGTTATTGCGAATGAGGAAGACTATCGTATCATGCTCGACAACTACATGAGGAACCCCCAATACATGGGTAAGGTTGAACTTCTTGTGGAGTATGAACCAGAGGTTGACGATTAATCGTGACGGATGAATAAAAAAACAAGACGATTGTTCGCCTTATGTGTGATTGTGATGAAGGAGAATAAAATAAAAGTAAGTGATTGTTCGCTATATGTTTATCTTATAGTATTATGTATTATGTTGCTTCTGCTAGTCAGGTTGTGCCTTAAGCAAGCACCCAAAAAAAAGTATGAATAAAAGGTCCTCACGAACGCGTGTTGTTTTTATATAATGGTAACACACATAACATGTGTCTTCTTAAATTTAGGTTCAAACCAGCAGTACATTCGTACAGAAGTTTCAAACAAACACTTCCTATTATTAGGACAAAACAAAAGCATGCATCGATAAGTGTAGACTTTGCTCAAAGAGCTAGCACGTATTGAAAAAAACTAAGTTACTTGCTTAAGAAACAAGAAGATTCATTTTCAACTAGTTGTAACCACGGTTCGGACAGTTTTCTCCTGGTGTGCCCCCCGTTTGTAGACAATGACGGCAGCGTCTGCGTTCTGTAGTTGTGTCATTGTTTTCGTCCATTTCATTCCGAATGCGTGAATACCTTGGTCGCCCCCGTATAGTTCGTATCGCATCTGGATGTGGAACTACTTTTGAATCTGTATACGGTGGCCAGTTGTGCTCGTTGCCAAGTGGACGAAAAGGTTGACCACCATAAGCTTCAATCATTGTCTCAAGCCTATAAACACGATGCACGTAATTGTCCACAGTAACCCTGTTCTGCAACATACAGCCATGACATGAGAAATGGGTATTTGAATGCTTGCCACTCACCACATTCACAAGTCATGTCGCTGAAATCGACTTTGTAATTTCCCTTGTTTCTTCTCTCAAGCCACAGATCCAAATCCTCAACCTCGTATATTTGTTGTACTTCATCAAAACCCTAAAATTGTGACTATTTGATAGTCTTCGATTTTCCTCAATCTTGGTTGTTGCGTAGTCTGTGTACAATGACGCTCCAGCGATGCGTTGACCGTTGTATGTAGCAAGATTATCATTGAAATATGTGACGAGCTTGTGCAATGTGCTATTGACAATAGCACTAATAGGCAGTAGACGAACACTTTTCAGTACACACATTTGATGCACTCGACCAAATTTGTAGTCATGTGGCCCATCTCCTGCCGTCGTCATATGCTCTTGACCACTTATCAAATGGAAGATCATGGAGAGAATCGTTCAATACCAGGGACCTGAGATAGGAGATGATTGTACCTTCTTTGAACGTGATGCCTCCTAAACTCATAAGCTAAAACAACAAGATATATCATTAATAACAGATGTTATGGACAAGTTTGATAATGAAGCATCACAATGTATACAAGTTCATACCTGTGTTAATAAGATACTTCTTCATTTTTTTTGTTGTGAAACCTTGTCTGGAAGTTCGATGCAACGTGTCGGATGCAGTAGTAGTGATGAGCCATGGGGGGTTTTCCAATATGGATCTGATTCAACGATACTTATGATAGCTGGGGCACGATCCGTAATTATTGACACGTCCGCTCTTTGACCTATCACATGGAGTCGCACCTTGTCGAGAAAGAATTTCCAACTAGCTAAGTCTTCAGACTCAACAATAGCGAACGCAATAGGTATGACTTTGTTGTTACCATCTTGGGCCGCTGCTATCAGAAGCTTGCCTTTGAACTTACCGTATAAATGTGTACCATCTATCTGCAACATTGGTTTGAAGTGTCTGAATGCAGAAATACACGGACCAACGACCAGAAACAACGTTGGAATTGTTTGACTTGGATTGCCTGTGTGTCATCCTCGAAAGCCCTGACTGTCTTTAGAGCAACAACGGAACCTGGTATGAAATGTTTGATGGCCATGAATAACCTTGGCAGCTGATTATAAGACTCAACCCAATCTCCATAGATTTTTCCGGTCGCTTCACATCTTGCCAACCATGCTTTTCTGTATGAAATTGTTCTGTTGTACTGTCCACGAATCTGCTCAATGACATCTAGAACACTCATACCTGGGTTACGACTAATATGGGGAAGAAGAGCTCAGCGATGAATGAAATGTGTAGTTCATCTGCCGATGATCTTGTCTCATCTGCAGGAGCACAGCTATGGGTAGTGAGTCCGTAATTTTCCATTCGCTCTCACCATTCAACAACGCGCCCCTTAGTAAAATGGACATTCGTCATGTTTAACACATTGGACAACGTATGCTTTCCTTGAGCTTTTGACAACACTGATATCCATATTTTTACGAATGTGATACTCCTTGACAGCGGTTACTAGACTGTCTTTATCGTCGAACTCTTGGCCTACAACGAACTCTTCTACAGGATTCCAGTTTGGGACACACCCGCGACGATCCCACATCTGATCGCATTGCGTTGATGGCATCCCAGTCCACGTGATGATAATATGAAGCATCTGGCATATGCTGACTAGTTTCGCCATCTACTTCTGGTCCGTGAAGAAATTCTTCTGGAATGAGTTCAACTTCATCATCTGATGTAACATCTTCATCATCTGCAGGCTCATACTCGCCGTCGTCATTGTCATCGTCATCATCACCATCAATTTGTATATGACTGTCCATGCACTGAGAGATGTCCAAGAACACTTATAGTTACAACAAGCATTGCCTGAACATCTTCATCAGTTTCTAGTACAAGTGCTGTAAACTGTAGAGGCTCTCTGCTGGACAACTGCCGATATGTCCATCCTCGAAACAGAAAATCCAAACTTCAATTGACGGATGGCCTCTGTGGCAGAATACTTTAACATTTCGATGGTGAAATCATCAGCTACACGAACAGATAAAAGGTTTTGTGTCTTCATTGCCTTTGAAGTAGAGACTTCCATGTCCGTGTACGATAGTTCGGCATAACAAAAATTGTACAAGGTAATGCCATTCTTCAAGTAAAATTAAGATGCAGACGAGTAACGTAGTTTCTTTCTATCTGCACAAACAAACAAAATTTTAAAATTTAGCAACAAAGAATAATAAACGATTAAACTAAATGCAAAAAAAAAAAATATTGAATTCAACGAGCAAGTTTTGATATTTATGCATTAATTTTTTTCCTATAACATAATAAAACCTACTTAATTATTTTACTAATTATACATATTATAAGTTAAGAACAGTTATGATATTTATGCATTAATTAATTACGAATTTAAATAATAATCAAACATCTAAAACTACCAATATTAATTTTCTCTCCAACAACATATACCTACTTAATTATTTTACTAATTAATTACAAATTTATATCATACTTAAGCAACTAAAAATTATTTTAAACATACATCATAATTAAAGAATAAGAAATTATAACAGTAATGTCATAGTTAATATGATTTTAAAGCATAAGTAATTAGATAACTAATTAAATATACATATATATCAAACCAAATCAACAAAGACATTTACTATAAATATAAATGAAAAATACAAATTAAAATTAAGCATACTACCTCTTTCTTCTCGGAGCATTACTCATGGTCGAAGTTTTTTGTGTCAATGATTGAGTGAATGATGAGGGCTGAGTTTGGTTTTTTTATAAGGACTTTTGGGAGTCATAAACCGCATCGGTGCGATGCGGTTTATATGTAAAAGGAACGGGGACATGGACGGCGGAGATCGCACCAGATGAACGCCCAGGATCGTGCCGACAAGGGTGTCATAAACGCACTGCCATAGTCCATCTATCGGCTAAGATGCATTCCTCCAGTGCGTTTTATGACAAAAATTTTCCGGTAATTGGATTAGCATAATGCGGTTTACAGTAAACAGCATTACATTGATGCGGTTTATGTGACCCGTTTTGGCACATCCGCGTAATTTTTTTGAAAAAAAGCCACCGCAAGTAATTTTTTTTGACATATAGTATTTCGGCGAAAATTTTCCATGGAGACAGTTTAACCAACAAATTAATAGCAAATAGTACCAACCATCCAACTAATATAATACTACTATACTTTATTAAAAAACAGTACCTCATTCAACCTTCTAATTTTGCTTGTTTGCTTTTCTGACGCACCACTCTCAACCTTTTCACTAACGGCTCTTCATCATAACGGTCGTCATCCGATAAAACATTGCACTCTTGCGCATCCATTGGTGGAAATTTGATTTTCGCAATGGTATCTTTGGTTTTTTAGTTGTCCACACAGCACAGTTGGTGATGTAAGTTTGTATATACGTCCCAACAAATTTGTCCATGACAATACACTTGAACATGTTAACAAAGAACAATAACGACATTAACAACGTAATATAATAACTATGGTAACACAATATATTACAATTCACTAAACGATACACAATTTAAGTTACCTGCAGTAAATGTATGTCACCAATGAATTAAGCACCTCTATGCGCGAAAGCCTCTAAATAAAGAAACTACTACCACAATATACAGATTAATGTATATATAATTTATTAATCAGGAAGACAACAAATTTTTACTACAATCAATTTTTGTTAACATTTATATTAAGGTCTATACAAATAACTTCACCATTATCAACCCACATTATATCAATGGATAACAACAATTGTACTATACATGCTTTTACACACCAGCTACTTGTTCACATTTGAATAAAAGGAAAATATAATAATTTAGTGGAACTTTATTAATGTTACATCATACAAAAAAAAATAAAAAATTTAGTGTTAAAAAAATATTGTCTATATATTGCTATATGTACATATAATTAAATATTCAGATTTTATACCTTATTTTTAATAAAATGAAATACTACCATTACAATGTGGCGTTGGTAAATAATTTGTAAAAACTACTACTCAATGACATTTGTATAAAACAAATAATAAGTGATTTTTTTATAATTAGTTAGTTTATTCACATCAATCGTTACATTTCACAACCCTAACTTGTAAACAATAACATGCACGATATTCATTCTCTTCATTACGGTAATTTTACAAATTACGGTATTCATTTTCTTCGTAGTCTTATAAACTACTGGTTGTTTTGTGGTTGTTTTGTGCTGGTATATTTGTGGTTGTTTTGAAAATTGTTGTTTAACAGTGTGCCAAACTAAAAAATGCCACATTTATACCACAAAACCGCCGAACTAAGCCTGTGTTTCACTGAAAACAAAATTTTGAAATACACAAAATTATTCTTAAAGAGTCTACGGTAAAATTAATAAAGAGCTTACTTTTAAATAAATCAAAACAAAAGTATTCCCTTCTATTTATTATTATTGACTTTCAACTTTTGGTCACATATTTTATGCATTTTTAGTAGTATTGCCTTTTTTAGGAAGATTATATTTATAATTGAGGAGGAGAAATAAAGAGTTAGTAGGTAATAATTGTTTTATTGAAAGTATTTATTGAGGAATATAGATACTAATCTGGACTACTAAAATCCCTGAAGTATTATGGACTCATTTATATCCATTAGATAAGAGAAAATACTAATGAAGGTTCAGATTATATGTTTTACAAATTTGTGAATTTATCAAATTAAATATGATTTGGTACTTATTTCTGTATATGACTGGTATTTCTTTCTGCATATGACTAGTACTACTTACTACATGTGACTGGTACTTCTTTCTGCATATAGCTGGTACTTCTTTTGAATATGACTAGTACTATGACGCGTACTACTTACTATATGTGACTAGTACTTCTTTCTACATATGATTGGTACTTCTTTCTACATATGACTGGTACTTCTTTTGTATATGACTGGTACTTCTTTCTGCACATGACCGACACTTTTTTCTACATATGACTGGTACTTCTTCCTGCATTTGATTGGTACTTCTTTTGTGTATAATTGGCACTTCTTTCTACATATGACTGGTACTTCTTTTTAAATAATAAATCTTATTTGTACAATCCATAGATTTAGTAACTTTATTTGGAAATTAAAAAAAATTGTGGGAGTAAAGTAATAAAATATGGGTAAATTTAAATAAATATACATATTATATAATTATAGTTATTAATAACTGAATGTAAAAATATAAACAAAGATATTATCGTGGTGATGTGTTATTTTAAAATTAAACTAATTGAAGTTAAAAAATTAAACTTAACTAGTACTTATTACTAATAGTAATATAGCTACCACCAAATATACATTATAAAAATATAAATATCTTCCACCAATCACTTAACAGCCAGAACGTTCAGGGACTCATTGTGAGTCCAGAACTTAATCCACACCCTCTTCATCAACATTCATCATTGATTTTACTGTACTCTTGCTCTTCAAAAATGTCGTAACTGCAGTTTGTTTCTCCTTTTACGTGCACTGTAAATTCTCTCTGTTGTGCTTTTCATCCTCTTATTTTTTCTTCCTTTTGTTTTACAGCCTTGTGGATCTAGCACTGTTGTACTGCCTTACCAACGTTTGTATTTGAAATACCATCAGCAGGTGGACATTTAAATTTTTCAACTTCTTCCTGTAATCTGTGGCTACATTTTCACACAAAGTTCTTGTCTCCATATTTGCTTCACTTGCACCAAGAATGTATTCAAATTTCCTGCACATCCTCACTCTCCAATTCGGTGTTTCATTTGATATTGAAGTACTTCTGCTTGCTACTTGTAATGTAGTTAGTTCATGCACACATGCAGTCAACTCTGAAGATTCTGCTTTAGTGTAATTACTAACTTGTAATGCAGATAGTTCAAGCACTCTTGCAGTAAATGTCATACTAAATACGTATCATATCTCTAACAAAAGTGAATTATAAGTATAATTAAAGTGAATTATACACTGTTATGGAATGAATCTATTTCTGCTAAGACAATTCAGTCAATATCTCTCTGTTTTATCACCTGTTAGATACATTATCATCGTAAACCTCACAGCATAATTTGTTCATCACACAGAAACAAAAGTTTTGAAATCATTATCCACATTCGTTTATCAAATTGTATTGGAATTATGTAGAGTAGTACCATCAATTTCACTTCTGATAACAGCTAGGTTTTCTTCTGAACTCATGATTTCCACTGTTTGAATGTTGGGCTAGCTGAAGGTTGATGACGATGAACAATGATCGACGATCAGCGATGAGCGAACGGTGCGATCTACAATCAGCACTTAATTCTGCAACAACACTTTTCTTCCCCCTGAATTCTCCTTTGAATTCTGCAACAACACTGAATTTTGCAGTGAATGTCCGTTATCAGAGATCGATTGGCGACAGTGAATTCGGAGGTTTGATCAGTGATCGACCAATAAACATGATGCTAGGTTAGATTTCTCTGTGCTCTCTCTCTCTCTTCTCTGCGCTTCTAATTTTGAAACAAGAGAGCGTAGAAGCGGGATTTTGAATCGCGCGGTTCTTTTCGTGTTGATTTCTCTAATACACATATTTAGTTACATACGCAAGTATTGTCTTATTATTAACTTCTTTTTTTCAGAATTTTAAAGCTCCAATTACAATTAAACACGTGGATGGAGCCACGGTAGAAGGTGGCGCGCCAGCCTCTCCGTTATGCTAAATTGATAATATAATAAAAAGAACAATTACGACTTTTAGCTTCCTAACTTTTTCACTAATATCTGTACGCAAGTTCGTACCTACGGAACCGTCGTGCACTATACTGTGCAAACCATCTGATATGACAATCCCGCCAGCAGTTGACTGGGCTGTTTTGCTGACTGGGTTGTCTTTTTATTATATTAACTTCAATTGGTTGTAACTTTTAATATATAAGTCCAAAATAAATAAAAATTATATCATTGTTCATCTAAATTCACGCTCTTCAAAATAAGAGCAGTCATGGATATGTTTTGACAACTTTGAAAAAAAACTTATTTTTACATATATGATGATACACTAAAATCATATATGATTCATTAGTTTTGATATATGATTCATTAAAATTGATATTTTGATTCATTAACTAATAAGTAGTGAATTAGATTACAAATTTCGAACCCAACAAAACTCATTATTGTTTGTAGTGTATTATTATTGTTATATGGTGTATTTTAAACCTTATATGGTGAATCATGTATTTTTTATGTATCAAATATTGTTTTGTGTTGTATTATTATTTAAAAAAATTCTTTTTATATGTGATTGATGATTCACTAAAATGATGTTATGATTCATTAAACTTGATATTATGATTCATTGAAATTGGTGTTATGATTCAATAACTAATAAGTGATGAATTAGATAAAAAAACTCTGGAACCAATAAAAAATTATTATTATTTTTAGTGTATTATTGTTGTTGTATGGTGTATTTTAAAACTTATATGATGAATCATGTATTTTTCATACATACCAAATATTGTTTTGTATTATATTTTGTTTAAAATTTTATTTTTTATATGTTTACGATGATACACTAAAATGAAGATATGATTCACTAATATTAATATTATGACTCATTAAAATTGATATTATGATTTATTAACTAATAAGTGGTGAATTAGATAATAAACTTCGGAACCGATAAAAATCATTATTGTTTTGTAGTGTATTATTATTGTTGTATGATGTTTTTTAAACCTTATATGGTGAATCACATATTTTTCATACATACCAAATATTATTTTGTGTTGTATTATTGTGTAAATTTTTTTATTATTATATGTTTGCAATGATACACTAAAACGAAGATATGATTCATTAATTTGATATCATGATTCATTAAAAGTGATATTATGATACACTAAAATGATGTTATGAATCATAACATCATTTTAGTGTATATATATAGATATATGCATGTAAATAATATAAAATTTAAAAGTTGTCAAAACATATTCATGTCTGGTCTTGTTTTGAAGAGCTTGAATAGAGATGAACAATGATTTTTTTTTATTTTGGACTTATATTTTAAAAGTTACAACCAACTGAAGTTAATAGAGTAAAAAGGTAGCCCAGTCAACAAAACAATCCAGTCAGCTGCTGACTGCCAAATAGACAAAGACTGTATGCTCTTAGGTGTGGGCGTCCCACAGCGTCTACTAACTGATATTTGTAATAATTTTCATTAGGTATTCATATCCCTAATTCTTAAATAAATTGTTAGCTAAAACTAACTCTCCAAGTTTTTTCCATGGCTAGTCTGTGCGTTCGGGCTTGGCTTTTGGGTGGCATAAAATACGTTATTTGGGTGTTGGTATTTTTGGACAAAATATCACAGTCAATTGAACGCATTTCATCTTAGGGCTGGCTTTATGTCATCCTTCTTTTTTGAACATTTTCGCGTGGTGTCGCATTTCCTTCTTAGTTCTCTTTCATAAATAAAATAACTAATTTTTTAAAAAAAATTCACTTATTACTTGTTTTAATAAAAATGTCATTGAGTAGTAGTTTTAAAATTTATTTACCACCACATTGTAATGATAATACTTCATTTTATTAAAATAAGGTATAAAATCTCAATACTTAATTATATGCACATATAGTAATATTTTGGTCATATTTTTTTAACAATTAAATTGTTTATTATTTATATGATGTATACATTAATAAAGTTCACTAATTAATTATCATATTTTCCTTTTATTCAAATGTGAACAAGTAGTTAGTGTCTTAAAACCTTATATAGTTACAATTGTTGTCATCCGTTGATAGGTCTGTGGTTGATAATAGTGAAGTTATTTGTATGGACCTTAATATAAATGTTAATAAATATTTATTGTAATAAAACTTTGTTGTTTTCCTAATTAATAAATCATGTATATATTAATCCATATATTTGTTAGTAGTTACTTTATTTACTTCATAACGAAAAATTGTTTTAAAATGTAAATTAAAATTTATAATTGTAGCACAGAAAACGGTAAACGCACTGCATGTAACTAACTTATTCAAATATGCCAAACAAAACAACCATGCTGCCAAACAACAGTTCAAAATAATCAACAGTATATGCTACAAATATGCCAGACAAAACAACCAACCAAATATAATGCAAATATGCCGCAAAACAATCATGCCGAATAGAGCCTAAAAGTTGACCTGGACCCATAAATTTGGACTCTAGTCACTACACTAACATTGCGGAAACAGCAGGTAGATGTTGTGGCCTGTTCGCTCATATTATAGTACTGAGATATGAGGTGGCAATGGGTGACAGTTTCAGTTATCAGCCGAATATGCTCTCTTTTATTATATTAACTTTAAATTGTTGTAGCTTTTAAATTATAAGTCCAAATTAAAAAAATTGCATCAATATTCATCTAAATTCAATCTCTTCAAAACAAGACCAAACATGAATATGTTTTGACAAGTTTAAAAAATTTATGTTAATTACATGTACATATTTGCACATATTATCAAGACTTATGATTCATCATATAAAATTTAAAATACATCATACAACAGTAATAATGCACCACGTTCGTTCTATGGACAACATTATAGAGATTTGTCTTCCAAAAATAGTATAACAATTAACAGACCATATACTTTGACTGCAGTATCCGGAAAAAACACTCAACAAAAAAAGAGAAATTTCATGAAATGTCATTATATCTTTTGCTAATTCATGAAATGCTCTTTAAAAAAGAAAATCACAAAATGTTATTAAATTTTTGTAAGAGTTTATGAAATGTCACTATAGTACAAAATACATCTACTAGTTAACAAAAAACTTTTAAAATTCACAGTATGCTCTAAGTCTTAAAAATTCACAAATATTCGCACAAAAATGTGAAATACTAAAAAATATAAAAGAAAAGAATACATTATAAAATTTAAAAATAATAAAATTATATTAGAATATTATAAATATTGAATAAATTATATGTTTGTTAGATATTTTTTAAAATTATCCAGTACCATAAAAATAATATAGTGTCTTAAATACATATTTATACCAATAATCAAGATTCAGTCCTACCCGGTGGCATCTAGCATTTACAACTTCATCTTTTCCTCCCACAGTTGAACTGAGTTAAATCAACCATTACAACCAATCTATCATATTCACACAACCAATCTATCATATTCACAGAAATCGTCTCCAATGAGGAGCAATGAAATCACTACCTCTTAAAAGCTTCAACTACGATTACCCTACCAATTGAAGGAGGTGATAGCTAGGCTGTAGATGGAATTTTGATTTTATCTCCAAGTTTGCATCCACCTGTAGTTGCTACCGGACAATCTATAAGGGTCTTATCAGCATTGAAGCACTGTCGGATATCTCTAAGAAGCTTTTGTCGCTTCATACAACAAATAGTGGGTCTCTTCCCATTAACAGCTAAAGAATCCCTAATATCCTTGACTTTATAAGTTTTTTCATCATCTGGATATATATCTAAAGTAAAAAAAACATAAACAAAGTAATCTTTAGTTAAAAAAGAAAACACACAAATATTATCCAAGGTGGAGTTTAGATATCAATTTAAATACTTACTGTGGTGCTTTAACAAAGCTTTGGGATTCCACGCCTCTACTGAAGAGGTGACAAATGCGAAATATTCTTCCAGGCTCATACCAGTATGCCTTTCATGTGTTTTCCACACATATTCAAAATGACCCATTTTATCTTCAGGTTCATACAAATTAGGCATCCGTTTAATTAACTTGTAGTAATAGCTCTTTTGAGCCCACAAGATACTCGAATCAAACAGTCTCTTGCCCGTGTGGGGAACGTCTTTTGTACCCCACATCCCATGTACTGTGAAGTCGGGCTTACAGGCTGTAGGTTTTGCGTTAGCATATCTACAGATAGATGGCGCCCATGACATTACTAACAATTAGCTGACAGGCAGCACCACAGGCTTCTTAAGCAAATTGCCCAGCATTGAGGAAGATGCAGGTGTGTTGACCTTTTTCTGAATGGACAATTCTTCCACACTTCGTTCAGTGGGAGGAGGGAAATCAGAAAATGGGTCATACATGACGATCTCCTTTTGATTTTCCTCCATAGATTTTCAGATTATTAAGAACCAAACATGAAGTATTATGCTATGATTGTTTTACTGTTGTGTGATAATATTGTGAAATGATTTATATTTGTTGTGTGAATATATTGTAAAAAAATGATTTTTAAAGAGAAAATGTTTTACAAAGTGAAGTGGTAGCTTACTCAGTTTCTCTGACTTTATCGTGGCTCTTTCTGTGTTTGTTTGGATTTCTGCCACATGTGTTGATGTGCTTGGGGTTTGGGAAGACGACTCCACATAGACTGGTTATTTGTAATTGAATTTTTTCTTAGGTTTTGAGACATTGACAAATTTATAGAATTGTTATTATGGACATTGGATTTTCTTGTTAAAAATAATGATTTGGTTATTTAGTTAAATATTTAGGCCTTAGCACTCGTTTATTTGCGAGTGTGGCAGTAATGTCCCGGATTAGGATTTGTTTCCGCTGCTTATCAATATTAAACTTGAATTGTAAATTTTTTTGACCAAATAAAAGGTTAGAAAATCCGGGGTGTTACAAAGTGGTATCAGAGCAAAACCGGATAGAAAATAGGTTGAAAAAGAGATAAAAATGGAATAATTGATTTTAGGATTTAAATTTTGGACAAGCCGTCTTCTAGGGGAAATGTTTTTTTGTGTGATGCTTTCTTTGTATTTAATGCATGTTGTGATACTATTTATGTTGATGATTAAATTTTGTATACTTGAGATGTTGAAGTATTGATTGAGATATATGTGGCCAAACGGCATGAGTGATGATTATGGATATAAGTAAAAGTTGATGAGATTGATTCATATGTTGAGAGCCTACGATGCTCAAGTGATTTTGTTATGAAATTCCTTATATTGAAGGATTTATTGAATGAATGATACATGATTGAAACTTCGTAACGAATTATATCTAACTGGGAATGATATAAATTTTATCTGAACAAATTATAGTCCTATGGTTACGAACTTTAGTGAGATTTCTTGTAGCTCAAAATCTTATCTTAATTGTCCCTCTTTTTTAGTCTGGTTTGAGTTAATACGAGTTTATTACGAGGACGTAATATTCTTTAAGGGAGATAGACTGCAATACCCAAAGTTAATATGGTAAATTAAATTATCATGGTTAGTGATATGTTAAACACCTTCACATAAGTTAGCTAGAAATGATTAGTTGATTATTACTCCCTCCGTTCATTAATATCTGTCGTTTTAGGATGTGATTCTTGTTCAAAAATATCTGTCATTCTAGCTTTTTGACACACTTCTTTCCACTTTTACCCCTACTATTCAATATAAAAGTAATTATTATCTAAATGGAAAAGTAAAAAGTAGGGGCACATGCGTCATTGTCCTACTTTTCTTAATAAGTGTGCAAGTTTCTAAAATGACAGTTATTGTTGAACGGAGGGAGTAGCACATTGGTTAGTAGTGTGAGTTCGAGCTTCGAGGACGAAGCTTTATCTTAGGGGAGAATAATGAAATACCCCTAAATTTTAAAATCAATATATTATAAAGTTTACATTTATATTATATAGATTACAACTATATTATATAGTTTATAAGTACGTTATATTATTTACAAGCACATTATATAGTATTTAATAAAGGTGGTTCGTATTAATAAATAATCCGTTTTGAAAATAAGTCTGTTATGATTTTGATGTCGTAATATGATCCATGTGAATTTTATATTATTTTAGTCTATTTTATATTAATAAAGGTGGTTCGTATTAATAAACTCAGCAGTTCTTACTGTGTTTCTGCAAAAACAAACCGACACCACTTTAGAGTTCAATTAAACCAGATATCAAATTAGAATGGTATCACAATATACGAGTAGTTCGGTACAGGAAAAAAAACTGCCGCAGAGTGTTCAACTTCAGCCAGAAAGAATGCAATTACTCTGTTGTTGTAATTGTGAAATCGACACCACTAGAGCGCAGAGATGCGGTGTTCAACTGAGATAGGAGGTTCAGCTACAGCCACGAAGACACAACCCACGAGCATAGAGGTTTCACGCTTGCAATTTCCGCTTCTACTGTGAATGAATGCATGCAGTACTGAGGTTAGGGTTTGATGAAGAGAGGCACAATGTAGAATCGTATAACAACAAAGGTAGTAGCAGGGTTTTGACGATGAGAAATCCAGAATTGCAAGGCTTAGTTTGAGCAGTGGAGGTATTTCATGGTGGTTTTGAGCAGAACGCAATCGCGTCAGGGAAGAACAGAAGTAGTATCGTGGAAAAAGAAGTCTTGGTATTCAAACGTGAGTATCCCACAAAATATGGTACCAAAATCAGATTTTTTTTTAAATATTTATCTAATTTATACCAGATGTAATCTTGGCCTTTCATTGCTATGTAGTTTGATCTAATGGCTTAAATTTAGTCCAGGATGGATCAGGGACTTTTAACAGCCCTTATTAGTATCTATATTCCTACCGAGAGTCATATGGAAGTATGCCACTACAGGATGGAGTGTTCGGTGAGACGGATTTCATACGACCGTGTCGATACGTTTCGTTGCAAAAAGGGGCAATACGTATAAACTACGGTATCGTATCTTTTTTTACAACCATGCCTAGTTGTCTAAGTGATATTTGTATTGAATTTATTACTTTTTACTATCTTATTGAATAAATGAATGAAGTTTAGTTTTTTTTTTTAAAAAAAAAATTGAGTTTTTGTATTAGTAACGTAAGCCTCTGTTCGGCATGTTTTTTGTGCTTGTTTTGCTCTGGTTGTTTTGGTTAGTTGTTTTACGGCGGTTTGCTGGTTGTTTTGTGCTAACATATCTGTCGCGGTTTTGAAAACTGCTGTTTGACAGTGTGATTGTTTTGTCCAGCGTTTTTAAATAAGTTAGTAAAGTTAGTTACGTGCCGTGCGTTTACCAATTTCTATGATATAATTACAAATTTTATATTACATTTTAAAATAATTTATTGTTAAGTTCTAAATAAAGAAACTACTACCAAATATACATATTAATGTATATATAATTTATTAATTAGGAAGACAACAAATTTTTACTACAATCAATTTTTGTTAACATTTATATTAAGGTCTATACAAATAACTTCACCATTATCCACCACAATTATATCAATGGATAACAACAATTGTAACTATACATGGTTTAACACACCAGCTACTTGTTCACATTTGAATAAAAGGAAAATATAATAATTAATTAGTGAACTTTATTAATATTTACATCATACAAAAAAATAAACAATTTAGTTGTTAAAAAAAATATGGTCTATATATTGCTATATGTACATATAATTAAATATTCAGATTTTATACCTTATTTTTAATAAAATGAAATACTACCATTACAATGTGGCGTTGGTAAATAATTTGTAAAAAGTATTACTCAATGACATTTGTATAAAACAAATAATAAGTGATTTTTTTTATAATTAGTTAGTTTATTCACATCAATCGTTACAATTTCACAACCCTAACTTGTAAACAATAACATGCACGATATTCATTCTCTTCATTACGGTAATTTTACAAATTTACGGTATTCATTTTCTTTGCAGTATAAACTACTGGCTGTTTTGTGCTGGTATATTTGGTTGTTTTGAAAACTGTTGTTTAACAGTGTGCCAAACTCAAAAATGCCACATTTATACCACAAAACCGCCGAACTAAGCCTAAGTGTTTCACTGAAAACAAAATTTTGAAATACACAAAATTATTCTTAAAAGAGTCTATGATAAAATTAATAAAGAGCTTACTTTTAAATAAATCAAAAAAAAAGTATTCCCTTCTATTTATTATTATTAACTTTCAACTTTTGGTCACATATTTTATGCATTTTTAGTAGTATTGCCTTTTTAGGAAGATGATATTTATAATTGAGGAGGAGAAATAAAGAGTTAGTAGGTAATAATTGTTTTATTGAAAGTATTTATTGAGGAATATAGATACTAATCTGGACTATGGTGGCCACGGGTCCGGTTCCATCGGTTCCGGTTCGGTTCCACCGGTTCCGGTTCCGGAAAATGTGTATTCGTATTCGGAACCGGTCTGGGCGGTTCCGGTTCTGGTTCCGGTTCTAAAATTTGGATTCGCTTCGGATTCGGTCAAAAAACCGGTTCCGGCCGGTCCCGGTTCCGGTTCTGATCGGTTCTGACCGGTTCCGGAGCGGTTCCGGAAAGATTCGATCGGCTCCAGTTGCTTCGTTTTAGCTCCGATTTGAGATCCGTTTGAGCGCACACGTTGCTCTTTTCATCCACTTTACTCCTAGATAGGTTATTCTCCAAGTTTATAATCTTAAATGTGTAAGAAACAAAGACTTAGGAATTTTTATTGAATTTACAAAAAATAAGGAACAAAGAGAATTTTATTATATGATTCACTGCCTCATTAAAACCTTATTAGGTAAAAACCCATTGGGAAAACCCTAATAAGGAAAAAGAGTACAGCTACTAAAAGGTTACATGATTTCAATTTGCAAGTCTTAAAAAAAAGATTACATGGAAAGAAAGTAATACTAAATTACTAATACATTCTAAATATTACAAGATAGAAGTCCTAAGTGGTGTTATCCCCATTCATCTCATACCAATCATCATGTTGGCCTTCATATTGCAATGCGCGTGCTTGGGATCTAAGCTTGGCTAAGTCCCAATCATACTTCTCAACACAAACCTTGATTGAGTCCGGTGCAAGACCCAAAACGATGTCGTTTTGCCCGAGACCCAACGGTAACTTCAACCGGTCCCGGAGCGGTTCTAGTTCCGGTTCCCGGTTCCAAATCCGACGACGGTTCCAGGTGTCCAGGCGGTTCCGGTTCCGGGCCCGGTTCGGGCCCGAATCTCAAAACATGTATTCGTATTCGGAAACGGCTGAGGCGGTTCGGTTCCGGTTCCGGTTCCCACCGGTTCCCGGCCGGTTCCGGTTCCAATCGGTTTCGGGTAGAACCGCCGGTTCCGGGTAGAACCGGACCCGATGGCCACCATTAATCTGGACTACTAAAATCCGTGAAGTATTCTGGACTCATTTATATCCATTAGATAAGAGAAAATACTAATGAAGGGTTCAGATTATATGTTTACAAATTTGTGAATTTATCAAATTAAATATGATTTGGTACTTATTTATGCATATGACTAGTACTACTTACTACATGTGACTGGTACTTCTTTCTGCATATAGCTGGTACTTCTTTTGTATATGACTGGTACTTCTTTCTGCACATGACCGACACTTCTTTCTACATATGACTGGTACTTCTTCCTGCATTTGACTGGTACTTCTTTTGTGTATAATTGGTACTTCTTTCTACATATGACTGATACTTCTTTTTAAATAATAAATCTTATTTGTACAATCCATAGATTTAGTAACTTTTGGAAATTGAAAAAATTGTGGGAGTAAAGTAATAAAATATGGATAAATTTAAATAATATACATATTATATAATTATAGTTATTAATAACTGAATGTAAAATATAAACAAAGATATTATCGTGGTGATGTGTTATTTAAAATTAAAACTAATTGAAGTTAAAAAATTAAACTTAACTAGTACTTATTACTAATAGTAATATAACTACCACCAAATATACATTATAAATATATAAGGGAAAATTACATCGTCCACCCATGACGTTTGGCGAAATTACACAGCCCACCCACGAGGTTTCAAAAATTACTTTGCCCACCCATGTGGTTTCCACAATTTTACATCCAACAACTTTTCTAATATTTGATCAACTTAAAAGATGGTTAAATGATATCCAAATTTGATGAAACTTACATGGACGATGTTAAGGTGTTATATTTTTGTTCAATGCCAAATCCAAAGTTTTTTAAGGTCATATATGACCTGTGGGACCCAATGAAACATGAGACACGTTGAACTGGTCCCACGGATCATATATGAGCTTAAAAAACATTGGATTTCACGTTTTACCAAAATATAACACCTTAATATCGTCCATGTAAAGTTTCATCAAATTTGGATATCATTTAACCATCTTTTAAGTTGACCAAATATTAGAAAAGTTGCTGGATGTAAAATTGTGGAAACCACATGGGTGGGCAAAGTAATTTTTGAAACCTCGTGGGTGGGCGGTGTAATTTCGCCAAACGTCATGGGTGGGCGATGTAATTTTCCCAATATATATATAAATATCTTCCACCAATCACTTAACAGCCAGAACGTTCAGGACTCATTGTGAGTCCAGAACTTAATCCACGCCCGAGAGGTAGCCCGTGTTGAATTCATATACCGTTTTTTACCACCTTGTGGGAGCACTGCCTTCTTATATTTTGAGTGACAGCTTGTTTCTTGTTAGCAGGCGGAGGTACCCTCCCGGCCCTTAGTCGAGGGCGCTAGTGGCCACCATCACTTGGATCACATCCTCGGGCCGATAGTAAATCTCATAATTGTCTGACACATGCAACGGAGATTGCGGGACCCATCATATCTCTCAACTTGCGTAACCGGCCAGCCCTAGTTCTAACAGGTGACTATGGTTAGGGGTGACAATTCGGGTAATGGGTCGGGTTGAAGCTTACCATACCTGATCCGATTAAAATTGTATTGATTCATACCCGACCCAATAATATTCGGATTACAAATATCAACCCATACCCAACCATATAAAATGATTAAACCCATACCCGGCCCGTTTAACCCAACATAATTAGGCTATGCAAAATTTAAAGACCTGGAATTAATTTTTTTATATGATTGCTCAAACGGAGTTACAAATGAATGAAATCATACATTCAATATGGTAGATATTCCAGATTTTCATTATCCTCTGTCTTTTTTCTTTTCCACATACATGTCGTGCTTAGTGGCACTTAACAGAAGAAGGGGATATGTACACACCTGGGCCAAATATAACTGTATTTTCTCCTTCAGAATATAGAATCAAAATATAGACAAAAATCTTCAGAGTACAGAAGAGATAGGACCACAGTGGGAGCTGTGGAGGAGAGAGCAGCACACTGTCTTTTGACAATCCTCATAACGAATACTCTTGTTTTTGCTTTATAAAGAAATACAACAAAGTAGTATTATCAAATAAACAACCTCTCATCAAAAATATACTACATAAACTGTATTATACTAATAGTAGGTTAGCACTTACTTAGTAATATATTTTTATTTTTATCTAATTATTTATTTATTATTATTTTTAATAAAATAAAATAAACGGGTCGGGTTGACTACGGGTTAGGACTTTAAACCCATACCCAGCCCACAAATTTAATAGGCAACCCATATCCGACCCAATAATTGGGTCAATAATCGTGACCCAAACCCGTTATTTTCGGGTTGGGTATGGGTCGGGTTATCGGATTGGGTAAAAATTGCCACCCCTAACTACATTTATGTCGGGATTGACGTGTGACAAACCGTCATAGAACCCTTCCTTTTTGTGAACGACATAGAAATAGAATAGACTATAACCTCTCATCTTCATTTAAGGAGATAATCAAGCTTACAACAAGATTATACTTTAACAATCGTCATAATGAACTTCCAACATATAAAAAAAAAACCCAAATCACAAGGCGAGAAAAAAATTCTATAGAAAGTGATCACGTACGTTGTGTGGAAATCAAAGCTGCACATGTGATTTCATCTAATAACAAACATTCCTGAAAGAAAGAAAGAAAGAAAGTCCTCCAAGGAAGAGAATCAGCATTGGAATCCCCAAGTTGCTCCAGGAATAACGACTTCCTTATCACTGATCTCAACATCACCTCTAGCCATCCGGAAGTTTTCTATCATATTCAAAGTCACTCGAGAACAATCACTTATATACAAGACCTTGAGGCTATTACTAATAGTGTAATAGGGGCCGACGGCCCAGTCTAGCCAAATAAGGCCCATTTGTATTACAGTCCATTTAGTCTCTGTTCTAGTACATTCCATTTACATCTATATATACCCTTGTAATACAACGATCATGATCATCAATACAACAGTAACTTTCTACAATTCTCTAATATTCTCTATGGTATCAGAGCAGTCCTCTTCAATGGCGTGATCCTTTAGCCCTCCTATCTCCAAATGGCTGAAACACCCGATCCCAAATCTTCACCTCACGTATCCTCCTGATGGGGAGCAGCACTCCATCTGTTCGATGAAACACCAGAATGATAAACCTGCAAAACCATCACAACAATCTATATTATCCACAGCAGCAAATCTAGTCAAATTCAATGGCACAAACTATCGGATCTGGAAAGCTGTTCTCCTTTCATTTCTCAAAGGAACAGATCTGTATAAATTTGTTGATGGTAGCTTCCCCTGTCCAGATCTCACCTCCGATGATGCTGCAAGATGGATGCAACAAGATCAACTCGTCCTCATTGTGCTGTTTACTTCTCTCAGCGATGGCATTCTAGGACAGGTAGTGAATTTCTCTACCTCTGCTGAAGTTTGGTCCTACCTTCATGAGTCCTTTGAAGCATCTACTAATGCTCAAGTTGCTCAACTACACCTCCAACTCGCCTCTCAGAAAATGAAAAACCCTCAGAAACTATCACCAGCTATTTTAATAAGGCAAAGGCCCTCATTGACTCCCTATCTGTGACTGGTCACATTGTTACTGACCGAGAATTTCAAACATATGTCCTAAAAGACCTACCTCATGAATACTCCCCACTTGTCTCCACTATTCTTACCCGATCCCTCCCTTGTACCCCTGGCCAGATCTATGGTTTTATGATGTCTACAGAAGCATGGCTATCCCAACACAAAACAGATTCTCTACCTGACATTTCCCTCAATGCCACTCAGACCACATCTCACACTAATAAACACACACCAATTCCAATAACCGATCCACAGATACCAGAGGGAGGAACAATTATTAGAGAGGAAGAGGCAGATCTGGCTCTCAACTACCAGATGCTGGTACAAAACAAATTTTGCTGGTCAACAGACACTAGACCTTCTTGCCAGATCTGTGGCAAAAGAGGTCATGAGGCAGCAATCTGTTACCATCGATTCAACCAGAGTTACCAGCCCCGCCCTCCAGCTACCTTTGCTGCTAATGCCACTACTTCTATTCCTACTTCTGACTGGTTGGCAGACACAGCTGCTTCTCATCACTTCTCAGGAGATTTCTCCAAATTAAATCTCCAAAGTTCAGATTACACAGGGACAGAGACAATTTCCCTAGGGGATGATACTAGCCTACCCATTCAAGCTCAGGGAAATGGTAGTTTCACTCATACTCCTCACACATTTTCTCTACAGAATATTATCTACTCCCCTCTTCTTCGCAAACAACTTATATCTGTTAGCAAATTCTGCTCAGATAACAAAGTTTATTTTGAATTTTACTCTGATTTCTTTCTTGTGAAGGATCTCAATACTCAGGGGACACTTCTCAAAGGGGTTTCTAGAGATGGTGTTTATCACTTCCCTTCTGCCTCAGCTTCCTCTCCCACTTTACACTACACCACTGCTGCTCCCAGCCCGATATGGCACCAGAGACTTGGACATCCCAGTTTTCCCATTACTACCTACACCTTGAATAAATTTAGGCTACCAGTTTCTCAGCATATTAAGCAAGAACTTTGTACTGCCTGCTGTCAAGGCAAATTACATGCCCTTCCCCATTTTTCCAGTACTACTAGATCTAAGGAAAATTTTGATTTACTATTCCTAGATCTATGGGACCTGCACATTCTGTTTCTGCTACTGGTTATAAGTATTTCATGCTTATAGTTGATGACTGTTCATGTTTCATTTGGATATTTCATCTGAAGTACAAATCTGATGCTATCACGGTTTTCTCACATTTTTACACCTTCATACTGACTCAATTCAAAACCAAGATTAAATCCATTCAAACAGATGGAGGAGGTGAATTCAAAGTTTTTAAACAATTTACCACCACTCATGGCATAAACCACCGCTACACCTGTCCCCACTCCCACCCTCAAAATGGATCAACTGAAACCAGAATTCGGCACATTGTTGACAGAAGCCTCTGCCTACTGTCTCAAGCTCATTTACCCCTAACCTTTTGGCCCTATGCTGTATCCACTACTGTTTATCTCATGAACAGACTTCCCACAAAAATCCTTGCCAATTCCACACCCTTTGAACAGCTTTATCATCACCCTCCCTCTCTCACACACTTAAGAGTTTTTGGGTGCAGTTGTTGGCCCAATCTACGGCCATATAACAGTCACAAATTAGCTCCTAGATCTAAGGAGTGTGTCTTCCTTGGCTACTCCTCAAACAGCACAGGATACATATGCTATGAACCTCTAACCCACAGAGTTTACATCTCCAGAGATGTGTCCTTCTTTGAAACACATTTTCCCTACCAAACCCTAGCCTCATCTCACACCAAACCCACTGCATCCACCAAAATTTCTATAGACGTTCTCCTGCCTGTCTCTAACCCAGTCCCTTCATCCACACATCACCACACAGATATCAGTCATGTTACCTCATCACCCACAACATCTATATTCCCTGTTACCAACAGTCCATCTCCCTCTCCTGTTCCCAGTCCTATTGCCTCTTCTCCTCCAGACCCAGCCCCTCCTACCAGCCCTGCCCCACCTCCTCTACCCACCCATCCCATGGTTACTCGGGCCAAAACCAACAGCCTAAAACCTAAAATTCATACAGATGGCACTATACCTTGGTTGAATACCACCACTACATCTGAGATACCAGACCAGCCGTGTTTTACCACTATCATGAAATTTCCAGAATGGCGCCTGGCTATTGAACAAGAATACAATGCTCTCAAAAGGAACCACACATGGGACTTAGTCCCTCACAGCCCTAAGATGAATGTCCTAGGATGCAAATGGATTTTAAAAACAAAGAAGCATGCTGATGGATCTTTTGAACGGAGGAAGGCTAGATTGGTGGCTCAAGGCTTTAAACAAACACAAGGAATTGATTTTTTTGAAACCTATAGCCCCGTGGTGAAAGTCACCACTATCAGGCTGGTTATTGCCATTGCTACTAGCCTAAACTGGCCTATTCATCAAGTGGATGTTGATAATGCTTTCCTCCATGGCAATTTGGAGGAAGATGTGTTCATGAAACAACCTAGTGGGTTCATTGATAAACAATTTCCTCATCATGTGTGCAAACTCAGACGCTCCCTCTATGGTTTGAAACAATCACCCAGAGCATGGTTTTCCAGATTAAGCAACTATCTAGTTCACATTGGGTTTCAACCTTCTCATGCAGATTCATCTCTTTTCACATACACTCATCTCACTGATAAGGTTTACATCCTAATCTATGTCGATGACATATTGGTCACTGGCAGCTCCCTTACTCTCGTTAATTCCCTGATAAAGAGTCTAGCTATTGAATTTCCTATCAAGGACTTGGGGCCCCTACACCAATTTTTGGGTCTTACTGCTACACGCACCTCCTCTGGCCTTAAACTTCTCAGGCAGATTCATCTCTTTTCACATACACTCCAGTACTGAAGCGGAGTTTAAGGCTCTCGCCACTGCCACATCTGAGTCCCTATGGATTCAAAAATTGTTAGTTGAACTGGGAATCAGGCTACACAAAGCTACGACCTTGTATTGTGACAACATCGGTGCTTCTTACCTAGCTCAGAAGCCCGTCCTCCATAGCCGCGCCAAACATGTCACAGTGGACTTCTTCTTCCTCAGAGAACGAGTTCGCAATGGGAGTCTCCAGATCTCCTTTCTCCCCAGTGAATCGCAATTGGCAGACATATACACAAAACCCTTGACCAAGAACCTTTTTTTGAAGCATCGTTCCCAAATGTCGTTGACTTCAGACACTTTGGGACCGCGGGGGAATAATAGTGTAATAGGGGCCGACGGCCCAGTCTAGCCAAATAAGGCCCATTTGTATTACAGTCCATTTAGTCTTTGTTCTAGTACATTCCATTTACATCTATATATACCCTTGTAATACAACGATCATGATCATCAAATACAACAGTAACTTTCTACAATTCTCTAATATTCTATAATTACAACCATTTCTTATAGCCATTATCCCATCATCACATATGTTTTTACACCCATAAACAGCAAGCGTCACCAAAGAAGTACAATTTTCCCCAATGGCCACCCACCCTGAAAGCTCGATCTCATGGCACAAAGCCAAGTTCCATTCCTGCAACAAAGGACAACCTTTTGCAATCACTTTAATCGATTTATCCCCAACGCTTCTGCACTTTCTCATATTCAAAAACTTAAGTCTTCGTCCAAATCCTTCACCAATAGCTACAAAAAAATCCCCATACACAGACGAATTTTGGTTTGAAATGTCCAAATACTCCAACCCTCCTCCACTGAGCATACCCTCTACCCCTTTTAGATTCAGATTACAAGCATTGGCTTCTATACTTGTCAATGTATGTGAACAGCCATCAAACCCTGTCCCTTTGACTTCCCAACAGCAGGGTACTCTCACTTGACAGAGCCGGTAGCGATTCTTCACAAGCTTGTTTACTCCATTGTCTGTGATATGTGAGCAACAAGACAAGTTAATGCCTACAAGACCAGGGCAGTACTTGGATATACTCTCCAAGCCAGTATCTTTTACATTGCATCGGTATAAGCTTAGATAGTTGAGTGAAGGGCACCCTCCAACTAGTAAGGAAATCCCACTATCAGTGACATTAAAACAACAATCCAAATTGAGCGATCCCAGGTTTGAGATGCAATGTTGGATGTCTTTTAAGTTTGAATCAGTTAGCACCGTGTATCCCCATAAGGGCATCCACAATGGTTTTAAGTTTCTTAACACATTCCTAGGTGCCATGTCATCTAAAAATTATATTTTATTACTTAAGAAACTCTATTCACTACAATAACAAAGTTTCTTAATCTCCTCTCTCTTGATGAACAACCAATAAACTATCACTATTTAGATGTGAGATAAAATATGAAAGAGAGAGATACACATAGGTGGGTCTAATGTGTCATAAAAAGTGGGGTTCTTATTTAAGAACCTTGGAGAGAGAAAATGGGTGGAATCCACACCATTATAGAACATTTCACATATGTAACCGTGTCAAGAACCCCTATTGTGGATGCCCTAAGGAGAGTGAGGTTAGATTTGGGAAGCGGGTTAGCAGTCTGTGGAGTCGGGTGGGGCGAAAGTCAAGGTTTTAGTCTTGTTTCTGTAGGTTGAGGGTGACTTTCAACCGCAAAGATTGACGAGCTAGGTTTTGGATTTTAAGCAACTTGTGACAAGTTAAGCCTAATGCTTCACGTTCAGCTACACAATTTAGAGAGTTGAAAATTAAGGTGAGGCAATCAGTTGGAAGATCCATGATACTGGTAGTAGGACCAATCTCTGAAGAGGTGTTTATTGATGGAATCATCTGCTCCTTGTGATATGTAACACTCTGTATTTCAATCAACGCAAAGTTTGGATCTTGATCACTGACTACTCCCGCATAGTGAAATGGTATCCTGCATTTAGCAAAGTAAAGGTATAATTGAGGTGGATTCACATGATTTTATTAAGACAATGAATTTAAAAAAAGGGGTAAAACTGGTAAGGAAAAGAGAGCTCAAAAGAAGCTGTTTTAACAAGATATAAATTGAGAATGACAAGCATTATCCTCAATTGATCTGCAACGTTTTGTAATAGCCATCAATTGCAACTCCATTTGATACATATAGCAGTCGATTTACTTTTTTTTGTTGGCTTAATTACAGGAGTGCAAGGGATTTTCGAACTGGAGATAATTGAGGGAAAATATATTGATTTACTCACCTCTTCTTTGGCGTGGCAGATCTCGGTCAACGGTTTGTTTTTCGACTCCAGTGGCTCCCGTTGAGGGAGAACGATGAAAAACGAGAACGGGGACAATATGGCGGGTACACATGACTAGACACCGGGGTTTCATTCGTTTACTTATTTCCCAGTTTGACAGGTAAGAGAAGAGAGGGGCAGGACATTTCACTTTAAATAACTCAAAGTATTCACAATCTTTGCAAATAGTTCTCTACATTTATATATATACGTGCTTTACTTTATAAGCTTCAAAATCTCTGTATGCCAAAACAAATGTCGAACTTTTATAAACATGAGTAATATTTGAAATTAAAATTAACATTTTTTAGGTATGATAATATAATAAAAAAAACAATCGCGACTTGTAGCTTTCGTAATCTTTTCCCTAATACATAGGTAGGGGGCAAGGAAGGAATGTGTATGGCTGGATCAAATTTCACAATGTTTTCCGAAAGTTTATATGAAATGAAATGATTTTGATCTTGTAGTTGTTAGAAATTCACATCTATAACCCTTAAATAAATTGTTAGCTAAAACTAACTTTCTAGAAAGTATTCCCTAGGTTATCTGTTACAGATTAAATAGAGTTCAATTCAATAATAGCTGCTTACGTGTATTAGTTAAGTGTGAGCAAGTTGTTAGTTGTTGAGTGGTTGTTATTGTTACAGTCAGCTAAAGCATATAAATACTCTTGTTGCTCGCTCATTCAAAATACGTCAATACAGAAATACATTTCACTTCTCCTTTGTCCTCTGTGCATTTACCAAACTGCCACTATGTTCTATGCGTGACTGTAATTCTTCTTCCTTTACGGTTTGCAAGAACAGAATAGAGAGTTGTTGTTCTCCATGAACATTAGCTCTACCTTTCTACTGTTCCATTGTTACATTCTGTAACATAGGTATCAGATTCCACATGATCCTCCTATCACCATGACAGAAACAAGAACTGCTCAACTCATCCGGGACGCCGTCAAGGAGCTTGAGTCGTCGCTGCAACCGCAGATTCAAGCGATGTTCCAGGAGCAGAATTCAAAGATTGAAGAGCAGAATCAGAAGATCGATAAGAACATAGCTGATCTTTTCGACGCTCTTCGGTTGTATACTACGGCAGTCTCAGATCGACAATCTGGTGACGTTGAACGCTCTTCTGAGTCACAATCCCGCAAGCAATCGTACTCTGGAGTGACGCGACTTGCTAAGCTTGATTTTCCTCGGTTTAATGGTGACAAGCTTAAGGAATGGCTCTGCAAGATAGAGCAATTTTTCTCCATTGACCACACGCCTGATGAGTTGAAAGTTGGTCTCGCGTCGATTCACTTCGATGGTCAAGCGGCGACATGGCATCAGTCGGTGTCTCAATCTGTTGGCACTCAGGCTATTTTGCACGACTGGCCGGCATATAAGGAACTGTTACGGGAACGATTTGGTGAGATTCTTGATGATCCAATGGCGGAGCTTAAGGCTCTACAAGAAACAGATGGAATTATGGAGTACCACAGCAAGTTCGAACTGATTCGTACGCGTGTAACTTTACCTGAGGAGTACTTAGTCAGTACTTACTTAGCGGGATTGCGTCAAGATACACAAATGCATATTCGCATGTTTCATCCGCAATCAGTTCGTCAATGCTTACTTCTGGGAAGACTTTATGAGCAGGCGCATCCGCGGAAACCTAATACCGGGAATTGGAATTCGTTGTCCACGGCTGTCAAGGGAGTTCCATCCAAGGGTCATTATCGAATATCACGAATCCACGAATTCCCGTAACTTCGCCAGATCCAGTAAGTAAGAGCAAAGAACCGGTGGCGCCACGAAAATTCTTGACCTCCGAACAAATGAATGAGCGTCGCGCAAAAGGTCTTTGTTTCTACTGTGATGAAAAGTTTACCCCCGGTCATCACTTGAAGCATCGGAAAATGCAACTATATCTGGTGGAATGCGAAGATGATCAAGATGAAGCTGATGAATCCGACGATATCGTAATTTCACACCATTGGAGAAAGAAGAACCTCAAATCTCTGTCAACGCTTTGGCAGGGGTGTCCAGTTTTCGTACAATGAGAGTAAGAGGAATTCATGGTAAACGGCCTTTATTCATCTTGATCGACACAGGTAGTACACATAATTTCTTGGACCGGTCTGTCGCAGAAAAGCTGGGTTGCAAAATCCAGCCTGTTGTCAATACTTCGGTCTCTGTGGCAGATGGAAACTCCGTACAAGTAAGTGGGAGAATGGAGAAGTTTAATTGGACATTTCAAGGGGAAGCATTTCAGGCCGATTTTATGCTTATACCTCTGGGTTGCTGCGATATGGTACTGGGAATCCAGTGGCTTGTTGAATTGGGTGCCATTGAATGGGATTTCAGGAATCTGGTTATGTCGTTTAAAGTGAAGGGTAGGAAAATAATCTTGAATGGGATTAAGAGTGGTTCTGTAAGGGAGGTTAGAGCCAAGAAGTTGGAGCGCTTGCCTGATTCAGAAATCCAGTTATCAATGATAAATATTAATGAGATCACTGATAACTGTCACACGCAGCAAGCTTCTGTTTTACACCCAGACATTGCGGCTTTGTTGCATCAGTTTTCTGATATTTTCGAAGAACCAACTCAGCTACCTCCTTCTAGACCTGTTCATGATCATAAAATTCCCTTGATGGCAGGAGCTAACCCCGTTAATCTTCGTCCTTATCGGTACTCAGTACATCAGAAGGATGAGATTGATAAAATAGTTCAAGATATGTTGCAGCAAGGAACAATACAGCATAGCTCTAGCTCCTATGCATCTCCAGTGGTTTTGGTAAAAAAGAAGGATGGCACTTGGCGAATGTGTGTTGACTATAGACGTCTCAATACTATCATCTGTTAAGGATCGTTTTCCTATTCCTTTAATAGGTGACCTGATGGATGAATTAGGTGGATCAAGGATTTACTCTAAGATTGACCTAAGGGCAGGTTATCATCAGGTGCGAATGCATAAGGAGGATATACACAAAACAGCATTTCGCACTCATTCTGGGCCATTTCGAATACTTAGTAATGCCTTTTGGGCTTACTAACACACCGGCAACCTTTCAGAGTTTGATGAATTCTGTTTTCTGCAAGTATCTGAGGAAGTTTGTCCTCGTTTTTTTTGATGACATACTTGTATACAGTGAGACTGTGGAAGCTCATGTCAGGCATTTGCATCAGGTTTTTCTCACCATGCGAGAACACATGCTTTATGCTAAGAGAAGCAAGTGTTTCTTTGCTGCAGAAAGTGTGGAATACTTGGGTCATTATATATCTGCAGCAGGCATCGCCACAGATCCTAAGAAAGTTGCAGCAGTTGCAAACTGGCCTATTCCTAAATCTGTCAAGCAACTGAGAGGGTTTCTAGGTCTTGCGGGCTATTACCGACGTTTTGTGCAAAACTACGGTACTATAGCTAGACCTCTAACAGCTCTCACTAAGAAGGATTCTTTTTCTGGAATGACGAAGCTGATGCAGCTTTCACGCAGCTTAAGGAGGCTCTCTGTAAAGCTCCTGTTTTAGCTTTACCAAGATTTGATAAACCATTTATAGTGGAGACAGATGCAAGTGGGTATGGCATAGGTGCTGTGCTCATGCAAGAAGGCCACCCCTTGGACTATATTAGTCGCCATCTTCAAGGTAAGCAGCTTACCTTATCCATCTATGAAAAGGAACTTTAGCTGTGGTGTTTGCTGTACAAAATGGAGACATTATCTTTTACATCGACATTTTGTGATACGTACTGACCAAAGAAGTTTGAAGTACTTATTGGAGCAAAAACTACACACACCTATACAACAACAGTGGCTTCCCAAGTTATTGGAATTTGACTACGAAATTCAATATCGAGCTGGGAAAGAAAATCTGGCAGCTGATGCTTTCTAGACTAGAAGGTTCTGAGGTATTGAATATGTCTTTATCTGTACTTCAGAGCGATCTGTTACAGCAAATTCAGCAAGCCTATGAAACAGACCCACGGCTGAAAGAGATTATTGATGATTTAAAAGCAAACAAACAGAATCATAAACACTTTTCTTGGAATAAGGGAATCCTGCGACGGAAAAGTAAAATTGTGATTTCTGTTACTGGTGATTTGCGTTTAACTATACTGAAATGGTTACATTGTTCTGGAATGGGTGGTCACTCAGGTCGTGATGCCACATGTCAAAGGGTGAAATCCCTTTTTTACTGGAAGGAATGAATAAGGACATTCAGGCATATATAAGGGCTTGTGAAGTCTGTCAGCGATGCAAGCATGAGAATGTTGCTTCTCCTGGTCTTTTAAATCCTCTTCCAATACCAGAGGCAGTATGGCAAGACATCTCGATGGATTTCATCGATGCCTTGCCTGTTTCATTTGGGAAAACCGTAATAATAGTGGTGGACAGATTAAGTAAGGCTGCACATTTTATACCACTTTCTCATCCTTATTCTGCTATGACAGTTGCTCAGGCATACTTGGATAACATCTACAAGCTCCATGGATTTCCCCGATCAATCACAAGTGATAGGGACACCATTTTTCTGAGTGAATTTTGGAAGGAACTCATGTCTATTCACGGTGTTGAGCTGAACTACTCTTCTGCATACCACCCACAATCTGACGGGCAGACGGAGGTGGTTAATAGAAGTCTCGAAACTTATCTGCGTTGCATGTGTAGTGATAAACCAAACCTCTGGAGTAAGTACTTACCCCTTGCTGAGTTTTGGTACAATACTAGCTATCACACTGCTACATTGACTCCTTATGAGGCTGTTTATGGTCAACCTCCACCTCAGTATTTGCCTTACCTACCTGGGGAATCCAAAGTTGCGGTTGTTGACAGGAGTATGCGAGAGAGGGAGCATATGATTACAGTGCTTAAATTCCACCTATGCGCGCCCAGCATAGGATGGAACAACAATCTAATCGGCATCGCACTGACAGAAGCTTTGACATTGGTGACTGGGTGTTTGTTAAACTTCAGCCCTATCGACAACATTCCCTGGTCATGCGCCCAATCAGAAACTAGCTCCCAAGTATTTCGGTCCATTTAAAATCATTGACAGATGTGGAACAAGTGCTTATAAGTTGGAATTTCCATCTTCTACTGCAATTCACATGTCTTCCATGTTTCCCAATTGAAGCAGAGAATCGGAAATGTAACCTTTTCTGCTCAGTTACCTTCTTTCACTACTGATATTATATCCCATGCACCAGAGAAGATTTTGGAGCGCAAAATGGTGAATCGTCAGGGAAGAGCTGCTACCAAAATCTTAGTTAAGTGGACTGATCTGCCGGAAGAGGAAGCAACCTGGGAATTCTACCATGATTTTGTTCGCAAATATCCTGATTTTGAACCTTGAGGACAAGGTTCTCAAAGGAAGGGAGATCTGTTACAGATTAAATAGAGTTCAATTCAATAATAGCTGCTTACGTGTATTAGTTAAGTGTGAGCAAGTTGTTAGTTGTTGAGTGGTTGTTATTGTTACAGTCAGCTAAAGCATATAAATACTCTTGTTGCTCGCTCATTCAAAATACGTCAATACAGAAATACATTTCACTTCTCCTTTGTCCTCTGTGCATTTACCAAACTGCCACTATGTTCTATGTGACTGTAATTCTTCTTCCTTTACGGTTTGCAAGAACAGAATAGAGAGTTGTTGTTCTCCATGAACATTAGCTCTACCTTTCTATTGTTCCATTGTTACATTCTGTAACATTATCGAACCTAATCTCTACCCTAATCTAACTAATAAATTATAGAAAAATAACAATACTAGATTGGTCGTTTGAATGCAAAAATTAAATAAACTAAAATGAAAACAGTAAAAATTAATAAATCTAAAAGGGCGAATCCTAGTTTAGTTTAATATTTCTTCCTAGTTTATCAATTCCCTTCCTGATTGATTTCTAAATTTTAGATTGCAACCTCAGATCTAAATTAATTTAAAACCGGTCCCCCGCAAGATAGATCCTTACTAGCAATTCCCAAATCCTAACTCTCATTACGAATTTACAAATTAACTAGTAGCATTAACGATTCATCTGGTTTCTAGTAAGCTAATCCCCAGGAATTTTCATCTATAGTTTCACTGATAATATTCTTAAGGTCTAACGAACGCCACAGTTCTCACTTGTAAGCAATTTTTACCCAATAAACTCAAGTAATAATTAATCACAAGAGAATTCAATAAATAACTAGGAACAAAACAACAATCTGTATAGAATTTATATACGACAACTCAGGAAGCAAAATAATAAACTAGTTGTCCATAGCAAACTAGAATTCTAACGACTACTTAGACATTGGAGACAAAGAAATACTAACAATAATTAAGATATTAGAAAACATCATCTAATTGTGGGACGATGATGAATTCAGTCCCTATCTTCTGCTCCGGTCTGTCAGAACTGTCTGTTGTTTCCCTATTCTTCCATCTCGACCGGCCGCGGCTAGCTAGGGTTTGTGGAAGAATTATCTGTATCAATTTTTGTCTAGAGTTGCGAGAATGATTTCGTTATCTTATATATGCAGCTGCATATATCTGCACCAGATATCATGATGATGGGCTAATGATTAAATTCTGCCTCAATCTATGTCTGCATGTGGTTGTGTCGAGTCCAAAGTCAAGATCGGTGCAGCCTTTCTTTTTCTTCTACGTGCATGACCATGATAATGTGGTAATGATTAGAAATCTATTCTCCACGCCGGTCCAAAATCGGTTTAATAAAGCCCGTCGTTCAATGCTGCTGTCCCCTATTCTCAATGTCTGTGCCTTTTGTCTTATGCCTGCGCCTTTATCAAGTCTGTGCGACAAAAGCAGCCCACTACGTGTAGCCGTAGGTCTCATCTCCAACGTATGCGTGTCTGCATGGTCGCGGCCCAGAACTCGACAAATTTGCAGCCTGCGAATTGAATCAGTCTTGTTCGGGTTTATAAACCAGCAAAACAAACCCGAAGCACTACAAAAATAAGATAGTAAGTTCCGTTGTAATGTGGTCCGGGTTTATAAATCAGTACATAAACCTGGACCATACTGTAAATTAGGTAGAATATCTGTTTTTGCTTTTATTTGGTCCCAGTTTGATCATGACGTTTTTGACATATGTTTTTAGACTTTTTCCTCGGCGTTTTTAATCTGTTTTAGCATAAAACCACATGTGAGGAATAATCTAAACATTTAACATAATTAAGCATATAAGTAAGAAAATTATCATATAAACCAATGAAATATTAATCACATTAAGCATAGAAATATAGATAAAATCCGCACTTATCAACTACCCCACACTTAGCTTTTGTTTGTCCTCAAGCAAATAAAGAACATATCTGCTCCAAACCAAAACATCAAACTCCAGCATCAAACATAAGCAGAAGGAAAACAAGCAAAATGACAATCAGAAAAATCAATCTGCTCTAAGCTATCAATTTTCGCAAACAGTGGATAAGGAATAAGTTTAACAATAGCATGAAATAAACTGAACTGTAGAAACTGAAACATATATTAGCTTAGGACCTTCCACCAATTTCTTTCCATTACCCTTTGGATGACAAGGGGTGTGAAGTAATGCCTTATTCCGCTATACCTTTCAACACCACGCACTCATGATCAAAAACTAAAAAAAACTGCAATTAAATATTTCGCATGCAAAAACTTTTCTTCGTCAAGAAATAAAAATAAACTATTTATTTAATTAATTGCATTGTTGTTCCTTCACCCAGACTTTTCTCTTTATCCGTGTAACGGCTTTGGGCCAACTATCCCAGATCACGAGACCTTAGGTAGATAGGTAATAAAGCACCCCTAGGACTTAATAACTAGATAAAAGAGGCCTGATTCGGTTAAGAGATTTTTGATCAGATGAGTACCTTGCCTTATCCTTTCATTCCAAACATTCATATCATTCCCAAGATCCAAAGCTAAACGCATTTAGTCTCCACAATCAGCCAATCCATCAAATTTCAGTGAAAATATAGTAAATTTAAGAAAAACAATTCCGGAAAGACAACTTTTAAGCAGAAAGATTTTTAAGGTTGTCATCAGGCTCAATTTCAAACTCCCACATATATTTTCACCCAAAATTCAATATTTAACAGTATTAGAGAAGCACATTATTCATCACTTGAAAACAAACAAAAACTAGTGGTCTGAAGTGATAACTGAAGGTCACTCCCGACCCCACACTTAAAATTAAACAATGTCCTCATTGTGTGACAAGACAGGAGTGAAAAAACTCTGAGCTTATAGAAAAACATTTATGTCTGAAGGAAACAAACAATAGAGTAGTCATTATTAAAAAAATGAAAGTTAGAACTTCCCTGGATTTTGTTGTTGCAATATGTAGAACGACCCCACCCCACACTTGAGCTTTGCTCAAGTGTTGCAGCCTGGTTGCAGTATCACCATGAAGAATTCATCTAAAAAGAAAAACAACAAAGCAACCAAAACTACAAACAAATTTAAGAGTTAATAAACAACAAAACCAGGAAAATAACTACAAAAAGAAATTAAAACCAAAATTTAAAACTAATAAAATAAAATATAACACTGGGTTGTCTCCCAGCCAGCTGCCCTTCTTTAACGTCTTTGGCTAGACCATACCTCCCTGAGGTCAACCAGGATCGAAAATGAATGTCGACGTGGGTGCCAAAGGGTGGGTGGGACGGGCATCATATATCTTCATAAAACGTCCTCGTTCAAATGGAAAGTAACCTCAACACTCCAAATGTAAAAGTGCAAACTCCACCGATCATGCGTTTGGTGGTTGTGTTGAGGTGCGTGATCCTTGATTTAAAGATCACACTTTGGCTGGTCCTCCTTCTCAACTTCAAGAATGTAAACATCCTTGTCATCTGGTGGAAGCTCAAAGGATGAACTCGCAAGAAAAACAACTTCATCAGGAGTCAAAGGCTCGTCGAAGTCAATGAGATAACTCTTATCTAATGGCTCATTAACAGGTGTAGGAAGAAGGAGGTCAACTGGAATACTCTCTAGCTCAGGTACAGGTGGAGAAGGAATAGACTGGATAGCTTCATGAATTAGATCATTCTCTAACTCTGTAGATTCATCAACTTGCTCAGCCTTTAGCTCTAGTCTCTCCATGATCTCCACCTCAGGTGTGCTAGCAACTTCAGAGATCATTGGATCAAGCTGCGTACCATTCCACTCAGCTACTGCAGTTGGTTGTTTGACCTCACGAGCCTCTAACCTTTCAATCAAGAGAGCCATTTTAGCTGACATATAGTCCGGTCTTGCATTCATCTCCGACATGAAGTAGGTCTCATGCTCAATAGATTTTGGTTTCCAGCTTTTGACAAAAGGAACCTGACAGTGAGAACTTTCATGATCCCCTCCACACGTCTGGCATAACTGTCCTCAAAGATTGTAAGGCGATATAAACTCTCTCATAGCAATATAGCATCCTCCAATCCAAAACAGACCAGACAGTAAGCAAACTCGTGGTTTCCTCCACACCTTTCGTATACAACCCATTGGTTGTAATATCCAGGCCAACCTCCTAGCGGATTGTAATATCCAGCCATCAAATCAAAGTACCTCGAAAGAAAAATAAAAAAATAAATTATATACATGAAGAAGAAAAATAATAATAATAAAAGTATGTACATAAAAATAAAATAAACAAAAACAAAATCAAACTAAACAAAAACCTATCGATGAAAATAAAATAAGCAAAACCAAAATAAAGATAGACAAATTAAGGAAAAACTAAAATAAAATAAAATCGAACTAAAGAAAACAAACACAAGTAAAATTAATAAGAACAAAATTAATCGAAACAATAAATAAACTAGTTTAATAAAATAAAATATATAACTAAAATAACTATAAAAATAAAAACAATCAAACAAACTAAATTAATTATCAAATTGAATAAAAATAATTAAACAAAGTAAAACAAAACACAAATAAACTAAAAAAATAAAAGAAAAATAAATAAAAGAAAAATAGAATATAGACTAAACTAAATAACCGTACCTCCCCCACAACGGCGCCAAAAACTTGTACGGTATGAAACGTATTGCAGCAAGTGTACTGGTCGGTCGTAGCAAGTTTTCCTAGAAAGTATTCCCTAGGTTATCGAACCAAGGAGACAGTGTCTTGTTTAATCTCTACCCTAATCTAACTAATAAACTATATAAAAAAATAACAATTATAGATTGGGGGTTTGAATGTAGAAATTTAAATAAACTAAAATAAAAACAATTAAAATTTAATCTTCTTAATAAATCTAAAAGGGCGAATCCTGGTTTACTATTTCTTCCTAGTTTATCAATTCTCTTCCCGATTGTTTTCTAAATTCTAGATTGCAACCTCAGATCTAAATTAATCTAAAACCTGTCCCCCGCAAGATAGATCATTACTAGCAATTCCCAAATCCTAACTCTCGTTATGAATTTACAAATTATCTAGTAGCAGTAATGATTCATCCGGTTTCCAGTCAACTAATCCCCAAGAATTACCATCTGTTGTTTCACTAGTAATATTCCTAAGGTCTAATGAACGCCGTAGTTCTCACTTGTAAGCAATTCATACCAAATAAACTCAATTAATAATTAATCACAAGAGAATTCAATAAATAACTAGGAACAAAACTATAATCTGTATATAATTTATATTCGGCAACTCAAGAAGCAAAATAATAAACTAGTTGTCCATAGCAAACCAGAATTCTAACGACTACTCAAACATCAGAGATAAAGAAATAATAACAATAATTAAGATATTAGAAAACATCATCTAATTGTGGGACGATGACGAATCCGGTCTCTATCTTCTATTCCGATCTGTCAAAACTATCTGGTGTTTGCCTCTTCTTCTGACTCGAACGCTGCAGCTAGCTAGGGTTTGTGGAAGAATTATCTGTATCAATTTTTGTCTAGAGTTGCGAAATTTTTTCCAGATATCATGATGATGGGCTAATGATTAAATTTTGCCTCCAATATATGTGTGCATGAGCGCAGCTCAAATGCTGCAGTCCCAATATGCAGCACTGCTGCAGAGTGAAATATGGAGAGTAGTGATTATGTAGGCACGTGATATAGTAGTGACGTATGTGAATATGAAGAGTTGTGATCTATGCTATGTATTTTTTGTTGTCACATCAATTATACAAAAGGTTATGTATATTAATCAATCTGTTTTTATTTATTACTCTTCATTATAATTACGTCTTAATGTATATATTTATATTCTATTTTAAATATATGATAAATTTAAACTGAATCATATATAAACTTATATAAATAATTAGATATTCATAATAGGCCTTATTTTCTGAATTCTATAACTATTTTATTTTACAAGATTTATAATAATGTACAATATAAATTCTAGACAGTAAAATACATTGAATCTTCAATACTTCTGCTATGTTTGAAAAAATACTCCATCTTATAATATCATGAACTTTAGCACACTGTAACATAATTATATTATAATATTTTCATTTTATGATATTTATTTCATAAATCTATTATTGATTTTGTATTGTACACACACTAAATCAATATTATTCAAACAAACAAAATTATAAAAAGTAATGTTGTATTGACTAAACATATCAGCTTTATTTTCTACGAGGAAAAATGAAAAATCTATAATTTTCTCCGTCTTCACTTTTTGTCCAATTCTTCTTCTACTTTGTCATCCTATTCAAGATTTTCACACCAAAAATTGTTTCCCTTATCAAATTTGTTGTCAAATCTATGTTTATTTTTGTCACTTGCTAATCAACACAGTTCGAATTTGGTTTTGGCTCTTCAGCAATATCAATTTGTAGGTTGTTATTTGATTCAAGTGATACTAAGGATGATTTTACACTACAACTTTTGAGAACAAGCTTATACTAGTTGCTTTCATCTAAAATATTTTCTTTTCTCTAATACAAAACAAGTAGAACCATAACAGTTTCATTGTTAATTTTGTTTCTAGGATTGTACTCTTCTACTCGAACCAGAAGTGTTCGATAAAGTGCCTTTTGACTTTGAGCTTATAATACATAAGTCTTAGCTGTTATTGCTCTCGTGATCTTCTTTCTCAAATACGCTTCATGGAACTACATAACTTACAGAATTTCTCATATATTTATTGATATGAGACATGGTAGATAAATGTTTTAAACCAATTCCTCTATTGTGGATTTAGTTGCTATAGTTCTTGGCGAAGAATGAAACTTCAACTAGTTCTTTTATAAAAAAATACTTGTTGTGTATCTATATGCAGTTTTTCTATTTTTATTCTTTATGATTTAAAAACCGTTATTGTCTTATCATTAAACTATGTTGTCTTGCAGCAAATTGCCCAAAATTGACTCCAACAGAAAAACAAAATCATTGTAGAAGATTGATTCAAAAAAATAAATGTTTTATGTCACTTGTATTTCGTTAACCTGATACATGTATTTTGTTAACATTTCACTTATATGTCATTAACTTATTACTTGTATTTCGTTAACTTCTCACATGTATTTCGTTAACCTGTCACTTGTTTACGTTAACCTGTCACTTTTATTTCATTAACCTGTCACTTGCAATTCATTAACCAGTCACTTATATTTCGTTAACCAGTCATTCATGTTTCGTTAACTTGCCACTTGTATTTCGTTAACCTGATACATGTATTTTGTTAACATGTCACTTATATGTCATTAACTTATTACTTGTATTTCGTTAACCTCTCACATGTATTTCGTTAACCTGTCACTTGTATTACGTTAACCTGTCACTTTTATTTCGTTAACCTGTCACTTATATTTCGTTAACCAGTCATTCATGTTTCGTTAACTTGCCACTTGTATTTTGTTAACCTGATACATGTAGTTTGTTAACATGTCACTTATATGTCATTAACTTATTACTTGTACTCGTTAACTTCTCACATGTATTTCGTTAACCTGTCACTTGTATTCTGTTAACCTGTCACTTTTATTTCGTTAACCTGTCACTTGTAATTCATTAACCTGTCACTTATATTACGTTAACCAGTCATTCGTATTTCGTTAACTTGTCAATTGTATTTAGTTAACTTGTCATTTGTGTTTCGTTAACCTGTCACTTGTATTTTGTTAACCTGTCACTTATATTTCGTTAACCTGTCACTTGTATGTGGTTAACCTATTATTTGGAATTTGTAGTAATTGACGGTGCACTTGACTTATTTCCAAGTCAGTTGCGACATTATAAAGTATAAAACAAGTTAAAAAAAGTAATGTTGATATCGACAAGTCGGAGCTCGCCAAATGTTTGGGAGTTACTCTATTTAATTCTTTTACTTCTTTTTGCTTGATATCTCGTTCAGATATATCTTATATCGGCTTCCAAAACCTCTAGTGAGTTACATACAGAGCTCGAAGGGTTAAAATCTTTGATGAAGGAATCATACATGAGTGATTTGGAGGACCTTCTGGATGCGTATCCTAGAATACCTGAACCGAATTATTTCCGGTCCCAGTTCCAATGGAAACGCAAATTGGAAAAGAATTTCCTTGGATTTGCTATGGACCTAGTCGACCACCAAATACCGTTTTATATCCTCCGCATACAATATTATGGGGTCTCATTTATATAGATGATATTTTTCACTCCCATCGATCTTCTCATAAATTTCCTACCAATTTTTTCATTGATTGAATCACTTTTTCGATAAAGACAAGATATCTAAGTCATAGAAGTAAAGAGATCTATTCATGGATTGTAAAAGGAGAAAGTTTGAAGACTCATGATAAAATAGAATCCTGGATCTTGAGCATTGATTGGATTTTGGGTAAACCTAGACATTCTTTGATGCACTCCTGCACCTTCAGTATAGTAAAAGGGATGAATCAAATTCTATTCGGTCTGAATTATAGTGATCATTTATTAAAGAATGATTCTAGTTATCAAATGCTTGAACATCCAGGAGCAGTTTACTTACGATACTTAGTTGACATTCATCAATAGGGTGTAATCAATTATGAGTTCAATACATCCTGTTTAGCAGAAAAACAGATATTCCTTGCTCATTATCAAACAGGCTTTTATTAAAAAAATTATCCTACATCACACACCCTAGAAACCACCCCAAACAAGTTAAATCGCCGAAGACACACCCTAAAACCACTCATGTATAGTTAAAATGTTGAAGGATGCATTTCAAGGTAGCAGACACCAGGCTATAGAAGGCACAACTACTAGGCGTTTGTACCAGCCATAGCCGCTGGTTGGCTACCATGGTCCCAGTCTGTTGTTGGTTGTCTTCTATGTATGAAAAAGTGACTGCATAAAGTAATTTGGTGACTACAAATAGAGTTTCATCAATCTAAATGCTAGGATAGTTATTATCTCTTAATGGCACAGTGAAATATTCATATTTGTTTTTAATATAAATTATTCATCTTAAAGTTTAATAATAAACATTTTAAAGTTGAATTAGATGTGCCTTAAATTTAAATAAAAGACACTCTTTTGAAACTAATACATCCATATTAAAGAAATATAAAATTTAAAGTTTGTAACATACTCATGATAGATATTATTAAAGAGCATGATGATAATATCATATTTTTCGTGTTTTCATTTTCCTTTTTTATCCATAATTTTTGTTCATCTCCCCACATTTTAAAATCGTAGGTCAATCGGATGTGGATATGTGTCATTGTCCCCACCCTGTTTTGTGGTTTGAACCAATCTCTAAATCATTATTTAACATATATACATCTTGTAATTTTATATTAACGTAAAAGTACTTTGAAGTTCTTTTTAAGTAGAAGCCAAGTTTAAATAAATATTCATAACCCCTTTTTAGTTACATATTTCTTATTTTAAGCTCTCAGTTATATATTTAATAGTTTTATTTTAACAATATAATAAGTTGATACAAAATTTAATAAAATAAGTATAATCTTTTCTTATATATTTACAAAGTATTTATGTTTATTTAATACTAAATATTTTCAAAAATAAAATAATAATTAGATTGAACTTATGAATTATAATTTTAAAAAAATGAATAACAACAATGATCCCGTCTTGTGCTACTCACTCCGCAGCAGCTTCATTTTGTAGCAAGTAGATTAAGGACTAACAAACAGATGTCTCGTTAAATAAACAACGGACATACATTAAACGCACCATTTTGAATTAATGCAGCACTACTGCAGTGATACAGTTGCAGCATATCAGCCCGCGGCCTGTGTGCATGTGGTTGTGTCGAGTCCAAAGTCAAGATCGGTGCAGCCTTTCTTTTTCTTCTACGTGCATGACCCATGATAATGTGGTAATGATTAGAAATCAATTCTCCACGCGGGTCCTAAATCGGTTTGATAAAGCCCATGTCGTTCAATGCTGTTGTCCTCTATTCTCAATGTCTGCGCCTTTTGTCTTATGCCTGCGCCCCTGTCAAGTCTGCGCCGGACCATGCTATAAATTAGACAGAATGCCCGTTTTTGCTTCTGTTTGGTCCCAGTTTGATCATTACGCTTTTGACATATGTTTTTAGACATTTTCTTCAGCGTTTTTAACTTGTTTTAGCATAAAACCATATGTGAGGAATAATCTAAACTTATAACATTATTAAGCATATAAGTAAGGAATTTATCATATAAACCAATGAAATATTAATCACATTAAGCACAGAAATATAGATAAAATCCACACTTATCACCAGACCCTCCTCACCTATGACCTAAATACCATCCTTACCAAGCAATTTATGAATCCTATTACATTGCCTCCTAATAGTAGTTCTGGTGTGAAAATAGGATGTGTTTCTGTCCCCCAGACTAATCCATTTATCACTCGATTTCTGAAACCATAGAGATTTCTCCCTTTGCAGCCACAATTCCAATTCCATAGTTAACACATTCTCCAAGCCCCTCAAATGATTTCCTTTACCTTCATCAATAGCCCTTTAAATCCCTCTGAGTCTCGCCATAAGCCTCCTCTTATTTGGGATAATATGATCAAACATAGATCTATTTTAGATCCTCGGGTGAGCACTTAAGTCCTCGAAAGATTTACTAAGGGATGAATCAACTTTCCAATTTTGGGCCACAGTCTGCTTAAACTCTTGGTGAGATAACCAGGTAATAAGGAACTTAAAAGAACTCTTCCTAATGGCTCGGGGGTTATCAGGTTTGAGAGACAAAGAAATAGGGTTTATGGTCCGAAGCAAACCTGGGAAGGACTTCTACCATAGCATCAAGAAAAAATCTGGACCATTCCACCATAGAAACTACCCTATCCAAACAAGCATTATGTCTTCTATTTAACCAAGTATAGTTATTCCCAAAAGATCTTACCTCAACTAGATGCCTCCTATGAAACCAACCCAAAACTCCCTATCAATCCCAAAATTACTATCAGTAGATTGGTTTGTATCCCTAGGAAATAAGGTAGCATTAAGATCTCCACCTACAATCCAATCCGACACTGAAAGAGCATGAGCCTTATCCAACTGTTGCCAAACCTCCTTGCGAATGGTAGCATAAACGACGGTGAAAAAAAATCTCCAATTATCAATCACAACTTTACAATGAATATACTAGATATCATGACAAATCACACGAAGGGTAACATGATTTTTCCATAATAATTATATTCCCCCACTAAACACATCAGCATCAACTTTAAATTTTCCATCAAAACCCAATTTAGAACATGATCCGTAACCTCTCCACTACTTATGGGTTCCATAATCACCACAATATCAGGTTTCTCCAAACAATTAAGTTCCTTCATAGCACGGTGAAAAGTAGGTTTCAAAGCCCCACTTACATTCCAGAAAAGTATTTTCTAGTTCATAAGTTAACAAGCTAGAGTGGAAGAATCTACGTACCGCCCCATCCAGACCATTTCTTTAGATCTTGGTTGTCCTTCCGAATAGGGTGATGTATCTGATTGTTTGCGCATCAGTTCAAGGAGTGGGAGTTATTGCCTGTAACCTCATTCCTTTTGGCTTCAGAGTCCACCATTTTCGTAGACATGGTATCCCCAATTTTATCAATATGCTCGCCAGACAACCTTGACCTAATTTTATCACCTAGATGAATAGGTCGATTACCAGCATCAAATTTCTGCCTATTAGCATTTTCCTTGGTCACATCCGTCAAAACCTGATCATCTCTTACTTTCATCTAAAACTGAGAAACACGAGGCAACCACCTTCAATTTTGGCTCAAGGTTCTTATGACCAGGAGCCGAGTTCCAGACATTCTTGGCAAAACTATAGTGTTTTGGGACCATCAGATTCCCGTAATCTTCTGTAATGTGGTTAACCAGATCACCAACCCCTTCATGAATCATCTTGACGCCTTCATCTTGTTGAGGCTCTCCTTGGGTGTTTTTGAACGGACAAACCGCATCTTTATGGTTGTAAAATTCACAATGAAACATACCAAATGTAAACATTCATACTCGATTTTCATGACTTTACAACGAAAACGGTACTTCGCAAGCAATGGGCTTAGTTTAATCCACTTCTATAGGAACCCTTGCCAATCTGGATTTCCCAAAACTATAGGGGGTCATATCCACTCTTTTAACCTTACCCACGTTCGAACCAATAATGGTTAAAAATTCTTCATATAGTACTCGCTCGGCATGACTAGGGACCTAACCAGAACCTCCAAACTAGACATAGCTTTAGTATGAAGATTAAAACTTGGACGCCATCTACGTATCGTCAAGTAATGATTCATTATAGGTCATGGTCCTTCCGTCATCACAAATTGCTAGTCTTTTGGATTAGAGAACATTGATCTTGAAGAAGCCATTCGATAACTCAAACATCGAGAATTTGCCACATAACTTCCACCTATTCTTAAGTCTATCGAACAACATGTTCAACAGAAGGATTGGTCCCAATAGTTTGACAATAATGGCATTATGCCAAGGCAACCAGAATTTGAGCTTCTGTTCTTTCGACAGAGTTATTGACGGACACTTCGGGTCCTCTTCCTCCATGGAATCATCCTTATCATCCAAAATTTCATCGAGTAAATCTCTGCTCAGAGAGTGGTCCTCTAGCTGTAACACCCCAACTCAATCCAAATGTGGTCTCGCAACTTAACAGTATATATATACACATGTCACAGCGGAATTCTTTACAATCCAGGACCTTGCCACGGTCTGACTACAGAATATACCGAACATTAGTCTAACAACCTTAACCATTTACATAACCTTCTTACAACCCCCTCACTTCCTATACATCTTACTAACTCAATTGCCATACGAGTGTACAGGCACAACTCGTAGGTCATACTTAATCCTTAACACTTGCACTCCTTCTTACTCTCGCGACGGCCGCCTCCTGATGTTCACCTGTGTAGTAAAAGAAGCCCCCGAGGGGGTCAGCACGAATGCTGGTACGATCCTCTCATGGCCCCCAAGCTAACGTGGCTACGACGACTAATTGTCGATAGCATGGAGGTTGATTAGATGCACAACATAATAGAAAGTGCAGTAAACAACCACTCAGTTATGAACAATCAAAGTTCACACACAATGAACGACTTAAATGCGTTCCCTTAATTAGAGAGTTAGTTATTTAACTCTTTAAGTAATGTTCCCTCTTAAACTTAGTCCATCCTTATCGCACCTCAATCTTAGTCTTATCTTAATCTTAGAAACAACCATCCTTCAATGAGGAGTGGATGTAGCTTATCTTAATCTTAATATTACAAACCATCCTTTAAAAAGGAATGGTTGCAACTTATCTTAACCTCACCTTAATCTTAATCTTAATAATACAAATCATCCTTTAAAAAGGTATGATTGTAACTTAACTTAATCTTTAACCTTAATCTTAATCTCAATATACAAACCTTTCCTGGAAGGGATTGGCCGTATCTAATTCGAACCTGGGATTTAGGTGATCCCACCGCACCATCTTAATGCCACCTACTCTGGACGGGAGTCCAGCGTAGCTGAGCCGGCAACCGGCCCTAGGCAACAAGTCCGAAGACAAGTCCTTAATCGGAGGTCGAATCTACTATAGATGACGACCCCCTTTCCTTAGCATGCATGACCGGAGATCGGTCCCGGGTTTCCTCACTCAAGTTCCAGTTAGTAGTTATCTCAAGACTCTGTTTGTTGGTTAACCTCTTTCGGTTCATATCGTCCCACATTAGGGGCGTTCCTTAGTCTCGCTCAATTCCTTACTAAGCATTGGTTAGTAAGTTCTCACGGTATGTTGTGTTAGTTTTCAAACATCACACAACAATACAATATATAATATGTTCCGGTTGCATGCTTATCTTGTTTAGTGAGCACAAAAACAAATAGCACACAAGCCGAGGGACACCTCGTTAGCAAACAGGTCACAAGAAGAAACAACTGTACCGTTCACCGTTGGTCGTTCGGCTGCTTACTCTCTTCCGGAGTCCAAACTCCCAAGTCCTAAAACATTCATTCAGTTTTAGGTTGTTAATCACCTAACTTAATATGATTTACTTAACTTGTTTAACTTACTTAATTCCTTAATGATCCCCACCTAACCTCTTAGGTCTTACACTTAATCTTACAAACTTAATCTTAAACTTTCAAGTTTATACTTACTTAGCCTAATCTCTTAAGTTCTTAGGGTCTCAATCATTACTACCCTACCAAAGGCATACCTTATTACCCATTGCCATTCTTAGAATTCAAAATTTCTCTTTTTTTTTTTATGCTCGACCGGACTTACCGACCGGACTTGCCAAGTCCGGTCCGTTCCAGTACCCTTTTACCGTTGGAAAACTCACTCCGACCGGACTTACAAGTCCGGTCCTATGTCCGGTCGATTCCAGAGACTTATAATCCGTACAAAATTCATGCCGACCGGACTTGACAAGTCCGGTCCCATGTCCGGTCCATTCCAGAAAGATTTTTCCCTCACAAAACACAAGTCCGACCGGACTTGTAAGTCCGGTCCCCCAAGTCCGGTCGATTCCAGAAACCTTTTCCCGGTAGTGTAACAGAGCCCGACCGACCTTGCAAGTCCGGTCCTAAGGCCGGTCGGCTCTTGAAACTTGTTTCTAATTTCTCTTTCAACTCCAAACTTCTCCTCATATATCCTAATATGTTATAACCTCATTTGGGCACTCAAATACACCTTAAGCCCTCCTTAAAATACCTTATATCATCCACCAAGATCCACCTTAGTCATTATGCATTTTCCTTGTAATAATGCTACTCTTGCAATGCTTTCCTCTAGGTTTCTAGGTGGTGGTTCATACTTAATGTAACCACTTTGCCAAATGTTTTCCTCACCACTATAACATCATCTCCCAAGCATCTTTCACCATCTAAAACTCTTTTATGCATTTACTTAAAGTCCCTCCATAAGCTTAAGCTTCCATCCACCAACACCTTATTTCCTTCCTAGTTGTTTACCAACATTTGCCTAAGTCCTAAATACTCAATTACATTCTCTTGATTCTTAAACCCTCCAAGGTAATGCCTAAGTCATTATAACTCATCACCACACTTTATCTCACCCCTTTTTCATCAAGACAACCTCTAAAACTTCCTAGTACTTCCTTAGTCATTAATTCCCCTTAGAACATATTCAAATCACCTTAATCTTTACACCTCCTCCTTAAACTTATGCTCAAGTCTTATATTCCTCATCTCATGATCTTGGTGTGCTCAAAACACTCGCCATTCCTCCAACTTCTCCTAGACATCTCTAGGTCATCCTAAACCTCAAGAACTCCTTAGTCAACTCATTTCCACCCAATTTTCTTTTCATGCTCCCTAGTAAACCCTAGGGCATATTAGCTCACCGCTACCACTTAAACACTTTGTTTTCTACTCAAATTTCGCCATAGCTCCTCTAGTATCTTATCATGCCCAAACACATTATTTTTCCTCATCCAACCATCTCACACACATCAAGTTCTTCTCATCATATCTCCTCTCCCAAACCAACTCATTCACAACAAACTCAATATATTGCAATAATCTTAAATTGCATAGCACTAAGGCTCTTAAATGACATGGCTCTTAGGCCCTTAAATGACTTAAACTTAAACACTGAATTTCCCACATATATAAGCTTTCAACCTGCAAATACACCCATCAATCTCATAGTAGTTATGATGCTCTTAAAATCCACCTTAAACTTATATTGCTAACTCATTCTCGTTAGCTCCTTAATCACAAGTTCATAAGCTTGTTTAAGTTCTTTTTCTTAGGTTATATAACCCAATACACAATGTAAGCTCTAAGCCACATTGGTACTTATCTAAAACTCATTCCTTAATCTTAAATCACCATTAGGTAAGCATTTTACCTTGTTTTCTCAAGCTTATCTTAATCTCCTCCTTAGGCCTTCTTCTTGCATAGATCTCGGCCACCACTTAAATCCCTTTTGCCGATGTTCTAATCAATATTTAAGGGCTCATATGAGTACTAAACAATGCACTAACCTCAAGGAATAGAAACCTAGGTTAGAAATGTGTTCTAAGGCATAAAAGTGGATGATTACCTTTGAAGTCTCAAGGTAGACTTTGGCATTGAATGAAATAGGACATCCACTAGTCCTTGGTGAATAAATCAAGCTAGAACAAGGCATAAAAACAAGGCCCCATGAGTAGAAATTTTCGGCCATGTAGAAGAAATGGTGGAAACTTGATTTTTTTACATATTCTTTACCTTAAGAGAATGGAGAAGCTAATGAGCTCTTCAAACTTGATTTTCCCCCATCAATGGAGTTTTCTCATGGCACCAAAATGGAGCTTTGAAAGATTTGAAAAGATAGAAAGATAGGTCTTGACCTAACTAAGACAAATATGCAATTTGTTTTGGATTTGGAGCTTGGAGTTGTATTTGGCAAGTGATTGAAGATGGAGAACCATGGAGGGCGGCACTCTCGGTTTTGGAACAGAGAGAAGAAGAAGAAACCGTGGGTGAAAGAGAGAAATGGAGGAAAGAGGAGAAAAGTGAGCTAATATAAGATATTTTGCTTTTATAAAGCAAATAGTAACTTCTTCACTTATCTCTTCTTTTCCTTTCTCATTTGATGACTCATGTGGTGACTCCCCACAAAAAAAAAACGGCCACCCTCTTAATATAAGGCTAACATGGTCTTTGGTTGACCAATTAATTGACTTATATTGATTCAAACTTAACTAGTCACTAAATAGTTACTATTCACTAAGCAAGGCACATAATCGGGAAATTTTTGATTTCCCATTGATTTAGACCTCCTAATGTGATACTAATTAGTACACATGTTGATTAAAGAGTAATGATGGACATTTAGCCACTCAAAACTCAATTCTAAGACAATTTCTCAAAAATGTGCTTTAAGAATTCTTAAAGCACATTTTGTGTTTTAACTTGTTTTCAAGCTTGGTTTTCTTTGTTAATTGATTTAAAATGACCATTAGGATATTACTAAGGTCTTATCATGATATTTGGGTACTCACCCAAGTCTCTCCAAGCTTAGAGCACGTTTTTGCCCTGATTGCCTTTAAGGCACTTTCTTATGTTTTCCTTGGTTTAAATTGTCTACCAATCTTTCTAAGGCATATTTTAGCCTTAATACATCATGATTTGATGTTTACTTAGCATACTTAGGTTTGGGGTATTTCAATCTACCCCCCTTAAAAGAACTTTGTCCCCGAAGTTCCCATGCATCCTATCTTATTAGAATACATGTCTTACCTAATTCCTTAGATCATATAGATCATACTTATGTATACTTAATCTCATTGAATCCTTAAGTCCACCATATGCTTATTCTTAAATATCACACAACATGCTTAAGCATGTGTAGCACTCAAAATTCCTTTTGTTCCTTTTGGTGATTAAAACATTCACATAACTTCCAACGTATTCTCCCATGTCACCGGTCCGTAGACAATGGCTCATTCGTCCTCGTCACCATGGGCTAGAATACAAAACACGCTGCTCTCCCCATGTCACCGGTCCGAAGACAAAGGCTCGTGCGTCCTCGACTTCATGGGCGAGACTCAGTAAAAAGGTAATCCTTTTTACGAGGTCATGTGAGGAATAATTCCTCTAATTAAAAATACAAGCAACTCCAATTTCATTTTTTTATCCTAAGGCTTCTATCCTTAGTGTGATTTACTTGTGACCACTGGTAGGGAGTTTCAGGAATAATCCTACCCTGATGTGATCAGCATCAGTGTAGAACCATCCTTCCACTCCAATTTGTGTTCGGTTTCCCTTGATCCCTAGAAAATCAAGTTCCACCTCCCACGTCATTTTCAAACATCAGATAATTCACTAATGTCCAATTTTTCTATCTTTTTAGTTCTTCTAATCATAATCAATACATCTCCAAAGTGTGGACTCATTCCATCAAAAATTCCCAATTCATCTCTTAGTAATTACCTCATGACTTAAATTCCTACTAAATTCTGTATCAGTCTCATACCAACTTCTACTGTCTCATACCACATAGAATTACTATATCCTAACTCATGCTCATATCAAACGATATCTCTTAGTGTTATCTTATTCTTATCTCACACATAGTCTCATATCGACTTATACCTCATATATTCCTTATTCCTTAAGTCTCCTTAATCCTCTTCCTTAATTCTCTTAACTTGTACTCACACCGGAGTTAACAAGATAGGTACTTAATATGTATGGTATTCCATCTTCTGTGTGCAATAACCATGGTTTATCTTAAAATGTTTATGTAGAATATTCTCAAATTATTTTGTGCTATGCACACCGTAGTTTATGTACTCAGTACACAAACATACGCTAAGCGGTTTTCGCTCTACCCCCCTTAAAATGGATTACGCCCACGTAATCAGCGTTATATGATCTTTGAACATAAGTTCAAGATGTCTAATTCTCACCAAGCATTCTAGCTTCCACGTCATCTATCTTACTTATAATTCGATCAGAAATGACTTAGTCTCTGTATCGAGGATTCTTAACGGTACTTATACCGTTTCCTTAACTTAGTTTGGTCTAATCTCAAAGGTAGTGATCTGCTAGCTTCCGCTGCGCCACTCTGATGTTCTTAGGCTTAACTGCCTCACTTAGCTTTTGATAGCATTGTATATCCTTCTGCATCCTTACTATTTAGGAATATTAGTCCTCAATGGACACGTGTTATCTTTATATATACATGGCCTTGATGAGTTGTAACTCGTCTATCTATTCTCCTTGGAGATTTTATGCTCATACTCTTAGTATTTTCTCGAATGTCTAAATTGTTTCCCCTCGACTGATCTTTGGTCTCGGGATGATTCTTAATCTCAAACTACTGTTTAGTGCTTATTGCACTTTACAGTCTAATCTTACTCATCTTAAGACATGTCCTATGTCTATACTTAACAATCCGTGCTTCTCGCACTTCATAGTCCTTAATTATCTGTTCTCTGATTCCCTTGCGTTACTGGTTCAACTGAATTCTTCTCTTCAACTGTTTGTGGTAGTAGCTGCTCTTGTCTGATCTTGCGTCGTTGTCGGTGGTACGGAGTCGACTACTTCCCGTGTTCCTTACACCACTCGTTCACATGCATGGGGTACCTTACTGGTACATTACTACTTACCCAACTAACTCATAAATGAGCGTGTCAGGCCTGCAAGCCCCTGTGGGGTGCAGTCGTCCCACGTCTCGTTTTAGTGAACTCATAGTGTCCGTCACACGTTTAGCTATTGCTAATTATGAAGTATTCTGTTGTCGATCTCCTCTTTCATTGTTCCATAATAACATTCATTGTTCTTCTTGATGTTAATCAAGGAAAATCCATTTACTGCGTTCTTGGGTATGGTATGCTCCAGCTCCTTTCTGTATTCCGTATTGATTCCATTTCTTAATAGCTTAGGTCTCTTTCCATAGAGCCTCTTATCTTCTTCCTCATTTTCATTCTATTAGGAAAGCACTTCCAGTTCCTTAAGGAATGGGTAGTGTGCTTCCTGCGAAATCTTACCTAACCAGGTCCAGACTACTGGCATTAATGCTCAGTTCGTCTACCATCTTATTCCCTTACTTATATCGGTTTTAACTCATAAATCTCATTGCCTCTGTGTCATTATTTGACGGCTTATACATAACGGTCGCCTTACCGCGCACCATGACTTGATCCCCTTATCTAACTATTGTATTCACGACCACTACTACCGTGGTAGTCGGCCTTTACCATGTTGCCCATTAATGGTGCAACCCCTTATTCACTTATTCTAATGTGTTACCTTATACTCAATCCCTTCTTGGTGTAAACACACTGGGAGTTCTTTGTCGTACCGTGTTGTAAAATAGTTGGCTCTTGATATGAAGATGATCTGCTCCAATCTCAGATTCGTAAGTAGGCAAATCTCTTTCGCTTTCTTTCATCCTTGGTGATGTTATCTACCATGTGATTTAATTGGTTACTGAAGAAATTATCCACTGAATCGTAGGCTCTTCTGAGCATCGATCAATTAACGTGCCACAATGTGCAGTCACAATGTTTATCTCTGACCATTACTAATTCTTACATCCTGGGTGTTGGATATGGGGTCTATCTGTGCGACCTTCCTTATTACTCAAGCGTATCTGGTATGTTCTAAGGTAATCTCAAGGTTCATAGTTTCCATTTTCTAAATAAAGTGTATTTTATCTCTAATAGGTGAAAGCCCTTTTTGTGAGGGGTTCATTCCCACTCTTGGCCTCACAACAAGGAGAGGTATCCCCACCCTAAAGGCGTGGTTCGTTCTCCGCTCCCGTCCTTAGCATTATCTCAATTTTCTCATTGATACCCTTTCTTGGTAATGTTCCTCCCCAATCTAAGTTATAGGTTTAGTAACCGTTCATATCTACAAATTGTAGTCCCTTAGTGGCTTAAACAAGTTCTCTTATAACTTACTGCGCCTCGGGCTCCGATGTGGTTAACATCCTTGGCTCGTAGGCTCTTAATGCTTAATGTCTCAGTTCATCATTTGTACTCTTACTCATCTGCAGGTCATCCCTACAAGATTTTGGTTCTTTGAGCACTATCCACCGTTAATTTACATACTAAATGTAGTATCGGGTTACATAATAAGTTGCTGCATCCTGCTTCCTGTTAGGGAAGTTGTTCAGGTGATCTGAGGTTACTTAATGTCTTTGACAATGCTGTCATTCTACTAGACTTCTGTCTTTTGGCAATCAAGGATAAGTTCATATTAGGCGTTTGCCTTACGGTGTCCAAGTTGGATATCATCCTGGCATCTTGTACCTCTATCTCAACGCTTTGTTCAACTTCCGTTGACTACGCCACCCGTTGATGATCAATCATACTTGGGTATTAATGAGTTAGACGAACAGTACTAGCTGTCATTCATCAGTTTGTTCGGCTCGACTATGCCCGCTCTGTGGGGGTAGTCCTCTGAGCTTTCCTTTTCCAGGGTTGTACGACTTTAATTCTTAGTAGGTTATAGCTTATGTTTATCTCTTTTATCCTTGATTTCCGGGTTTTCCAACATCTTCATTGAAGAATGTTGTTATTGGTGTCCTTAATGGTCACTCTGAGAGTCTTATCCCGTTTTCGTTGTAAGTCGATGCTTCAACAGTTTCAATAGTATCTTATAATACATCCCTTGTATATCATTGCTTATATAGTGTTTTTGCTCGCAATACCGAGCAATCTCTTAGGTTTTCCCCTTGGAGTTTGAGATTGGTGTTCTTACCATACTGTCGGTTGTTGTTGTAGTGGGTTATACCGTTGCTAGTATTTATATGGTTTAGTATTTCATCTAAGCTCAGCTCCCTGCTGGCTGATGTGTCGGTTCATCTTATCATGGTCAGGCCGTCAGGCCCTTCCAAGGTCTTATTTTTCCATTCCTATGGTTTTACAATCCGGTATTAATATGTACTACAACCGTGGCGTTCTCTTATTTCGCCTTGATGGCTTTTCGCGTGGCTTAACCGTGGTAGCACTTGCCATAGCAAGTGCGCCATGCAGGATGGGTCATTGGTACAAGGTGCATTGGAAGTAAAACTTCCTTCTAATTTCCATGTAATTGGTAGTCCTCGGGACTCCTTCGATAATCTCTTATTTTGGATAACCGTCCATCCGGCAGTTTCCTTGTTGTTTGACAGTACTGTCATCTACCAGGGCGTTCCTCTTTCTGAGGGAATCCCTTAATATTTCCTTATGTCTTATTCCTCACTCTTGTCTCCACACATTTGTTGTGGTTATTTGGTAATAATTCTCCTTTAGGCACTACATCGTAGTCCTATTTCGGTATACAATTATATGTTTTTCCACCGTTGTCCGCGTTATGTCGGGCAGGTTTGCAACCTTTTTTCATTGTATGGGGTTTGGAGTTCCCGGTTCTTAACTGGACCTTCCAGTGATCTCAATCCTCATGCTTTGTATTTTCCCGCTGTTATGCTCACTCGGACCGCTGTCCGGTACTCATGTCGCTTATCATTTCCTTATTCATTGCACGCGTAGTGCTTTCCTTATCATTGGTATTGCGGGTTATTTCGACTGCGTAGCACGTCGACCCATGTTGCCGGTAATTACCGTTCTTTTACTGGTAAGGTTCCATTGGTAGCGCCTGTTTCTCTGTTGCGCTCCATTAAAAAAAATCTCCAAGTTCTCCATAACTGTTGTGCAACAAGACGTTCCTCGTACTGCTTATTGTTAGCTAACTGCCAGATCGGGTTTCCCCGAGTAAGAGAAGGCTTTCTTCTCTCTGGCGTTTGTCCAACACATTTAGGGTTAGGGATGTGGAGGGCGGGCCTAGGTACTATGGATATCCGGTAAACACCGGGGAGTCCTGGCTAACGCACCTCACACTAACCCTAACTCAATCCCAACCTCATCATTCTCCTAAGTTCGGTATTTCTTGTCTTCAGAGCGTAACTACGCTCTGATACCACTTTTGTAACACCCCAACTCAATCCAAATGTGGTCTCGCAACTTAACAGTATATATATACACATGTCACAGCGGAATTCTTTACAATCCAGGACCTTGCCACGGTCTGACTACAGAATATACCGAACATTAGTCTAACAACCTTAACCATTTACATAACCTTCTTACAACCCCCTCACTTCCTATACATCTTACTAACTCAATTGCCATACGAGTGTACAGGCACAACTCGTAGGTCATACTTAATCCTTAACACTTGCACTCCTTCTTACTCTCGCGACGGCCGCCTCCTGATGTTCACCTGTGTAGTAAAAGAAGCCCCCGAGGGGTCAGCACGAATGCTGGTACGATCCTCTCATGGCCCCAAGCTAACGTGGCTACGACGACTAATTGTCGATAGCATGGAGGTTGATTAGATGCACAACATAATAGAAAGTGCAGTAAACAACCACTCAGTTATGAACAATCAAAGTTCACACACAATGAACGACTTAAATGCGTTCCCTTAATTAGAGAGTTAGTTATTTAACTCTTTAAGTAATGTTCCCTCTTAAACTTAGTCCATCCTTATCGCACCTCAATCTTAGTCTTATCTTAATCTTAGAAACAACCATCCTTCAATGAGGAGTGGATGTAGCTTATCTTAATCTTAATATTACAAACCATCCTTTAAAAAGGAATGGTTGCAACTTATCTTAACCTCACCTTAATCTTAATCTTAATAATACAAATCATCCTTTAAAAAGGTATGATTGTAACTTAACTTAATCTTACCTTAATCTTAATCTTAATCTCAATATACAAACCTTTCCTGGAAGGGATTGGCCGTATCTAATTCGAACCTGGGATTTAGGTGATCCCACCGCACCATCTTAATGCCACCTACTCTGGACGGGAGTCCAGCGTAGCTGAGCCGGCAACCGGCCCTAGGCAACAAGTCCGAAGACAAGTCCTTAATCGGAGGTCGAATCTACTATAGATGACGACCCCCTTTCCTTAGCATGCATGACCGGAGATCGGTCCCGGGTTTCCTCACTCAAGTTCCAGTTAGTAGTTATCTCAAGACTCTGTTTGTTGGTTAACCTCTTTCGGTTCATATCGTCCCACATTAGGGGGCGTTCCTTAGTCTCGCTCAATTCCTTACTAAGCATTGGTTAGTAAGTTCTCACGGTATGTTGTGTTAGTTTTCAAACATCACACAACAATACAATATATATAATATGTTCCGGTTGCATGCTTTATCTTGTTTAGTGAGCACACAAAAACAAATAGCACACAAGCCGAGGGACACCTCGTTAGCAAACAGGTCACAAGAAGAAACAACTGTACCGTTCACCGTTGGTCGTTCGGCTGCTTACTCTCTTCCGGAGTCCAAACTCCCAAGTCCTAAAACATTCATTCAGTTTTAGGTTGTTAATCACCTAACTTAATATGATTTACTTAACTTGTTTAACTTACTTAATTCCTTAATGATCCCCACCTAACACCTCTTAGGTCTTACACTTAATCTTACAAACTTAATCTTAAACTTTCAAGTTTATACTTACTTAGCCTAATCTCTTAAGTTCTTAGGGTCTCAATCATTACTACCCTACCAAAGGCATACCTTATTACCCATTGCCATTCTTAGAATTCAAAATTTCTTTTTTTTTTGTTTTTATGCTCGACCGGACTTACCGACCGGACTTGCCAAGTCCGGTCCGTTCCAGTACCCTTTTACCGTTGGAAAACTCACTCCGACCGGACTTACAAGTCCGGTCCTATGTCCGGTCGATTCCAGAGACTTATAATCCGTACAAAATTCATGCCGACCGGACTTGACAAGTCCGGTCCCATGTCCGGTCCATTCCAGAAAGATTTTTCCCTCACAAAACACAAGTCCGACCGGACTTGTAAGTCCGGTCCCCCAAGTCCGGTCGATTCCAGAAACCTTTTCCGGTAGTGTAACAGAGCCCGACCGACCTTGCAAGTCCGGTCCTAAGGCCGGTCGGCTCTTGAAACTTGTTTCTAATTTCTCTTTCAACTCCAAACTTCTCCTCATATATCCTAATATGTTATAACCTCATTTGGGCACTCAAATACACCTTAAGCCCTCCTTAAAATACCTTATATCATCCACCAAGATCCACCTTAGTCATTATGCATTTTCCTTGTAATAATGCTACTCTTGCAATGCTTTCCTCTAGGTTTCTAGGTGGTGGTTCATACTTAATGTAACCACTTTGCCAAATGTTTTCCTCACCACTATAACATCATCTCCCAAGCATCTTTCACCATCTAAAACTCTTTTATGCATTTACTTAAAGTCCCTCCATAAGCTTAAGCTTCCATCCACCAACACCTTATTTCCTTCCTAGTTGTTTACCAACATTTGCCTAAGTCCTAAATACTCAATTACATTCTCTTGATTCTTAAACCCTCCAAGGTAATGCCTAAGTCATTATAACTCATCACCACACTTTATCTCACCCCTTTTTCATCAAGACAACCTCTAAAACTTCCTAGTACTTCCTTAGTCATTAATTCCCCTTAGAACATATTCAAATCACCTTAATCTTTACACCTCCTCCTTAAACTTATGCTCAAGTCTTATATTCCTCATCTCATGATCTTGGTGTGCTCAAAACACTCGCCATTCCTCCAACTTCTCCTAGACATCTCTAGGTCATCCTAAACCTCAAGAACTCCTTAGTCAACTCATTTCCACCCAATTTTCTTTTCATGCTCCCTAGTAAACCCTAGGGCATATTAGCTCACCGCTACCACTTAAACACTTTGTTTTCTACTCAAATTTCGCCATAGCTCCTCTAGTATCTTATCATGCCCAAACACATTATTTTTCCTCATCCAACCATCTCACACACATCAAGTTCTTCTCATCATATCTCCTCTCCCAAACCAACTCATTCACAACAAACTCAATATATTGCAATAATCTCAAATTGCATAGCACTAAGGCTCTTAAATGACATGGCTCTTAGGCCCTTAAATGACTTAAACTTAAACACTGAATTTCCCACATATATAAGCTTTCAACCTGCAAATACACCCATCAATCTCATAGTAGTTATGATGCTCTTAAAATCCACCTTAAACTTATATTGCTAACTCATTCTCGTTAGCTCCTTAATCACAAGTTCATAAGCTTGTTTAAGTTCTTTTTCTTAGGTTATATAACCCAATACACAATGTAAGCTCTAAGCCACATTGGTACTTATCTAAAACTCATTCCTTAATCTTAAATCACCATTAGGTAAGCATTTTACCTTGTTTTCTCAAGCTTATCTTAATCTCCTCCTTAGGCCTTCTTCTTGCATAGATCTCGGCCACCACTTAAATCCCTTTTGCCGATGTTCTAATCAATATTTAAGGGCTCATATGAGTACTAAACAATGCACTAACCTCAAGGAATAGAAACCTAGGTTAGAAATGTGTTCTAAGGCATAAAAGTGGATGATTACCTTTGAAGTCTCAAGGTAGACTTTGGCATTGAATGAAATAGGACATCCACTAGTCCTTGGTGAATAAATCAAGCTAGAACAAGGCATAAAAACAAGGCCCCATGAGTAGAAATTTTCGGCCATGTAGAAGAAATGGTGGAAACTTGATTTTTCTTACATATTCTTTACCTTAAGAGAATGGAGAAGCTAATGAGCTCTTCAAACTTGATTTTCCCCCATCAATGGAGTTTTCTCATGGCACCAAAATGGAGCTTTGAAAGATTTGAAAAGATAGAAAGATAGGTCTTGACCTAACTAAGACAAATATGCAATTTGTTTTGGATTTGGAGCTTGGAGTTGTATTTGGCAAGTGATTGAAGATGGAGAACCATGGAGGGCAGCACTCTCGGTTTTGGAACAGAGAGAAGAAGAAGAAACCGTGGGTGAAAGAGAGAAATGGAGGAAAGAGGAGAAAAGTGAGCTAATATAAGATATTTTGCTTTATAAAGCAAATAGTAACTTCTTCACTTATCTCTTCTTTTCCTTTCTCATTTGATGACTCATGTGGTGACTCCCCACAAAAAAAAACGGCCACCCTCTTAATATAAGGCTAACATGGTCTTTGGTTGACCAATTAATTGACTTATATTGATTCAAACTTAACTAGTCACTAAATAGTTACTATTCACTAAGCAAGGCACATAATCGGGAAATTTTTGATTTCCCATTGATTTAGACCTCCTAATGTGATACTAATTAGTACACATGTTGATTAAAGAGTAATGATGGACATTTAGCCACTCAAAACTCAATTCTAAGACAATTTCTCAAAAATGTGCTTTAAGAATTCTTAAAGCACATTTTGTGTTTTAACTTGTTTTCAAGCTTGGTTTTTTTGTTAATTGATTTAAAATGACCATTAGGATATTACTAAGGTCTTATCATGATATTTGGGTACTCACCCAAGTCTCTCCAAGCTTAGAGCACGTTTTTGCCCTGATTGCCTTTAAGACACTTTCTTATGTTTTCCTTGGTTTAAATTGTCTACCAATCTTTCTAAGGCATATTTTAGCCTTAATACATCATGATTTGATGTTTACTTAGCATACTTAGGTTTGGGGTATTTCACTAGCAGAACCAGACCATTAATAACCCTTTTAAACGCAATGCTCTGATTTTGTGCCATATCACTAGCCATCATCTCCATCGGTGTTTGGCCTTCCATCTCCATCGGTGTTTGGCCTTCCATCTCCAAGGCGAAATCACCAGAGTTCCTTGGCTTCTTAACGGTTTTATGAGACGAAACAAGATCATCCATAATGCTTGACCCCTTATTTAATCCGAATGCAAGAAACAGAACATAAATCCGTACAGAAACAAACTCACTAGAGGCAAAAGAGGAGCCATAACCACTAGAAGGCCGCGAGCGGTGGCCTTCAAGAAACAGTTGAAGATTAAAAAGTTAAGAAGACGGGAGAAGGAAGATGGGAGGAGGGAGACGACTTTCATCCTTTGTTTTAAAGAACATACTTTCCTTCTTATCTCTAGATGTAAACCACTCAGGTAGTTTTAGCACTTTACTTTGTGTTTTTTATGAGGTCTATCTCTTCTTCTTGTTAAAACTTAAAACTATGCATCCTTTGGACAAAGGAGGTGTAACACCCCTACCGCTAATCACACCATTAGCTCGTAATCATCCCGTTCATTAATACAACCGCAACGGAGAAATCCACAAACAACGGGGGTGATACAATACCGTTAGCCACCCACGTGGCTAACAAGGCCTAACAATAAATACAGTACCGGTCTGATGGACTAGTAATACCCGAGTACTTATACAAATACAATAACGTTCTCTTACATATTCCAAACCGAGTCTCGTACAATCCTTAATCAATAACATACTGAGTCTATTACAAATTCTATGCTGATAACACATTCGGTCTTACCCTACCAATACATACAATACAAATGTATCTAACCGGTTACCCATGCTTAACCGCCATCCCCGTCTTACACTCGAACGGTATTCATCTTCGTCGTTCCTGAAAAAGAATGGGTGGCCCCCAAAGGGGCTCAGCACCTTTGCTCGTATGGTAGACGTGCAACCCGCTACTACCGGGCCACACTCAACTAATTCCCGTCTTAACATGCGATAGATTTTATTTAAATCAAAACATGCAGTACAAATAACATACACATGCTCTCATTCATAACAAGTAATCAAACAAGTAATACAACCAACAAGGATATCTCCTCAAGTTCATTAGATTAACTACCTTGTTCTTAAACCTTGAGAAACCCTATCTCAAGCAAGCCTCATTCTCATTATTCCCAATTTATCCATCACTATCGGATGATTTACTTGTCTCTAGATCCTTGGACACTCTTGGTCCCGATCTAGTTTCCTCAATTATTCTTCTCTTGAATAATTATTAAGTTAAGCCTCGTAGGCCTCCGGGTAGAGACACATATAGATCGCATCACCGGGCTTTTATATATAAACACGAAATTAAAAACATTCTCTCATGTCTCTTCTTCCCAGCCCATAATACCCAGCTTACCTCTTTATACGGGTAAACCCTGCCTGTCTCACTCCAATCGGGCACCACTATGTGGCACACGGCCCCGCAGGGCAACAGAGTTGTCAAAATTTGACCCAACCCGAAAACCTGTCCATTTTATCCAAACCTGAAACCGGATTGAACCCGAAAATATTAAAATATAATAAACCCGATTGGGTAAAACCTGAAATGACCCGAACCCGAAATGACCCGAACAATTTTAACCCGAAACCGACCCGAACCTGAAATGACCCGAAATAATAGTAATTAAAAATTAGCCAAACTTGAATAACATAAAATAACAGTGACCATAAATTGTTCCAAACCTGAATGACCCAAATAAATATGACAAAAAATTGATTTAAACTTAGTATATCCGAATGAAATTCAGAATAGGCATTGTATTGAAAGTTCTATAATCTATATGTTGTATATTCTTATAGAAATTAGGTATATATTTATATTATAATTTTTTCAAAAAAATATTAACCATGACCCGAAATAACCGAAACTAGATTCTATCTGACACTATTACAACCCGAACCCGAAATGACCCGAAAGTTTAATGACCCGAACGGATATTGACCCGAAAAGATATGACCCAAAACCCGAACGGATAACCCGTTTGACAGGCCTATAGGGCACCACTATGTGGCACACGGCCCTATAACAAGGGAGTTCAACCACGGAATCAGAAACAAACGCTCTGTTGTTTCCTCTTCCTTACACGAGTGACTCACAATCCCCCTAACCCAACTCTCGGGTTAGTAACAATAGATACTCTGTATAAATGTATGTACATTAGTCATCCGCATCTCTCTCGATGCTATCTCACAACTTAGGAGGTTTTCCTAATACGTTGTATTCACCGATTTAAGGGTCGCCCCTTTACTTCCATTACTTAGGAGTTTGGTTATTTTCTTGCATTAAGTCACGACCTCATGCCGGAGGTCGACTACTCGTTATAAGAGAGTACACTAGTCCTGTGTGTCACTTTTCTCGTTTCGAGTGAATTCATAAGGTTTGGGTTATCTTTGTCCCCTAATCAATTTTTCTCGTGTGTTTACCCACGTTCGATTATTTTGCGGTTCGACTCATTCTACGAGTCCCTAACCAATTGATAAGCGTTTTCAAGTCGGTCTACATCACTCAGTTAGACCACGTATTCAAGCAAGGACGGTTAGTCACACAACATGCATCAAGATATATATATATATATATATATCAAATGCGGTAAACTTTTTCGTGCTTTTATCTTATTACGCGTCATCACACGCTCCTTAGGTATTTTCCAAACAACTGGTTACATTACAACGTTTTTATTAACATTAAGGCATTACAAAAGTTTAAATGACTATTGCACCCGTAGTTAGCCCCGTTGTTCCGTTGTCTTAATTTACTTATGTGATCTTAAGTTCACAACTTCCACACTCACTTCTAGCACTTGTTTATACTTCTTAGAACCTTTACATGTCACAAAACAAGGCCTAAACATCATCTAAAACCATCCTCAATCATTTTCCCATCATTCGAATGCATTAAAACATATTCTGGTGAAATTTTACACTGGTTCGGGTTTGTGTTCGGGGTTACAAACCCGGACCAATCCCGGAAATCAGTTTCTGCCTAATTTTCTATGTGGTTCGGGTTTGTGCCAGGGTTATAAACCCGGACCAAACACTAGAATCATTTTCTGACATGTTTTTTAGGTGGTCCAGGTTTGTGTACCGGTTTACAAACCCGGACCAACCCTGGAACTGTCAAATTTTACAGTTTTTAACCTATTTTCAACCCCTATTTCATACCCAATCTCTTCCTAATCATTCCACATGTGTTTCTAACATGTTTAAGCACCTAAAACACTCTTTAAACTTCCTCAAACCATTGGTCAAACTCACCATTCAATTCTTGTTCATTTCTACAAGTTTTTCCTCCAAAAATTCTGCACTTTGCAACTTAGCTCCTAAATTCCTAAGTTGCACTTTGCTCACCAATTATCTAACTCCATTGGGTCTCCTACAGTCATTCAGACCATAACACATCCTTCCTAGGCATTTACAATCTCATTACCAAGGTTCAAACCTTATTTTCAAAGTCATGCACACTAGTTTCTTTTCTAGAATTTCCAAGACATTCATACTCCCTTTTGCTACAGATTTTCACATCACCGACTCCCATCCTTAACAAGCATTCCTAGGGTGATTAACCAACCATATTCACCCCCTACAACTCTTAGTTAGACCTAGGTTCTCCAAGTTTAATAAGTCATCAAAACCACTTAATTTCTACCGAAATTTTGCCATAACTTCGTTACAAATCTAGCATGCCCAAATGTTTATATCATTCACCTGTTTCTAATTTAAAACTAACAAAACCCTTAATGGGTTCTACCAACACACAAGGTTCCATCCAATACTCCTCAATTTCACCAAATACATTATAATGCAATAACCATAAACCACTTGGCTTCAAGGCCCTTAGTTCACAAATAACTTCACATTTGCACTAAGAGAATCATAACTCTCTCTTAAGTCACCCAAACACATTTCTTGCATATATTTGGTTCATTCATTCAATTACCCATTCCAAAATTTCTAGAACATTTAGGATAGCTTTTAAGGTGGTTGACTTACCTTTAATTCTCAAGTTCTCCTTTCTTCCTCTTTTCTCTTCCTCCCTTCCTCTAGCTTGAAAACCGGCCAAGGGCCATGGAGTTGCCCATCTCCAATTCGGTACCCCATAAGGAAATGAGACCAAGCAAGACACTTAGGTCATTAATTGTTCTAGCTTACAAAGAGGTGTTTAAAAACTCAAGATTTGGGGATTTACCTTCAAACCCTATAATTGGTTCTTGAATAACAAGCAAGGATGGGTTCACTACACTCTTGGAGCTTGAAATAATGCTCAAACAAAGGAAAGAAGAGTGCCACATTAGAGGCTGAAATCGGTCATGCCAAGGAAGAGAAGGAAAAAACCGAAATTAAGAGATTTTTGGTGTTTTCTTATGTTGGATGAAAGAGGGAACCATTTAGCTCCCAAAAATCTGATCTGCTCTTCAAATGGAACATACCCATGGAGGTCAACTTCAACCAATGGTAATTTTAAAAAGAGGGAAGTGTAGCCCTTGGTGAGAGGAGTTCAAATATGCAATTATTTTTGGATTTGGAGCTTGGATGTAGCTTGGGCAAGCAAGAGAAGGATGGAGTAGCCATGGGAGGCTGTTTCAAAATCGCCAGGAAGAAGGGAGGAGAGGGAGCCGGCTGGAGGAGGAAGAAAGAGGTGGGAAAAGAGAAATAGAAGAGAGAGAGGGAAAAGGGGGATAAATACCTTTTCACTTTTTTTACTTTTCTTCCTTTCCTTTCTACTTATTAGCTAGTTCATTACTTAAGAGAGGAGTGCTGGCAAACTCTAAAAACCGGCCCCACTGTAGTAATTAAGCTGGGGCATTTTTCATCTTTTCACAAGAAACGCTGGTTAATTTCCCGGTTTTGGCATTATTCACTAACCGGGCCCGTTTTCCGGATTTTTCTCGTTTCTTTATTTTTAATGGTTCTTAGATTCCCATTAATGTTTAATTGTAGTTATATAGACAACTATAATTTTTTACGGGTCTGTTTGACCACTTAAATTCATGTTTTCGGGTTTTCTCGAAAAACACGCTTTAAAGCTTCATTAGCGGTTTTAACCCATTATTTGGATCCATTTTCTTCGAGAATTGTTCTCACACACTATTTAAGTGTAATTAACCTCTAGGAATCCATATAGGACCCTAATCGAGGTTACATGCCTCCTACAGTTGAGTAACGCTCATTTTTACGTTTTGCGCTTTTTAAGCATTTTTTTCTTTTCTGTTGGTTTTATTTTCTTCACCAATGTTCTTTAGAAACTATTAGGCCCCTTAAAATCATATTAGAATAATTTAATCACCATCTTTAAGTTCGGGGTATTTCAGGAGGGTTAGTAACCTACTTTGTTGCATGTTCTTTCTTTGAGTAAGATCTATGACTCGATTATCCTCTTTCTAGGTCTGGACATGACGTGGCTCGCCTCGTCTAGAGTACTTTTGTCTTTTATTTTACTAGTTTATCTTATGTGTTGGGTTTCGTCAAAGAGTTGATCAGAGCTTAGGAACCTAATGATCAGTCAAAATTGTACCATAATCTGTAGGTATCGTTCAGGTGTATACGGTTGGAGGTTACTTTCCGACATTTACTAGAGGTTTGTCATAAACTCATCTATTTACTTTTTTATAAAAGCCTATATATGCTAAGCTCAGTACAAAGCTGACCACTTGCTTCACGTCCGTTCTATGGACCGCATTATAAAGATTTGTTTTCCAGAAACAATATAATAGTTAGCAGACATTATAAAGAAAGTCACAAAATTCCACTACATTTTTGCAAAAGTCCATAAAATGTCACTATGCTATTGACCAGAAGGAAAAAAGACAAAAATATCCCTTATAGTTAACAAGGTACTTTTGTAGTTCACAATATTGATAAGTGTGAAATATAGAGCCTTTGAAGGGTTTAATTTGCCTATTATTCGTAGTAGGTTGTCCAATATTTCTCACTTATTGTAACACCCTGGATTTTGCCTTAAATGAGAGTATACAAAAATACAAATCTAACGGCGTAAACGGATTTAATAACGGACTTCAAACGAATCTTAAAACTGCAAAATAAGTCTTGTCCAAACTTATGTCCGGACGTGTGATGTTCGGACACAAGTCGAGGATAAAACAGACTGAGAAAACCCAAATGTCCGAACTTGTGTCCGGACATAGATGTTCGGACACAAGTCGAGAGTTTAGAAAACTGGAAATCGAAAACATCCGAACTTGTGTCTAGACAGTAGAAGTTCGGACACAAGTTGAGAGTGAAAACATAAGAAGTTCGAACTTGTGTCTGGACATTAGAAGTTCGGACACAAGTCGAGAGTTAAAACCAATAGGCGTCCGAACGTTGGTCCGGACTTGTAAGTTCGGACATAAGTCGAGACTTACAAGTTGGAAACGTCCTCGCAAACTGTCCGAACACTGAGATTCGGATAGATGTTTGGACACACCCATAACAACGAAATCAATAAAAACTCTCGGGGCCTGTCCGAACATTGATGTCCGGACGGACGTTCGGACAGGTCCTGGAATGCGAATTCAGGATCGAAATCAGAGGTAGAAAATAACATAAAATCAACTAAAATGGTTAAGAAATCCGCTAAGTTGTAAATGCTTATAACAATGCAAAATATTACCATAACAAAGTGGAGTTTTACCTCAAATCCTAGGTGCTACCACCACACCCAAACCTTTGGGTGCTCAGACTAAAAATCAAGAAACTCTATCAAAATTAAGGTGATTATACATAGCAACTCCAAAAACATTAGTAAATATTGTAATCCCAAATATTGTAGTTCAAAATGATGGCTCAAACTGAGGCAATTCATATCATTGTCTCAGAAATAAATATAGTCTTCCTAGTCTATGTGGCAGCGCATTCCCGGTCCCCAAATTAGCAACCAATACCTGCAATCAGAAAACAATAGACAAAAACACGAAAGGATCGTGTAAATCAAAAAAATTGAGTAAATCCTACCTCATTGTGTAAAATATATTTTGAAGTTCATTTTATCCATTTACCAATCAGACAAGAGAGAGATTGAACAATTACATCGTTTTTCCAGAAACAATAATAATCAACCAAAATCAGTAGGGAGCTTTCAATAGGAAACAATCACAGATCCAACACGGAGGTCACCTATGGGACCCCCAAACAATAATACCAGGACAGTCACCTATGGGACCGTCAAACAAAATAACCAGGACAGTCACCTATGGGACCGTCAAACAGCACCTCACCCTAAGTTCTTAAGTGTGCACATCCCCTATGAATCAGCAGTCCATAGAGTAGATCATAGAGCTTAGCTGCAGTCATTGTATGCAACGCAAAAGATAATAATAATGAGGAGCACCTATGGGCTCCAACGACATGGTAATTATTCCTGTGAAAGTCTCCCAAAATCCTCAATCAAATCATTCACCAAAATATTCTAATTCAGCCATTCTCAATACACGGGGAAGAATCCCAGTTTGCAAAACCTCAATATGAAAATAAATTATCTTCCAATAACAAAACCGAAGCTCCAAAACACTTTCCTCCAATTCGTAAACCACAAAATCAGACATTCATGAGCATAGATATTTACCTGAACAGTCAAACCACTTCAGGAGAATAATCCACAGAACTACTGGTAGTGCCCGTCGTCGTAATCGGGGTCTAAATATAAAACGACCAGCAATCAGAAGCTACTAAACACAATCCAATAAATTGATACACTAACTAAGTAGTAGACTTTACCCGTTGTAATTCTAATTGGCACCAGGGATGGAGGTTGACAATGGCAGAAGGAAGAGCGTAAATTTGAGAGTTTAGGAGAGAAGAAACGAGAATATTGTAGTGCGTAGAACGTCGTGGTGAGGAGGAAGAGAGTGTGGATTTCATGGTTTAAATAGAATATTAATAATATTTTGAGAAGGAAAGATATTCGGTAATTAGTTTTGTAATTTATTTATAAGGAAAGAAAGTAATTAGGTGAACATTGTAAATGATCCAAAAGTATAAATAAGTCACTTAAAGTTTATTCAGTTGAAGAAAATAAATAATTATTCAAATGAATTAGTTGAAGTAGCTAAGAAATCAATGATTTGAAGTTGCGTAAAGGTAAGGATGAGCGCAAAAATATCTGAAGAGGAATTTAATTTATTTATTTTGGAATGTAAAAGAATGAAATTAGAAAAGAGTTAATAATTCATATATAAGAAATGACTTACGTTAGGAAGGGTCTAGAATGATAATGTTGAGTAAATCAGGAGAAGAGTGGAGGTTTACCAATATATATATTAATTTGGAAGAAGTAAAACTAGACTTGAACTCTTTGAATTAAGAATAATTAATTAGTAAGAAGTAAAATTGGAATTGAACTCTTAGGATTAGAATGTAGAGATAAATATCTAGAAAATAATATGGATGAGAAATAAAGGAAAGTATATTTAAACATAATCATTAAAATAGAATAGATAATCATTTAACTTTCCTGGGCCTACAATTAATCCTAACCTTACCATATTCATCTTAATATAATAATTATCCTACTCACGCCAACCATATATTATATTCTAACTCAGAAATTCATGGGTATTTCACTTATCATGTGTTTTTCCTATGATTTGTGTTTAGATAATAATTGATTACACAGTTAAAAGTCATGGAATTGTATTCTTCACTTCAAAAGCTTCACAACACAACAAACTGGGAGCAAAACGGAGTCCAAACGAAGAATATAGGCCCGAAACAAGTTTCACTCATCAGGATACCGACATGTCCGAACATACGTTTGAACTTGTATGTTCGGACAGAGATCAAAACTTCCTAAAAAAGACGCGTATAGAATTTGAAAATATAGGTTTTTAAGAATTAAAAATGCCTATTTTTTATATAAAAAGACACATAGGGTTGGGGAACATTACCATTCACGCCAGATGCCTCAAACCAGGCTTGCACCTCTCAATCTCACCACACCATCGTCACCTCTCCATCATCTTCAACCTCTAGCCAGAAAGTCTTCAATCTAACAAGCATAGAAAGAGCGGAAGTCTTCACTACTAGATAATTTTTCTTCTATCTTTGTTTGTTATTTCTTGTAACATGTTAGGCTAGGAAGAATTTACTCAATGAGATGGTTATTTGTAGCTAGTTGATTCTGTAATTACTTCTATTGATTTTATAAGAGATTTTATTTCTGGATTGTTCATATTAAAGTTTAATTTGTGCTTTTTAATAAATTTTATGGATTTGTTAATTAGCTTTCAAATCTAGTTATGATCAGATCAGTGATTAACAAGATGGTCCGATTAATCTGTTGTTTCTGGAAACTTGATCTGATTGATTATGTTGTCCTTCAGGTGCTTTAATTCTAGCAAAGAATCGAATTGGATCAATTAGGTTTTCCTTCAAGTGCGCATAATTCTTTGTGCTTAATCCATCTAAGTGTGTTTCGTTAAAATCTTGATTAGATCTTGTGTGTTCTATTAGATGAGCTTCATGTGATTATGATTTAATGCATGTAAGATATTAAAGAATTTAGCCAATCCATATCTCTTGTTAAATTATAGAAGTTTACATAATCTGACTAGTGAAGAATAACCTGAACCAGAGTTCCGCTCATTCACACTCATTTCCAATTTTATTTAATTTTGTTCTTTTTTTTATGTCCTAAACAAAACAAACAACCCCTTGATTTCCATCTTTCTAGGATTAGGTTTATTTTCTTCAAGTCTCGCGGATTGATACTCGGTTGCTTCTGTTTACTATACTACTGCGACTGAGATTTTTTGTAATTAGACAGGCCCATTGATTTATTATTAATTTCTAGGTTAATTTCATAGTTTTTAGTATATCATTTTTACCTGTTAGCAAATATGCCCCTAAGTATTAAAAAATACACAACAAAATTTAAAATACTATAAAAATATAGGTAACTATAAAAAATATTTAAAATATTATAAAAAACTATAAAAATTGAAAATAAAATATTTTGTTATTCATTACCGTAAAAATGAACATTGTGTTTTAAACACATATTTATACCAATTAAATATCATAATTTTAACCTTACATTTTTTAGATTATTTTTTTCTCCCAATTACAATTATTTATTTAAAATAAACTATTTTACATTTTTAACTAATATTTGAAAATTTTTTATTTAAAAAATCAATATGCTATTTTACCAATAATATATGGCATAATATTTTTTATTATCTACAAAACATAAAGTTATCTACAAAATAGAATATAAATTTTTAAAATAATTTTTCTAAATATGAGTTTAAAACATATAATATGATTTAATTTTAATAAATATTTTATATTTTTGAAAAATATTATTTACTTTTATTTATTCAAAATAAAGTATTTATATTTTTTGACGAATATTTTTTGAAATTTATTTTTTATAATTAGTATTATGTAGATAACTTTACGATGGATGGTGCGGGTAAGCTGTGTGCAAGGTGGTGCAGTCTTAATTTATTGATTGGGCTTCTTTTTACTATACTAATTTTAATTTGTTGTAAATTTTAAAATATAAGTCCAAAATGAAAAAAAATTATATCATTGTTCACTTAAATTCAAGCTCTACAAAACAAGACTAGATATAGATATGTTTTGATAACTTTAAAATTTTGTATTATTTACATGTATATATGTAGATATCAACCATACTTGTTTTAAAAATTGGTATGTCAAAAAGATATGACCAACCACATGAGTTAAAATATATAATAATAATAATAATAATAATAATAATAATAATAATAATAATAATATACCACAAAACAATAATAATACATTACAAAACAATAACAATTTTATTGGTTCCGGAATTTGTTATCTAATTCACCACTTATTAGTTAATAAATCATAATATCAATTTTAATGAATCATAATATCAAAATTAATGAATCATATCTTTATTTTAGTGTATCATCGCAAACATATAAAAATAAATATTTTTACGCAATAATACAATACAAAATAATATTTGGTATGTATGAAAAATACACGATTCACTATATAATATTTAAAATACACCATATAACAATAATAATACACTACTAAACAAAAATAGTTTTTATCAGTTCTGAAGTTTGTTATCTAATTCACCACTTATTAATTAATGAATCATAATATTAATTTTAATGAATCGTAATATCAAAACTAATGAATCATATTATGATTTTAGTGTATCATCGTATACATGTAAATTGTAAAAGTAAAAATTTCAAACAATAATACAACACAAAATAATATTTGGTATGTAAGAAAAATACATGATTCATCATATAAGGTTTAAAATTACACCATACAATAATAATACACTGCAAGTTAATAATGATTTTTATCGGTTCCGAAGTTTATTATCTAATTCATCACTTATTTGTTAATAAATCATAATATCAAAATTAATGAATTATAATATGATTTAGAGTATCATCGTATATATGTAAAATAATTTTTTTCAAAGTTGTCAAAACATATACATGTCTTGTCTTGTTTTGAAGAGCTTGAATTTAGTTGAACAATGATATAATTTTTTTTCATTTTGAAATTATATATTACTCCCTCCGTTCATTAATATCTGTCGTTTTAGGATGTGATTCTTGTTCAAAAATATTTGTCATTCTAGCTTTTTGACACACTTCTTTCCACTTTTACCCCTACTATTCAATATAAAAGTAATTATTATCTAAATGGAAAAGTAAAAAGTAGGGGCACATGCGTCATTGTCCTACTTTTCTTAATAAGTGTGCAAGTTTCTAAAATGACAGTTATTATTGAACGGAGGGAGTAAAAGGTACAACCATTTAAAGTTAATACAGTAAAAAGACAATCAAGTCAATAAAACAGTCCAGTCAAGTCAGCATGTGACTTGGACTGCCAAATCAACACGCGGAACTGATGTTTACGCCGACCTCCCGCACAATAGGAGTAATATTTTTTGTTACCCACTAATAAAGTATTTATTACATGTGCGATCTATTTCTGGATCTGTAAAAGATATGCTCCAAAAACAGTGTTTATTTATTTATTTTTTAGAATCGGAAAAACACTGTTTATTTAGAAACGAAATCAGACAACCTATTTACATCATTGCCACAGTGAAACGTCACATTCATTAACCAAATCACAAAGCAAAAAACCTGTAGGAAGATAATTAATTAGGTTGTGTGGAAAACACGTCTGCACATGTTGCATCAAACATTACAGAAAGAAAAACAGTCCTCCACGGGAGCAATCACCGTTCAAATGCCCAAGTTGGTCCTAAAGTAACGACTTCTTCACCACTGATTTCAACATCACTTCTAACCATCTTGAACTTTTCAACCGTGTTCAAAGTCACTCGAGAACAGCCGCTTAAATACAGGACCTTGAGGCTATTACAACCATTTCCCAGAGCCATCAACCCATAATCACATATGTTTCTACATCTGTACACAGCAAGCTTTACCAAGGACCTGCAGTTTTCCCCAATGGCCTTCCATCCAGAAAGCTCAATACCATGGCACAAAGCCAAGTTCCATTCCTGCAACAAAGGACAACCTTTTGCAATTGCCTCGATTGAGTTATCCCCAACACTTTTACAAAATCTCATATTTAGAAACTTAAGACTCCTCCCAAATCCTTCTCCAATAACCGCAAAAGAATCCCCATACACAGACCAATTTTGGTTTGAAATGTCCAAATACTCCAACCCTCCACCACTGATCATACCCTCTATCCCTTTTGGAATCAGATCACATGAATAGGCTTCTATACTCGTCAATGTCCGTGAACAACCATCAAACCCGGTCCCTTTGATTCCCCAGCAGCTGGGTACTCTCACCCCATGGAGCCGGTGACAATTCTTCACAAGCTTGTTTACACCATCGTCAGTGATAAGCTGGCAATGTGACAAGTTAATGACTTCAAGACCTGGGCAAAGCTTGGATATACTCTCCAACCCAGTATCCGTTACATTGCAACGGTACAAGGTTAGAAACCCAAGTGTAGGACACCCAGCAGCGATTAGAGAAATCCCATTATCTGTGATATTACTACAGCAATCCAGACGGAGAGATCTCAGGCCTGAGACACAGTGTTGGATGTCCATTAAGCTTGAATCAGTTAACTCTTTGCTTCCGGATAAGGAGAGTGAGGTAAGGTTTGGGAACCGACTTAATAGCCTGTGGAGTGGGGCAGGGTCAACGCCCAGCTGTTGGTCCTGTGATATGGATTTATTTTGGGTGTGTGAGCTTTGGAAATGCAAAGACTGACGCTTCTGGTTTTGCATTTGAAGCCATTTGTGACAAGTTAAGCCTATTGCTTCACTATCGGCTGTGGAATTGATTGAGTTGAAAATTAAGGTGAGGCAGTCGGTTGGAAGATCCATGATTGTGGTTGGAGCAATCTTTAAAGAGGAGGTCCTCGTTGATGAAATCATCTGCTCCTCGTAAAACAAACTAAAATCCTCAACCACCATAAGCATTTGGATCTAGATCACTGATCACCAGCAAGAAAATGGTGTTTTTGAAAGTTAATTTGTCCTGAAATGATAAAAAAACTGTAAGTTCAGTTACCATTTTAATCAGAAAGTGAGGCTGGGTGACTGACTGGATGATAAATGCAAAAAAAGGTAAAAAAAAAACTGACAAAGAAAAGAAGCTCAAAGAAGTAGCTCTCACAGAATAAAATTTGAGGAATGACAAACACTAGCCTCAGATTTCATCTGCATCGTTTTTGCCATAAATTGCAATTCCATCTACATAAGCCCAACTATTTTCTTATCCAAGCCAACCCAGATTCAACTCAAAAAGTAATACGAATTACGGCGGATTTGGCCATTGAAAATAAGAAGAAGAGCGACTCATTTACCTATAGTTTTGCGTTGCGAATCTTGGTCAACGGTTTATGTTTCCACTTCACTGGCTCGGGCTGAGAGAGAACAATGAAGAAGCGGATGAATCGACAATATATAAAAGTGCGACTTTGGATGGAGGGATGACAGTCACGACAGTGCACCTTTTTTTGTCTTTTTTTTCTTTGTTCAAAGACTCGATCATTTCTTTCCAACCCAGATTATTGGGTTGGAGATGAAGCATACAATACTGAGTACAAGTTACCAGTGGGACTATTATTCTAATCATCACCAATCCTTTTCCCAAAAAGTTAAGCTCCAAGGGTAGATTTACAATACAAGTTAGCATCACGACCCATTATTCTAATCATTACCAATCCTTTTCAAAAAAGTTAAGCTTTATAGTGAAGATCATTAATATATCATCATGTTGAGAAGGGAGAGTAATATTAATCCAGCAACCTGGGATATTTTAACCAATGCAGTGATTACAGTTTTTCTTTCATAACAATAATAATAAAAAAAACTCTTTTCGTTTAGGTATTTAACCAACCAAATAGTTTTTTTTTAAACCACATTTTTTTTTTATTGGCCGAAGGTCTCACCAATGGCAATACTTGTGAATGTGTTATGTGCCTGATCTAGATCTGTATTTGGATGGTGAAAGAGAGAACCGAGAACGAGAGTTTACGAGGAATGAAAAATGAACATCAGGACTTGTATTTCATTATTCAGAGGAGACGTATTTAAAGAGAACAGTACAAGAGAGGCAGGAGGAACATACTAGAAATCCAGCTGTCAAGAAGATACAGCTGGCAATGTTATTAAAGAAACAGAAATAACAAACGAGATAACAAACATAATATTTGTATCTCTACACCCTCCCGCAAGACGGGCATGCCAGAATCAAATGCCCGACTTGAAAGACACTTAAACACAATGAATGCCCATCTTTGGTAACTGAGATAGGTATTACTGCCCATTAAGACTCTTGGTAAACATATCAGCGAGTTGAGAGGAGCTTGGAATGTGTTGAACCCGGATCAGTCCTCTTTGAATTTGCTCACGAACATAGTGACAATCCACCTCAACATGCTTAGTACGCTCATGAGCAACAGGGTTTGTGGCAATAAACACAGCAGATTTATTGTCACAATGAAGAGGTATGAGAGTGATATTGTCTATTCCAATATCAGCCAGGAGACGGATTAACCAAGCAAGCTCAGAGGTTACTTTGCGCATAGACCGGTATTCTGCCTCAGCAGATGACAAAGAAACCGACGCCTGCTTTTTAGCCTTCCAGGAAATGGGGCATCCACCCAATAAGATGAAAAAACCACTTACAGACCTGCGGGATATGGGACATGTAGCCCAATCGGAGTCGCAGTAAGCGACCAGCTTCGAATCCGGTAAATTGTTGAACAATAATCCATGAGTAACAGTGCCTTTAACATATCTAAGAACATGAGTGGCCGCAGAGTAGTGACTCTGGCAAGGAGCCTTCAAAAACTGACTTAACAATTGAATCGAGAAGCTGAGGTCTGGTATGGAATTGGTAAGATAGTTGAGTTGCCCAATGATGCGTCTGTATGTTTCTGGTTCTTCTAGCTAAAGGATCACCAGAATCTATCAGTAACTTAGTCCCAACTTCGAGAGGACTAGCCATTGATTTCATATCAGTAATACCATATTCCTCCAAAAGATCCTTGGCATATTTACGCTGAGTAACAATTAACCCTTCAGGAACAACAAGAAACTCCATCCCAAGAAAATAATGGAGAATGCCAAGGTCTTTGATGCGAAACTTGTTGTCCAAAGTTTCTTTGAGACGTGAAATCTCAGAGGCATCATTGCCGTAAATCAGTAAATCATCCACATATACTCCAATATGGACAATAGAAGTAGCTGTCTTCTTAGAGAAGAGAGAGTAATCGTTGATAGAACTGGAATAACCTTGCTGCTTCAAAAAATCTATCAACTTAGCGTACCACTGGCGGGACGCCTGTTTCAGACCATATAATGATCTTTTAAGGCGACATACTTTACTAGAATCAGCATCTAATCCTTGTGGAAGCTTCATATAAATCTCTTCATTTTATCGCCATGAAGAAAGGCATTATTCACATCCAGCTGGTGAATAAGCCACTGTTTTTTAACTGCAACAGAGAGAAGGGCTCTAACAGTTGTCATTTTCACAACCGGTGAAAATGTTTCAGTATAATCAATCCCATACTTCTGTGTGAAGCCTCTGACAACCAGACATGCTTTATACCTTTCAAGACTTCCATCAGCCCGAAGCTTGATTTTATAAACCCATTTGCTAGTAATAGCCTTCTTTCCTTGTGGTAATGTAGTTATTTCCCAAGTTCCATTGCGATCTAGAGCAGCAAGCTCCTCCTGCATAGCTCTCCTCCAGTGAGAACTTTTGTTAGCCTCTGTGAATGACCGTGGTTCAACAAGAGTATCAATGAGTTTACTCATGTTACAGAAAGAACTAGAGGAAGATAAAGCAATACTCCTGTTGCTTGTAACATCTGTCAGTGAGTAAATATCACTGAAACCTCTAGATGTAGTTTCTAGCCTGCTTGCTAGAACTTTAGTGAACTCATCTGAAATGCCTTTGTGAGATACAGTCTTGCCAACAAAGAAGTCAGAAAGATGAGCAGGAGGTCGAGAACTCTTGGTGGATCTGCGCAGTGACTGTTCTAGAACAATATTGGATTGTTCCTGGTCACCATCAGATTGCTCACTGCTTGAGCTGTCTGTAGCATTAGAAACGTCATCAGCTGTTGCTAGTAGTAGAAAGGAGATTATGCTCAGTAGTGACAGAAGTATCACTATTGGTAGGAGACTGAGGCATGATTCTTGGTTGAAGAACAAGTGTCGCAGGAGGAATATCATCACCATCATCAATGAACTGAGGTGTAACAGATGTTGGAACAACCTGCTCTTGATCTGTAGCAGTAACTGCAGCTTGTTTATAAGGGAAAACATCCTCAAAAAATACCACATCCTTGCTATGAAAAACTTTAGCATCTTCCAGACGTAGCAATTTATGCCCTTTGCTAAGAAGGCTAGGACCCAAATAAACACATTTGTAGGCTTGAGGTTCAAATTTCTTCTTATGAGGATTAACGTTGGTAGCATAGGCTAAACAGCCGAAACTCTTGATCATGGAAAAAGTAGGAGTCTGTCCATACAATTCTTCAAAAGGTGTCTTTCCTTTGAGGACAGTTGATGGTGTGCGATTGATAACACATGTTGCAAACAGAACACTGTCTCCCCAAAAACTCAAAGGTACCCCTGATTCAAAAAATACAGCTCTTGCTGTCTCCAGTATGTGTCGATGTTTCCTTTCAATAACCCCGTTTTGCTGTGGGGAATGAGGACAGGAGCGTTGGTGTATTATGCCTTTTTCTTTAAAAAATTTCACATGTTCTTTGGAAGACCCCAGCTCATAGGCGTTATCAGATCGAACAACCTTAATCCTCTTGTTAAACTGAGTTTCAGTCATATTGATAAAATTCTGAAGTAACTCAGTTGCTTCTGACTTCTGTTTCATGAGACTGACCCACAAACATCTGGTCTTGTCATCTACAATACTCAGAAAGTAAAGAAAACCATCATAAGTTTTCTCAGTACACGGACCCCAAACATCCACATGAATAAGGTCAAAAGCATCACTACTTCTTATTATAGAAACAGGAAAGGGCAATCGATGTCCCTTAGCCTTATTACAGAAGTCACAAACAAAACTTTCTTCTAATTCATTCTTCTCAATCAGTCCTAAACGTAGAAGCTTAAGAGAAGGCACATGGCCAAGTCTACAATGCCAATATACACCTTTATTCCTCTCTACTTTATTACAAACAGACTGCTGAGTGACCTGTTTTCTTTTCTGTAAAAAATTCTTTAATCCTTCAATATCAAGATAGTAAAGCCCTTGCTGCACATATCCAATCTTGTTTTCAATATTCAAGGTTGGGTCCTGCAAAACACAAGACTGATCATCAAACAACAATCTTCCTTTAATCTGTTTAACAAATCTGTTAACAGATAACAGATTGTGTTCGAAACTTGGCACATATAACACATCCTGTAACTGAAACCCGTCTCCCAGAGGTATGTCTGCTTTGGTGTTAACATTCTGAGTTCTTCCATCTGGCATGGAAACAGTATGCTTATTTGAAAGAAGTTCCTTATGCAGGAAAAGATTTCCTTCCCCAGTGAGGTGATCTGTTGCTCCGGTATCAACAATCCATCCACCAGATTCCTTCTGTCTATCAACAATAGTGTTAAAAGAATAAACAACACTATTGTGATCTATAATATTCATACCTGCAAAATTACAGGAATGAGAATTCTCTTGACTGTTGTTCATCTTCTGAAGACAGCCGATTAGAAGATCAATCTGCTCTCGAGAAAAACCTGAAGCTGAATTTTTTTCTTCGAAACAGTCCTCTTTCTTTTCTGTAACAATCTGATTCGCCATTTTCTTATTCTTTCCAAATCTCCAACCATTTGGATATCCATGTTTAGCATAGCAGGTTTCTTCAACATGTCCTGTCTTTCCACAGTAGGAACACGTATCCTTATTCCTCTTAGTTTTGTCTCTTTGTTGCCACTTTAACTGTTGTTGCGGACCAGATCTTCCATCAACTACATTAGCCCTCTCAAAGATATTGCCATCATTCTCATTCCTTCTCCTTTTTTTCTTATCTCTCTGTCGTTCCTCTCGGCCAAGATAGAGAATAAGCAACTTCTAAGGAAGGAAGAGACTCATCATCAATATATTTTCCTCTATATTCACATACACATCATTCAGCCCCATCAGAAAACTGAAAAGCTTATCCTTTCCAGCATCTTCCTCATTTTTTCAGCCTCACCGCATTTACAACACTTACAACCTGTCGAACTAGCGAAAATCAACTCATCCCAAAGTTTTTAAATCTGGTAAAATACACACTTACTGTATCACTTCCCTGTTCTAAAACACAGATCTCCTTCTTCAGTTGAACCTTGCGTCCCATCAACTTGATCAAACCTAGCCAAGAGACTCTCCCACATCTCTCTCGCTGTCGTACTAAAAAACCAGACTCTCACAGATATCTTTGCTTAAGGCATTCAGAATCCAAGACATGACTAGACCATTGCATCTAAGCCAAGCGTGCTTATCTCATCTCATCAACCGGCTTAGTTATCTTACCATCTATCAAGCCTAACTTGTTTTTCGCCATCAAGGCAATTAGAACTGTTCTTTTCCATGCTTGAAACCCGCTACTGTCAAACTTAGGAGCCAAGATCATACCTGGATGATCGGTAGTATGCACATATAGAGGATCTGCAGGATCGATCCCTCCTTCCTTCGCCTTGGCACCAGAGAAACTTCCGAGCAGCTGCTCCAGCGACACTCCAGTATTCTCCGCCATGAAGGATTAAACGGAAAAGAGAAGGGATCAAATTGTCGTAACGTGCTCTGATACCATGTGAATGTGTTTATGTGCCTGATCTAGATCTGGATTTGGATGGTGAAAGAGAGAACCGAGAACGAGAGTTTACGAGGAATGAAAAATGAACATCAGGACTTGTATTTCATTATTCAGAGGAGACGTATTTAAAGAGAACAGTACAAGAGAGGCGGGAGGAAAACATACTAGAAGTCCAGCTGTCAAGAAGATACAGCTGGCAAAGTTTTTAAAGAAACAGAAATAACAAACGAGATAACAAACATAATATTTGTATCTCTACAATACTTGGGTTCATATAGAACCATTCTCGCCTTGTTACAAGCAGCAGTACAAATAGAAAGCAGAAACACAGTACATAAAGAAAGACTAGAAAATTTCAAATGAATAGTTCCTTAGGGGAGGAAGTAGTCGATCATGTTGGTGAAAGAGTACAGCACTTGCGGTGGGATAGTGCAGAAATGCTTCGACTTTCTATTTCATTCGAAAATCTGTTGCCGGATTGAGTCTGCTATATGGATCTCCACTCAGGTGCAGATTGCTCGAAGACAAGTTTATTTCGCGCAGTCCAGATGGCTCCAAAGGTGAAGAACATAGAAGATAACCACCATTTTCTTGCAGGCTTCAGATTAGTATGAGTTCTCCAAGTTGAATAGAAACATGTAACAGATTGGGGAAAAACAAAAGAGACTCCCCACCAGCTGAGTATGGAGTTCCATAGGTTTCTAGATGAGCAGCAATATAGGAAGAGGTGGTTGTTTTCAACTACAGCTACACAGAATGGACACTTCATTTGGCTTAACGTGGCCAGATTCATGGAAAATAGCCTATCCTTCGTTAACAATTTATCTTGTAGTAGGAACCAGGTCAGAAGCTCCAATCATGGAGGGGCAGAATTTTCCCAAAACACTCGGTGCCAAAGGACTGTGGCAAGGAATTCAGATCTGATATAGCAGTATACACGATTTGGGAGTATAATTACCATCCTGGCCTATTGTCCAGCAGAGGGACTCGTCGCTTTCTGAGGGGTTTGGAGCATAGCAGCGAGCAAGACAAGCAATTCTTCAACTTGCAGGAGTTCATACAGAAAAAGTTGTCTTCTCCAAGAGAAATTCCATAGCCATTGGCAGCCATTAAACCAGCCCATTTCAGAAACAGTACCATATTTTTGCTCACTTACCAAAAATAATCTGGGGTACATCAGCTTCAAGGGCTTGTCCCCTACCCAGAAATCAATCCAGAAACGAATTTTTTGACCGTTTTGAGCAGCCACTTCATTTTCCCATATGTTGCATCTTTGAATGCTGGGTGCCACTCGGCAATGGAAATAATGGACTTCCAAATGCCTTTATGTTTAACTTGCTGCCAAGAGCTATCAGTGATGGGCAGTCTGATGACCATGTCATAAATAGGGCAGATTATATTTTCCATAATTTGTCATCGTCTTTCTAAAATTTCCACCACCACTTGAATATGAGAGCTGCATTTTTTGTCTCAAGATCAACAATGCCAGCCTTATTGCTCCTTTGGTCGTGATAGTTTGGACCATGAGATCAGAGGAATGCCACCTTTCACCATTTCTCCACACGAAATTCTTTGGTAGCTTATTAATTTTGCTGCAACACTGACTTAGGCATTTTGAAGAGACTGAGATAATACAACGGTAAGCTACTAAGAACAGACCTGATCAGCACAAGTCTGCCAGCCTTGGATAATGTAGAAGCTTTCCAGCCTGCTAGTCTTTGCTCGATCTTGGTGAGGATGAGCCTCCAGGTGGAAATGCATTTTGGGCTTGCACCGATACTGCAACCAAGATATATCACCGGAAAACTAGCAGTAGAACAGCCCAGAATCGCTTGAAGTTATGATAGTATAGGCGCCGGCACATTATAGGCAAGATCGCTGATTTACTCCAATTAACCTCTAGTCCGGACATGTCCGAGAAGAGAGTGATGCACCACTTGATTATACGTACCTCAGTGCTTTCAGGGCTGCTGAAAATAAGGGATCATCGGCGAATTGCAAGTGAGAAATCGGGACACGGTTGTGACCGATAGCAAGGCCCTTGCCTGTCCCCGTTGGATATCGTTCCTCTAAAAACCAATTCAAACCTTCAGCGCATAGCACAAACACTAGGGGTGATAGCGGGTCACCTTGTCGAATACCGCGAGATTTTAATAATGTGCAAATAATAGTGAAGTGGGTATCCACTGTCCTTGACTTTTAACATCTTGTGGTTCATATTCTATTGTATATCGTATGTTAAAAGCCCAGGAGTCCATTTATAAGGGCTCAAGGTTCTAGTGTGTTATATTTATGAGAAATTTACATTGCCCACCCTTCAAGTTCAATGGTTTAACAATGCCCACCCATCAACTTTCAAGTTTTACAATGCCCAACCCATAATTCTTATGTTCATTTACTTCCTCATCCAGAAACAATTTTCCTTCCATATGCAACTTTGACCGTTTATTTATATTGACCTCTCTTATATTCACCGTTTTGCTATATCCCCATCGCTCGAACTCTTCTTCTCTGTCGAACTCTTCTTCTCGCTCGAACTCTTCTTCTCTGTCTTCTATGTCGACCACCATCGCCCGTCTTCTCTGTCGACCACCATCACTCTGCTCGACTGGTGTCTTCTTCTCCGTCGTTCTTCCCCGTCGACCACCTCTGCGCTGGTACTTCTATCAATCTTCCGAACTCTTCTTCTCGCTCGACCACCATCTCTGTCGTTTTTTTTTTGAATTGAGAGATGTAACAGCTTATCCCTATTCTACTGCTATCGTCTGTCAACCTAAACCATCTCTACTTTGGGCTGAAATTTTTGGGGATGAACCGACAAACATCCCAAATTCTGCTGCTTTTGATTCGGTTTTCTGTATCGATGTCGTTGCATCGCTTGATTCTACTGCGTTGAATCGATTTAGGGTTCCATACCCATCGATTTTGGCCTTTAAAATTAGGGATTACGTGACAATGGTCGATAAATCTGTGATGGAGACCATCTGTTATGTATTTGTTGTATGGGTTTCTCAAAATCGATTTTCTGTATCGATATGCCGTGCGTTGTATGGGTTTCTCAAAATTGATTTTCTGTATCAATTACGTGTATATGTTGCTGCGCATTGGTGTCTCTGTTCTGCTGATGGGGAATTTGTTTTATCTGTGTTGTATATGTTATGCTGCGATCTGATGGAGCATTTGTGTTATCAGGTTTGGGTGAATATGTTGAATTTGTCTGAAACGAAGTTGATGCTGTTTTCATAATTGCCTTTATAAAGTTGGTTATGTGTTTATATACCGATGTATGTTGAAGCGGTCTCTCATCTAATTGCTCCCCTTTAAAGCGTTGAAGCGGTTTATGAGACGATTGCTCCATATTGGTGTCATATAGACAATCCTAACCTATTTAAAAATTGCAATGATGAAGGTCATTAGGGACCGATCTGAGCATAATCTTTTGTTACCCTTGAAATGCAGTATTTGTTTGATGCAGAATGTCTTCTTTAAGTGGCCATTCAACCCCAATGAGGGAGGTCAAATGCCACTGCAATTCGGATGCACAACTGCAGGTGACCAGTAATGTTAGAAACTACGAGAAACCATACTTCATTTGTGCAGCCAACAAGTGCAAATTTTTCGTATGGTGGAGGGACATCTATCCACCTAGCCGTGCTACATCAAAGACTACTTCCGATGTCGGTGTTGAATGTTTGCTGCTTGAATTGAAGAATCAGAATGCTCGTCTGTTATCTAAACTTGAGGAGATTGAAGAAGCAAGAATGAATCAGTTGAAATCAATGAAGATATGGGTTATGGTTGTACTAGCATTTTTGTTTGCTTGGGTAGCAATTATGTAATAATTAGTTGTCAATTATGTATGGTGCTGAAATTAGATGTGTTGTAATCGACATTCAACGTCAACTGTTGTAACACTTTCAATGAATTAATGCAAATCTCTGACTTTCATTGCTCATTTATGAGTCACATCTTTTCTTTTGTAATTGTAGCTGCTGTTTCGCACCAGTTTTAATCTCACATCAGCTGTTATAGCAGAAAAATGAAGTAATAAAAGAGTACCATTGAATTCAACTTAACCATTACAATTCACCATGCATTAGTACTTGTTCCCTTATCCAAAAAAACTGAAAGCAATAACAGAACACCATTACAATTCCAGCAACTACAAATGTTCAAAAGAGCACCAAATTTTCACTACGTGTTCCGACAACCATTACTACTTGTTCCAACAGCATAGTTGCATGACTACTTGTTCCAACAGCATAGTTGCATGACTACTTGTTCCAACAACATAGTTGCATATTAGCATCCAGCATTCCAATACCACGTACACCTGTATGGTTACCGACAACATAGTTGCACATTAGCATTGCTTTTACTTTGTAGAATCAAAATTAGATCTGAAACTAATATAACAAACTTACGCTTAGCCACATTGCGCTTTCCTCTTTCTCTTGGCTTTAGTGGCAGCTTGAGCAACTGAGCTTTGGGAGCCACCATTGTTGGGACCGTCTCCCCTATTTTTTTGGCTTCTACATGTTTTTGAATTATGACCAATTCTTTTGCAAATCCCACATGTAATATGGTTAGACCCACATGCAAAATTTCCATCCGTTATAAGACAACTCTATCATATGAACATCCATGTTCAATTAATCTTCACACAATAGCACCTACAAACACAAATGTTAAGTCAAGTAAACACACACACTTCAAATCATTAATTTGAATAGGGAAGTACAAATTCAACGACATTGATACACAAAACTGATTCAAACCAGATTTGTTTGTCACATAATCAAGCGATGCAACGACATCGATACAGAAAACTGAATCAAAGCAGCAGAATTTGTAAATAAGTCAAGTAAACACACACTTCAAATCATTAATTTGAATGGGGAAATACAAATTCAACGACATTGATACAGAAGACCGATTCAAACCAGATTTGTTTGTATTAGGACAGATTAGTATTACTGATTAGTATTACTATATTACTAATGTAGATTGTATGTATATCTCTGTATCTGTATATTTCTCTACATTAGTTCCTTCCTCTCTGTAAAGACATATAGTTCTCAAATATTCTATTAAGAACATATTCTCTCTCGATTATCTTCATCTCGCCTGACAGTTTGTCACATAATCAAGCGATGCAACTACATCGATACAGAAAAACAAAACAAAGCAGTAGAAATTGTCACGTAAATAACTCAAGTAAACACACACTTCAGCCCAAAGTAGAGATGGTTTAGGTTGACGGACGATAGCAGTAGAATAGGGATAAGCTGTTACCTCTCTCAATTAAAAAAACGACAGAGATGGTGGTCGAGCGAGAAGAAGAGTTCGGGAGATTGACAGAAGTACCAGCGCAGAGGTGGTCGACGGGGAAGAACGACGGAGAAGAAGACACCAGTCGAGCAGAGCGATGGTGGTCGACAGAGAAGACGGGCGATGGTGGTCGACAGAGAAGACAGAGAAGAAGAGTTCGAGCGAGAAGAAGAGTTCGAGCGATGGGGATATAGCAAAACGGTGAATATAAGAGAGGTCAATATAAATAAACGGTCAAAGTTGCATATGGAAGGAAAATTGTATTCTGGATGACGGAAGTAAATGAACATAGAAGTTATGGGTGGGCATTGTAAAACTTGAAAGTTGATGGGTGGGCATTGTTAAACCATTGAACTTGAAGGGTGGGCAATGTAAATTTCTCTATATTTATTGTCATATACTGGTATGTATTAAGCACAATAGTCCATTTATAAAGATTCAAGACTTTGGACCTCTCGTGTGGCGTATGTTTCATTTTTGAGATGAGGTTCTACTTTTTATCTTTTTGGTTGATCATGAGCTAATCTATGTTAAGTTTCTTTTTTTATTGTAGTTTGTGTTGGAACATGAAATGTTGCTGAAGATAGATTCTATCGGTAAACCAATTCTATTTGGTGAACAAATAAAAACAATGATGTAAATGGTCACAGAAGGAGTCAAATATGAATGATATGACGATCGAGTCTATCTAGTCATTGCGAAAATAAAGGAACATTAATCATCAGGCAACAACGGTCATTAGTCAATATTTTTGGGCCATAATTTTTGAAGCCATAAGATCATTCAACAAACTCAACAATTCAAGGAGATGTTCGTTGGTGCTTAAAGTTGTGGAAGCCAACTTCCACAATGTCTCAAATTGGAATTAATATAAAGAGAAATTTCATGAGATATATATCCTCAAGGTTTGAGCGATTTTTATAAATACCTTTCAGGTTTCATTTTCATTACTAGATACCCCTAAAGCGTCATTTTCTTTACGAGATACTTCTGAGGACGTTTCATATTCATTAAGAGATACCCCTGAGGTCTCAATTTTATTACAAGATGCTCATTCATTCCAATTATGAAATATGGTATTTTTCATATCCTAATGTTACCCTTACACCATACACTTGCAATAATCTCATGGATATATAGTCAAAGTTTTTTTAAAATTTAAAACTTATAAATACACAAAAAATAATTCAATGTCATATAAAATTTAAAAATGAATAAAAATTATAAACAAAAAAAAAGTTAGATAAATGGAAATGACTAAATAATAAAAAAATAAAATTATTTTAAAAAATAAACATAAATTGTTAAAGTGTTCCGTAGCGATGAATTAAACATAAAAAATTATAAAAAAAATATGAAGAATATTAAAACTAACAACTTCATATAATACATGGAAAAACTCATTATTTAAAATTAGAACAATCAAGTTAAAACCATAAAATATGATCAACTTTTTCTAACTTTAGATATCAAATAAATATTTGTTAATAATTTATAAAATTATTTAAATTTTCTTATATTAATTTTTATAGATTTTTACGATTTAAGTCATCGATATAATAGTTTTTAAATTAGGTAACAATATATGTTTTTTGAAATAAATTAATTTTTTATTATTTAGTCATTTTTATTTATTTTTAAAAAATTATGATTTTAATTCTTTTTGTTTTTATAATTTTATTCATTTTTCAAAATTGTATTCAAGTTTTATATGATTTTAATTATTTGTGTATTTTGTTTATATTTTAATTTTAAAAAAACTTGACCATAAACCCCGAGGTTATTGTGGTGGCATATGATGCAAGGGTTAAATAGGGATATGAAAAATATAATATATCAAAATTTGAGTGCAATGGAATCACGTAATACAATTGAAACCTCATGGGTATGTCGTAATGAAAATGAAAACCCCAAAGGTATCTCGTAATGATAATGAAACCCTAAGGGTATCTCGTAAAAAATAAAACCTTAGGGATATCTCGTATGAAAATAAAAACTCAAGGGTAACTTGTAAAATTTGCTCAAACCTCGGGAGTTCTTGATAAATTTTCCTAATATAAAAGAACGACCACTTTCATTAAACCATTTACGTTTTCCCGAGATTAGTTTCAGACATCAAAAAGAAAGTTTTGGATTATAATTAAGAGAGAAAAAGTATTAGTTGTTAACTTATGTTTTGGTTGTATTTTATCGATATAGTCACTATAAGGAGTTCCTAGACTCACTACATTTATCACCATACTTATTAGAGATTTTGTAGGATAAGTGAATGTGACTCCAAGGAAAAGATCTTTTCTTCTTAATGGACAGTGTAAGCTCTTTATTTTGAAAATTAATAAAAAGAGCTTATATTTGTATACTTATTCATATCAATTAATCTCGATTGAGTCAAAGTACTCCAAACTCATACCTTGGAGTATTTTGAGTCATCCCAACAATCCTACACTTTGCTACCTCCCCCATCTTGACATCTTCCGTGTATTGTAGTATTTTTTTTTTTATTAATGTAGGTTGCAAATTTTGCTACGAAAGGCATGAATGACTGCAGATCGTTTACTTCTGGAAAGCGAAAACAGTAATCTAGGACCTGCAACATAATTTTTTACCAACATAAAAGTCGGAATAAGAAGAATGGAAAGCCCATGGACACCACAGGGAATGCAGTTGCGGTAGACAACAAGCCCCTTTGATTACCTATTGTTACGACGCCAGCAGTTAAGGGGTGTTTTGGTCTAGTGTGTAGACGGCGGGAATAATATTGTTAGGTTGTTATATTTGACAGTTGTAATGATAGTGATTGTTTGACACTTAGTTATATTGTTTGTGCTTAGTTGAGTGAGTTGTTGTTAGTGACAGGCCGTCCCTGTGTCAGTTTAAATACATGATCATATATAATTAGACCTGACAATTTGGGCCGCTGGGTCGGGTTGATATCAACTATAACCCAACCCATTTAAAATATCATCAACCCAACCCAACCCAAAAATGGATGAGTCAAAAAATCATGACCCTAACCCAACCCGTTTAAAATCCTTCAACCCTAATGCAGACAGTAATAATGTGAGTGGTTGGAACTGACGTATTTAAAACAAATGAAAAAGAAATTAAAAACTCAAAATATCTTACGGGCTCCAAACAAAATTCCGGTCGCAGTAGTATAGTACAATAGAAACGACCGGATATCGAACCGTGGGACTAAAGGGAATTATCTAATTCCTAAGCGGTGTCACAAAAGGGGGGATTAATTGACTTGTTTTTATAAATTAAAAAGCAGATAAAATAAACTGAGTAAAAGGTAAATTAAACGGGACTCTGGGTTCAAGTTTATATAGTCTGCTCTTTTATGCTATGTCTATCGGTTTTATTGTGATAGTTTGGCAAAATTCCTGTTATTATCTTGAGGACTAAATCATAGACTCAAAAGAACTCATTTACCAGAACATGCTCGGTCTAATCCAGATTCGAGCAAAACACATGTAAACGGATTAAGTATGAGAAATTATATTTGCGTCTGAAAATACTAACTTATTAAATCATAATAAGCTTTCTACAGATTTACAGCTTAATTAACCTGTCTATTTATCACGGATCTGATCAAAATAGATTTAGTAAAGCATTTTAATAAATTCACGAAATTTATTAAAAATGTGAGAGATAAGCTTTAATCGTAACAAACTGTATTTAATTAAACCGGTAAAAACATAATTACATAATTAAACAGACTATAAATTAACCTTCACCCAGAGTAAATCCTCTTAGCCTGACATATTAACTGGTAATATGTTGGTCAGAGGTTGGACAGAATAATAACGTAGTGGTTTTTGTGGATGATGATGGGATGAGATGGATGTCTAATATCTAGGTGAATGGAGTGTGGAAAATGGAGGAAGAATTTGATATGTAATGTGGTAGTGAATGGTGTGTCCTTTAATGGAGGGTTATAGGTGTATTTATAGTGATATTGGGGTAAAAAGGAAGGGTAAGTCGGTGGAAGAGGTGTGTGAAAGGATAAAATAATTTTATCCTTTCATACCATGTCGATTGGCTCCTGTACGCTGAATTTACCTACATGTCTGAACCGGCGTCCGGACCTGCAGGTTCGGACATGTCGACGCTGTGCGGAGGATGCTTTCACGTGTTGCGTCCGGACCTGTATGTCCGGACACAGGTCCGGACGAGAATTGTTTTGCCTCTAAAATCTTCGTTTGAGCTCCGATTTGATCCCATTTGTTGCGTTGCGAAGCTTGTGAAGTTTACTATGTGATTCCAAGACCTTTTTCTGCATTTCATACATAAAATATCAGTTCATATCAAAACATAAATCCAAGAAAATTCACATAGCAAGTGGGAAACATTGCCTAAAGTGTTGCAAGTTATAAGGTATTTAAACCCTAAAAGTCTATATGTTTCGCACTTATCAAATTCCCCATACTTATCTTTTGCTTGTCCTCAAGCAAATTTATGACATAATCTTTAAACAAGTTAAATATAAAATAACCAAACAGGGAGAGCACAAAAAAGATTGCTACAAAACTTCTAGATGAAAGGGTACTAGAAACTTCTCTTTTCTTTTTTCATTTTTTTAAGTTTTTGAAAAGAACCTTGAAATCATACAAAAAAAACTGTTAAGAAGGAGAAGTAGAACCATAAGAATCCAGTTTTTAACCCTGAGTCAATCCACTATTTTCTTTCACATTTCTTGAAACGACAAGAGGCATGAAGTAAAATCATATTACATTATACCTTTCAATGCCACATACTCATGATCCATAAATAAGAAGTTTTCATCATTTAAGTACATAATGCAAAGATACTTCGATTGAAGTTAAATTTCCTTTCACCTCAGACTTTTCTCTCCACCCTTGTAGCAGTTTTGGGTCAACTATCCCAGATATAAAATACCTTAGGTAGCTAGGTGATAAAGCACCCCAAAGAACTTAATAACCAAGTGGACGAGGCCTGCTTTGGATCAGAATATGCCTGCTTGGATAAGAGGAGTACCTTGCCTTGTTATTTTTCCACCTCAACATTTCAATTCAAATCCAGGCTCAAAGCTAAAAACAGGGCTCAAATGATAATTATTTTTAAACTTTAAGCAATTTCTAATCAAAATAAATTTTAAAATGGTTGAAAAAATTTTAGTACCCCATAATGTTTGTAGGTTTGCAATATTTCCTCTATGGCTCCCTTTTTGACTATTTCAAACTTAACAAATTTAAACAAATTATCAAAAGAGAAAAACTTAAGAACAAGCTACGAGGGTACGAGTACTCCCCCACACTTAAGCTCAAGCAATGCCCTCATTGCGTAGAAATAATTAAATTAACAGGGCATGCAATCTGATAAAGGAAATTACACAAAACAAAGCAAAAGGGAATATGAAATATCAGAAGAGGAAGAGTGTACTCGCCAAAGTACGCAGAGTGTGCAAAGCTCCCATACTTGAGTGCAGCTGTAGAATTACATGAAATGTACCTGTAGAGAATATTCTACATAGCCAGAAGAACTCAAGTAAAACCCGTATTTTATTATAACATATAAAAGGAAAATATAGTACAAAAGAGAAAAAAAAATAAAAGGAAAGGCAAAGTATAGATAGTGGGTTGCCTCCCACCAAGCTGCCCGGGTTTAACGTCTCTAGCTAGACGCATGTTCTTCATTATCCCGGATCCAAAATGAAAGTGGAAAACGGTGTTAACGGGAATATGAAATGGCCAACAAGTAGGATCGAACCACCTGGATCAAAACAAAGTATTACTGCAGCAATTAAATTAGGAAAATACAAACTCCACAAAACCTGGTTTTGAAGGTGGTGTTTGCTGCAAGAAATCTCTAAGAGAAAACCGGGTGATGGTTGTTGTTCTTCCTTAAACTGGAGAATGTAAACATTCTCTTCCTGTTGTTGAGCCGGATGGAGGCAAGGTGGTAGTGGTGTTTCCTCGCTCAGTGTTGAGGATGTAAATTTCCTCCCCTGGATCGAAAATGAAGGTGGAAGTGAGCTTCAATGGTTGGGTTGGGCGGGCATTATTTTTCTTTGGAGAAGGCCCCAGATTTTTCAATGGATGACCCTTGGTGCGAGGATCATCTAGTTGTGGAGACGCCTCTTCAATTTAAGGATGAAGACATCCTTAATTGCGTTGAACGGTGCAGGGAGAACTTCGGGGCGAATTCTATCTTCAAATTCTGATCCTGGATCAAATGGGAAGGTGGCCTTCTCACTTAGCGAGTTGACTTCGAATTTCCACCCTACTTCTTTGGTGCACAAGAGGGGAAGGCCGTGATCCTCCAGATGATGATCAACGTTGGATGGCTCCTCCTTCTCAAATTTGAGGATGTAATAATCCTCGTCTTCTTGGAGATGCTCATAGGAAGAGCCCTGATTGAATTCAACTTCAGAGGAAGGTGGCTCCTCGAAGTTGATTGTAGCGTTTAGTTTGGATGTCCTGGCGGGAGCGAGCATTTCCTCCTCTTCATTTTTGAGGATGTAACTATCCTCATTTTCTGGGTATAGCACAGAGAAGGAGGGAAAATAATGGTAGTTGACTTCAGAGGCTTGTCCTCTGATGGCTTGTCTTCAAGCTCAAGCAGAAGGTTTGATGTCGTTTGCTCAGGTTCGAACGGGGGTGGTGAAAGAGAGTAACTTAAATCCTCAGTAAAGTCGTCCACTATATGAACCATTTCACTCTCCGGTTGCTGCGATGCAAGGTCTAGTGGAACTTCCATCATTTCATTTATCTCAACTAATTTGGCATAGAGCTTCAGTTGGTTCATGTCGAGGTATTCTTCCTCAGCCCGCTGTTTCACTTCATGGACCATTTCACTCTCGGGTTGTTGCTCCCTTTGAGCTAGTGGGATGGGCTGGTCCACTACATAAATTACGTTTGCATACTCTCGTGGATTTGGATTGGTTTGTGAGGGGAGTTGGCCAGGAGGTCTTTGTTGGATGAGAAGTTGTTGAATTTGGGATTGCAAGGCTTTTTGGTCTTTACGAAGGGCCGTGACTTCATCTTGCGTGTCTCGGGTCTTACTCATCATTGCTTTAAACATCTCCTGCATTTGGGACATTCTAGAGTCGGGATTTGAAGGTGCACTGGTGGAACGCGAGCCTTTAATTACGGTCCAAAATCGTGAAAGATTACGGTTCTGGACCGTAATCTACGCGGGCGTCATTAAAAGATGTGACGTCTTTAATTACGGTTTAAAACCGTAATTAAAGGCCCTTTTTCCGTCCCGCGTGTCATTGACTTTAGATTACGGTTATTGGTAAAACCGTAATCTAAAGTGTAGACTTTAAATGACGGTTTTAACAATAACCGTAATGTAAAGTCTTTTGGCGCGCGCGCCCAAAGGACTTTAGATTACGGTTATTGTTAAAACCGTCATCTAAAGTGTAATTTTTTTTTTACAAAGATACACAATTGCAACAGAGCCAGAATTATAACAGATAAGCAACAGAGGGCATCAGACTAACAGATGTGCAGAAACTGCACAATTGAAACACCTGAATCAAATACCAACAACACAAATGCATTCTATGCGCACAATTGCAACAGAGATAACATCTAATATACACCAGATCGAAAATCTGTTATAGCTGAATCTGTTACAGCAACAAAAAATATTCAATACAACAGAATCTGTCACAGCAGCTAGCAATTCATTACAAAAAATATTCAATCTGTTACAGCAGCAACAGCTAGCAGAATCAGAGGGCTACAAAGGTAGCAGTTTAACCATTACATGGTAGATACAGCTAGGATGACTCCCAGCAAGAAATATCATAAAACAGAAGCATAAAACAGTACAAAAACGGTGCAGAAAACTGTGAAATAGCTAGTCTACCACTCCATTCTCATAAATATGGCTGACATGCTCTCTCTGACATGATACAAGTCGTTTGGACTGTAAGTCGAGAATTTGGCAAAATGCTCTTTAATCTGGAACAAGAAAAGGAATGGAACACATAATGAGATTAAGATAAAGACACAAAAAATCTACCGAAAGAATTAAATACAAGACAACGTTCGTATTACCTTGTCTTTATCATTCTTAAATGCTGGGAAGTACCCGCAGAACTCGTACATATACCGCATCACGTAGTACCCGTAACTTCTAGAATCCTTTTGGGTAGGGCACTAAATCACCAAAATTCACAAATGTAAAACAATTGTACAAAGATAATAGCAGCACGAATGAAATACATGAATTATCAAACCTTGATGTAATCGATGGTCAAATCAACAAACTCTCCCTGAGGGGTTTTACTGTAACAACTGTTACATATATTAACAAAAGCATTAAGCAAAATGAACAAGTACATTAATTTTGGTTCAAAAAACTTACAAACAATTAAATAGTAATAAAAACTTACTCTTTGATTAAGTCTTCAGTGTTGAATTCTGTCCACTACCCTAGTGGATCTAGAATGAGCAGAGTAGCGGTGGCAGCGCAGAATATAAACAAAGCCCAGTGGTGGTTGCAATGTCAAATACAAAATGAAATGAGAAATGAAGGTAAAAAAGTTAGCTAATTAGTATGTAATTTTATATCAGAACTCACGTTTGGTGATGCGGCATTAGAACGAATAATTTTTGCTGTTGGTCAACAACATTGAAGCAATGAATCATGTATTCACAAAACCTCCCGGGGTCCCTAGTGACTGAGTCGTAAGATAAACGCTCCGGGCACATCGCAGTAATGGAGGTGATGTTCTTCTCATCACATCTCTCAAGCAAACCTCTATTATATCACATGTACTATAAAAAGTTAGCCAATGCAACTTCATAGATACTTATTCTATATGTTTTTACAGTATGAGGAAAGAACACTTACTTTAGATAAGCTTGAATAATGTTAATGTTCAGGTAATCTCCATACATCATCTCTCTGATGTCCCCAAAGTTGGTCGCCGTGGTCATATCTTCTTCGTAGTGAAACAACGACTTTGGAAGCGTCATCATGAAGTTGATAGTTTGAGGTGACTTCAAAATGATCTTGTCGTAGAGATTCATCTGACGAGGCCCCAAAACACCAATAAGTTTTTGTGGCAGTGAGAACTTATTTTTAGGCGCCTGAGAAGTCTTGGTGCAACCCCGGACGAGCGGTGGATTCTTACTTTTCGCACCCCGACTCACTGGATTCTTACCCTTCACACACAAACAGTAAAGCATAAATGTAAAGATAATTACTAATTGATTATTATAGTAACATTAAACATTTATCTAGAACATACCCTTGTACTTCTGACAGGATTCACCGGCGCGCTGATCTCTTCTTCTCTGGGCCGGGATACGCGGCGAGGAAGCTCAGGGATCTCAGGATTCGCCGGCGCGCTGATCTCTTCTTGACTGGGCCGGGATTCGCGGCGAGGAAGCTCAGGGATCTATAACAGATTAAATTAGACACTTAATGCTAAATAATGCATTTTATTAGATACTAAATGGTTGTCAAACAGTCTTACCTCATCTGTGACAACAATATAACATGCTGGCCAGGGCAATATGTCTCCCTTCGCTTCAATCAGTGTGCATTTGTTGTCAAACGCCATTGGAAGGTATGCATGCTCAAATCCATCAATTATCAGGTCCAAGGTCACACGCGCGTAGAATGGGGGTAGAGGTACGAAACTGATGAGCGTGAGTGGACCTGATGGCAACACCGTCCCGTAGGCCACATCTACAGGGTGCCCTTCTAATGGTATTTGGAGACGGCATTTTTTTTGCTCCTTTAAAAAATAGAGATAATACGTGAAATAAATAAGTGAGTCCAATCTAATACTATTTAAATGACTTTATTTAAGGAGAAAAATAGTTAAACAAAGCTAACCTGGATGTTGGCAAACGGGTACGGGTCAGCGGCCGGAGCACAACTAGACGAGGAAGACGGTCGAGGAGGATCATGCTGCTGCTGAGTAGTCGCATGTGCGATCGAATTCAACGCTTCCTGCAGCCTCTCCTCTATAGCCCGGTGCTCAGCAGCCTGTTTCTCCTCATTAGCTTGGCGCTCAACAGTGAACTTACGCTCTACCATCGCCTCGACTTCAGCAGCACTCATCTGACCCTTTCTAGCAGATGGCGGGAATACGTTCTTCTGACGTACTTCTCCCCCAAATCCTCTAACACGCCCCGGGTGATCCTTCTTCCCAAGGATTTGATTGAGTGCGTCGTCTTGAGAAGGAGGAGCGAATAAGTCTACTTCTCCTCTCTGTGCCGCTTTGTATTGTCCAATTTTCAAAGAAGTTAACACTTAATTTAAGATCAACAAACACTTGAGTATATAAGTAAATTATTTAACAGCTACTTTAAAACACTTACAATTTGGTTAGCCAGTTGTTCCGTCGCAGCACGAGGAAATATCCTCTGACCTTCGCTGGTCGTTTTCTGGCGTCCCAGTACGAACATCTGCACCCTCCTCGCCTCAGAGACATCCTCGATCGGGCATTCACTTCCATCCTTGTTCCTCTGTGTCAGCAGACCAGCTTCTTTCCACATGTCGAGGCTGCCCACATATCCCCTTCGTCCCATGGTGTGGGGGTGAAGATTAGCTTCACGGTTTTGCCGTGCTTGTTCTTGTGTTTGTTGTTAAGAAAGTACAACCGAAAATTAATTAGAAAATCAGGGATAAAGCATTATGAGCTTTAATTTAGAAAAGAGTACACACAAACATACCCTGAACTCGGGGGTGGAGTGCCGCTCAACGAACTCCTTCCACTCCTCTTCAGTGATCATGCCGTTGTACACAACATACGGCGGAGGCTCACGTGGGGGCACCCTGTTGATCCAGTGCTCAACCAAGTAGTGGCGGAATGATTTAGCTTTGCCGGACACCAAAGAAAGAACAGTCTTCTTCACTTCTTTTGGGATCTTGTATCGTTCTTGCACCTTCTTCCAGATGGTCTCCTTAACTTCTTGCGGGACTTGTTTCCATGTGTGGTTGATGCAGCAATGTGATCTGGACAGAGTCCCTAGCATACTAGCGAACTCTGACCTGCTGCCCCCACAATACCTCCCAAACTTGTCCCACAGAAGACTGATCTCATCCGGTTTCTACAGTTTCAACCCACGGGTCGGACCTCTACCTCTGGGTCTCTGAGTAGCACTCGTAGAAGGTGCACTCATGGAAGGGCCAACAGCAGCAGCGACAGATGTAGATGGGCCAGCAGCAGTAGCGGCACTGGTAGAAGGAACCGGTACCATTTGCTGCTCATTTTCGAACTCACAGCAATATAAACCGAACTCTTCATCAGCCATGCCTGCAAGGATTGAAATTAAATTTGAATTAAATTAAGCATTTCATAATGGTCATATACAAGCAAGAAATAAAAGAGTGTTAATTTCATATAAATTTTAATAGTAATAACTTACATACACCATTATCTCTCAACCCACATTCCCTCGTTATGGTCTGATCGTATATACTCACGATGACCTGTGACCTCAGCCTCTTCCAATGAAATAGGAACAGTTGGAGGTTCATCTTCTGCATCATACTCATCCTCATCAACCACACCATCCACACCAACTATTCCTCTTCTCCCTTTAAGCACAACGGACCATCTAGGATTACAGGGATCAGTTACATAAAATATCTGCTTAACCTTCATCCCAACAACGAATGGCTCAACCATGGGAGTAGCTCTAGATAGATCAACCAGTTTCATACCATGCTCCTCCTCACGGTAGACATGATTGTTGTTAACCCAGTTACAGCGGAAAACACACATTTCGTAGTTGTTGTAGTCCAATACCCATATGTCTTGTATAACACCAAAATATGATTGTTTTACTGAGACTGGACTGTGACCAACAACACCGATGTCATATAAGTTTTGATAAGCTTCAAGCTCTACGCCACTGTTTTGATTCGTTGACTTCTGATCCTGACGTTCTGTGAAAAAGGTGAATCCGTTGACATCGTACCCCTCATAAGAAATTACATCCAGATTTGGTCCAAATGCAACTACTTTAATCAGTTCAGGCACATTCGTGGACTGATCGGACAACACTCTGTCTTTGAACCATCTGACAAATGTCCTATTCTGCTCATTTTGTAGTCTAACGTCACTCATGTCTGGATATTGTGATCTTAAAACACACAAGTGTTCATCAAAGTATGGTTCGACATCTTCAAGATGACTTAGCACAACTAAATGAGCTTTGTTAAGAGTGTCTATGTCAATTCTTTTCAGTTTCCATCCAACCGTGCCAACACCCTTCAATCTGCCCTCGTGTCTAGAACGTGGAAGTCCAATGGTATCGACACCTTCTAGGTAATTGGTGCAGAAGTCTACAACTTCCTCTGTGATAGTGCCCTCTATAATACTACCCTCTGGGTGACGACGGTTCTTCATTTTCTTCTTCAGGACACCCATGTACCTTTCGAACGGATACATGTAGCGAAGGTACAAAGGACCACACATCAGAATCTCTCTTACAAGATGCACGAGGAGATGTATTATTATGTCGAAGAACGATGGAGGAAAATACATCTCCAACTGGCACATTGTCACAATAAGATCCTTTTGTAATTAAGACAAAGTGTCCACATCAAGAACCTTAGACGAAATGGATTTGAGGAAGACACTGACGTTTGTGATTGTGTGTCTGACAGCATCCGGCAAGATCCCACGTAATGCAATTGGCAAAAATTCTTGAAGTAGGACATGATAATCGTGAGATTTCATTCCTACTAATTTGAAATCTGTCATGGACACTAGGTTTCTTATGTTTGAGGAGTAACCTGATGGCACCTGGATGTTGTAAAGGGTACTGCATAGACTATGTTTCTCTTCTTTAGACAGAGTGTGACAGGCAGGAGGCAAGAATGTGTGTTTTCCACGTTCTTGCGGGCCAAGCTCTGTGCGTATGCCCAACTTAATTAAATCTTTTCTTCCTTTCAAATGATCCTTTGTCTTTCCTTTTATGTTCAAAAGGGTGCTAGTGATACTTTCACCCACGTTCTTCTCGACATGCATCCCATCGATACAATGTCTAACCTCTAGATGCTGCCAGTACTGTAGTTCCCAAAATATTGATTTCTTTTTCCACACACTTTTTTCACCACTTTTGGTTGGCGGCCCGAAGTTGTTGACAATATTATCCAACTTTTTGTAAATCTCTGTACCTGTCAAAGGCTGGCGCGCCACGCTGTGATCAGTTTTCCCATCGAACTCTTTCGCCATCTTTCGATATTTATGTCCTTTTGGAAGCATTTTTCGGTGGCCCATATACATGTTTTTGCCACTATGTTTCAAGCGAATGCTACAAGTGTTTTCACCACAAATCGGACACGCCAACGCCCCCTTGATTGAATAGCCTGAAAGATTACCATAGGCGGGGAAATCATTGATTGTGCAGTACAACATAGCACGTAAATTGAAGTCCTCTTTGCTGAATGAGTCGTAAACCGTAGCCCCTTCATTCCACAAGAGTTGTAGATCCTCTATCAAAGGTTGTAGGAATACATCAATTTTGTTGCCTGGTTGCTTTGGACCCGATATTAACAAAGACAACAAGATGTGTCTTGGTTTCATGCATAACCACGACGGTAGATTGTAAATAACCAATAGCACAGGCCAGGTACTGTGTATGCTACTCAAAGTACCGTAAGGGTTCATCCCATCCGTGCACAAGCCTAGCCTTAGGTTTCTCGGTTCGTTACCAAACTCATGAAATTTTATGTCTATGTTTCTCCACTGTGGTGCATCAGCGGGATGTCTCAATCTGCCATCCTTTTTCCTGTGAACTGAATGCCACCGAAGATTCTCTGCGTCTTTCTCAATACAGAACAAACGTCTGAACCTTGGAATGATGGGCAGGTACCACAGTACCTTAGTCGGTGAACCTTTCTTACTACCGCTGATGTGAGTTTGTTGTTTCTTATACTGTGACGCTCCACATGCTGAACAGCTTTCAGCAAATTCATCCGATTTCCAAAACAGCATGCAACCATTTGGACAAGCATGAATTTTCTGGTACTCCATACCCATTGGGCACATCAGCTTTTTGGCTGAGTACGTAGTTGTTGGTAAAACGTTGTCCACCGGAAGAACGTATTTCAATAGTTCCAGGAGGTCAATGAAACTTACGTCGCTTCAGCCATGTTTCACTTTCAAGTTGAATAGCTTAAGGACGACACTCAACTTGCTTAACTTTGTAGGGTCACACCCGGGGTACAACGGTGTTTTGGATGAATCCAACAAATTTTCATACTTGTCTGGCGTGTTAGAGTAATGCCGTTCCACATCTTCGAGCATAGTCTCAATGTCATCATCCCAGAAATCTGGCTCAACGTTCGCTGTAACGTCTTCTGGATCACCCGCAACTGTATCATCTCCAAGTTCTGTTTCTGTGTTTGCCTGACCATTATCCCCTTCGTCAGGCTTAATAACATCGAACGCACTCTGACCATGCCATCGGATTATGTCTTGGAAATCTTTTGTAAAACCGCGGCGGATCAGATGTTCCTTAATTGTTTCAACGCCGCGATATCTCAGATTGTTTTGGCAGTCGATACACAGACAAAATATGTATCCCTTGTCTATAGGTTTCAGATTGTTCGCCAACACCGCGCATAACTTATCAACTCCTTCTAAAAACTTGTCGTCCAAATTTCCGCTGTAAATCCACGAACGTTCCATCTCCTTCTAGCTATTTATATGAAGGCAGCCATTTCATACCATCACCCGTGGCAGAGTCTTTACACTTTTGTATCTTATCAACCTAAATACATCCATGAGTATTAAATCTCACCGGTGAACGTGTTTTTAATATGTAATTTATTGAAAATTTTGGCAGCATCTCCCTACAGTTCTTCAAATGCACGATATTATGATATTAATCAATAATATATGCATTCAAAGAACAATAAAGAGATACTGCAAAAATAATCAATAAAGTACATATTAAAAACACATTCACACCCTAGGTGTGAGATTTAACAATCATGGACAGTCCCGACAGGGACTGCCGAAGATATACCTCTATTAGGTATATCTAGGGCGGATAACTATGTTTGGTAGTTTGTCAAATACTGTATATATATGTAAATCTTACCTCTGGTAGACGATTAGCCGATGCAAAGACGGTTGAGGTCGGAGGTCAAAATAAAGTCGTAGTCCTGATGCATAAAGAAAAAATGACAACATTAGAATTCATCAAAAAATCAAGGTTAAAATGCTAGCTAAACCACGGGAAAAATTCGACAGCATCTCCCATATATTTCTGACGTTTCCCAATCAGTTTTATCAACGTCAAATTCGCACGCACCATCAAAATTACTTATACACTAATTTTATATTTATCTTGAAGAAAGGTAAGCTGTATTAACCGTAACAAGTACAAGAAATCAACTGCAACAAGAATCAGCAAACAAGAATCACAACTTCGAATCTGCTAAGAGATATATCTACCAGACCAAAGGCTCTGAACTAGTTTCATATTTGAAAACTACAAAACTATGTATTAATTGTAATACTAAATGCTAAGAATAAGTAAATACAGCAGTTTACAGTTTGGTTTGCAAAATTACCGTTACTGCACCAAAGTGGGCAAGTAGTGCAGAAATCAGCCCACGAACTAGGTTGCAATTAACTGTGAATCTGGGCACAAATATATGAACAAGGTTAGAACATTTGCCACTACACTCTCAGGATTCGACAGAAACGAGGTTAGAACTAGCAATCGACATGCATATGAACAAAGTTAGAAAAAAACGACAATTGATCGACCGCGCGCATACCTGATAAGTCGGGAATTTGTGTAAGTTTACTAGGCTAATTCATGCTTAATTATCTACATTATGTCATTAACTTCCCTCCTTAATGCTTTATTTACACTTTATTATTATATCTGTCACCAATGATAGATTTGATATGTTTTCAGGAAGAAATGCTCAATAATGTGCTTAAATGAAGATTTTAGAGGTTGAAGCAACAAGTGAAAGTCAAACCAGAGTCAAGGGCAGATTTTCATCAACCACTGCCATGTTTTATTGAGGGTCCGGGTTTGTATCTTACTTTGCAAACCCGGACCATCTCATCGTAGAACTCTCTGCCTATTTTCAGACGCGGTCCAGGTTTGTGTTCTACTTTGCAAACCCAGACCATCCCCAAGCGAGAGTCTTCTGCCGAGTTTTAGTGGTGGTCCGGGTTTGCGTACTTGTTTGCAAACCCGGACCAATACAAGCGGAGCGCTAGAAGGTTGGTTTCGGAAATAACAAAAGTTTAATTATTCTATCTTTAACTAGCGCCGTGTTTAGGGATTAGAAGATAGAATCTGAATGTTATAAAAGGGGAGGTCCTGCCAATGTTAGAGGTATGCTTAGATAGACCACAATTAGTCACGTTTCAACACAGAGAGATTAGCATAGTTTGAGATTGTTTCTGATTGGAAGTTGGGAGCAGAGCAGAGAAGAGAGTTCATCACGGAGACTCCACAGAAGTCTCAACAGAGTTTCTTCTTGTTCTTTATTACTACTCACTACAGTTTTGCTTATTGTAAACATTCAATGGCTGAGTAGTTTCCTTAGATTTCGGTTTGCTATGTATCCCTAAATTGACTATTCTTGTTCCTTTGTGATTTAATGCATGTCGATTGAGTAAAGTTATTTTCCTTGCTTAATTTCTTTAATCGTTATAATTTGGCCAATTATAAAGATTAGTATTTTGTTAGCTCATATGTGATGACTGCGGCTTTCAATTGAATACAGGAAAATAACCGGTTAGTTTAGAGACGGTAATTCCTCTAAATTGCTAATTGACCAATAAACTAGATTGTTCTTAAGGCGGTTAGTAAACAGTGGGTTCGTAACGAGAGTTAGAATTCGGTCTTTGCTAACTAGTATTTACTAAGCGGGAGACCGGAGGTAAATTATCTTAGTTCTAAGGTTTTATTCAGAATTGTCTTGGAAATCACTTAGGGATAGGAATTACAGATTTAGGGTGCAGTAGTAAACCGGGATCTCCTTTCCAAATCAGTTTCACAACATTTATTTTCTTGCTTTTTACTGTTTTACATTCTGTTTACAGTTCTATTTGTCATCAAATCAAACCCCAATTTCCTGTTTTAATTTGTTATTTAGTTTTACCTTTCCGTTTAATAAAGAATTAAACTAGACACATCGCCCCCTCTGGTTCGATACTTAGGGATTACTCTCTATTAAAACTTGCTATAATTGACCGGTACACTTGGCGTTAGGTTTTACCCCAACAAGTTTTTGGCATCGTTGCCGGGGAGGCACGGTTATTTAGTTTAGTCTTTATTTCATTTTCTTTTATTTATTTTGTTCTGTTTGTTTAGTTCTTTATTTTAATTGTTCTGTTTCATTCGTTTTTAGTTGTTTTATTCTTTTCAGTCTTTCTTTTTCTGTTTTCAAATTCCTTATTGTTTTGTTTAACGTCAGATTTCATTTAGTTTAGTTATTAGGATAGCTTTATTGTTTTAGGTATTTTATCTCTATTCTGTTTTGATTTCTGCTAGATTTTGTTTTAGATATTCTTTTATCTTTCAGATTTTATTCCTGATTTTATTTTCTGTTTTTGAGTATTTTGTGTTTAGTCATTAAGATTTTTATCTACATATTTTGTGTGTTTATTTCTGTTTATCTTTCTCTGATTCTTGTTGTTTTAATTTAATTGCTACCGTTCTTTTAATTACGCCATTTTAGCTTCAGTTTACTAACTCTCGGTTTATGGTTAAAACCCACTCTGCAGGAGAACCGGAGTTCGAGCTCAATCTTGAGATTGAGAGATTCGCAAGACAGCTTCGTAAGGACTTGAATCTGGATCCGCCAGTTGAGGAGGGGGTGCTCGAACCACCTGTTGTTGAAGAGGGTCCGGTAGTTCAACCAGCAGTTAACATGGCGAACAACGAGAGGCAGATGAGGGACTACACCCGTCCAAGTGTTGAAGGGTTGGTGTCGCCGATAGTGATTCCAGCATTGCCAGTGGGAGTGCAGTGGCAGTTCAAGACCCACTACGTGACCATGGTGATGAACGCGCCTCAGTTCAGCGGGACGGTCACTGAAGACCCGAATGTCCACCTCACCATATTCCTGAGATTGGTAAGAGCGTGTTCGACACCAGCTTCGCAGGAGGTTGCTCGGCTCACTCTATTTCCATTCTCTCTGAGGGATAGAGCTGCTGAGTGGTTGAACTCACTGGCGCCTGACAGCATTACTACTTGGGAAGGACTGGCTAATGCATTCCTGGCGAAGTATTTTCCACCCTCTCGGATGCTTACCATGAGAGGAGAAATCACTAACTTCAAACAATTTACCAGTGAGACCTTGTCTGAAGCTTGGGAGCGTTTTAAGGGGATAGTAAGGAAGGTACCACATCACGGACTAGGAGAAGAGGTTGTACTGTAGTCATTTTACAAGGATTTGGACCCTTCTAGCCGGTTGTTGGTCGATACTTGTGCTGGAGGAAGTTTGATGGAGCTGCCTATCACACGAATTAAAGAGCTGTTAGAGACTATCACTACAGCAGCTAATCAGTGGGGAGGTACGAGAGCCGGAGAAGCAGCACCGAAGAAACCTGCTGGAGTTTATGAAGTGGATTCAAACACTTTCTTGGCTGCCAAGATAGAAGCAATGTCGAAGCAGTTTGAGCGTATGTGTGCAGTTATGAATCTGCAGTCAAACGCAGCAGCTACTCCTGAGGTTTATCCAGCTTGCGAATACTGTGGTAGAGCTTCTAACATGTGCCAGTGTGCTCCACCACAAGAAGAGGCAGCGAATTATGTTGGTAACAGACCGGGTAATTATTTTGGGAATCAAGGCAATCCGGGTTACCAAGCTCAGCAGCAGAACCGTTACCAAGCTGGTGGTAACAACAATTACAATCAGAGACCCCAACAGCAGTACAATCCCTCCTATCAGAAGCAGCCACTGCAGAATCAGCAAGCACAAAATTCGGGTGCTGGAGCGTCTTCTAGTTTGGATGCAGTTTTGGCCAAGATGAATGACTTCATCTCGGTTAATACGAAGAAGTTTAATGAGCTGGAAGCTTTCAATCAGGAACAGCGAACATTCAATAATGATCAGAGGACATTCAATAGAAACATTGAGACTCAGCTGTCTCAGATATCTCAGCAGTTAGCTCAGCGTCCTTTGGGTTCCTTGCCTAGTCAGTCGGAGCAGAATCCGAGAGAGCATGCCAAGGCTATCACATTGAGGAGTGGTACTCAGCTTGACCCGGTGGTCCCTGAAGTTGAGGTCCCCCTTCCTAATGTTGAGCGGAATGAAGAAACTGCACCAGCAGGTTCTCAGGAGGAACCAGCTGAAGAGGAGGTGGCGATTAGAAAGGTTCCTAAGACTTCCACACCTCCACGACGCGCAGTCGCTGAAGCACCAATTCCTTTTCCAAACCGGTTTAAGAAGAGAGACTTGGATGAGCAGTTTGGTAAGTTTTTTACTATCTTTAAGAAACTGACCATTAACATTCCTTTTTCTGAAGCTTTGAAGCAGATGCCAATATATGCAAAGTTCATGAAGGACATATTGTCCAACAAACGGTCTTTAGTGGAGAAGGATACTGTGCAGCTTACTGAGAGCGTTTCAGCTGTGCTTTCGAAGAAGCTTCCACCTAAGCTTGATGATCCAGGTACTCCAGTCATACCTTGCGCGATAGGTAATGTGAATTGTGGTAAGGGTTTATGTGATTTAGGTGCAAGTATTAATTTGATGCCCTTATCTATGTATCTAAAGCTTGGTTTAGGAGAATGTGAACCGACCCGAATTACTTTACAATTAGATGATAGGTCAATTATCCTACCTAGAGGTGTGGTAAGAGATTTAATTGTTTCGGTTGGTACTTTTGCTTTCCCTGCTGATTTTGTTATTTTAGACATGGAGGAAGACAAGGTGGTACCGCTTATTTTAGGTCGACCATTCATGCGTACAGCAAGGACTCTCATTGATGTTGAAGGAGGGAAGATTATACTGTGGTTACATGATGAGTAGCTTGTATTTGATATGACCAAGGCTGCTACTCGCCCTTCTGATGTTCATGCTTGTTTCAGTTTAGATTGTATTGACACTTTGATGCAGGACTATTCTTACAGCCCCACGGAGCTGGATGTGCTGGAGAAGTGTTTGGTAGATTCCATAGAGACCACTCATGATGTGTAACACCCCCACTCTATTCGGCTCCTAATCATCTTACTTAACAATATAATCGCAGCGGTAATCTCAACAATTGACTACTGGTGTCACCGTTCTTGCTCGCCCATACGAGTAATAACGTGCTTCCTGATAAGCTCTTAAATACGAAACATTTTCTCGCAGTGACAACAAGAGATAGATCTAAACTCCCAAAACCAATATAAAATACATTCACAGTGAGCTTTCTACGTATCCAAAACCTATACATGTTTCTAGGTTCATATTAAAATGCAACAGTGCATGTTTAAATAACTGTAATCAAACTACCCAGCGTGTCACTCTCTTTGCCGACACCGGAAGTTGCATACCTGCAAAAATGGTAGTTTGTGGTATGGAATCAGCCCCTGCTGAGTATGTTATTACCTGACTGTCATGCACCCTCGGACCATTCAGTTATTTGGTCGAGAGCATGCAATTTGTTTCCATACAAATAGTTCAATGTTGAAACTGTAAAACAACAATATATATTGCAGTAATCTCAAATAACAAACAAGCCCCCGGCTTCACACATCGCATCGTAATAAACCACTGAAAGCGTTTACAGCGCTTATATGAGTACAGAGACTCCATTCCAACAAACACTTAATAATTCATAATTGAGTTCAACGACTCACTCGACCAAACACCCAACCACAATCCACACATGAGTACGGTTACTCGACACAACCAGTTCACAACACACAATATGAGCATAATGGCTCGTTCAAACAAATCCACCAACATACCACACATAACCACAAAGCACAACCAATGAACAACAAGGCGAAGAAGTACGAGAATTATAAACGAGTATGAACTCTCGTCTTTGGCTGCAAGCCCAAATAATGTTCGCCTAATGTACGAGTTAATATAGTCGTTCGTAATTGTTCAGTCATGCTAAATGACAACGTCGTTAGAACGACGGTCTCTAGTTACCCATCTCTTATGGCGGGTCACCGACGGCAATAGCCACTCCAGCGGTAGAGTCTTCGTCCTACGAACAATCTGTAGTTCGTTGGAAATTTATCCTGATACTTATGGTTATCACATGGTATCCTAGTATTGTTAATGGATCACAGTTCACAGCAATAACCACATCTTCTTGATAAACTTGTCTATATCATCGCATCGTTTTATTATTTTCCTTAACATAATAGACTAAGGTCGTTAGTCCAATCCTGAGTATGTCGACTCGGGATCTAGTGTTAGATTCGAGAGCGGCGTTAAAGAGGCCAATGCTCCGTATATAAGTCTCAGATAATATGTGTATCTTATTATCCTGATGCTACAATGTTTACTTACGTTCCTTATGTTACACATATAAGATAGCATCACTGCCGCTAGTTCGTTTTATAATATGTTCATATACGAACGGTAGTTATCGACAACAGTAATAATAAAGCAGCATAATACACAACTCAAGCATATTAATTCACACAAGCAGACATTCAATCTTATCACAGATTTTCATACAATGTCTGAACTGAAGAAATCCTCAGAGACAATCAAGCCACATAAATAACATACCGTTCACCCTGAAAGTATTACGGTGGAGTATGATTCAGCTAGATCCGATGCTCCTCGTGTCGTCTCTAACAATCTATCAATATGCATCACACCATGCATCAGCATCTCATACTAACAGTACACTACGGCACCCCGTACCGTTACTAATCCATCCCGGTTTATTCCCCGTTGTTAGCTATAAACGTCTGTCGGGTTTTCGGTTTAACTCGGGATTTGGAACAATGTTATATTACATGCGTAGTCTTGTCCCGTATATTAATATACTTATTGTTGAACTTTGTTATCGCATGTAACTTAATATACCCTTGTATATCATGTAGTTTGTTTCTACATTGTATGTATAATTCTTAATCATGCATTATACATTTCGCCTTAGTATTTATTTTCCTAAGGTTTGTTTTCCCACATTTAATGGAGTATAATTCATATGTAACAGTACTTTTGGATTATATAAATCCTCATTTCCATGTACACTCCTAACATTAGAACTTCCATATCTAATGTTTGTAATTATTTTTCCCTTTACCGTATATCATTTTAATTATGATATTACATGGTTATTAAACCATATTATATTTTTCTACTCCATAACATATATTTATTTGTATATATGAATTATGGGACTTATTCGTTATATGGAAGTCTTTATAATATATATATTCATTCCTTTTAATGAATACCTCTTATATTATAAATGTTATACCTCTTATAACACTTAAACCCATATTATAAATTTCATTCAAAAATATTAATATTTCCGAACAGCACCTATGTTCCTTAATTATTTACAAAATCCACCACATAATTTATACCATGTTATATTATAGTTATATAACATATATTTGACAACTATGTCATTAAGACAATTATAACTTATAGTTATATATTGCTAATAAATACCAAACAGCCCTTAAAACTCTCGGTATTAATTAATTCCCACCAAACTTCCATAATTTACAACTCAACCCAAATTATATTTCCTTGTTACACTTATAGTATATACCTTATATTATAATCCTTATTCCTTAATATAATTATAACCCATGGTTATATTTTCTCAAAATAACCGAACAGACCCCATGGTCTATTTAAATTATTTTTCCACCACTTAACTTTCTATATTCACCAATTTCCCCTCTTTATAACATATAGTTTTCTAATTCCATTAAAATCATATATTATACATATGTCCTTATAAAACCTTGTATATAATTCCAAAAATCACCAAACTATACCAAAAGGTTATAAACATTATTCCTAACCTTATACTTTCTCTAAATCTCGATTTTACCACTATGTTACCCATTTGTAACAATATTATGAAATACCTTATATTATCTTATTTAATTCATATAACTCCAATTTAACCACATCAATTCCTAAAATTCCTATACCTAAGGTTTGTACTAACTCCTCTTAATACCCCCCCAAGTTTTCGAAATCACAATACCACCCCAAGTCTTATAAATCTTTTACAATTTAATAAGTATCTTTTATAAGGTAGTATTTAATTTCTAAAATTCTCCAAAGTTGGCCAAGCTTCCTATATAGTCAACTTTGACTTCTAATACCAATTGGGACTCAAACTTTCGGTAATTACCCAACATACCCATACTTTTCTATTTTTACAATTTTGACCCAAAACTTTATAAAATGTTATAATTTTTATTAAATTCATTTAAAAACCCTAAACTCCTCTAAATTAAGCCCACGGCTTTATATTTTCCAGTAATTATGATTTGGCCCCAACTTAATTATATAAGCATAAATAAAACTAAATAAGCTTATAAACTTAAATTAAAATGGCCTATTGACATGGCCTTATTACAACCTTGAACTTGCAAAATAAATTACACAATAAATGTCTCAAAATATAGCATATATTTTCGGCCTCACCTTGGTTTAAATATTTTTCCACATAATGTCATAATTTGACCATTATGTCAATTAAATCTCTTAAATGACTAGCTTAATTAATCTTAGCCATTTTTTCCATTTTTAGGTCAATATGACCTATATATATAATTTCACTCTCGGCCATATATATATATATGCTTAGAAATTATAAAAATCATAAGTTTAAGGTGTTTATACCTTGATTATTCCTTGTATGGGCTCGGTCTCTTGTAGAAAAATTCACCACTTGATTTAGACATGTTTAATACACAAAAACAAGATATGGTTACACTCCAAGCTTGAGCTTAACCATAAGGAATAATTAATGTAAGATTTAAGGCAAAAATCACCTTAAAAATGCAAGGGAAGTTCTAGGTGAAATCGGCCTGAATCAAACACACCACAAGGTGTTAGATCCACCATATTAACATAGGAAATAGCTAGATCACAACAAGTTGCCTTGTTATTAGGTTTTACCTTGGAAAATGCCTTAAAAGAGAGTATTTCTCTTGGATTTCGACCACCCTTGCTCCAAATGGCTAACCAACTGAATGAATATGTAAATATAAAGATTATGAGTGTATAAACTCATAAAAATTCAAGGAAGAAAATCGGATGTAGAGTGGAGAGGCTTAAGGTATGTTTTTACCTTAAAATGCAATTTTGAGCAACCTTGGTCCCTCTACTTGTCTCAACCGAGTTTAGCTCTTGTTCTAACCTTAGAACACTGAGAATAAGCCATAGGAATTGATGATCCACGAAATCTAGGTGTTGGTAGTGAAGAGATGAAGAAAAAGGGCTAAAAATGACATTAAAACACTTACCTTAAGAGCTTAGGAGCTAGGTTTTCCTTCCAAGCTCAAGAACAAGCCTTGAGAGCTTCAAAGGAAGGGAGGAACTCAGCTGGGCAAGGTGGAATCGGACAAGGAATAAAGGAGAAGGTGGGAAAGGTTTGAATTAATGAAAAAAAATAAAGTTACTATTGCAAATTGAACATTAGGTAGTAATTTGTCTCATAATCATTGCAAGCTGTCTCCTCTCTTATTGCCAGCCGATTTCCATGGTCCAAGTGGGTCAATTAATTGACCATTGACCATACTTGGTCAATATTGACTCATGCGGGCCCCACTTTAGGGTTTTATTAATATTTTAATATTAATTTGTAAAAATTCGTAAATTTCTGGAATTAAATTCCTAATATGATAAAATATGATAAAATATCATATTTAAGGATAATTATAATTTTTAAGCCCATTAAAAATCAATTTAAAAGGCAATCTCACAAAAACGTGCTTTAAGGAGTTTTAGCGCACATTTTTGTGTCACAGGGTGTTCCTGAGCTTAGTTCTCCTTGAGAACGGTTTTGTTGTGTTCCTTACTTCATTATAATACTTAGGAATCCCCTTTGGATCCTATTTGAGGTCATACAACCTTTATGGTGTCTTAAAGCACATTTTTGGCTTTACCGATCTTAAGGCGTGTTTTGCCTTGTTGAGATCTTTTAGATTGTTCCCCAATAATATTTAGATGTTTACTAATCATCTTAGATCATTTAATTATATTTTAAAGGTTAGGGGTATTTCATGATGACTCCGAGGTTTCTACTACAGCGTTTCAGCTCTCTGCTGGGAGACCATACAGGAGGAACCACAGAATCGAGGAGGAACCGCTGGACCGAGTTCCAAAGACACTAGCTCCTTCTGTGGAATCACCACCTTCTCTTGAGCTTAAACCGCTTCCTGGTCACCTCAAATATGTTTTCCTAGTTCCCCCTACTGATTTACATGTTATTATTTCTAATGCTTTAACTGATAAACAGGAGGAAGCTTTGTTGCAGATTTTGAGGAGGAACAAAGAGGCGCTAGGATGGTCCATTGCTGATATCAAAGGCATTGCTCCTACATTCTGCACCCACTGCATTTATCTTGAGGAGGACTACAAGCCATTAAGACAGCCCCAGCGAAGACTAAACCCGCATATGAAAGAGGTAGTCAAGAAGGAAGTTATCAAGCTACTGGATGCAGGTATAATCTATCCAATCTCTGACAGCGAATGGGTAAGTCCTACTCAGGTAGTGCCTAAGAAGGGAGGTTTAACTGTGGTGCCTAATGATAAAGGGGAATTAATTCCTCAGCGTACTATTACTGGGCATAGAGTTTGCATTGATTATAGAAAGTTAAATGCCGCCACTAGGAAAGATCACTCCCCCCTTCCCTTTATTGACCAGATGCTAGAGAGGCTTGCAGGACAAGAATATTACTGTTTCTTAGATGGTTACTCTGGTTATTTTCAAATTCCAATTGCTAAGGAGGACCAAGAGAAAACCACTTTTACATGTCCGTATGGTACTTATGCTTATCGACGCATGCCTTTTGGTTTATGTAATGCACCTGGTACTTTTCAACGATGCATGACTGCTATCTTTGCTGATTTTATTGAAAAGTGCATCGAAGTCTTTATGGATGATTTTTCTGTTTTTGGACCGACTTTTGATGCATGCTTGAGAGACTTGGATTTAATTTTAGCTAGATGCAGGGAAACTAACTTGGTGCTCAATTGGGAGAAGTGCCACTTCATGGTGCAGGAAGGCATCCTGCTCGGACAAAAGATTTCTAAGAAGGGGATCAAGTTGGACAAGGCCAAGGTTGAAGTCATCGAGCAGCTGCCACCACCATCATCGGTAAAGGATGTCCGAAGTTTTCTCGGTCACGCAGGTTTTTATAGGCGCTTTGCTAAGGATTTTTCTAAGATCTCTAAGCCTCTTTGTGATTTATTACTTAAGGATGCTAAATTTGAGTTTACAAAAGAGTGCTTAGATGCGTTTAATTTACTCAAAGCTAAATTGATTTCTGCACCTATTATTGTTGCTCCTGATTGGTCGTTGCCTTTTGAGATTATGTGTGATGCTAGTGACTACGCATTGGGAGCAGCTTTGGGATAGAGGCATGACAAGGTATTGAGGATAGTCTACTACGCAAGTAAGACTATGAATGAGGCACAGAAGAACTACGCCACAACGGAGAAGGAGCTGCTGGCGATTGTCTTTGCTTGTGATAAGTTTCGTCCGTACATCATTGGCAGCAAAGTCATCGTGCACACCGACCATTCTGCTCTCAGGTATCTCTTTGGAAAGATTAACGCTAAACCTCGTTTGATCAGATGGATTTTACTCTTGCAGGAATTCGATATTGAGATTAGAGACAAACCCGGAGTGCAGAACGGAGTGGCGGATCACTTATCCCGTATAGAAGTTCCAGATGATAGCAGGCCAATCAAAGTATTTTCCTGATGAGTATGTCTTCATGATCGGTCATTCCACGGATCCTTGGTATGCTGATATTGCAAACTACCTAGCCAAGGGCATCGTTCCTCCAAAGTTGTCATATCAGCAGAAGAAGAAGTTCTTCTCCACGGTCAAACATTACTTTTGGGATGACCCGTTTCTGTTCAAGGTCTGTGCAGATGGTATGATTCGTCGTTGTGTATCTGAGAATGAAGCTAGAGACATCCTGACACATTGCCATTCTAGAGAAGCAGGGGGTCATTTTGGTCCGGCTAGGACAGCCGCGAAAGTTTTGGAGGCTGGCTTCTTTTGGAAGAACTTGAACAAGGACTGTTATCAGTTTGTCTCCACTTGTGATCAGTGTCAGAGGCAGGGGAATCTATCCAGACGTCATGAGATGCCATTGAATTCGATCTTAGAGGTTGAGTCGTTCGATCTTTGGGGGATTGATTTCATGGGACCGTTCCCATCCTCTCAAGGTAACCTCTACATCTTGGTAGCAGTGGATTATGTCACCAAGTAGGCTGAAGCGATAGCAGCACCTACAAATGATGCAAGAGTGGTGCTCAAGTTTATAAAGAGGAATATCTTTACCCGTTTCGGTGTCCCACGAGCGATCATCAGTGACGGGGCTACACACTTCTACAACAAGCAGTTTGAGGCTCTCCTACAGAAATATGGTGTACGGCATAAGGTTTCTCTACCATACCATCCACAGACGAACGGGCAAGCCGAGATAACCAACAGGGAACTAAAGTGGATCCTTCAGAAATCTGTCACATCTTCGAGGCAGGATTGGTCCCTTAAGTTGGATGACGCCTTGTGGGCATACCGCACTGCCTTTAAAACACCTTTAGGTATGTCCCCGTACAAGTTGGTTTATGGCAAGGCGTGTCACTTACCTGTGGAGCTGGAGCACAAGTCTTTTTGGGCACTCAAGGCATTGAATTTCGATCTGCAAAAGGCTGGTGAGAAGCGTAAGTTACAGCTGTGTGATCTGGAAGAGTTCAGAGAGGAAGCTTATGAGAACGCCAAGATTTATAAGGAGAAAACGAAGAGGTGGCATGATAAGCTATTGGTCAAGTGTGAGTTTCACGTTGGGGATAAGGTCCTTCTTTTCAACTCCCGTCTGAAACTATTTCCTGGGAAGTTGAAGTCTCGTTGGTCTGGACCGTTTACAGTGACAAATGTCTCGCCCTATGGAGCCATCGATTTAACCAATACAGAAGGGGAAACATTCAAAGTCAACGGGTCTCAGCTGAAGCATTATCTCAGTGGTGACATCGCTGAAGTCCATTCAGTGATCATGGTCTTTGATCCTCCATACTGAGTATCCAATGCATGGCCTAGCCAAAGACCGAAAAGACGGGCGGCTGGATGGGAGACAACCCAGTTTTGTGAGTTTTATTACTTTCGTTTTTGTTTATTTCTCGTAAGTTTTATTGTTTTTCATTCTTTATTTTTGGGCTAATATGTTTGTTAGACATGTTTTGTTTAGTTTTTCTTGGGTTTGAAGGTGAATTCAGGAGTTTGGAGGGACATCAGTGACGAATGGGAGTTTCTGGCCACTTTTGAGGGTGGTCCGGGTTTGGAGCTTAGTTTATAAACCCGGACCAATTGTTGGGCGAAGCTACTGGCATGATTTAGAGGTGGTCCGGGTTTACGTTCTGGTTTGCAAACCCGGACCAAGAGTACGAGATATCTTCTGCCTACTTTTAACATAGGTCCAGGTTTGCGTGCTACTTTGTAAACCCGGACCGCATAAGCGCACTCCTTACTGTCCTGTTTTTCGTATGGTTCGGGTTTGCGTACTAGTTTGCAAACCCGGACCCGATTTCTGCAGGAAACAAGAAGGGCGCCGCGATTCTAAATCCCTAAATCTATTCCTTCTTCAACCTCGCGCTGCTGCCCTCTAGACATTTCCCTAGCTCCGACCCCAACACCAATTTCCCAGCCCGACTCCGACCACCACCTCAGTACTTTCCCGCCTGCGCGCTGCTCACCTGACCGCCATTTCATCCACCACCGGTCCGCTTTCAACTCACCGCCCCCGCCTCACATCCCCACAACCCCATCCGACTTCTGATAGTCCCAGCAACTCACATTACCACACCCTATCTCCCAATTCGGTTCCGACTCGACACACATATACCCACCACCTCTTACCTGTTCGAACCGGTAGCGCATCGTTCTTCATTTGTCTATTGTGAGTATTATGGCACCAAAGCGCACTCGTCGTCGACTACTGTTGCTGCCTCTTCATCGGCCGCACCTGCTCCGCTTGCACCACAGGCACCAATCCAATACTGTGAGTCCGTGCGCTCGGAATTCATCAGCGACGCAGCGTTTGATTGGTATAATGTCAAGGACCGGAAAATAATTCCGGAAAGGTCAGTGTCTGATGAGTTGATTACTGAATTTGATTTACAGAATGTGTTTGATGCAAAGGGTTGGGGAAATTTGTTGCATCTTGGTAGGGGGTGCTATTACCCAAGATTGGTTAAAATGTTTTATGCTAATGCTGAGAAGGAGGATAATTTTAATGTGATTTTCTCACAGGTCAAAGGGAAAATCGTCCGTTTAGCATATTCAGACATTAGTGAATATTTTGGAGTGAATGAAAGATTTGCTGATAATGCTTTTGGAGAAGCCTTGCAACATGTGGACAATGATAGGAAAAGGGCAAAGGAGCATTATTTGAGTCTGGTGGTTAATGACCCTGAGGTACAGAACCGTCAAAGACGTTCTTCGAGGGACAAGCAGGTTGTGACGAGGGATAAACTGCACACCCCGATTAAGCGTTTGATTCTGGCCATTATTATGCATAATGTTCACCCGAGAGAGTGTGCTGACCTGAATTCTCTGGATTGTTTCTTTCTGCGACATTTGATGGATGATGAATTTTCACGTGGTGCTTGTCCTATTGTTTTCCATTCAGTGGTTTTTGAGCATTTTCTAAGGATTATGGATGTGGACTGTACTGTTTCCCTTGCTTTCCCGCACTTTCTACAGTTTCTTTTTTAGAAGGCTAGGGTTGACTTCAGTGATGAGCGGCCTCAGCATCCCGCTTCTCCTCTGGACATGACAGTGATGCATCGTTTTCAATGGGAGAAGATTGGGGATGGTTGGATTAAGCGCTGTCATGCCCGACTGGGTGAGAGAGCTGCCCGGTCTGCTGGTGCCGGTGGGGCCGGACCTTCACAGATTAGGGGTGCTGATAAGCCTGCTGCAGGTCTGATTCCAGGTTTTGAGGAGCTGATGACGGAGTTTAGGGATTGGCAGGGGGTGTGTACTACCCGCTTTGATGCTTTTGGCTCGCGCCTCGATGACTTATCCACTCAAGTTCAGAACTATGGGGTCCGTCTAACATCTTTGGAGGTGTGTCGCCATGCTGCTGAGGTTCGCCAGTAGGCGCGGATGGCTGATTATGATGCCCGCTTCACCCGTATGGAGGTGTGGCATCTTCCGCGTGGGACACAGTCACAGCCTCCACCACACCCCTAGGTTTCTGGAGCTGGGGTTACTTCATTCTCTACCTTTTCGGATATTTTGATGTGTTTTTTATTTACTTCGCTGCTTCTGAGATATTTTCCTTTGGATTGTACTTTTATCTTACTTTGGATTCGAATGTTGCCTGTTTCATAACGTCTGTATCACTTAACTATGATGTTTCACTCACACACTTACTGTTTCTGCAAGTTCGTGTTGGCTTTGGTTTTATTTCTTGAGCTACAGGTCTGTTTTTTTGATGCGTGTGAGGTATTGAGGGAACCAAAGGAAACTCTGTTGAATTTTCTGCAGAATTCAACATCCCGCTGTTTTACATAAGTGTGAGGACGTTGTTCTCACCATACTCCAGGGGCGTGATTTTCTAACTTCTTTTATTTTTCAAACGTTGTTTTCTGCAAATTTATGTTTTCCTTCCTTCTTAATCATTTTCATGAAGCAATGAGGGTATTGCTAATTTTTAAGTGTGAGGAAGGGAAATTACACATGCTCTTGCTCAATTACATTCGAATGTGCTAATTTTGAAGATTTTTAAAGGCTACCACTCCATTTTCACTACATTTTTGTTGGCCCTCAAAAAAATTTTAGTTGCATAACATACCTGAGTCTTATTCAGTGGTTGGATAAGTTGGTTTGGAACATCGCACGAGTAGCACTAGTTTTTGTGAGTTTGAAGCTGGAAAACAGTTGTGGGAATTCTGGTTGCACTGCTTGTCTGTACAGTTTTGATTAATGCTTGTCTATTTCTTCACTAAAAAGTTAAGCCTATTAGTATAACTATTTGTCTTTGATTTCACTTGGGGACTTTGGGAATGATTATTGAATGAAAGGAAGGAAGGACAAAGGCAAGGTACTCCTCTAATCGAACTTTTAGCCCAGAAAACAGGCCTCGCCCATTTGGTAATTAAGTCCTCGGGGTGCCTCATCACCCATCTGCCTAAGGTCATCTGATCTGGGATAGAAGACCCAACACCGCTACATGAATGGAGAGAAAAGTCTGAGGGATATAAAAGAGAAAGTTAATGCTTGTTTAGAAAATTGAAGAAATTTATTAATTTCAAATGCAAAGTGCAAAGTCTTTCTTGATTATGAGTACATGGTGATGAAAGGTAATATGGAATAAGATATTATTTCTCACCCCTTGTCGTCCATGGATTGTGGAAAGTTAATTGGAAAGTAGTCCCTGAGTGAAATTTGAGTCAGGTGGTTTTACAATGTGTCTTAAGCCTTTGCAAAATACTTCTCAATTCACTGTTTATGAAAACCTGCAAGTGTGGATCATTGTTTTCTATGACTGCTTTTCAGTATTAGATCTCCTTGTTGTTGGAGTATGAAGGTGTTGCTGAGATAGTCAACCAGATCAAACGAGTCAATCACACTTCTCAAAACAAGACAGAGTCCGTCAACCTTGAAAGATCGAATGAGTCTCTGTCCTTACCGAAAGAGCGAGAGAGTCCATCCATGTGAATTCATCAATCAGTCACAAAATTCAAGGAGCAACGTCCACTAAACCATAACAGTCATCAACTATCATCCTTGGGCCGAAATTCATGCAAAATGTGAGCAAAATCTAAAGCCTTGACTTTCTGGTAATTCGAGGAGTCTGTCGGTCAGTTGCGAAAATTAAGGAGCAAGTACAGCAACTACATTGACTTACAACGGTCATCAACGTTCAGACTTGGACCAAAATTCTCTCAACATGGCACTAATCAGAAGACTTGGCTTCAGCTTCCGAAATATGGCTCCAGCTGCCGAAATTCAAGGAAAGAGTCATTGGTTCCTGAAATTTCGGAACTGACAGAGTCAGTCTACTACATCAGACATGAAAGTCATATTTGAACGTTGCCAAGTCGTCCAATGGATTGGTAATTGTCCGAAAATTAAGGGCCAAGGCTTAGCAACGTTCATAAAGAAGTTAGGACCGGATTTTAAGCAACTACAACGTTCAGATGGCAGAAATTTCGGAAGCAGACTCCCTCACCGGCTCCACTATATAAGAGAGTTGTCATTTCGTTTCTCATTGCAGCTTTCCAGAGAGAATCATTCAGAGCATGTGTTTAGAGAAAGCTTTGCCTATTTTAGAGAGAGAGAGAGAGAAAAAGAGAGAGATAAGTACTAGATTCGTTTGTGCATATCGATATAGTCTTTCTAGGTAGGACCTAGTTTTCACTACACTTAACATTGAGCTGATCAGAGATTGTATTGGGTGAGTGAGTGAAAACCACGAAGTAGATCTCATCTACTGAGTGGGCATTATAAGTTGTTTTGTTTTGACCAGGAAATAAAATAACTTATATTGTGTATCCTGCTGAGTTCGACAGAGTCCTCCACCTTTTGAGTGTTAATCCATTTAGCTCTGCTAAGTCTATCTTACTTTACTACCTTGAGCAACTGCTTCCGCGCACTTAGTTCGACTAAGTGTTTCTACGTCTCAAGTGTTCTCACATACGAAGTTCGATTGAGTGCCTCTACATCACAGAGTGTTTCTTACTTTCAAAGACCGATTGAGTCAAACCAACTCTTAGACTCACACCTTGAGTTGGTTTGAGTCAGCCACCCGGTCCTACATGTGGTATCAGAGCCTTGCTTAGGCAGACCGTCAATCAACGAGCTATGGCAGCTGTCGGTTGGGGTGATTCAGGCTCTGACGATCCAGACACAGAGTCCGGCGGCTTGGTATGTCTCATGGCACATGATACGACGGAGTCCATGATCCCCGACAATGAGGTAACTCGTTCCCATCTTGAAACAGACCTTTATCGTATAACTCCTATGGGTTTTATGACTTTAATTGCTAAAATGGCTTCTGAAACTAACTCTCTTAAAGCTGATCTTAACAGAAAAATCTCCGAGTTAAGTGAGGAACTTGAGATCTCAAAAAGTCTTATGTATGCTTTGAGAGATGAAGCTGAGGAACATAAGACTATTTCCTGCTCACTTAGATTGGATTTGTGAGACTCTCGGTGTCGTGTTGACTCCCTTAAAAAGGAGCTCAACAAAACCAAGAGTCTTACTGGATCCAACCAAAGGGAACAGGAAGAGTCACCCACTCAGATTGACTCTCTCAAACATGACCTCATTGTTTTCGCTGACAAGTGTTGTTCTTTGCAGAATGAGCTAAATAGTTCAGAATCTCAAGTTATCTCTCTAACCTCTTCTGTTGAGCAACTCTCTCGAAAATTGAAAGAAAAGGAACATGCACTCTCTCTCAAACCAGTCAATTTCATCAAACAGGTCACTCCATCAGAATTGCCCGAGTGGGCCAACTCCAAGATCAAGGAAGTTAGTCAAGATCGTGATAATCTTCAAAAGGAAGTTGAAAAACTCTCCCAAGAGATAGTCAATATACGATCTGGAGTTGGATCCACTCAATCGAAGCCGAAGTGGCATAAAGGTAAATTTGATATCCCTAAAAATATGTCCAAATCCAACAACAACCCAAGCGCCAACAACAAAAAGAAAATTTGATTCTTGGTGGAAAGGACAGCAAAAATACGTCAATCTTCCTCCCACTAAGATTTGTGGTTATTGCGGGAGTCTTGGACATAGAGATAGTGCCTGTGAAAAGCTTCACAAGGATGTGTCATTTAATATCAAGCGACTCAATCTTATCCTTGAGGCATGAGAAAAGCTGAAAAAATCTGGTTCAAAAAGGAGACCCAAGTATATTTGGGTTCCCAAAAGTACCAAGTGATTTTTTTTGCAGGTGGAAGCGAGCGTGGAGATGGACTATGTGTACTTGGACAGAGGATGCTCCACAACTGGAAATCCCGACAAATTCAGCTCGCTTTCATCCTACAAAGGAGGTAAGGTCACCTTTGGAAACAACAACCAAGGTGAAATCGTGGGAGTTGGCACCATAGGTAACCCCTCCAAGTTTAAGGTAGATGGAGTCCATCTGGTCACTGGACTTCAACCTAGTCTGTTAAGCATTTTTCAAATTTGTGAAAGATTCAATTTAGTACTTCTCTCATATGTCGTTTGCAAAGTTTTTGATGAACATACAGGATCTCTAGAAGCCACGAGACGTAAAGAAGGAAGTATGTACAAGAAGTGTCTAAATGTCATACATTCTGACGACCAAGTCTGTCTATGTGCTCGTCAAGCAGCACCCAAACAGTCCCATCTCAAGGCGGTCAAGCGAATCTTTTGATACTTAAAAGGAACCAGTCAACTTTATCTATGGTACATTCGTTCCCTTATATTATTTTATCTGGTTTTAGTGATTCTGATTGGACAGATTCCCTCTATGATCGAAAGAGTGCATCTAGCAATGCACAATTCCTTGGTCCATGCTTAGTCTCTTGGCCCTCTACAAAGAAAAATTTTGCAGAGATCAAATTGGTATTTTCTGTGATAACAATTGCACATGTAAAATCTCTGGAAACCCATTCCAATATTCGAGAACCAGACACATTGAAATATGTTTCCATTTCTTGAAGGACTGTGTCGAGAAAAGGCTAATTCAACTTGACTTTGTTCCAATAGAGGATCAGCTAGCAGATATCTTTGCCAAGCCTCTTCCTACCACCAGATTCGAGGCACTCCGCTCAACAATTGGAATGACTCAATCAACGTAAGACGGTAGTCTCTCTCCTTCTTTGGCTATATAATTAGTAGGTGTTGCTTGCATACTGTTTGAGTCAATCCGTGTTCTCATATTGATAGACTGTGTCTGCTCTTTGTGTCCCTTTTCGATTTTCTCCAAAAAAAAAGGAGAGAGGACAAAGGCAAGGTACTCCGCTAACTTGTTTCTCCTGAACCAAAACGGACCTCGTCCACTCGGTTATTAAGCCTTTAAGGGTGCTTTATCACCTAACTTCCTAAGGATGCGAAACCTGGGAAAGTTGGCCCAAAGCTGTTACATGGGTGGAGAGAAAAGTCTGGGGGATGGAGACAGTCCCTGTGTGCTCAAACTTGTTAAATATCTATGAATTGCAAATATAGAGCTATAAAGTCTTCAAAAATACAATGCAATGCAACAGGGATCATTACAAGTTATGAGTATGTGGCAATGAAAGGTATTGTGGAATATGACAATACTTCTTGCCCCTTGTCGTCCATGAGTATGTTTGCGTTATGGATACAATCTATTTGTTTTTTAATGTACGGATTGACTTAGACTCTGTTGCAAACTTCCCTTACTGATGACAGCAAAAAGGGGGAAGTAGTGAATCCCGTCTCTCACGAACGAGTCACTCTGGTTATGTTCTGGATTGACTTTGTCTCTGTGCGACTAGGTCTGAGGTGAAGTTTGGATATTCTGTTTCGTTTTTACTCTGTTGGTACTAGATCATGTTGGTTGCAGTTTTCTTAACTTAGTCATATATTCCCTTTTCCAATCTCTCTTAATAGGTTGTGGTTTGCCAAATTGTGTTCATCGATTCAGGGGGAACTCTAACAAGAGTTACTCAATCTATGCTGTGATTAAGGGGGAACTTGGACAGGGTCGGTTCCCCAAATTCTTTTTTCACTTGTCTTGTTTTGCAGATTGACTCATTCGGGATTCACAAAAAGAGTTTTGCTATCATCAGCAACAAGGGGGAAACTGTTGGAGTATGAAGGTGTTGCTGAGATAGTCAACCAGATCAAACGAGTCAATCACACTTCTCAAAACAAGACAGAGTCCGTCAACCTTGAAAGATCGAATGAGTCTCTGTCCTTACCGAAAGAGCGAGAGAGTCCATCCATGTGAATTCATCAATCAGTCACGAAATTCAAGGAGAAACGTCCACTAAACCATAACAGTCATCAACTATCATCCTTGGGCCGAAATTCATGCAAAATGTGAGCAAAATCTAAAGCCTTGACTTTCTGGTAATTCGAGGAGTCTGTCGGTCAGTTGCGAAAATTAAGGAGCAAGTACAGCAACTACATTGACTTACAACGGTCATCAACGTTCAGACTTGGACCAAAATTCTCTCAACATGGCACTAATCAGAAGACTTGGCTTCAGCTTCCGAAATATGGCTCCAGCTTCCGAAATTCAAGGAAAGAGTCATTGGTTCCTGAAATTTCGGAACTGACAGAGTCAGTCTACTACATCAGATGTGAAAGTCGTAATTGAACGTTGCCAAGTCATCCAATGGATTGGTAATTGTCCGAAAATTAAGGGCCAAGGCTTAGCAACGTTCATAAAGAAGTTAGGACCGGATTTTAAGCAACTACAACGTTCAGATGGCAGAAATTTCGGAAGCAGACTCCCTCACCGGCTCCACTATATAAGAGAGTTGTCATTTCGTTTCTCATTGCAGCTTTCCAGAGAGAATCATTCAGAGCATGTGTTTAGAGAAAGCTTTGCCTATTTTAGAGAGAGAGAGAGAGAAAAAGAGAGAGATAAGTACTAGATTCGTTTGTGCATATCGATATAGTCTTTCTAGGTAGGACCTAGTTTTCACTACACTTATCATTGAGCTGATCAGAGATTGTATTGGGTGAGTGAGTGAAAACCACGAAGTAGATCTCATCTACTGAGTGGGCATTATAAGTTGTTTTGTTTTGACCAGGAAATAAAATAACTTATATTGTGTATCCTGCTGAGTTCGACAGAGTCCTCCACCTTTCGAGTATTAATCCATTTAGCTCTGCTAAGTCTATTTCCGCGCACTTAGTTCGACTAAGTGTTTCTACGTCTCAAGTGTTCTCACATACGAAGTTCGATTGAGTGCCTCTACATCACAGAGTGTTTCTTACTTTCAAAGACCGATTGAGTCAAACCAACTCTTAGACTCACACCTTGAGTTGGTTTGAGTCAGCCACCCGATCCTACACTTGTGCACGGTTCTAAACTGACGTCTCCCTTCTGTAAGATTTCAGTATGTTTCTATTTGCTTGAGGGCAAGCAAAGATTAAGTGTGAGGAAGTTGATAAGTCGGGAATTTGTCTAAGTTTACTAGGCTAATTCATGCTTAATTATCTACATTATGCCATTAACTTCCCTCCTTAATGCTTTATTTACACTTTATTTTTATATATGTCTCCAATGATAGATTTGATATGTTTTCAGGATGAAATGCTCAATAAAGTGCTTAAATGAAGATTTTAGAGGTTGAAGCAACAAGTGAAAGTCAAACCAGAGTCAAGGGCAGATTTTCATCAACCACTGCCATGTTTTATTGAGGGTCCGGGTTTGTATCTTACTTTGCAAACCTGGACCATCTCATCATAGAACTCTCTGCCTATTTTCAGACGCGGTCTGGGTTTGTGTTCTACTTTGCAAACCCGGACCATCCCCAAGCGAGAGTTTTCTACCGAGTTTTAGTGGTGGTCTGGGTTTGCGTACTTGTTTGCAAACCCGGACCAATACAAGCAGAGCGCCAGAAGGTCGGTTTCGGAAATAACGAAAGTTTAATTATTCTATCTTTAACTAGCGCCGTGTTTAGGGATTAGAAGATAGAATCTAATTGTTATAAAAGGGGAGGTCCTGCCAACGTTAGAGGTACGCTTAGATAGACCACAATTAGTCACGTTTCAACACAGAGAGATTTGCATAGTTTGAGATTGTTTCTGATCGGAAGTTGGGAGCAGAGCAGAGAAGAGAGTTCATCACGGAGACTCCACAGAAGTCTCAACAGAGTTTCTTCTTGTTCTTTATTACTACTCACTACAGTTTTGCTTATTGTAAACATTCAATGGCTGAGTAGTTTCCTTAGATTTTGGTTTGCTATGTATCCCTAAATTGACTATTCCTGTTCCTTTGTGATTTAATGCAATTCGATTGAGTAAAGTTATTTTCCTTGCATAATTTCTTTAATCGTTATAATTTTGCCAATTATAAAGATTAGTATTTTGTTAGCTCATATGTGACGACTATGGCTTTCAATTGAATACAGGAAAATAACCGGTTAGTTTAGAGACGGTAATTCCTCTAAATTGTTAATTGACCAATAAACTAGATTGTTCTTAAGGCGGTTAGTAAACAGTGGGTTCGTAACGAGAGTTAGAATTCGGTCTTTGCTAACTAGTATTTGCTAACCGGGAGACCGGAGGTAAATTATCTTAGTTCTAGGGTTTTATTCAGAATTGTCTTGGAAATCACTTAGGGATAGGAATTACAGATTTAGGGTGCAGTAGTAAACCGGGATCTCCTTTCCAAATCAGTTTCACAACATTTATTTTCTTGCTTTTTACTATTTTACATTCTGTTTACAGTTCTATTTGTCATCAAATCAAACCCCAATTTCCTGTTTTAATTTGTTATTTAGTTTTACCTTTCCGTTTAATAAAGAATTAAACTAGACACATCGCCCCCTATGGTTCGATACTTAGGGATTACTCTCTATTAAAACTTGCTAGAATTGACCGGTACACTTGCCGTTAGGTTTTACCCCAACAATACCCAGTACACGATAGAGACGTCGACGGTGACGACCAGTGTACGTAGATGGGTGGTGACCGGCGGCGAAGGGAGTGACAAAGGTGGTGGGAGCGACGACGGCGATGGCCGTTACTAAGGTGACGGGAGAGAGGAGGCGATTTCAGTGAGGAAGATAGCGCGAAAGAGAAGAGTTACTGTAAGTACAGTGTGCAGAGTAAACGGGCAAATGTTGTAGTTAAAAGGACTTTAGATTACGGTTTTCATGAAAACCGTAATCTAAAGTCACACTTTAAATGACGGTTCCTGAAAAACCGTAATCTAAAGTATAACGAAATTAAAAATTAGCGCGAAAATTATTTGGCCTATGCTGGGTTTCGAACTCAAGATCGATTGTGTTGACTCATGTACCCACGGCCATTAAGCCATGAGTCTTATTCGATCAAACATATGTAACACATTAATATAAAGTTATTTTTAATCTAAAATACACTGGTAAAATGACGTCGTTAACTGTAATTCAGATTACGCGCGGCGTCGAAAAAATCAAATAATACGGGAAATATTTGGCGTCAGGTCAAAACGACGTCGTTGACCATCAGTCGGAGGTAGGCGCGCCTTTTTTAGGACGGACTTTAGCTGACGGTTATTAGTAAAACCGTAATCTAAAGTCCGTTGACCGAAAAGCGCACGTCAACACGGGACTTTAGATTACGGTTTTACTAATAACCGTCAGCTAAAGTCCGTCCTAAAAAAGGCACGCTACCTCCGATCGATTATTGCTTACGGTTAATTCAATAAACGTCGTTAATTAATTCCGGCCTTCCTATTAATCACGGTTTCTGTTAAAGTCGTGATTAAACCACCGTCATTTAATGCTTTCGTTCCACTAGTGGAGGTTGAGTCGGTCGGCTTGAAGAAGCATCATTGTCATAAAGCGGTTGCTGATACTGCCTTTGGCCTCCTTGAAAATTGGACTGAGGTCTGAAATTTTGAGATGGTTGGAGTGTATGTGGGTTTTGGCTATTGTCGGTATTCGAGTAGCGAAGATTAGGGTGCATGTTACGTTGCCATGGTTGCCTGTACCCTAAATTGTTGCCAACATAGTTTACTTCCTCTACTGCTTTTAATTCTTGTAACTAGGGGCATTGTTCATAATCGTGTGGCCCACCACATTGCGTGCAAGAAACATTAGGAGATGATAGGGGTAGAGGAGCATAGCCTGGAGGGGTTGTAGATGATCGAGAAGTCATCGACTTTGCTTGTTGGGGGTAGGAGTTCATGGCCATCTGCTCAACTACTTTTTGCAGGGTGCTTACCTTCGTAGCCTGTTGCGCATTGCTCTCCATGAGTTGCTCGTGGCTTCTCATCAGCTGGTTAAACTTATTATCACTTTCTCCTACGTGGTATAAACCTGGAGTGCCGCCTCTTGATCCACCCGTGGCCTAGTCTCTGATCTCTTCACAAAGGGATTCTATCCCATTCAGGAATTGTTCACCTGGCTTTTTCAAAATATCGGCACCTAAAGAAGACAGTACCATCGTTTTGCATTGATTGATTAAGCCTTTGTAGAACAATTGAGATAACTGTTCTTTCGTGAGACCATGGTGAGGACATGTCAGCAGCAGTCCTTTGAAACGGTCCCAAGATTCACAGATGTTTTCTGACCCTGGCTGCTTGAAATTGTAGATCTCAGCAATCATTTCCAACGTTCGGCTTGGGTGCAGGAACTTGTCGTAGAACTTGGTGGTCATTTCATCCCAAGTACCAATGGTGCTTGGTGTCAGGCTGTGGTACCATTTACTTGCATTTCCTGTCAGGCTGTGAGGGAACAAGGACAGTCTTGCGTACTGGAGTACTGCGTTGGTCGCGGTTAGACTGTTGGCATGCTGCAGAAACTTGGTGACATGCAACAGAGCTTCGTCAGGACTAGAGCCATCGAACATGCCTAACTCATTTACACATCGGATCTGATGATATGGCTTCAACTTTTGCCACTCATCGTATTTGGATTGGGTAAGGTGGGGAAGGATGATGGCGGGCTGTTGTCCTTGATTAGATGGCCTGTTGATGTTACGAACTATAGCTGGTGAAGATGTCATATCTGCTTTCTGGTTAGATTCTATCACCGTGGTTGTGTTTTGTTGAGATCGTTTCTGCCTTAAAGTGCGCAGAAAAGTTCTCTCGATCTCAGGGATGTAGCTAACCGTATGATTATTAATATTGACCGGAAGGCTGTGTGACCTGGTAATAGGCATTCACCACTCAAAACAGCAAAAGAAACTGGGAATTTGAAACAGCTCAACAGTTAATGAAATCTCTTTTTTTTAGATTTTTAGATTTATATTTTTTTTCTTTCTATTATTTTTTTAACAAATTAAATAAACCGAAATTAAATAAACTTAAAATAAATAAAAATAAATGCAGTTAAGAAAATGAAAATAATAAAATAAAATAAAGAAAAAGGGCAGAATTAAATTGCTGGAATTTAAATGACAAGGGAATTTAAATGACATTAATTTAAATGACTAGAAAATAAAGAACTGGAATTAAATTGACTGGAATTTAAATGACATAAAATTAAATGACTAGAAAATTTAAATGACAGAAATTAAATTACTGAAATTTAAAGGACAATGGAAACTTAAATAATTGGAAAATAAATGACAGGAATTTTAAATGACTGGGAAAATAAATGACTGTAATTAATACGATATTTAAATTGCTGGAATTTAAATGAAAAAAATTAGTAGAAATAAAATAAACAAACAACAAAATAGTATAAACAAAATATTATAATATAGCAAGTGAATTATCTGGGGCTTAGGGACTAGAATAAATCAAGTCCCCGACAACAGCGCCATTTTGCAGACAGTAATAATGTGAGTGGTTGGAACTGACGTATTTAAAACAAATGAAAAAGAAATTAAAAACTCAAAATACCTTACGGGCTGCAAACAAAATCTCGGTCGTAGTAGTATAGTACAGTGGAAACGACCGGATATCGAACCGTGGGACTAAAGGGAATTATCTAATTCCTAAGCGGTGTCACAAAAAGGGGGGATTAATTGACTTGTTTTTATAAATTAAAAAGCAGATAAAATAAACTGAGTAAAAGGTAAATTAAACGGGACTCTGGGTTCAGGTTTATATAGTCTGCTTTTTTATGCTATGTCTACCGGTTTTATTGTGATAGTTTGGCAAAATTCCTGTTATTATCTTGAGGACTAAATCATAGACTCAAAAGAACTCGTTTACCAGAACATGCTCGGTCTAATCCAGATTCGAGCAAAACACATGTAAACGGATTAAGTATGAGAAATTATATTTGCGTCTGAAAATACTAACTTATTAAATCATAATAAGCTTTCTACAGATTTACGGCTTAATTAACCTGTCTATTTATCACGGATCTGATCAAAATAGATTTAGTAAAGCATTTTAATAAATTCATGAAATTTATTAAAAAGGTGAGAGATAAGTTTTAATCGTAACAAACTGTATTTAATTAAACCGGTAAAAACATAATTACATAATTAAACAGACTATAAATTAACCTTCACCCAGAGTAAATCCTCTTAGTCTGACATATTAACTGGTAATATGTTGGTCAGAGGTTGGACAGAATAATAACGCAGTGGTTTTTGTGGATGATGATGGGATGAGATGGATGTCTAATATCTAGGTGAATGGAGTGTGAAAAATGGAGGAAGAATTTGATATGTAATGTGGTAGTGAATGGTGTGTCCTTTAATGGAGGGTTATAGGTGTATTTATAGTGATATTTGGGTAAAAAGGAAGGGTAAGTCGGTGGAAGAGGTGTGTGAAAGGATAAAATAATTTTATCCTTTCATACCATGTCGATTGGCTCCTGTACGCTGAATTTACCGACATGTCCGAACCAACGTCCGGACCTGCAGGTTCGGACATGTCGACGCTGTGCGGAGGATGCTTCCACGTGTTGCGTCCAGACCTGTATGTCCGGACACAGGTCCGGACGAGAATTGTTTTGCCTCTAAAATCTTCGTTTGAGCTCCGATTTGATCCCCGTTTGTTGCGTTGCGAAGCTTGTGAAGTGTACTATGTGATTCCAAGACCTTTTCTGCATTTCATACATAAAATATATCAGTTCATATCAAAACATAAATCCAAGAAAATTCACATAGCAAGTGGGAAACATTGCCTAAAGTGTTGCAAGTTATAAGGTATTTAAACCCTAAAAGTCTATATGTTTCGCACTTATCACCTAACCCAACCCACCCAACCCATTTTAAGCATACAATAATTTAGATGGATTAGGAGTAGAAATTAATAAAAACATCCAGTGCTAGCTGGCACACTAATTAGGATGAAACAAAAGGAAGATAAGTAATCTTGCTTAATCGACCCAACTTTAAATGAATTCCATGTTATGCAAAGAATGTAAAACTACTTCACCAATTTCCCAAGAATAGAATAACACGTACTTTTTCCATAAGTTTGTATTTATCAATCTGAGCCTAAAACTCTACCACTGTTGGGGAGGAATCCTATCTAGATATGCACATGATCCTAGTGCCCTTAATAAAAAGGGGAACGAAAATGAAAATCTTCATTATGCATTAGAGAAATATACTAAAGACAAACTTCTAAAGTTATAAATAATTTACAAACTGAGAGCTCAATGCCTCAAACTATGACTGATAGTTTTAAAATAATTACACCCGTTTAAATTGAGTGCTCATGCCTGAGAAAAGTACAATCACAATCACTTAATCGTTACCAACAATAGAGTAACTTTTATGCATCACGTTATCCGCATTGTTGGCTTCAAACTTCACTAAGAGGTCTATAATCAAGATCCTACTTACAAAAAATATATATCACCTACTTTTGTTCACCCTTCTAGATAATCTAAACATACATAGGTTCTCAAGAACAACTATGACAGTGAGAATAAGAAAAACAAACCTTGGGCAGAGATGAAGAGCAACATAGACATGAACAACGATGTAGAGAAGAAAATTGGATATGAGTCTACAAGACGAGAGAATTTGGGTTTTCAACATTATCTTAAGGTCTGGTTGGGCCCTTTGTGTGATATGCAGATGGTTGGGTCGTTTGTTTAGTTAAGATTACGTGATATTATTAAAGGTGTGATAGTCCAACTGCACTTGGGCTTAAGGCTAAGGTATAGTTTGATCTGAAAATAATATATATATATATATATATATATGAATTAATATTTTTATTTTTTATTATTAACAAATATATTTTTGGGTTTCGGGTTGGGTCATGGGTTAAGGTCTCTACCCGAACCCAACCCACAAAATTAGCTTATTACCCTAACCCAACCCAAAAATTGATGGGTCAATAATCAAGACCCTAACCCGTAAAAGTATGGGTTGGATTCGGGTTGGGTCAAAATTGCGAGGTCTATATATAATAATATTAAATCATGTATAAATTATAAAAAATAATTATATATTAATTTAAGGGATACTCATTACCCAATATTTATTAATTTATCAGCTATTTTTTTAGTTGTATACATGTGTTTAATAAAGACTTTGTTGAATATTAGTTTTAACATATTTTCTTTTATTAATTAGTTTATTGTTTTAGATACAATATAAAGTTAAATAATAAATTATCACATTATTCTTTTATAATTTATTTACTTATACTTTTTTATATACATTAATAACAAATTGACTCTAACTAAAAAAATAACATAACCCTTAAATATGGGCCCCTAATAAGTGGGGCCCTGTGCCAAAGCTTCACTTGTACACCCTCAAAGATGGCCCTAGTTAGTGACAGTACTTAAAGAGATAATAGTACAATTGTTAGGCACCAAAGATATTAATAAAGTCAGTCATATTAGACTTGGGATGTCTATACTCCCCAAACTGTATAATTGGAATCAAAGCTCCTGCTCGCTGGGCTGAGTGGCTAAGAGACGGTGATGGATTCGCTGGAGAAAGAGCAGGAAACACTCAAGAAACGTGTTGACGGTTTGGATGGGGTGGATAATCTCCCTACTATGATGCTACAAGTGCAGTAAGATATATCCAGACCTTGCTTCGATGATCGCCGCAATCACCGGAAGAGATTCACCTCCGGGAGTCTCCATCGGTGCTAGGGAATTCGAAGGTAGGACACAGAGAGGTGAAAGTTTGTAAGCTGGAGTTACCGGTGTATACGGAGGATGATCCTCGCGATTGACTTTGTAAAGTGGAGCGCTACTTCTCCCTCTATGGAATTGTTGAAGACGAGAAGGTGCAGTAGGCGGGCATTTGTATGGACGCCGCCCTACACTGGTTTGAATGGATGTGTGTTGGGAAAATTACTAACATAAGTAATTAAATCTAGCTAGACGGGCAAGTGCACCTAATTCATTGCAATGTAACAAGTGTCGTATCCACAAGGACATTGGTTTCTTAATCCCAAGCTTCGGTACTTTAGTAAAACACAAATAAAAACAGTAAACGAGGGTTTAGCCGGAGGCAAGCTTGGTTGTTTGTCAATGGAAAAGCAATAAAACGGTAAATTGTTTGTTTGATGGAATGGGTGGAAGAGTACCCTAGGATAGTGGGGAATCACCTAAATCACCCAAATAATCTCAAAACCTTAACTCATTAACTCATTGTCCATTAGAGCTCAACTCATGAATCCCCAAATCATGGGAAATCCAATTCTTACCTAATTAGCCAAACCCCTTAATTAAAGGAGGTTTAAGTCACTAAGTAGCATTAAGCAAACACTCTTAAATAATAGCCCTAAGATTTTACCCCCAAAATCAAGAGAGTAAAAGTTAGGGTTTATTTCTCCTTTTAGTCAAATCCCAAAGTCAAACTCAAATGTAGAATGGAACCAACATATATGCAATAAGAGATCAATTTAGAGCATTAATTGATACTTAATGGAATAAAACAATAGTATTAAATGAGTTAGGTTTCTAGCATTCAATGAGCAAAAATAGGGTCAAGCCCCATCCTAGGATACAAATAAGTCTACTCAGTCATTAAGAGAGGAAAGAGAAGGAAAGAGGGAGAGTTAGCCATGGGAGGAGCTCTTGAGCTTCAATGGAGGTTGAATCTTCAATCTCTTCTCTCTCTCTCTCTCTTCTCTCTTATTTGTCCCTTATTTTGCCTCTCTCTATTCACTTCTAGCTGGTATCGTGGGAGGTGAAGAATGCCCCAAAATTCAGCATTTTAAACATCAATCTGGTATCGTGGGTTGGTCGGACCCTTTGAAGAAGGAAGCACATGACATTTTAAGTTCGACCGACCCTACCTAAGGTCAGTCCCAGGATCGGTCAACTCAAGTGTGTTGTGGAAGATTTGGACAAGGTAGGACCGTCCCTCCCAGGGTCGGTCCCAAGGTCAGTTCAGTCCAAGAAGTTCTTCTTTGTGCTGGAATTCTCCCGGTGCTTCCCGTTGGCTTGGCATCCTTCCCGAAGTGCTCAAACATTGATGCATCCTCAACTTAAGCTTTTAAAATGTACTCACATGAGTATTTACCTATTCAAATATGTTAAAAGTATAAGCTCACTAGAATCACAAAAGTACTCCATAAAGTGGTGAAATAAGTTATTGTAACACCCTAGATTTTACCTCAAAAGATATCTTATGAAATTACAAAACTAACGGCGCAAACGGGACCAAAAACGGACTTCAAATGAGTTCTAAAAGTGCAAAATAGTACCTGTCCACTTGTGTACGGACGTCCGAAGTTTGGACACAAGCCGAGGAAGAATAAACTTCGAAAATCCATTTGCCCGAACTTGTGTCCGGACATTGCCATTCGGACACAAGTCGAGAGTTGAAAATCTGGAAAACAAAGATGTCTGAACTTGTGTCCGAACTTCGAAGTTCAGACAAAAATCGAGTTTCAAAGTTCTGAAAATCTCTTACGCGCGTCCGAACATTGGTCCGAACTTGCAAGTTCGGACATAAGTCGAGACTTGCAAGTTGAACCTGTCCTCGCATGCTGTCCGAACATTGATGTTCGGACAGATATCCGGACACACCCTGGTTCTGTGAAATCAATTTAAGCTCTCGGGGCCAGTCTGAACATTGATGTCCGGACGGATGTTTGGACAGGTCCTGACATGCGTTTTAAACACGAAAAACAGAGTCAAAATCTCACCAAAACATTTGCAATACATTGTCAACAGGTAAAGTATTATTTCAGTAGGTTTAGACAACCCCAAACACCAAATAAACAATACAGAAGGGCAATCGAATTAACAAGGAAAATTTTACCAAAGTATGTAATTGTCAAGAACATTTATCAGCCCAAAATATTTAATCAAAAAAGCGGAAATACAAATTACCAGGGCATTACCGCCACACTCAAACCACTGAGCGCTCAGGCTTAACCTTTCAAATGAATCCAAAATAATATCCAACATTGTAAATATATGTACTCTCAACATCACAAATCAACTTTAACAATCTAAAGTTTAATCTAGTCATCCTAAGCTATGTGATAGCGTGTCCCAATTCCCAAATCAGCCATAAGTACCTGTGATCAGAAACAAACAATGGAAAACACGAAGGGACCGCGCAAATTAGCAAAACTGAGTAAACATTGCCTCAACTTGTAAAATGCATTTTGAAACTCATTTTACATTTGCAAAATTACCAACTCCAAAATCATCATTAGTGAAACATTTCAGGGGAGAACTTTCAAAGAATCCAATCATTAGTATACGCGAACGACACCCAAATCGGGGTCGCAACAATATTATCCCACCTCACTTTACGTCCTTAAGTGTGCACACCCCCCATAAGGTAACTTATGACCCAAAGGAGTAGATCATTAGAGCTTAACTGCAAGTTATGTCTGCAGGCAAAATTAATATAAATATTCACGGGGTACAAAGTACCAACAATTCCACAGAGTACCATATGGTACAATCAAAATACACGAGACACCAAAAGGCACCAACAAGCCAACAATTAATCCAGTGAAAGTCTCCCAAAACATTTATCCACACCAATTGCAAAAACCATTGCACCAAAACACATGAGGGAAAATAATTCCCAAACTTTCAACAACGCCAAAACCACGTTAAATCCAATCCTTTGATAATTCGCAAAACATATAGATAGAAGATGATGAGCACAACATTTACCTAGATACGCTCACCACAACAAGATCACCCAACTAGATCACTAGAAGCGCCCGTCAGAGAACTCGGGGTCTAGAATTATGAACAGAGATTCAATCAGAGACTACCAAGACACCATTGAAATAATTAAAGAATCTTACCAGACTATTTCTCATACCTTCTACATAATCCGGCACCAGAGAAGCAGCTTATCGACATGGAAATGGAAAAGGAAGAGCGAGAGTTTTGAAAGTTTGAGGAGAAAGATGAGCGTAATAGCAATACAATGAAGACGATCGTGAGGTCGATCGTGCCGTTAAATAGGAAATAAAATAAGAAAGGTTTTATAATAATTAATTAATGAGTGTATTTAATTTAAAGAATGAAGAATTAATAATCAATGTGGTAAAATAATTTGGAAGATAAATTAACAAGTAATACAATAATAATTTGAAAGTGAATAAGTAAATAACGTTGTAATCCATAGAAGAGTTGATCGTTAAGAGATGATAAGGATGGATAAATAACTTTTGAGGAGAGAGATTTATTTAAAATAATAATTAGTTACTAATAAGTAAATTAGGAGATGAGTGGAGATCGTGTAGAGTGGGAAATGTATTTGATGTCAAATAAAATTTAGAAAAGAGAAAGATATTTTAGGAAGAGGTAAAATTCAATTTGTGCTCTTAGAAATAATAATAATAATACTTATTTATCATAGGTAACAAAATCTAATTTGAACTCTCAGGATTTGAAGAACGTGATAACGTCAATAGAATTGGGAATAAATAAATATTTACTTATAATATTGGTAAGAATAAAGTAATTGAAATCATTAATATTATTTTTAGAAGATAAGAGAATTATGTAACTTCTCCGGGCCTTTATTAATACTATTCCCGACTAACCATGTAATAAACCATTTTTCTAACTATATACTAAATATATCATATGTCGTAAATTGCGGGTATTTCATCTCATCCCCTTAAAAGAAAGCTTCGCCCTCGAAGCTAAGCCTAGTCAATTCCCTAATTAGAAAGATGATTCTGAAAACTGAATCCAACTGAACCTTGACTCAATCTTAAACTGTTACCCCCTCAAAAAGTTGAGGATACTTCTTCTTCATTTCTTCTTCGACCTCCCACGTTGCTTCCCCAGTCTCATGATTTGACCATAGCACATTGACCATTCGAGTGGACTTCGATCAGGTCTCTCTAGTCTTAATTTCTAACACTTTGATGGGATATTCCTTATATGACAGATTTTGCTCCAATTCCAACACCTCAGGCTGTAGGACATGGGACGGGTCGGGAACATATCGCTTCAACTGAGAGACATGGAGAACATTATGGACTCTCTCCAGCTCACCAGGAAGTGCCAGTCTGTAGGCCACCTCCCCGACTCTCTCTAAGATCTCGTGGGGACCCACGAACTTAAGGCTCAACTTCCCTTTCTTCCAGAATCTGGCTACCCCTCTCACAGGAGACACCTTCAGGAAGACTTTGTCCCCTACCTCGAACTCAACCGGCCTCCTCTTCAAGTCAGCATAGGACTTCTGCCTATCTTGAGCTGCTTTCACTCGGCTCTGGATTATTCGCACCTGCTCCATCGTCTCCTCTATCAGCTAAGGTCCCAATACCACTGTTTCACTGATGTCGCTCCAACACAAAGGGGTTCTGCACTTCCTCCTGTACAACGCCTCATAAGGAGCCATCTTAATACTGGCGTGGTAACTGTTATTATACGAGAACTCCACCAGATGAAGTATGTCTGCCCATGATCCCTGGAAGTTCATTATACACGCCTGTTATCCCCAAAATGTTTACCCTCTTTTACACGTGAGCAAGGTTTTTCTAGGGTCGGTGCATAGCTAAGGGAAAAATTGTCATTTTTTCACCTAATGGATATTTCTCCTTTTTTGGAGAAAATAGGGGCTTCAAGGTAGTATGGGATGAATGGTGATAACGTGAAAACAGAGACATGTGGTATGTTTGACATGAAATCATATTGGCATAGTGGTGAAGAGTATGTTGGAGATACAAAAGGTCAATGGTTCAAGGCTAATGACAAACAACTTTTGTAGTTTTTCGTTTTTATTTAATCGTTAAGATTTGTGCTCTTTTTCTTTTATTATTTTGTTCATTTTAATTTATTTACCTTGTTAATCGCTAACTCACTACTAGGTTTGTTTTGATCCTTGCTAACCTCATATTCTTTCAATATAAACAGACTATTTTTCATGGATAGGGGGGAGACAAGAGTATTCACGGTTATTAAAACCTTTGCTAAACCCATACCACTGTTATCATTATTTTACGCCCTATTGCTGCTACGCCCTCAAGCTCACACAGTACAGCCACTGTCTACCATCGAGTCTCTGATTGCCCATACCACCACAGAACCTCCACGTAATTACAACCCAAATCCATATCTCCCTTCATTCTCCACGGGCGACATAGTTCATACTCAGCGACTGACAACGAGAGTCAGTAAAAGCACCGTGGTTCTTAACCATTGAGACCAGATGCAAACCACAAACCCACGGGTGCATTAATGTCGGGTGCATCAGGACCCGCTGGAGTGGTAATTTTACTATGATTGTTGCCAGGCTACACACTCGATGCAGAGGTGAACGTCCGCTCCCACTTCCATTGTCTCCAAGAGATCACCAGGAGACATTTCATGAACAAACAACATAATTTCTTTTCATCTTTGTCCATTGTTTTTTCTCTTGACCATGACCATTCCAAGCCAATCTCAACACTGACCGAATACATTGTTGCATTAATCAATAATCATCACCATCATTGTCGCTTTGCAATCCATGGCTGCTTCATTATTAAAAGTCACGATGCCTCCATCATGTTTCATGCTGCTGCATTACCAACCATCAACCCCGTCATACCACTGCCATTTCTAGACCTGTTGGTGCCTCCGACAATAATCATCCGTCGCTGCCAGAGCAAACGCTCATTTGATTTCTCACAGCCTGTTCCACTTTCATGTACCATTGAACCTCAGAGGCACTGCATCATCACTACCTAGTCCATCGATCACCCTGTCAGCTTCTATATTTACGGTTGTTCACTCTATCTTCAAAACATTGCCGTCGCCCCAACATCAAGCTTAATAGCTAGCTTGTTCCTGCCTGGTAGTCGAATAACAAAGAGGTAATGGGGAAGAAAGGATGCAGTTCACCATCGCGTCCATGTTTGGAACAATCCTCATCGGCTGGCTGCTCAACCCCGTCTCTTCTCACCATTGGCGTCGAGCAGCGTCTTCTTAGTCCCAGTAGCATGCACGCGGAAGAATACCCGCAGAGGAAGGAGGTACTGATTCTCTTCTTTTATTTATTTTGTTTCAATTCTCGTATGCAGGACAACAAGTTACTTTTTTTTCTATTCTGTTATAATAGTCACTGCCTTTTGGTGTGGTGGAGTTCTTTTATTTTAGTTAATGCACATTTGGTCAAAATTCGTGTGTGTCAAAAACAATGAAGTTGCATTGTTAGATGATATCATTGGCACCAGTTTCTGTTTTTTTTATATATATATATATATAAATGAGTTCTAGCTTTTACGTATTTGTAAATAAAGTTTCATGCATTTTTTTTAAATGTGAATTTTTTTAATAGTTGGTTAGCTAGTTTAGTTTCCGTAGTGATAAAAATATATAACAAAAACAAAAAAGCTATTGATGACATTTTGAACTTGACCTTCTTATTGAATCATAGGATAAAAATGATGATGTCATAAACACTTAGCCTTAAAATTATAACAGTAGAGGAAAAGTAATTTTTAAAGGTAATGAAGGAATCTGAACCCTTATAAATTTCATATCAAGCCCCCGGACCCATAGTTCTAAAAATCATAGTAACATTTCCTTTCCAAGTTTAGAAGGTTAAAAATTAGGTGGCGACTCTATTTAGGTTTGTGTGGGCTAGTTAGAATAATTCAGCTGTAATTTTATAATTTCGGTTTAGCTATTCTAATTACAAATCGAACCTTGAAGCCTTAAACTCGACTGAAATACCCCAAACCTAAGTATGCTAATTAAACATCAAGTTATGATGTAATAAGGCTAATAGATGCCTTAGAAAGATTGGTGGACAATTTAAATCAAGGAAAACACAAGAAAACGCCTTAAGGGCAATTTAGGCAAAAATGTGCTTTAAGCTTGGAGTGACTTTAATTAGCACCCAAATATCATTATAAGACTTTAGTAACATGCTAATGGACATGTTAAATCAATTAGCAAAGAAAACCAAGCTCAAAAACAAGCTTAAACACAAAATGTGCTTTAAGACTCCTTAAAGCACCTTTTTGAGAAATTGTCTTAGAAATGAGTTTTGAGTGGCTAAATGCCCATGATTACATCTTAATCAACATTTATGCTAATTATTATCACATTAGGAAGTCTAAATCAATGGGAAATCAAAATTTTCACAAATATGAGCACTAATTTGTGAATAGTAACCAAATAGTGCCTAGTTTAAGTTTTAGTCAACATAAGTCAATTAGTTGGTCAACAAAGACCATGTTAGCCTTATCTAATGAGGGGGCCGGTTTTCTAAGGGATGAGTCACTAAAGACCTCATCAAATAAGAAAAGAAAAAGGGAAGAAAAGTAAAAGAAAGACTATTTACCTTTTTTAACAAAATCTTCATTTAAGCTCACCTTTTTCTTCTCTCTCTTCATTTCTCCTTCCTCCATCGGTTTTCTTTCCCCTTCCCTGCTCCAAAACCGAGAGAGCTCCATCCATGGTGCCTTCACCTTCAATTGCTCACCAAATGCTCATCTTTGCTCCAAATTGAAAAGTTAGCATAGATTTCTCTTAGTTAGATCAAGGCCTTCATTCCTATCTTTTCAAATCCTCCAAAGCTCAAGTTTGGTGCCATGATAAAACTCCATTGATGGAGGGAAATCAAGTTTGAAGAGCCCATTTGGTTCTCCATTCATTCAAGGTAATGAAAATGTAAGAAAAAACCATTTCCACCACTTCTTCTTCATGGCCGAAAATTACTACTCATGGAGCTTCATTTTTATCCATTGTTCTAGCTTGATTCTATTCTCCAAGGGCTAGATGAGGTCCTTCTTGATTCATATCCAAGCCTACCTTAAGACTTCAAGGTAAAATATTCATTATAAGACCTTAAAACACATTTTTAACCTAGGTTTTCATTCCTTAAGGTTAGTGTATTGTTTAGCACTCATGTGAGTCATTGAATATTGATTAGAACATTGGCAAAGGAAATTTAATGGGTGGCCGAGATTCATTCAAGAAGAAGGTCTAAGGAGGAAGTTAAGATAAGCTTGGAAAAACAAGGTAAATTGCTTACCTAATGGTGGATTAAATTTTAAGGGATGAGATTTAGATAAGTACTAATGTGGCTTAGAGCTTACATTATGTAAAGGGTTATATAACCTAGGAAAAAGAATTTAAACAAGCTTATGAACTTGTGACTAAGGAGCCAATGGGAATGAGTTAGTAAGATAAGTATAAAGTGAATTAAGAGAACACCTATATTGCTATGGGAGCATTGTTGTGTGTATTTGCAGGTTGAAAGCTTTTATATGTGGGAAATTCAGTGTTTAAGTTTAAGTCATTTAAGGGCCTAAGAGCCATGTCATTTAAGAGCCTTAGTGCTATGCAATTTAAGATTATTGCATTATATTGAGTTTATTATGAATGAGTTGATTTGGGTGAGAAATATGATGAGAAAAGATTTGATGTGTGTGGGATGATTGAATGAGAAAAACAATGCTTATGGGCATGATAATATACTAGAGGAGCTATGGCGAAATTTGAGTGGAAAACAAGTGTTTAGGTGGTGGTTGTGAGTTGATATGACCTAGGGTATACTAGGAGACATTAAAAGGAATTTGAGTGGAAATGAGTTAATTAAGGAGTTCTTGAGGATGAGAATGACCTAGAGTTGTCTAGGAGGAATTAGAGGATTGGTGGGTATATTGAACCCACCAAAATCATGTTAAGAGGAATATTAAGACTTGAGCAAAAATCTGTATGAAAATGTGTATTATGCTTTAAGGTGATTTAGGTATGAACTTGAGAATATAACAATGAGAGATCTTGGTAGCTTGTATAAGTAGTGAAGATGCTAGTGATGGATTAATAAAGTTCCAGTCTTGATGGTAAGGAGTGGTCTTGGGTGATGGAAGAGAAGATGTGTAAGAGAATGTTGGAAATTGTCAAGGAAAATGACCAGGAATGTATAAGAGTGTATGATTATGAGAATGGTGGGTAAGTTGAGTAAAAGAGATGTAGATGTCTAAGAGGGACTAGGGGATCCAATGGTGAAATTAAGGCACCAAAACCATGGTGAAGGAAGCTAGGAAACTTGTACCAAGTTTGAAGGAACAATAAGGTATAATGACTTGTAAGGATGTAAGCATGTGCTAGATTATATATAGCTTTGAGAAGTGTGAGTAAAGCAAATGGGTTGTGCATGATGATGCTTGAGGAGTAGTTAAGATGGTTGTGAAGAAACACTTTGGTTAGTTGAAGTTTTAGACAAAGTTTACATGTTGGAAATGTAAGGAATTAAGTTATAAGTGTTAAGAGTTTAGTAAGAACTTGGATAATGATCAAGGAATTTAGAGGTGAGTTGATCCATGAGTTAGGAGGATTTTAAGTGCTAAAATGGTGTTGGAACATGTGTTAATACATGGGGAAAGGTTAGAAGAAGATTGGACAAAAGAACAAGTATGGTAAAAGGTTCAAAACTGTAAATTTTGACAGTTTAAGATGTGGTCCGGGACTTAGACCTTGGATAAAGTCCCGGACCAGCACTAAAAACAGGTCGAGAATGCACCCAGGGGTTGGTCCGGGACCTTGGGTAAGTACCAAGTCCCGGACCATAGCTAAAATAAGGCCGAGACTAAGGACAGACATTGGTCCGGGACCTTAGGTCCGGACCATGTCCCGGACCAGACCAAATTACAAAGGAAATGTGTTTTTAAGTTGGTAAATGGAGGGGGCTTGTTGGGTAATGTTATTATAAGGTTGTTAAGAGTTGTTTGGTGGAGTTTTAAGGTCATTGGAGGTGTGAACAAGCGTGAGGTAAAATGAGAAATAAGTAACATAAGAGGTTAAGCTTAAACTACAATGACTTAGTGGTATTTAGTTTGGAAATCATTAGTGAATAAGTAAGCCAGGTTAATTAAAAGTAATTAACCACCCAATTCAGTGAATGTTTTAGGGTTTGAGAATTTGGACTCCGGAGGAGAGTAAGCAACCGAACGACCAACGGTGAACGGTACAGTCTTCTTGTGACCTGCTTGCTAACGAGGTGTCCCTCGGCTTGTGTGCTATTTGTTTTTGTGTGCTCACTAAACAAGATAAAGCATGCAACCGGAACATTATGTTTATTGTATTGTTGTGTGATGTTTGAAAACTAACACAACTTACCGTGAGAACCTACTAACTAACGTTAGTAAGGAATTGAGTGAGACTAAGGAACACTCCCTAATATTAGTTTGTTAAAAAACCAAAAGAGGTTTAACCAACAAACATTGTCTTGAGACTTCTACTAACTGGTACTTGGAGGGAGTGAGGAACCCGGGGCTGACTCCGGTCATGCATGCTAAGGAAAAGGGGGTCGGTATCTAAAGCAGATCCGACTTCCAATTAAGAACTTGTCTTCGGACTTGTTGCCTAGGGTCGGTTGCCGGCTCAGCTACATTGGACATACAGTCCAAGGTAGGAGGCATTAAGATGGTGCGGTAGGATCACCTAAATCCTAAATTATAAGATAAGTTGTTTATTCAACCAATGGAGTTAATAGCTCATTGGCTAGGGTCGTCTTTGACCCGACAAAAATAAACATTGAGATAAGATACAAACATTTCTATTTAAAGAGTGGTTGTATTCTAAGATTAAGATAAGGTTTGAGATAAGTTGCAACCAATTCTATTTAAAGGATGGTTTGTATTCTAAGACTGAGATAAGCTACATCCATTTCTATTAAAGAATGGTTTGTTTTCTAAGACTAAGATAAGGACTAAGATTGAGGTAAGATAAGGTTGGACTGAGATTAAGAGGAAACATAACCTAAGGAGTTAAATAATTAACTCACTAATTAAGGGAACGCATTTAAGTCATTCATTGTGATTGAACTTTGATTGTTCATATTTGGATTGTTGTTTATTGCACTTTCTATTATGTTGTGCATCTAATCAACCTCCATGCTATCGACAATTAGTCGTCGTAGCCACGTTAGCTTGGGGGCCATGAGAGGATCGTACCAGCATTCTTGCTGACCCCCTTTGGGGGCTGTTTTACTACACAGGTGTACGTCAGGAGGCGGCCGTCACGAGAGTAAGATGGGGTACAAGCGTTACGGGTTAAGTGTGGCCTACAAGTTGTGCATGTACACTCGTATGGCAATTTGAGTTAGTAAGATGTATAGGATGTGAGGGGATTGTAAGAAGGATATGTATTTGGTTAAGATTTGTATGTACTAATGTTCGGTATATTCTTTCAGTCAGACCGTGGCAAGGTCCTGGAGTGTATTGAATTCCGCTGTGACATTTATATATATGTTGTTAAGTTGCGAAACCACATTTGGATTGAGATGGGGTGTTACATCGACACTTAAGGGTTCAAAACCAACGCCCACAACGCCCGTCGCATATCCTTTAAGGTCTGGATGGTCCTCTCTGTCTGGCCATCTGTAGCTGGATGGAAAGCGGTGCTCAACTTCAACTTAGTGCCCATGACCTTCTAAAACTGTTGCCAGAAATGCGCCAAGAATCTTGAGTCTCGATCGGATACAATCTTCTATGGTACTCCATGATATCTCACCACATTCTTGATATACGCATCTACCTGCTGACTCATAGACCAAGTGCTCTTCATAGGTATAAACCGAGCAGACTTGGTGAGTCAATCCACGATCACCCAGATCCGGTTGGCTCCACCCTTTGCTGGCGGTAGACCAACTATGAAGTCCATAGAGATGGAGTCCCACTTCCATTTGGGTACCTCCAAAGGCTGCAACAGTCCTCCCATCCTCTTATGCTCAAACTTCACCTTCTGGCAGGTGAGGCATCTAGACACAAATTCTGCACCTCTCGCTTCATCTTCGGCCACCAGAACAACTTCTTCATCTTGTACGATTTGTCCCCGCGGATGGACTGGATAGGGAGTGTTATGAGCCTCCTTCATCAGTCTCTCCTTCACGTATACACAATTCTGAGGAACACACCAACAGCCTCTGAACCTGAGGTTGCCATCATTGTGGATCTCGAAACCTTCTGCCTTACTCTCCTTCATCTTTCCCCGAATTAGCTCCAACTTCACGTCGTCAGGTTGTCCTTTGAGTATCTCCCCATAAATGTCGGAGGAGACACTCATATGGAACAGCTTCACCTCTCGGTCCACGCCTCCTGACTCCATTGCCTCTAGACTCAACTTCTGGAAGTCACGAACCAATTCGTCTGGAAGGACCCACATTGAGTTCACCAAGTGACTCTTCTTCTTGCTCAAAGCATCTGCCACCAAATTGGACTTCCCCTCGTGATACAGGATCTCTAGATCGTAGTCCTTAATCAGCTTCAACCACCTTCGCTGCCTCATATTCAATTCCTTCTGCGTGAAAATATACTTGAGGCTCTTATGGTCGGTGTAGATCTTACACGAGACACCATAGAGGTAGTGTCTTCAAATCTTGAGTGCAAAAACTACGGCCGCCAACTCCAGGTCGTGCGTCGGATATCTGGTCTCATACTCCTTCAGCTACCTCGATGCATAGACTATGACTTTCTCGTGCTGCATCAAAATGCATCCTAGTCCATACTTGGATGCATCACTGAATACTTCGAACCCATCTGTCCCTAAAGCCAAGGTCAACACTAGAGTTGTGGTCAACCTCTCCTTCAGCATCTGGAATGCCTTCTCATAGTCATCATCCCACTGAAACTTAACCACCTTTTTCATAAGGTTGGTGAGAGGCCTCGCTATCTTCGAAAAATTCTTTACAATCGTCTGTAGTACCCTGCCAAGCCCAGGAAACTTCAAACTTCAGTCAAGTTTCTTGGTCTTGGCCATTCCTTCACAACTTGAATCTTCGATGGGTCTACTGAAATGCCTTCCTTGATGATGATGTGGCCCAGAAATGCCACCCGATTTAGCCAGAAATCGCACTTGGACAGCTTCGCATACAACTGCTGCTCCCTCAATATCTACAACACCAATCTCAAGTGCTCCTCATGCTCTGCTCGTCTTGGAATAGATTAAGATGTCATCTATGAACACTACCACAAACTGATATAAGGGTTAAAGATTCGGTTCATGATGTCCATAAATGCCTTCGAATGTGGTTTTAGCAAGGGAGTTTTCACATGCATCCTCCATGACTGGCTGAAATGCAAACTACCAGTCAGTTTCTTGGACTGTATGCACTGTCTATGGAGTTCTAATTCGAAAGCTTCAATAATATACAGAATGAGATGTTCTGCAGTTGGAGTCATAATTTATCATATTTGGAGGGCCAGAATTGATAAAATCTTTTCTGGTAAAGTTAGTGAATAGATGTGTGTCTAGTATACAAATGGAGCTTAAATTGAGATGGAGTAAATTCAAGTTTCCAGATACTAGAAGGAATGTCCGAATTTGTAATAGTTTTGGTCTACTAGAATTCTTGGAGAGTAAGTAGCTATGTGGTTTTGAGTTATGTTAGTTGTGGCTGTTAGGTTGTAAATATTTCTCTTTTCTCTTAATACAAAGTTTACCTTTCGTTCAAAAAAAATACACTACAAAATAATAACGATTTTATCGGTTCCGAAGTTTGTTATCTAATTCACCACTTATTAGTTAATGAATCATATATCAATTTTAATGAATCATATATCAATTTTAAAGAATCGTAATATCAAAATTAATGAATTATATTATGATTTAGAGTATTATCGTATACATGTAAAAATAATTTTTTTTCAAAGTTGTCAAAACATATTCATGTCTTGTCTTGTTTTGAAGAGCTTGAATTTAGTTGAACAATGATATAAATTTTTTTTCATTTTGAAATTATATACTACCTCCGTCCCGTCATAAGTGTCCTGTTTGCTTTTTGGCACGTTTTTCCACCTCAATATTAAACATATAAGGTAAAATAATTTTATAAAAACTAATTTTGTATTATATAGTTTATCATGTAAGGAATCATATGCAAAACTTATTAAATTTTCAAAATTAATTTATCTTATATGTTAAAAATTGAAGTCAAACGACATGTCCAAATACTCCCTCCGTCCTGAATTGACTGTCCTGTTTGCTTTATGGCACGTTTTTCCACTTCAATATTAAACATATAAGATAAAATAATTTTATAAAACTAATTTTTGTAACATATAGTTTATCATGTAAGGATTCATATGCAAAACTTAAATTTTCAAAATTAATTTATTTTATATGTTAAAAATTGAAGTCAAACGACATATCCAAATAGTAAACAGGATGGTCAATTCAGGACGGAGGGGGTAGTAAATAGGACGGTCAAGGTGGGACGGAGGGAGCATTAAAAGTTACAACAATTTAAAGTTAATACAGTAAAAAGACAGTCAAGGCAATAAAACAGTCCAGTCAAATCAGCATCAGACTTGGACCGCCAAATCAACACGCGGAACTGATGTTTACGCCAACCTCCCGCACAATAGGAGTAATATTTTTTGTTACCCACTAATAAAGTACTATTTATTACATGTGCGATCTATTTCTGGATCTGTAAAAGATATGCTCCAAAAACAGTGTTTATTTATTTATTTATTAGAATCGGAAAAACTGTTTATTTAGAAACGAAATCAGACAACCTATTTACATCATTGCCACAGTGAAACGTCACATTCATTAACCAAATCACAAAGCAAAAAACCTGTAGGAAGATAATTAATTAGGTTGTGTGGAAAACACGTCTGCACATGTTGCATCAAACATTACAGAAAGAAAAACAGTCCTCCACGGGAGCAATCACCGTTCAAATGCTCAAGTTGGTCCTAAAGTAACGACTTCTTCACCACTGATTTCAACATCACTTCTAACCATCTTGAACTTTTCAACCGTGTTCAAAGTCACTCGAGAACAGCCGCTTAAATACAGGACCTTGAGGCTATTAAACCATTTCCCAGAGCCATCAACCCATAATCACATATGTTTCTACATCTGTACACAGCAAGCTTTACCAAGGACCTGCAGTTTTCCCCAATGGCCTTCCATCCAGAAAGCTCAATACCATGGCACAAAGCCAAGTTCCATTCCTGCAACAAAGGACAACCTTTTGCAATTGCCTCGATTGAGTTATCCCCAACACTTTTACAAAATCTCATATTTAGAAACTTAAGACTCCTCCCAAATCCTTCTCCAATAACCGCAAAAGAATCCCCATACACAGACCAATTTTGGTTTGAAATGTCCAAATACTCCAACCCTCCACACTGATCATACCCTCTATCCCTTTTGGAATCAGATCACATGAATAGGCTTCTATACTCGTCAATGTCCGTGAACAACCATCAAACCCGGTCCCTTTGATTCCCCAGCAGCTGGGTACTCTCACCCCATGGAGCCGGTGACAATTCTTCACAAGCTTGTTTACACCATCGTCAGTGATAAGCTGGCAATGTGACAAGTTAATGACTTCAAGACCTGGGCAAAGCTTGGATATACTCTCCAACCCAGTATCCGTTACATTGCAACGGTACAAGGTTAGAAACCCAAGTGTAGGACACCCAGCAGCGATTAGAGAAATCCCATTATCTGTGATATTACTACAGCAATCCAGACGGAGAGATCTCAGGCCTGAGACACAGTGTTGGATGTCCATTAAGCTTGAATCAGTTAACTCTTTGCTTCCGGATAAGGAGAGTGAGGTAAGGTTTGGGAACCGACTTAATAGCCTGTGGAGTGGGGCAGGGTCAACGCCCAGCTGTTGGTCCTGTGATATGGATTTATTTTGGGTGTGTGAGCTTTGGAAATGCAAAGACTGACGCTTCTGGTTTTGCATTTGAAGCCATTTGTGACAAGTTAAGCCTATTGCTTCACTATCGGCTGTGGAATTGATTGAGTTGAAAATTAAGGTGAGGCAGTCGGTTGGAAGATCCATGATTGTGGTTGGAGCAATCTTTAAAGAGGAGGTCCTCGTTGATGAAATCATCTGCTCCTCGTAAAACAAACTAAAATCCTCAACCACCATAAGCATTTGGATCTAGATCACTGATCACCAGCAAGAAAATGGTGTTTTTGAAAGTTAATTTGTCCTGAAATGATAAAAAAAACTGTAAGTTCAGTTACCATTTTAATCAGAAAGTGAGGCTGGGTGACTGACTGGATGATATAATGCAAAAAAGGTAAAAAAAAAAAACTGACAAAGAAAAGAAGCTCAAAGAAGTAGCTCTCACAGAATAAAATTTGAGGAATGACAAACACTAGCCTCAGATTTCATCTGCATCGTTTTGCCATAAATTGCAATTCCATCTACATAAGCCCAACTATTTTCTTATGTGTAGCGGTCGTTTTGCATATATCCAAGCCAACCCAGATTCAACTCAAAAAGGGATGCGAATTACGGTTATGGACGCACCCAATTTACTCTCCACCGGTGAAAAATACGAATTCCGGTATGCATGGAATTTGGCCATTGAAAATAAGAAGAAAGAGCGATTCATTTACCTATAGTTTTGCGTTGCGAATCTTGATCAACGGTTTATGTTTCCACTTCACTGGCTTGGGCTGAGAGAGAACAATGAAGAAGCGGATGGGAATTGGGGGACAATATATAAGAGTGCGACTTTGGATGGAGGGATGACAGCCACGACAGTGCACCTTTTTTCTGTTTTAAAATCTTTGTGGTACACGTTTACTTCATCATTTCTTTATTTGATCATTTCTTTCTTACTACTATATTATGTTATATAGTTAAATGTATATATTATCCCTGTTAGATTATCCCTTATTTCTTATAGATCATTGTACTCATAACTGAGTGTTAATGAAAAACTTTATTGTGTGTCAGCTTTCTCTTTTCTTACTCATTTCTAACATGTTATTAGTACGCTCTAAAATTTGTCCATCACAGTAACAAATCCAGAACTTTTATTTAAGGGTATAAAATTTTGTAACACATTCTATAAAATAATATATTATTTTATATTTTAAAAAAATTTATAAAAACATTTCACCATCATCCACAATAGGTATTCCAATCCAATTTTCTCGAGCTCTTTCTTTGACTGTAATTCGGATAGTGATGAGATTTTCTCATACAAAGATAGTAATTAAATCACAGTACATCACCGCAGTCTCGCGCACACATCAACAAAAAGAAAAAAAACGAGATAGTTCAATCCGCAGTGCTAGTGACTGCGGCCGCCTCTCGCACACATAAAAAGAAAAAAATTCAATCTGCAGTGACCCACAATTATGTTAATCGTCCATCTATATTTGATAGTATTTGATTTCTCTGAATCGACCCACTCCACGTCAATCATCAATAAAGAAAATTGGGATATTATTAAAAAGTTTATTAATTTATAAAATATTATAATTTTTTAAAAAATTATATTATAAAAAATAATTTTTCATTAAATACCACAAATTGTTAACTTAAAATATTTTAATCAAAATAACTCTACTTGTTAATAAATATAGTTTACGGTGCACCGCATAATAAATATTATTAATTCTAAGATACCATAAAATTTAATAAAATATTTAATAAAAATAATAAAAATTAAAGTTTTTTAATTTATTGGTTAAAATTTTATGAAATTAATAACCCACTCATATTAAAATTTTTTAAAAAATAAAAAATATTATAAATCATTTAAAAGATAAAAACTCAATTAAAATAAAAATGGTTAAGAGAACGATAACTCAACTTTTTTTATAAAGCATTTTTAATATGTAAAATAGTATTATAAAAATTAAATTTATATAAAGTAAATTATAAAAATTAAATTATCATTCTCTTTACTTTTTTGTCTATTTTTAATCAAATTAGTGGCTTCTCTAATATATTATATTTTTAAAATTCTTTAGAGATTATATTATCACATATATGGTATTTTTTAATTTTTCCAAGTTAACCCTTTTTCAACATAAGTTCATTAATTTTAGGGAAAATTATAAGCCCCACCCATGACGTTTGGCGCAATTACACATTCCACCCACGTGGTTTCATAAATTACTTTCCCCACCCATGTGGTTTCCCTCTTTTTACATCCAGCAACTTTTCTAAATTTTGTTCAATTCAAAAGATGCTTAAACGTTGTCCGAAATTGATGAAACTTTACATAGACGATGTTTAAGTGTCATATTTTGGTTCAGTGAGAAATCTAAAGTTTTTTAAGCTTAAATGTGACCCGTGGGACCCAATGAAACATGTGACATGTTCATTGGGTCCCACATGTCACATTTAAGCTTAAAAAACTTTGGATTTGACATAAGATCAAAATATATCATTAGCATCATCCATGTAAAGTTTCATAAATTTCGAACAACGTTTAAGCATCTTTTGAATTGAACAAAAATTAGAAAAGTTGCTGGATGTAAAAAAAGGAAACCACATGGGTGGGAAAGTAATTTGTGAAACCACGTGGGTGGAGTGTGTAATTGCGCCAAACGTCATGGGTGGGGCATGTAATTTTCCTTAATTTATTTTGAATTAAAATATATAAAATGATATTATAAAAAAATATTAGACTATAATACTCTTAAATCTTGTTTAATTTTTTGTCTAATTATTTCGCTTGTATATAGTATATAATATTTTTATATAATATCATTTTATATATAATTAATTCAAAAATGCAACGAAAATTATTAAACATATTTTAAAAAGTAAGTAGCAAAAGTTAACTTTTTTTATAAATGGGTTAAATTGAAAAAAATACCATATATATAATAGTAAAAATTTCCAAAAATATGAAAAATAATAAAAGGTATAATTATATTAGAGAAACCGTAAATTTGATTAAAAATAGACAAAAATAGTAAAGAATGATAATTTAATTTTTTATAATCTTACTTTATATAAATTTAATATTTTTACAATAATAGTTTATACTATTAAAATTATTAAAATAAAATTGTTATAAAATATTTGAAATATCATTCTCTTGATTACTTGGTATTTTTAATTTTTTAATATTTTTTAGTAATTTTATAAAAATATATATTTGGTATTTTTAATTTTATGAAATTTCATCCTATATATTATAGGCTAATAAATTTTATTATTTTTATTATTTTTAATAAATGTTGTGGTATCTTATAAATTATAAATATTTATATGTATACTATAAATTATGTTTATTCACAAGTAGAGATATTTTGGTCTTAAAAAATTTTAGGTTTAGTAATTTGTGGCATCTGATGAATTAAAATTATTTTTTATAATAGCTGGAAAACTTTTTTAAAAAACTATGATATTGTATAATAACTTTTTCGTGAAATCCCGAAAAAAAGAATTCATCCTTTATCATTATCCATCATTCATGATCACCCATCATTCATGACATATACCATTGTTAATTGTTGTTTTTTTTTTCTTCTTTTTTCTCTACATTGTTCTATAATTTTGAGTAACATGATGCTTCGCTGATTTATATAATTGATTTCTTGGTAATCGCAACTAGATGTCATTGACAACATTTTACCTTTTTTTATATTTTTTTAATATATTATATAATATCACGTGAGTCATTGGATCAGATTTATTTTATCATGTGAGGCGTCGTGCCAGATTTACTTATCACGTAAGGCATTGTTTCAGATTTACTTATTACATGAGGTATCGTGTCAGATACCAAATGTTACATAAACCATTATGTCGGGTTTTAATATCACGTGAGGCACCGCGTTAGAAATCTTTGACACATGAGTCATTACGTCAGATCTTATTTATTATTTTATTTTATTTTTATGTTTATTAAGTTGTTATGCTTCATCGTTATTTATTTATTAACATGCGAACACTGTCGGATATTAATTTCCCTGAGGCATCATGCCAGACAGTCAATGGCATCGTGTCAGATTTTGTTTATTGTTTATTTTATTTATTATGTGGTGTTAATTTATCCAGTTTTATTTATATTTATTTATTCATGGGAAATTTTATGAAATGTCATTATATTTTGGCTAATTCATGTAATGCCACTAAAAAAAGAAAGTCACGAAATACCATTATATTTTGCAAAAGTCCATGAAATGCTACTATGTCATTGACTAGAAGCAAAAAAAAGACAAAAACCACTCCTACTAGTTAACGAAGTACTTTTAAAGTTTACACTATGCCCTAATGTCAAAAAAATTCACTAAAGTTCACAAGAATTCAAAATGCTATAAAAATATAGATAACTATAAAAATATATTTAAATATTATAAAAATTATTAAAAATATCTTAAAACATTGAAAAAAATAAATATTTCTTGGATTTTTTTTAATTATTTAGTACCATAAAAAGAATATAGAGGTTTAAACACATAATTTATACTATTTTTCTACAAATTTAGACCAATATAGTACGATAATTTATACTAGTTAATTACCATAATTATACCAACTAATTACCATAATTTTTCCATACATTTTTGAATTATTTTCTATCAATTTAAATTATTTATTCAAAAAAATTATTTTAGTTCTTAATTGAAATTTTAAATTTTATTAATTTTATTCTATTTTGCATATGACTTTATAAATAATACAATAAAAATTTAAAGCAGATTTATGAATATTAGTTAAAAATATAATATTTTATTTTGTGTAAATAATTTAAATTGGTAGAAAAAATAATTTAAAAATGTATGATAAAAATTACCATAATTGGTTTGAATTATGGTACTTAATCGGTATAAATTAGTAGAAAATTGGTATAAATTATGTCTTTAAAATACTATATGGTACCGAATGATGAAAAAAAATCTAATATTTATTTTTTTCAATATTTTATGATAATTAAAATATATATTTTTTATTTTATTTTTCAATTTTTAGAATTTGTATAATAATTTAGATATATTTTATAGTTATCTATATTTTTATACTATTTTTATCTTTATGAAGTTTAATGAATTTTTAACATTTAGAGAAATATTGTGAACTTTAAAAGTACTTTGTTAACTAGTGGTTTTCATGTACTGTTGTAAAAATTTAGTGACATTTTATGACTTTTTTTTGGATATTTCATGAATTAACCAAATATATAGTAGCATTTCATTCCCATAATATGGCGATGGAGTCTATCTGGTTGTGAAAACAAAAAAGATTGTAATCACCAAGTAACAACGACCATTAGTCAACATTCTTGGGCTATGGGCCATAATTTTCACAGCGATAAGATTGATCAACAAAATGATGCGTCAAGACCAGAATTCAAGATGAATGTTGATGCCTAAAATTGTGTGGAAGTCGTCTCAAATTGAAGTTACTATAAAAGAAGAGCCATTTACGCTTTCTAGAGATTAGTTCGGACATAAGAGAGAAAGATTTACATTATAATTGAGAGAGAAAAAGTATTAGTTGTTAGCTAATGTTTGATTGTGCTTTATCAAGTCATTCTAGATAGTCCTATTCTATAGGATAAGTGAGTGAGAGTCTACCGAATAGATCTCTTCTACTTAATGGTCAGGTAAATGTCAAAACAAAGAGCTTATATTGTGTATTTGTTTCGCATCGATTAACTGCTTTCACAAGTCTCGATTGAGTAGTACTTCACAGACTCAGTACTTTAAGGCATCACAACGATCCTGCACTTTGCTACCTCCCCCGTCTGGTAATCTTCCGTGTACTGAGTTTTTATTAATGTAGGCTGCAAATTTTCTACGGAACGCAATAATGACAGCAGAAAGTTTAGTTCTGCAGCGAACGGCAATGTAGGAGCTGCCAACATAATTTTCTACCAACATAAAAGTCAGAATAAGAAGAATGGAAAGCCCATGGACACCACAGGGAATGCAGCTGCGGTAGACAGCAAGCCCCTCTGATTACCTATTTACAGAGTGAAAAATAAGGACAGTTTCTCTTCTGAACTACGAATACATATCCATTACAACAATATAACCATACGCCTCGTGTACAGGAAACTCCCATAAGTAATAGGAAGGAAGAATACCCACGCCTTGTAAGCTACTTTCAAAACCCTGAATAAGCCCACAGCTTAAAACCAAACTCTCCATCCGAATCACTGTCATCGCTATCCAAACAAGACATCACCAGCTCGGAATCATCAAGAACAAAGTGAGCAACCTGGTAGTTTCCACAGAACCAATAATGCATCTTTTTACACAACTGGGTTTGCAACTTAGTAGGATAGGATTAGGATCAAACTGAAACTAGCTTGGGTGGAGGAGAGAAGATTACCTGGCTATGTGATAATATGGGTTCACTGGCAGATTTCCTGACCTAAGTCCAATGTGTCTGGTTGGGCACTTTAGGTTGTTCAACCATACTATGGTGTTGCAGTGTTCACAGTAACCCCTGTTGTGTTTGAATTTCCTCCACGGACTGACTGAAAAATCCACAAAATTATGGTTCATGAACAGCAGAAAGGGCAGCAATAAAATCGCAGAGAATACGCATAAAATTACTGGAGTGACAGATCAGTCAAGCGACATTGATAAAAATCTTTTCAGCTACATGCCTACAAGAACTTCACGTCCATGAACTGGGACATGAATCCTGTAATCTTCATAACAAAATGACTTGGGTGGCTCACAGACAATTCTGCCAAGACTTGGTCATTGTTCCATGAAAGTTCGTATTCCAACATAACCTTTTCAACTATTTCAACAAGCAAGTGATCCACATTTAGCCAGAGAACTATACATTGTAGAGGAGAGATAATGAAACAAAGATAAAAGACAAGGAGAGAAAATCAGAAAGATATTTATAATTGATACTAGAATAAGAGAAAACTGGAGATATACCAGTAACAATTTATTTCAACTTTGCAGGTACAGTTTAGAGAAATTCAACATTCACAAAATCTACAGTTTCTTCCTTTATTTTTCCTTTGCCCGTATACAAGCAAAATAACAAGGCCTGGACAGAAAATGCTACATCACATTGAACCAGACAACTAAACAAACAATAAGAAGAGACACTTCCATTTTTCTAAAAGTAAGACAAAAATTTCTCAATAGTATAGGAATTGTGTACCAATGTACTTTTTCCTAAAAACATCTTTCCAGTCAAAGCCAGCATTGCAGTCTTCCACTATTTCACTGCTCTGGTGTCGTTTGGTACAATATCCAGAGTAAGAGTCTTCGAAGTAGGTGGTGTACTGAATCTGCCAAACATAATCATCATTCGCTGCCTGGTGCCATGACCTGGTATAGGTGAACAGATTCAAAAAAGAAGAGACAGAAGAAAAGTTTATACAAAGGCCAGAAAGTCGCTTCCAATGTTTGTAAGCACAGACCTTTGGATCTACTGCTTGACATAAAAAATAAAGATGCTGGAAAAAGTATATGGGGAGAAAGCAACAATCACCTGCACACCAATCCAGCTGATAGCAGAGAATGCAGGTCCAGATAACAGAAATTTGTAGGAGGATATCTTGGGGTACAGTAACTAACTCTGAAGAGGAAACCATGTCAGATGAAAATTGTAATGGATTGTAAGATTATTAAAAGCTGGGAAGACTTGGCTATTAAAGGATTCCACACCAAATGACAGTCTTCCAAAATCGTTAAGTCAAAGATTGAAATGTTGGGGCGGAAAATGAAGGAGGAATAGAGATCAGGCAAGATGGATCGAATTAGAAAAGCAAGTATCTTTTAAGTGTAAGATAAATTCACCTCTGTCTTCATTGCCGTATTTCTTCTGCCGCTTGAGGGCAACGATTGCCTGCTTGAACTCTTTGACTGCAGCAACCTTTTTTGTTTTGGTAATGATGTTTCAGCACTCTGAATCAAAAAGTTAGCTGCTGAAACTGCACCTTGATCCTGCATTCTAGCATTGCACTCCAGGTTAGAAAATGGCAGAGTTTAGGTATTTATAAGACAATTTCCAAACAAACAAAACACAATTAAATCTATGCTGCCTGAAAACAAGAATTTCAAATTCAGGTGACACATGTGGTGCTGTATCTTCGTAGCTCTTCCTCCATTACTCTAAACGTATCCTTCCTCATCTCCTTAGCCATGTACGAGATCAGCATCCCTCAACTCCACGATAATCAACCCATCCTACTGGTTGCACGTTTGCACTTCTGTTATTCAGTACCAAAAATGGCCTACTTGAGCTCTTATCTGCCAATTAATCTACTTGGAAACCTACGGCAACTACTACAGCTAGGGTCGTAAATGGTAAATTTGTAGTTCAATGGTAATTAACCGTCCAATTTGCCTGGTTCGACGGGGCAGGCAATATCAATACAACTACTCACTCCCAACAACAAAATTCACAAAAGCTCCAAAACCTATCAGAATCCGCAACCGAGATCTAACCGTACGGCTCCACAAATTGATTCACCAAATTCGATATATGATGAAAAAGTTCAACCAAAATCGAGACAATCGAACAATACCCAAGTAGGGGAAGGGGTATTACTGCGGAAGGAGACGAAATGCGGCGAGGATGTCATCGTTGAGAAGCGATTGTAGACGCTTGGGAAGCTTTGAATAAGCTAGGCGAAGGATGAATCCAAGGTCCCTGCAAGCGATTGGATAGCGGTATGAGATAGAAAATTGAATCCCTTATTCTTAGTTTATGGTATCTCTCTAAAGGACCTTCCATCTCCACGTGCTCTTCTTCTTGGAGTTCGTTGCAGCTGCTGTATGCGCAATTAAACATTCGTTGCGGTTTTGAGAAAAGTCCTTGGCGGAGGAGAGAAATGGCGGTGGCTTTGGAGTTTGGAGGGAGGGATGGTTCCCGGCCAGAGGATTGGAGGAGCCCGGTTCAGCTGTAAGATTTATTTTTATTCGGAAAATTCACGATATACCCTATTTTCTTTTGTAATTCACAATATACCCCTGTGATTTTTCGTAATTCAATGTTTAAACATGTTAAAATGTTGTCCAAATTTGATGAAACTTTATATGGACGATGCTAAAGTGTTATATTTTGGTCCAATATCAAATTTGAAGTTTTTAAGCTCACATGTGACTTGTGGGACCCAATGAACATGTAAACTTAAAAACTTCAAATTTGATATTGGACCAAAATATAACACTTAGCATCGTCCATGTAAAGTTTCATCAATTTTGGATAACATTTAAGCATGTTTAAAGTTGAATTACTAAAACCACAGGGGTATATTGTGAATTACGAAAGAAAATAGGGGTTTCTCGTGAATTTATTATTTTTACTCACATAAGGGTGGAGGAAACATTTCAGATTTCCTTGTACTTATTTAGGTCGGTTGAATGGATTTTTTGTTGGCTATCTGGGACTATGCTATGCAAGTCTTCAAGTTTCCTCGGACTCTATTTGCAAGCTCCAAGGATTGGTCTCACGGTTTGGTAGAGTGACGTTGGTTTTAAAAGCCCTATCTATTGGTTGAAACATGAGGTTTTATCCAAGAGTAGGGACGGTGGGGGATTGGGTGTGCGTGACTTTGAGGCCTTCAATTTGGCTTTGCTTGCGAAGTAGTGTTAGAGGTTCTTATATTTTCCGAATTCCCTGGTTTCACGGTTGTCTTCAATCTACGGTCCTCTGAAGGTCTTGCTACGAAGGAGGCGAAGAGGGGCGGAGCCCTTTCTGGTATGCGTTGGATGAGGGTTTTCTTTGCTAAGTCAGGGGTCGTTAGTGCATTAGTGGTGGGGATTCTATTTGGGTGTGGCATGACCTTGGTTAGCTCACGATTCTATGTTTCGACCGATCTCTTCTGTTGTGGGGGATGGTTCTAGTCTTAGGTGTGTGACGTCTCTTGCCATTCTGGGTGGGGGGGTTGGGATTCGGATCTGGTATGTAATCTTTTTGCCTGTTGATGCTGATGTAATCTTGGCTATGCCGCCCCTTTGCCTGGGGTGCCTGATAAGCTTGTCTGGTGTCGGTCGAAATCAGGTTATTTACTGTTAAATTTGGATATTTCTCGGCTTGGCTTTTCTTCGTGGTGGAGAGGGGCCTGCAAAAGAATAGGTTGGATGCCTTACTCTATTGGTATTAAAGGGTATTATAGAAATAGATGTACATAAACTATTCTTCTAAATATCCTAAATATACAAGATATACGTATAATAATATAGTAGATATATACGTAACATCCCCCCGCAATCTAAAGGAAAGAAGAACAAACAATCAGATTGGATTGAAAATCCTTAAAACATATAGGCGGAAGACCCCTTAGTCATGATATCAGCAAACTGCAATGAAGATGGAACATATGAAGAACCCGAATTGCACGGTACGGTAGCAACTTTTTCTCGAACAAAATGCAAGTCATTCTCAACATGTTTGGTACGTTGTGTCTGCACAGGATTAGAAGCCAAGAATATAGCACTAAACATTATCGCTAAACACAAGTGTGGTGTCATATACTTGGTGTTCTAATTCGGACAATAAAGAATTAATGGATATCACTTCAGAAACAGCATTTGCAATAGCGCGATACTTAGCTTCAGCACTGGACCGAGAAACGAGAACAGTGTGTTATCTTTTAGAAGATCATGAAATAAGATTAGGGCCTAAGAACACACAATACCCTGAAGTGGATCGACGGGTATCTGGGTAATCAGCCCAATCAGCATTAGAATAGGCTACCTTATCAAGAGGGGTGCGGACGAAGAAGAAGTCCATGATCAAGAGAACCACGAAGATAGCGCAAAATGCGCTTAACAACCTGCATATGACTAGTGCGTGGAGCATGCATGAACAAACAAACTTGTTGAACTGCAAACGCAATATCAGGACTAGTAAATGTTAAATATTGAAGAGCATCAACAATACTCCTATATTTTGTAGCAAAAGAAAGTAAATCACCATCATTTAAAGAAAGCTTAGACTTAGTGTCAACAGGGTATAAACTAGATTAGCCTGACCCATGGCACACCGATCAAGAAGATATGGCATGTACTTCCCCTGAGACAAATAATCCTCTGGAAGTCCGAGCAGCAAAAACACCCAGAAATAATGAACATCCCCAAGATCAGTAATAACAGTGCGAAATAATAGTGTGAATAGTTGAAATACCCCAACCTTAATGAGTTGTTTAAATATTAAATAATAAAATTGTTAAGACTAAAAAGAGTCTTAGATTACATTAGTAAACAATTTAAAAGACAGTAAATACAGTAAAATGCCTTAAAGGCAATAAGGGCAAAATATGCTCTAAGCTTGGGATAATCTTGGTTAAGACTTAAGGAAATTACCAAGACCTTATTTATATATCAATGAACCTATTAAATCAATTACCAAGAAAACCAAGCTTGAAAACAAGTTTAAACACAAAATGTGCTTAAAGGAGCCTTAAAGCACATTTTTGAAAAATTGTCTTGTAAATGTGTTTTGAATGGCTAGATGTCCATCATTACTCTTTAATTAACATGTGTACTACTTAGTATCACTTAGGAATCCTAAATCAATGGGAAACCAAAAATTTCACAGTTATGTGCCTTGTTTTTATGAATAGTAACTAAAATAAGCTAGTTTGTAACATATGTCAACATAAGTAATTTAATTGATCAATTAAGACTGGGTAACCCCTTATAATATATGGGGGCGGGTTTTTGTAAGGTGAGTCACCACCACCTGTAATCAAATAAGTGAGGAAGACATAAATAAAATACTATACTACTTATAAAGCACTATTTGCTTTACGTACAAACTATCTTCAAAAGCAACTACAATCAGTGATTTCTTCATCCCTTCATTTCCTCCTGTGTCTCAGTAGCCCATCTCCTTCCTTGCTCTCTTTCACGGTTTTGAAGCAGCACAGCACCAGACATCACCTTCAAATCCTTGTAACTTCTAGCTCACTTGTCCAAATCAAAAACTAAGACCACCAATCTCTTAGTCTCATCAAGCTCTTCAACTTAGTCCTTCAAATCTTCAAGAGCTCCATTTTGGTGCCAAGAGGAATCTCCATGGAAGGAGCTTGATTTCATCTTTGCATTATTATTGTTTCCTTTGCTTCAAGGTAAGGAAACTCAAAGAAAAATGATGTTCCTCCATGTTTTGTGCTGTCCGAAAATTACCTTAAATGGTGTCCTATGTTGCCTTGTTTAGTTTCATTCCAACCTTTCAAGGACTGGGTGGGAGTCCCTCTTGACAACATTTCCAAACTCTCTTCAAGTTCTAAGTTGACAAGCAAGCAAAATCCTTACGATTTCTGAAACAAGAAAGAAGTTGTGAGGAAAGGAGGTAATTATGCTAACCAAAAATAGCTTATAATTCCTTTGGAAAATGAACTTATGTTGTCTATTGAAACTACCTAAAGAGCAATGGTAAATGACTTAGAAAATGTTCTCAAAGAGACTAGTAAAGGACATATGTATTGTTGTGTGTATTTGCAGGTCAAAGGCAAGTATATGTGGGAAAATTCAGGTTTAAGATTTATGCATTTTAAGAGCCTAGGTGCTATGCAATTTAAATTGTGCACTATGTTGTAATGTGGTGTATATTTGGTGAAGTTTTGAGTATAAGAGTGTACCTAAGATCATTTGGGAAGTTTATACATATGATGGGTGTAAAGAACTTATGCAGCAGGACTTGAAAAATGCAAGTACGTCAATTCTGTAGCTTCGGTCCGGGACTAGGGATTTGGATAACATCCCGGACCATATATCAAAAAGGGCCGAGAGTTTTACATAGTCTTGGTCCGGGACTTGGGTCTTGTACAAGGACCCGGACCAACCCCTTAAATTACCCGAGAGTTTTTGCCTAGAATGGTCCGGGACTTAGGACCTGTATGAAGTCCCGGACCACCCTGTTAAATGTAGCCGAGAGTACAAGACTGTCTTGGTCCGGGACTTAGGGTGAGTACAAGGTCCCGGAGACAAAATAAATGTCCCGGAACCCATCAAACAGACCGTGAGTTTGTGTAAGTGTTGATCCGGGACTTAAGGTAAGGACCAAGTCCCGGACCACTCTAAAAATGTTGTTTAAGGTATAAAAATGATGTGTAAAGATGGGGATTGATAAGTAATCATGTTGTAAGGATGTTAAGGACATGTTAGATTGATATAAAGACAACCAAGTGGGTGAAAAGTTATAATAAAAATTGAAAGTAAAACAAGCTAAATGTGTCAAGTTGTTTAACGTTAACGAGGGTAAGTTATGAGCGGTAGACTTTAAACAAACGTGTTACCCCAATGTTAATAAAAGTACATGTAATGTTGTCAGTTGTTCGAGAATTGCTCGAGGAACATAAATGGACATGATAAAGTGGACTCCGTGACAGGTATGTTTTTCTTGCAACCTGTGTCCTACCGGATTCAACCGGCTTGTATCCAATGTGTTTTTCTGTATGTTGCCACGTTGTAAGATAAAACATGTAATGAGTTTACAGTAATTCATATATTGGCGTGTCTAGTTCCGATACCATTTACCTCGAAAGTGTTAAACCTTAGCTACTGAGTCTAGGATCACAGGAGAGTTTGGTATTCTGGATTAAACGACCCGAACCGTGGGCGTTCTAACCACGGCTATGCGTGAGTTAATTGTGTGATTTGTGTGTGTGAATGTAGGGATCTCCCTTGTATGTTTTTAACCCAAGAGTAATATGGTATGGTGTGTAGGTACGATAGACTCCGTAGTGGAGTTCTAACGAAAAATTAAAAGTAAGTATGTACTAACAGTAGTGAGGAATCCGGTTTTGGCCGGTCGGCGTTGTTTGGAGTGGGTATCCTTTTAGCTTTACCCTTCTCTCTGTTATGGTTGTTTCCCTCACGGTTTATGATCTCCCATTAGCTTATCCCAAGCTTAGCTATTCTGACTTATGATCGGTTTTAGGGGGAACATGTGTTTGTGTGGTGAGTTCGGGTCACTAAATCCGATCCATCTTTAGGTAAGTTTACTCGTCCGCTATTAGGGCGGTAATATTTTGTTATAACGAGCTTAACATGGGGGTGATATCTTTCCCTAGGCTCACCAGTGTATTAACTATGTTTGGGCCGGTTCCTAGAGAGATCCGTACCCGTTATGTATGTGTTATTTGTATGTTGCAAAGTTATTGTGATGTGATGTTATATGTCGCTTAGAAGTGAAATATGAGGATCATGGATATGATTCCTAGTATGTAAAAGAGACGTTTGTGGAAACCCGATAGTGGGTAAGTGTCGTCTATTGAGGAAATACTCCGTTAGAGGAGAAATACTATAGGGTGGAAGAACTCAAAGATGATTGGTTAAGTATGGATGAGTTATTTTTGTTAAGCCCATTGGGGTGAAATGTATTGTGTCGTGAGTTTAATGTTTCACATGCTTGATTAAAATGTAATCAACTGCATGCTAAGACGACAAATAGTTGTGCGTCCCGGTAGCAGTGGGCTGCGGGATTACCATACAGCAAAGGTGCTGAGCCCCTGGGGGGCCACCCTTTCTTTCCTTTTCATTTCAGGCTGGAGCCGTTCGAGGTAGGACGGGGTAGTTGTTTGGCGTACGGGTAAATGATGTAATTACTTGTAACCTGTAGGTGTAGCAAGACCGAAATTGTTCCGGCATTAGTTGTAAATACTCGGTACAGTTGAAAGGTATTTGTATAACGAATGTTTGTATGATAAGGAGACGGTATGTATAGTTGCTCCGGGGATCTAGCCCATCAGACCGATACAATTGTGTAAATGTTAGCCTTGTTAGCCCACTGGGTGGTTACCGGCGTGTAACAACCAATGAGTTAAGTAACGTGATGAGGTATATTTTCCACGCAGTTTTTGTTCTGTATTTTGTTGTTAGTTGGGGTGTTACAAAAAGTGGTATCAGAGCGAATATCGCTCTGATGACTAATTACCGAGCTTAGGAAGTACGAGTTAGGATTTCAGTAATGTGGGTTAGGGGATGAGTGATAGCGTGAGAGATACGCTAGTAGGAGGGCCAGTGAATATTGGAAACCTACCAATATACTCCCAACCCTCCACAATCCCTGATTATAACTGGGAAAGAACGCTAGAGAGATGGAAGCCCCCTCTACTCGGGAATACCCGACCTGGCCGCATTTAAATGTCCTTATAAGTCGAGAGTCTGTCATAATACGGTAGATTCCGAAAGGTGTGAGTCCCGAAGACGGTTTCCCATTTTAACAATGTCTGCCGCATAAGGTAGCGAAAGTGAAGAATCCTGCGCATAAGAGAATAGAATTTCCAGCACCTGGATTGACATGCCGAGCTGTCGAGAAAAACCAGCTTGCAACGCACCACGCGTGCAACAGGCAAGGTGAGGTAATGAACCCGAGACAAGTGTCCACGGGACTACAATGTTAACTAATAACCAATGGTATACCGACCGTTAAGGAACTACAACGTAGTTGAGGAGATGTAATACTAAGTAAAGGGGTCTCCCAGAAGGTGGAAACACCCTAGTTAATGGTCCACCATGTGAAAATAGTGAGAAAAAAAAACCCAGAGGATTTATTGTTAAGACTGTGAGATCAGTAAGGGCCAGCAAGCCACTAATGTCAGATAAGCGGAAACAATACCGCAACCAAATTTTATTGGACCAGTAGCCAGTTAGCATGGCGCACTTGCCATGGCAAAGTGCCGCTATAACAAGGCTGTACGGGAAACTTAAAACAAACTACAGGTCTTAGTAAAGTACCGTGAAGTTAAGTGAGACCAACATAGTTGTGGAAGGGCTTACAGCCCGACCTCTGCAATTGGAAGTACACCAGTCAGCAAGAATCTAGACTTGGCTAAAGCAAGAAAATTGTGAAGCACGAGAATTATCTTTTAGACTTAAATTCGTCTTCAAAACCTTTTCCAAACCAAATTTTCTTTCAAACCCATTTATTTCCAACCTTCCTTGAAACCAGACCAGGAGACCTACACCGTCCTCAGTACACATGGTAGGTAAGTTATACCCAGTGACTTTTAATAACCGGATGGAAACCGGTAAACCCAAGGGTAGTCAACCCGAGGGAATGGATAGAGACCATAAAAAAAAACACAATAGTGGAAAAACCTTCCCTTGATTAAGATCGGGAAGCACGGAATGCATAGTATCATCACAGGATATATAAGGGGAGTTTGACAACGAATACTTCACCGGCGCGTGACGGACACTACGAGTGTCCAACTGAATTTGGGACGACCGCACTCCGATAGGAGCTTGTGGGCCTGGCAGACCTTCTTATAGGTTAACCGGGTAAGTAGCAATGTATCAACAGGATACCCCACATATGTATACGAGTGGAGTCTGAAACACGGGAAGTAGTCGACTCCATACTACGGTCCGAAGTAAAAGTCAGACAAGTAAGAAATTACCAAGAATGGTAGAAGTAATGGAACCAGTAAGGTCAATAAAACTAAAAGAATCAGTGAATTCATTTTAAGGAAACGTTTAAAGGTGAACAAGTGCGAAGTGCACTAGTTGGTAAATAAGGACATGGAATATGTCTTAAGAATCCTGAGGGATGAATGTAATAGCTGGAGAGTACCCGCCTAAATATGGTGAGCAGATGCCTACTATGGATACCTTAATGTACATGATCGGGATGAGACTCCCGAGATGGTCACTAGAGATATCAGTCTCACTAAAGAGAATATTTAACCCAGGCAAGAATGCAAGGAAATGCAGTTAATTGAATGTACTCATAAGTGAAAGCCAGATGTAATGGCATAACCTGGTAACACCCAGGAGCTGTCCTTAAAGGGGTGTTTGGATCAACAGTGTTGAACGGAATAACGTGACAGAAACGCGGGTTGAAACTACCACCCAGTTTAATCTTAAGGCGTCAGGAGGAAGTCTGACATCCTTGAAGGGACATCCCATGAAAGGAATAACGACCTTCTCATGGAGCCCAATACAACCTGTAAACCGTGTAATATTGTTCGGAGAAGTAAATGAATGTGAACACCTACAATGAGCAGAGCTCGAGGCAATAGGGCTTATAAGCCACAAGTAAAATGTCATAAGTGAATTTTGTCGACTACGAAAGTTTATGGTATATAAGTAATAAAAGCGGATAACGAACCACTACCTAAAGAGTGGGGACACCTCTTAGTATTGTGAAACCGCCAGAACGGTAGTAATGAGTAGGAATATGTCTAGAGAATATGTTAAGGGTTGACCATATCGTTATTACCCAGGAATGATGTGAGTAGGAAAAGTACGAAAAGGAGTGTTCGTACCAGTTGTGGAGACCGAAGGGTAATAAGTCTAATAGCAACCACCAGAGTGTGTGATGCTAAATGTGTAATGAGCAACGCTCAAGGAGCATAAAGACCGAAGAATAGAGTACCGTAATCAGCCAAATAAATGGCGAAACACAGTGTAATGGCGGAAGCTAATATAATAGCTGATGCAGTGTGAATTGATGTTATACAATGAGTAACCGCACGATGCGCAGTAAGCGACCGTTGCATGGGTATTGTTAAATAATAAAATGGCCAACAAGCACAGTTATGAGTTAGACAAACACGTAAGATAAGTGATGACATACAGACTGGGCAACAAGCCAGTACTTGATACTATGTGATAAGGAATACAGTGTGAATCCCTCGCAAACGCATAAGAGATTTACTGTCAAGAGTTTACACCTCTGCACTCTGTATGACTGAGTGTTTTGGTATTGCTCTTGTGCAATAATGATCGAGAGGGATAGTTAGAAATTCGGGAAATGTCAATTGTGGTAGAAGTATAAAGAGAATTATAACAGGATAAAGACCGAAGCATAGGAAATGCAAGGTCGTATCAATGAAAGGATACTTGATTCACAATAAGTGACTATAGTTACACAGTGTGTTAAATATTGGTATGGAATGTACCAAAGTTGTTGGAAATGACTGAAAGTATACTACACATTAGGTAGTAGCTCAAATTCAACCGATAGTGAGTCGGAAGAAATCAGGCAAATTATGGTGGAATACAATAAGTCATCATGGAGATGCATAGAAAGTTGAAACTCACCGAGTTCGCTCGTGGTAAGAAATACCACGCGTCGGTTGAGAAACCGTTATTACCTAGATAAGGGTGATAATAGGGAATGTACAATACAGTAGGAATAATGTATGAACAACTAAGTTCTAAATTATCAGGAATCGCATAGCAGAAACTAGTGAGCCAGCGATCCAAGTGTTGGATGTGCGTTGTGAATATGAGTGAATGGCTAATTAGTAACGCCTAGAAGTTTCACAGGCCAGAATCGAAACTGGTTATGAATTAAATAAACTCTAAAGAGAATTCTTGGTTAGGGACTAAACCGCCAATATGGCTAAGATCCTCAAACCGAATACATTGATTAATAAACCGCGTGGAGATTAAACACTTCACGACGGTAGAACGTTATAACACAGTGATTAAGTGATTGATTACGTGGGCGTAATCCCTTTTAAGGGGGGTAGAGCGCAAAGCCACTTAGTGTCTATTACCGTACAAGTGTACGTGAACTATGGTGTGCATAGCACAAAATAAGTTGTTTTGATGAGTGGTGTGTGTTACATAAACATACGCATACATTCATGGTTTAATTGTGGTAATTACGCACAGAAGATGCGAATACCATTGTGATGAATGTGTTAATATTGGTAACAGTTGTGTGTGAGGGTACAAGTGTGGGAGTAAAGAAACTCCCGGGGAACTAAAACCCCGACAGTATATGTTCATATGATACTAAATGTTAAACTGTGTGTTGTATTTTGATAAAATATATGTATATGTACAATATAGTGATCTATGAAAGGGTATGAAACCGACATAGAACCTAGTGAGAATAGGATTCCCTAGGTAACTGGATTAAAGTGAATGGAGATGACTGATAGACAGAGTTCTATCCTTGGAGATGTAGTGACTATGACTAGAAAAACTAAAAGATAGAAAATGGCAAATGAGTGTATTAGTTGATGTTTGAAAATGAAGTGGGAGGTGGAACTTGATTTGCATGCGATCAAGGGAAGCCGAACACAAATTGGGGTGGAAGGATAGTTCAACATTGATGCTGATCACATCAGGGTTGGATGATTCTTGAAGCTCCCTACAAGTGGTCACAAATAACCACGCTGAAAAAGGGAATAAAGAGCATAAGTTGGACTTGGAGTTGTATGTGTTTTCGAAGGGGTTTTGAACCGGTATTTAAAACGTCGATGGATACCTTACATAGCTAAGTTCTCTTACTTAACCTCATAAGGAAATTTTAAATTTAAGTGATTGTTTTGACCTCCCAAAGGAACGGGGACAATATGTGTCCATCGCGACCGGGTTCTGCGGGAGCACAGTGTATACAAAAAATTTTTGGTTGCTATACGTGCTAAGACATGTTGTGTGGAATGTGTAAAAAAAAATTGTCATTTGGACCTTGAGTCCTAACGTGGTTAAGTCCGAAGTGTTATGTTATCAAGACCTATGTGTCTAAAGGATGTTATGTTATCGAGACCTATGAGTCTAAATGTTGTTGTGTTGCCCAGACGTGAGAGTCTAAGGGTTGTTATGTATGTGCAAATGTTGTTAAGGTACCCGGACCACTAAGTCCGAGGTTACTATGTAAGTATGTTATGTGATGTATGGATGTGGATATGTTACTCGGACCGCAAGTCCGGGACTGTGATGTAAAGTATGTTTGGTTACGAAGTGTTTTTTATACAAGTAGTTCCCGTATTCTAATCCAATGATATGTGGGAAGTGTGAACTTCGGGGACGAAGTTCTTTTAAGGGGGGTAGATTGAAATACCCCAAACCTTGAGTTGTTTAAATGTTAATAATAAATGTTAAACTAAAAAAGCTTAGAAATTAGTGAACATTTAACCATAAAACATAAAACCTTAAAGGAAAGGGCAAAATATGCTCTAAGCTTGGGATAATCTTGGTTAAGACTTAGAATTACCAGACCTTATTTATATTAATGAATATTAAATCAATTACCAAAGAAAACCAAGCTTGAAAACAAGTTTAAACACAAAATGTGCTTAAAGGAGCCTTAAAGCACATTTTTGAAAAATTGTCTTGTAAATGGGTTTTGAATGGCTAGATGTCCATCATTACTCTTTAATTAATGTGTACTACTTAGTATCACATTAGGAATCCTAAATCAATGGGAAACCAAAAATTTCACAGTTATGTGCCTTGTTTTTATGAATAGTGACTAAATAAGCTAGTTTGTAACATATGTAATAAGTAATTAATGATCAAAAGACCAACCCCTATAATATATGGGGGCCGGTTTTTGTAAGGTGAGTCACCACCACCTGCAATCAAATAAGTGAAGGAAGACATAAATAAAATACTATACTACTTTATAAGCACTATTTGCTTTACGTAACAACTATCTTCAAAAGCAACTACAATCAGTGATTCTCTTCATCCTTCATTTCCTCCTTGCTGTCTCACGTAGCCCATCTCCTTCCTGCTCTCTTTCACGGTTGAAGCAGCACAGCACCAGACACCACCTTCAAATCCTTGTAACTTCTAGCTCACTTGTCCAAATTAAAAACTAAGACCACCAATCTCTTAGTCTCATCAAGCTCTTCAACTTGGTCCTTTCAAATCTTCAAGAGCTCCATTTTGGTGCCAAGGGAATCTCCATGGAAGGAGCTTGAGTCATCTTTTCATATATTATGTTCTCCTTTGCTTCAAGGTAAGGAAACTCAAAGAAAAATGATGTTCCTCCATGTTTTGTGCTGTCCGAAAATTACCTTAAATGGTGTCCTTATGTTGCCTTGTTCTAGCTTCATTCCAACCTTCAAGGACTGGGTGGAGTCCTCTCTTGACAATTCCAAACTCTCTTCTAAGTTCAAGCAAGCAAAATCTAGATTTCTGAAACAAGAAAGAACTTGTGAGGAAAGGAGGTAATTATGCTAACCAAAAATAGCTTATAATTCCTTTGGAAAATGAACTTATGTTGTCTATTGAAACTACCTAAAGAGCCAATGGTAAATGACTTAGAAAAATGTTCTCAAAGAGACTAGTAAAGGACATACGTATTGTTGTGTGTATTTGCAGGTCAAAGGCAAATATATTGTGGGAAATTCAGTGTTTAAGATTTATGCATTTTAAGAGCCTAAGTGCTATGCAATTTAAATTGTGCACTATGTTGTAATGTGGTGTATATTTGGTGAAGTTTTGAGTATAAGAGTGTACCTAAGATCATTTGGGAAGTTTATACATATGATGGGTGTAAAGAACTTATGCAGCAGGACTTGAAAAATGCAAGTACGTCAATTCTGTAGCTTCGGTCCGGGACTAGGGATTTGGATAACATCCCGGACCATATATCAAAAAGGGCCGAGAGTTTTACATAGTCTTGGTCCGGGACTTGGGTCTTGTACAAGGACCCGGACCAACCCCTTAAATTACCCGAGAGTTTTTGCCTAGAATGGTCCGGGACTTAGGACCTGTATGAAGTCCCGGACCACCATGTTAAATGTAGCCGAGAGTACAAGACTGTCTTGGTCCGGGACTTAGGGTGAGTACAAGGTCCCGGACAACCCTATCAAAACATACCGTGAGTTTGTGTAAGTGTTGATCCGGGACTTAAGGTAAGGACCAAGTCCCGGACCACTCTAAAAATGTTGTTTAAGGTATAAAAATGATGTGTAAAGATGGGGATTGATAAGTAATGATGTTGTAAGGATGTTAAGGACATGTTAGATGTGATATAAAGACAACCAAGTGGGTGAAAAGTTGTAATAAAATGTGAAAGTAAAACAAGCTAAAAGTGTCAAGTTGTTTAACTAGTTAACGAGGGTAAGTTATGAGCGTTAGACTTTAAACAAACGTGTTACCCCAATGTTAATAAAAGTACATGTAATGTTGTCAGTTGTTCGAGAATTGCTCGAGGAACATAAATGGACATGATAAAGTGGACTCCGGTGACAGGTATGGTTTTCTTGCAACCTGTGTCCTACCGGATTACACCGGCTTGTATGCCAATGTGTTTTTCTGTATGTTGCCACGTTGTAAGATAAAACATGTAATGAGTTTACAGTAATTCATATATGTGGCGTGTCTAGTTCCGATACCATTTAGCCTCGAAAGTGTTAAACCTTAGCTAACTGAGTCTAGGATCACAGGAGAGTTTGGTATTCGGATTAAACGACCCGAACCGTGGGGCGTTCTAACCACGGCTATGCGTGAGTTAATTGTGTGATTTGTGTGTGTGAATGTAGGGATCTCCCTTGTATGTTTAACCCAAGAGTAATATTGTATGGTGTGTAGGTACGATAGACTCCGTAGTGGAGTTCTAACGAAAAATTAAAAGTAAGTATGTACTAACAGTAGTGAGGAATCCGGTTTGGCCGGTCGCGCGTTGTTTGGGAGTGGGTATCCTTTTTAGCTTTACCCTTCTCTCTGTTATGGTTGTTTCCCTCACGGGTTATGATCTCCCATTAGCTTATCCCAAAGCTTAGCTATTCTGACTTATGATCGGTTTAGGGGGAACATGTGTTTGTGTGGTGAGTTCGGGTCACTAAATCCGATCCATCTTTAGGTAAGTTACTCGTCCGACTATTAGGGCGGTAATGAGTTTTGTTATAACGAGCTTAACATGGGGGTGATATCTTTCCCTAGGCTCACCAGTGTATTAACTATGTTTGGGCCGGTTCCTAAGAGATCCGTACCCGTTATGTATGTGTTATTTGTATGTTGCAAAGTTATTGTGATGTGATGTTATATGTCGCTTAGAAGTGAAATATGAGGATCATGGATATGATTCCTAGTATGTAAAAGAGACGTTTGTGGAAACCCGATAGTGGGTAAGTGTCGTCTATTGAGGAAATAGCTCCGTTAGAGGAGAAATACTATAGGGTGGAAGAACTCAAAGAGTGATTGGTTAAGTATGGATGAGTTATTTTTGTTAAGCCCATTGGGGTGAAATGTATTGTGTCGTGAGTTTATGTTTCACATGCTTGATTAAAATGTAATCAACTGCATGCTAAGACGACAAATAGTTGTGCGTGGCCCGGTAGCATGTGGGCTGCGGGATTACCATACCAGCAAAGGTGCTGAGCCCCTGGGGGGCCACCCTTTCTTTCCTTTTCTATTTCAGGTACAAGGAGCTGGAGCCGTTCGAGAGTAGGACGGGGTAGTTGTTGCGTACGGGTAAATGATGTAATTACTTGTAACCTGTAGGTGTAGTAAGACCGAAATTGTTCTCGGCATTAGTTGTAAATACTCGGTACAGTTGAAAGGTATTTGTATAACGAATGTTGGTAGTGATAAAGGAGACGGTATTGTATAGTTGCTCGGGGATCTAGCCCATCAGACCGATACAATTGTGTAAATGTTAGCCTTGTTAGCCACGTGGGTGGTTAACGGCGTGTAACACCAATGAGTTAAGTAACGTTATGAGGTATATTTTCCGCTGCAGTTTGTTGTTAAGTATTTTGTTGTTAGTTGGGGTGTTACAATAGTAGTGGGCTTAACTACTGGACTATATGTATCACCATAGTATACTCCTTGACGTTGTTTGAAGCCTTGAGCAACAAGTCGTGACTTGCACCATTCAATAGAACCATCAACCTTTTGTTTGGTTTTTAAATCCATTTTGATCCAATAACATTTACACTAGGAGGATGGGAACAAGTGTCCAAGTGGTATTTCATTGTAGAGCCTCAAATTCCTCTTGCATAGCTCAAAACCATATAGGATCCTGCAAAGCTTCCTTGACTGTCTTAGGTTCCTGTGGTAAAGTGTTAGCAGTAGTACCATGCAACAATAAAATAGAATTGGGTTTCCGGATACCAGTCTTGGATCTAGTAATCATAGGATGTTGAGGTTTAGCATTGGATGTTTGGTGATCTTGTGAGGGACGGTCCTTTTGTGGGGGGGGGGGGAGTCATTCTGTGGTGAAGAGTCATTTGGTGGTGGAGGATCATTTTGTGGGGAGGATTCAATTTGTGGTGAAGTTGCATTATGTGGTGGAAGGACATGATGTGGAACAACAACATTGGCAGGCATGAAAGAGGTGGGATGACTAGTTTGGGGAGTTGCATGGGAGGAAGAAGGTAGCAATGACGAAAAGGACATAATGGGAGGTGCACAAGGAGAACGGGGTGAGGAAGGCACATGTTTAGCTCTAGATAGTAAACCAGGAGGAACAAAAGATAAAGGCAATTGAAAAGAAGTACAAGAAGGAGAAGAAGGCACTTGTACAAATTTCTGAGCAAAAGGAAAAAAAAGTCTCATCAAATGTAACATTACGATAGATAATCACTTTCTTAGTAGCCAAATCATAACAACGATATCCTTTGTGGTCGAATGGATATCCAATAAAAACACACAACAAAGAGCGGGGTGACAACTTACGCGGAGCTTGGGCAAAAAAATTAGGATAACATGCACAACCAAAAACTCGAAGATGAGTATAAGTAGGTGGAGAACCGAAAATCATCTCGTAGGGAGATTTATGAGATAACAGTGATGTAGGTAACAAGTTAAGAGTACGCCAAGCAGTGTAAAGAGCTTCAACCCAGAAAAGAGGTGTCATGGATGCGTGGAAGAGAAGAGTTCGAATGATATTTCCAAGAGTACGATTCAACCTCTCAGCCTTCGCATTCTGTTGAGAGGTATACGGGCAATTAAAACGAGCTTGGATACCATATGTTTGAAAAAAAATAAGTGAAGGCCTTGTTCAAAAACTCATCTTTGTTATCACATTGAAATTGCTTAATGGTGGTGTAGAACTGGTTTCGAACGTAAGCATGGAAATTTGGAAAGATAACAAAAGCATCGTACTTGTGTTTAAGAGGAAACACCTAACAGTAATATGAAAAATCATCGAGAAAAGTAATGATAAATAGGAACCCATAATGAGAAGCAACAGAAGATACCCATATGTCCGAATGTATTAGCTCAAAAGAACATGTTGTATATGATGTAGAATGATCAAAATGGAAAATGAACATGCTTTCCTAACTGACAAGCATGACATACACACTTGTCCAACCGATCAGACTTATTACAACTTATGAAAGAGTTATGAGAAAGATAAGAAACTATTCTAGAGCTAGCATGGCCTAAACATCGATGTCACGTGGAGAAGTCAACTCATGCAGCAATGAGAGCCGAAGGAGAGGTTGTTGTGGATGGTTCATGAAGAGAATACAAACCATTTGTGCTAGTAGAGTTGAGAAGTGGTGTCTTCGTACGAAGATCCTTAATACAGACACGAGAGGGAAAAACTCAATACTACAATCATTGTCTTTAGTAAATTTACGAATGGATAACAAGTTTTTAGTAAGAGCGGTGGATACTAAAACATTTTTAAGAAGGAAATTTTAAGAACCAGAACGCAAATCGATGATCCAATTTTTTATATAGGAAGCATAGCACCATTTCCAACGCTAATACGAGCAGTACCAGTATAAGGAGAGCTAGAAAGTAAGTTACCAGCATGATTCGTCATATGTGATATGGCACCGGAGTCAAGAATCCAAGGATCATTGCTGGAGTCTGAAGCAATATAAACTGAGAAGGTGTGGGGAGTTCCATCAGTAGCTTTTGGTTGAGATGGACAGAAGCGAGTACCATGACCAAACCCACCACAAGTATAGCACTGAATCAGATTTCGATAATTTTGCAGTCCGATGGGATAATTTGGCTGGTGGCGAGGTGTAGAAATTGGTGATGGTCCACGTAAGCCAAGATAGGATGATTGGTGGGGTCAAAAGGGTTGAAAAAAAAGAATGAATGTTGCGACCACCGGTATGGCCTCCACGACCCCCTCTGTGGGTACGACCACCACCACGATATTGTTGTTGATTTCGACGATCTTTACCGTTGACAAACACAGAAGTGGGTTCCCGCTGATGAGCAATAAGAACTTAGTCAGTTCAAACAGATACTTGTGGTTACTGATTTTAGTTTGGATTCCTCAATGAGTAAAATTGACTTCATCTTCTCAATGTAGGTGGTGGTTGTCTGAGAAATATCAAAGTTATAACATTGTAATCACGACCAAGTAAGGGTGGCAATACCCATTGGGTACCCGATCCACCCGTTCACCCGACCCATATAAATGGGTGAAAACCCGAAATAAACGGGTGAAAACGGGTAAAAGGTCGGGTTTGGTGATGGGTGAGATTTTTTCACCCATCACCCGATTCTCACCTGACCCATCACCTGTTTACAACTTTATCCAAATATTTAAAAAAAAATTATGATAATACCCCTCAAATTTTACTAAAAATTATAGTCAAACTCACAAAATGTTTATATAAATTACAATCAACCTCTAATATTTTCTAAAAATTACAAAAACATACAATAAAAATCTCACCCGTTTCACCCGCGGGTTCGGGTCTGGTGCGGGTGAACCTTAACGGATGATGGGTTGGGTTCGAGTGGAGCGGGTGAAAACAGGTGATGGGTACGGGTGAAGCTTCACCCGACCCGACCCAACCCATTGCCACCCCTACGACCAAAGCTCATCAAATTTGAAACAAAAGATCTCTTGAAGTAACAGTATCACCCATTGAAACACAAAAATCGTAGATGTCCTTAAGCTTAGATAAAAAAATCCTTCATGGAAAATTTCTGCTTCGTTAGACCATAGAATTCCTGTTTGTTGATTTACTACGTGATGATTATATTGAAAAAGGATGATCTCGCGGTGTTTATTTCACTCAAGATTGGGTTTCCATGCTGGGTGTTATACCTGTTGCTTCGGGCGGTATTCACGTTTGGCATATGTGTAGGGAAAATTACAAACATAGTAATTAAACCTAGCTAAACAAGCAAGTGCACCCAATTCGTTGCAATATAACAAGTGTCGTATCCACAAGGAAATTGGTTTCAAAATCCCAAGCTTTGGTACTTTAGTAAAACGTAAATGAAAACAGTAAACGGGGGTTTAGCCGGAGGCAAGCTTGGTTGTTTGTCAATGGAAAAAGCAATAAAACAATAAATTGGTTGTTTGATGTAAATGGGCGGAAGAGTACCCTAAGATAGTGGGGAATCACCTAATTCACTCAAAGAATCTCAAAACCATAACTCATTAACTCATTGCCTATTAAAGTTCAACTCATGAATCCCCAAATCATGAGAAATCCAATTCTTACCTAATTAGCCAAACCCCTTAATTAAAAGAGGTTTAGATCACCAAGTAGCATTAAGCAAGCACTTTTAATTAATAGCCCTAGAAGTTTACTCCCAAAATCAAGAGAGCAAAAGTTAGGGTTTATCCCCCTTTTGGTCTAGTTCCAAACTCAAGCTCAACTATTGAATGAAACCACCATAAAATGCAATAAGAGATCAATTTAAGACATTAATTGATATTGAAGGGAATAAAACAAGAGTAATAAATGAGTTAGGTTTCTAGCATTCAATGAGCAAAATAGGGTTAAGCCCTCATCCTAGGATACAAATGGAACTACTCAGCCATAGATAAAGGAAAGAGAAAGGAGAAGGGAGAAATAGCCATTAGAGGAGCTTCCAAGATTCAATGGAGGTAGAAATCTTCACTTTCTTCTTCCTCCTTTCTTCTCTTCTTTTCTCATCTTCTTTTCTCCTTTATTTTCGCCACTCTCTCTCCTCTTTCTAGCTGAAGTCGTGTGTGTTGAAGAATGAGGAAGAATGCCCCAAAATCCAGCATTTTAAAAGATGAATCTGGGAAAAATTTCCATTCGACCGACCTTGCCAAAGTCGGTCTCGGGGTCGGTCGGACTCTCTTTAAGCGAGGCACGTGACGGATTTTTAGGTCGACCGACCTTGGACAAGGTCGGTCCCAAGGTCGGTTCATTCCAGTATGTTACCGAAGAGCTGGACAAGGTCGGACTGACCTTCCCAAGGTCGGTCCCAAGGTCGGTCGAGACCAGAAAGTTCTTCTTTTGTGCCGGAATTCTCCCGACGCTTCCCGTTGGCTTGGCATCCTTCCCAAAGTGCTCGAACATTGATGCATCCTCAAATTAAGCTCTCAAAAATGTACTCATATGAGTATTTACCTATTTGAATATGTCAAAAGTATAAGATCACTAATAATCACATATATATACTCCATAAAGTGGTGAAATAAGTCATGCACCAAACAAAATGACGGTGAATAAAGACCTTGAGATAGCACTATTTCACCACTTATCAACTCCCCCACACTTATCTATTTGCTTGTCCTTAAGAAAAATTAACTAAGGACCCACAAAAAGAAGGAACATTTAAAGCAAGCAAGTGTTTAGATGAATTCTTGAATTCAAGTGAGCGAAATTTATGAAAAACCTCAAGAGGAGTGCAACCAACCTTCTCATGGTGACATGGGTGTGCTTAGGGTAAATAAAAATATAGAGTTTCGGGGTATGATCTAGAGTGTTTCCAAGTTCTTACAGATTATGGAACTTAGAGAACTTTTACCATGGCCAACTTCTATCAAGAATGGGCATTGAGGAAAAACAAAAGAAAAAATAGAGATTTGTATTTGATTCACTTTTGCAACAAGAGATGATGAGAGATAATTTGGCATTTTGCCTTGCTTCAATGAAAACTCAACTCTCATTTTTTGGTTACCTATGGTGTCTCTCAAGTTCCTTTTTTAAAAACAATTTCACAAGGAAGCACCCCTTAGCAATCTCTAAATGAGAAGATAGAAAGAATCCTAAGCAATAAAAATTCACCAAGATATGGATTTATGATTGCATTGCATATGAATGCTCCTCAAGAGAGAACTTTTGAAAAAACAAATCGGTGGAAAATTTCAAGAATTCATGGAAAAACTTGCTTACTATAAATATAACTCATGCATGGAAGCTAGAGATATACATGTGGAAATTGAGCAGTGCACCAAAAAGAACTGGTTGATCAATTCTAGATTCTACATGATCACGAAACATCTGCTCAATTTTTGTCCAAGCCATGTGAGCAGTCATACGTTGTCTTGGAGTAATAATAAATAGGAGAATATCACGAGACAGCGTGGATTGAATCCGGGATATAGGGTAGAAAAATCAAATATAAGTTAGTTGAAGACGAGAAGTAAAAAAAGAGTCACCGGTGAGTATTCACGACTGGAATCAAAATGCTGACGAATATACAACCATTTTGAGATGGCAATATTTGAAGTATTAAACAAGCTGAATATTTGGAATTGGTAAACGAAGGAAGAAGATGAAACCAAAATGATGATGAAAGAAAGAGCGGAGTGGAGTGCAAGGTAATTTGAGCGGAGGCGGACAATTGAATTTAGGGGGCGTTCACTTCAGGGTAAACAGTAAAGGGAAACGGAATGATTCCCTTTGTAATCGTTTGTTTTGTATTTTTAAAATTCTGTTTCCCCCACTTTCAGTTTTAAAAACCCCCATATCCCTCTACAGCGATTCCCCCCAACATTGTGGGGAATGGTATTCCCTTTGTTTCATCTTTCATCTATTCTCGCTTAATTTGGATAAATATTAATATATGTTATTTCTAATATATGTAAATATATTATTTAAAATATTAATATATATATTAATGTATTTTATAAAATAAAATATATCATTTATAATTTAAATATATATTTATATGTATACTATATATTTTATATAAATATGAAAAATATTATTATAATTATATAAATACCAATATATGTATTTCATTTATAATATAAAAAAATTACTAATATATATTATATTTAATATTAATAATATATAATGTATGTAATTAATATTAAATAATTATTTATATATATTATTTATAATTTATATACAAGTTAATATATTAAATATTAATATATATATACTATATAATTAATATAATTATAAATATGCAATTAATTTATGTAAATATATATTATTTATAGTTTAAATATAATTTATATAAATTATATTATTTTAAATAAATATTAACATATACTATTTATACATTTTTTTATTATATACATTATTTAAATACATACTATGTAAGATTTAATTCAATATATATCAAAATTAAACAACAAGAAAGGGAATCATTAGAAATTGTATTCCGTTTCTGAACCAGAACCATACAAACTTCTTGATTGGGGGGAATTCCTTTCCTTTCCTTTCCATTCCTTTTCCTGATTCCATTCCGTTTCCTTATCTCGAAGTGAACGCCCCCTTAGGTAATTGAATTTTAAGGGGAATTGAAAAGGCAACACGCTAGTTAGGGGGTATACTGTAGATTAATAAGGCAAATTCGTAGACACGGGTTGTTCTCTCCCGCCTGTATGCGGCTCACACAAATGATAATCCCAGTCAGCTGTTGACTGGGTTGTCTTTTTATCAGATTAAATTTAAATGGTCGTAGCTTTTAATATATAAGTCCAAAATGAAAAAAATATCATTATTCACCTAAATTGCTCTTCAAAACAATACCATTCATGGAAATGTTTTGACAAATTTGAAAAAAAAAATATTTTTACATGTATACGATGATACACTAAAATCATAATATGATTTATTAGTTTTGATATTATGATTCATTAAATTTATATTATGATTCATTAACTAATAAGTGGTGAATTAGATAACAAACTTCGGAACCGATAAATATCATTATTGTTTTGTAGTGTGTTATTATTGTTGTATGGTGTATTTTTTAAACCTTATATGGTGAATCGTGTATTTTTCATACATACCAAATATTGTTTTATGTTGTATTATTGTGTAAAACATTTTGTTTTTATATGTTTGCGATGATACACTAAAATAAAGATATGATTCATTAATTTTGATATTATGTTTTAAAATTGATATTATGATTCATTAACTAATAAACAGTGAATTAGATAACAAACTTCAGAACCGATAAAAATCATTATTGTTTTGTAGTGTATTATTATTGTTGTATGGTGTATTTTAAACCTTATATGGTGAATCGTGTATTTTTCATACATACCAAATATTATTTGTGTTGTATTATTATGTAAAAAAATTATTCTTATATGTTTGCCATGATACACTAAAATGAAGATATGATTCATTAATTTTGTATTATGATTTATTAAAATTGATTATGTGATACACTAAAATGATGTTATGTGTTTACAATGATACACTAAAATGATGTTATGAATCATAAGTCTCATATGTATATATGGATATATACATGTAATTAATATAAATTTTAAAATTTCTCAAAACATATTTATGACTAGTCTTGTTTTGAAGAACTTAAATTTAGATGAATAATGGTATAATTTTTTTACATTTTAGACTTAAATTTTAAATATAATAAAAAAACAGTCCAGTCAGCAGATGAGACAATCCAAGTCCTAACCCGGACCCAAGATGAACGATATAAGCTTTTTCTATACGCATTTTGAGTGGTTAGATTTGGTAAGATTTATCTGTTTTCTTATTATTTTTTTTTGGTAATTTATTAGATTTAAGGATGGAATAGACTAGAATTAGATACGAATGAACTTAAATACAAAACAAATGGTAGAATTCTAATATTTAGAACTATTAGTCATTTTTATGATGAATTTGGATTAACCTAGAGCAGATTCATCCAAAAAACAACTAAGGTTTCTGAATGAAGGAATATAAAATAGTAAAAATGTCCAGTAGTAGACGACGAGCACATGCCTTCAAATCAGGTGACGGGTGCTCGAGCAGCTGCGTGGGCGATAGGTACACGAGCAGCTGTACGGGGTTGTTACAAATCAGATAGCAGATCAATGTAATTCATTGACCTTGTAAGCTGTCCAAGAAGAAGAAAATGAGCGGCTAATGTTAGAAATATTGTGGGAGGAATAGGCCCAACGGAGGAAATTATATAAAATATCCATATAGACTAGTAAGGCCTAATAACCCATGAGGTTCCATCCTAAAACCAATTGTCATTAGGTGGAGTAGCCCATAAGTTATATGAACTACTTACTAGCTATTTAATTTTTCAATATGGGACTCACACTTGTTCTCCAACATCCCCCCTCAAGTGTGAGTCTTTTATCTCCGTTGTCTCCCACATTGCACCCTGCTTGGACCCCATTTGGTACTGGTCGAGTTTATGCTCCATGACACAGTCCAATTTTTATGGTACTGGTCTGGTCCCTTCTCTTGGCTTATCGTGACACAGTCCGTTTCTACTCGGGTATCCATTAGGCAGTGGTGCATTACCCAAGGCTATAAACTTGGGCTCTGATACCATGTTAGAGATATTATGGGGGGGGGGGGAATAGACCCAACGGAGGGAATTATATAAAATACCCATATAGACTAGTAAGGTCTAATAACCCATGAGGCTCCATTATAAAACCAATTGACATTAGGTGGAGTAGCCCATAAGTTATATGAACTACTTACTAGCTATTTAATTTTTTAATGTGGGACTCACACTTGTTCTCCAACAGCTAAACTAAGGAACAGATGTGTAACAGATTGAAGAGAAGAATGTGATTTATTTCACTGACTGTATTCTTACAAGCTATTGTACTATTTATAGTTAGTTAGTAACATCTTGTAATTAACTGAAAAATAACAACCAGTAGCAATGCTAACAACTTACAATAGTTTGTACTTATTATAGAACATTCCTGTAACAGGTCTCCCCTGCTTGAGAACCTTGTCCTCAAGGTTCAAAATCTGGGAATCAATCAAATCGAAGTGGAATTCCCAAGCTGCTTCTTCTTCTTCTTATTGACCAGTCCATTTAACTAAGACTTTTGTAGCAGCTTTTCCTTGTCGATTGACCATTTTACGTTCTAAATTTTTTTCTGGTTCATGAATAAGAGCATCAGGAAGTTGATCTGGCAGTAAGGAAGAATAGGTAGAAGTGCCCATTTGTGCTTTAAGATGAGAAACATGAAACACCGGATGAATAGCAGAAGAATCTGGTAAAGCCAATTTATATGCTCTTGTGCCACACTTGTCAATTACTTGATAAGGTCCAAAATATTTTAGGGCAAGCTTCTTATTAGACCGTAAACCAAGGTATGCTAACGATATGGTTACAACTTAACAAAAACCCAGTCCCCAATTTCGAAATCCCTATCAGTGCAATGACGATTGCTTTATTGTTCCATTTGATGTTGGGCTCAGAGTAAATGAAATTGCAGCATCTGCAACATATTTTCCCAGTCTTGTAAACATCTGGTGACAATAGCCACCTTTGATTCGCCAGGCAAGTAAGGTAGATGTTGTGATGGGTTTGACCGTAAACAACTTCATAGGGGATCATTTGGGTAGAGGAGTGGAATGAGGTATTATACTAGACCTCTGCCAATGGCAACATTTTATTCCAAAGGTGAGGACGTTCGCTGCATATACAACGTAAATAGGTCTCCAAGCACCGATTTACCATCTTAGTTTGACCGCGTGTTCTAATTACAAAATGATCATGTAATAGGTAGTGCCTCCACTTTTGCATAGCAAAAGCAACAAGTAGTTCTTTCTCGTAGATAGAAAATAATAGTTGTTTACCTTGCAGATGTCGACTAATGAAATCCAAGGGGTGACCTTCCTGCATTAATACCGCACCTATGCCAGAACCACGAGCATTTGTTTCAACTATAAACTATTTGTCAAATTGAGGTAGAGCTAAAACAGATGCACTACACAAAGCTACTTTCAGTTGATTAAATGCTTGCTCAGCTTCTTTAGACAGCTTAAACGCATCTTTCTTGGTAAGAAGTGTTAGAGGGCGAGCAATAATTCCAAAATTCTGCACAAACCGCCTGTAATAACCAACTAGGCCTAAAAACCCACGTAGCTATTTGAGGTTTTTTAGAACTGGCCATTCTGCCACCACTTGAACTTTTCTTGAATTTGTAGCAATGCCTTCTGCATATATGAAATGCCCAAGGTACTTCACCCTATCTGTTGTAAAATTACATTTGCTTAACTTGGCAAAGAGTTTATTTTGTCGCATAATTACAAAGACTTGTAATAAGTGACTGATATAGGCTTCAAGAAGGGCTATATGTAAGAATGTCATCAAAAAAGATCAACACAAACTGCCTGAGATAATCCTTAAAGAAAAAATTCATAAGTCCTTGAAAGGTAGTTGGGGCATTAGTTAGCCCAAAGGGCATAACCAGATACTCAAAATGCCCAGAATGAGTCTTAAATGCAGTTTTATATGCATTCGCACTTGATGATACCCATCTCGAAGGTCTGTCTTAGAATAGACTCTTGATCCCCCTAGCTCATCCATGAGATCATTGATTAATGGAATAAGGAATTTGTCCTTAATAGTCATGGCATTAAGCTTTCTGTAATCCACACACAGCCTCCATGTGCCGTCTTTTTTCGTGACTAACACTCAGGGGATGCATAGGGACTAGAACTTGGCCTTATAATCCCTTAATATAACATCTCCTTGACTATTTATCCACCTAATTCTTCTAGAGAACAGAATATCGATATGGCCTTTGATTAACTAGACTTACTTCAGCCAAAAGAGGAATTATATGATCATGTCCAAGTCTAAATGGAGTTAGTTGTGTAGGTTCCTCGAAGAGATTAGAAAAATCTTGCAACAACTTCTCAAAAGCATGGTCGATAGAGCTCCCACTCATAAATACGGAACATAGTTGAGGTTGATCCTTGGGGGTAATATCTTGAACATACAACATTGCAAGTTGCAGTCCCTTATTAACACTCTGACATATTCTCTTGGCCTTAATTTCCCTAACAGACCCTGACTTAATACCATGTAGCACCAACTTCCTGGAACCAACCTTGAACTCCATTATTAGGTTTTTGACATCCCATGTTATTGCACCTAATTTCTCCAGCCATTGGATGCCAAGTACCATGTCACAACAGTCCAATGATATAACTAAGAAATCAGCCTAAAAGTCCACATGTTGAAAGTTCCATTGGAATTTATCGATTTTGCCCACCCCTTGTAATGTACTACCATCAGCCATTGAAACTAATGGTGGCCACCGGGTCCGGTGATAAGTGGTGAAACTATGTGAATTTAGGTTCTTTATTCACCTTTATTTTAGTGCATTCATGACCTATTTCACCACTTAATAGATTATTTTTGTGATTAATAGTGAACTTATATATCTTGGTCTCTTGATAGGTAAAATCTCATTTTGAGTATACTTTTGGATATGGGTGGCAAAACGGGTTCACGGGTCGTGTTAGGCCAAACCCAAACCCGACCCGTTTATTAAACGGGTTGACCCGACCCAACCCGTTTAATTAATCGTGTCAAAATATGAAACCCAAACCCAACCTGTTTATTAAACGGGCTGACCGGGTTATCAAACGGGTTGACCCGTCTGACCCAATTAACTAATTATCTCCAAATTTGAAACTCAAATCCTCATACATTTAACTCAAACCTAACATATTTAGTTATATAAAAGAAAATAATTTGATTAATTAACATTATATTTGTCATTCTATGATATTATATACTTTAATTAAATTAAATACTTAATTTTAATATTTATATATCTTATTTATATTAAAATTTGATAACAAAAAAATGAATAATCTATAATTTATAATATATATTTATTTAATATTAATTACATAAATGGGTTAGCGGGTCACATATCTTAAACCCAAACCCGACACGGTTATTAAACGAGTCATGTTCGGGTTGACCCGTTTATTTAATTGTGTCAAATTTTAAAACCCAAACCCGCTAACTTCGTGTCGGGTTCGTGTTGGTCAAACGGGTCATGTTGAAATTGCCACCCCTACTTTTGGATTCTTTTGGAGCTGTTAAAGTGCATCCTTGGATACTTCATCTCTTAATCTTTCCAACACCGCAAACGGGGAGCAATTCCTAGCCGTAACAAAGATTCTAGACCCCGTGCAAGTTAGAGCAAATCTCTGGAGCAAGACCGACCCATAGGACCGACCCAGTCTGGGTCGGTCGGATTATTTCCCCGTGAGCTCAACCTACTGGAATCGACCAACCCATAGAGTCTGGATCGGTTATGGGTCAGTCATACTTAAATTTCTCATGTGCCTGCTTCTAAGGGGAGCTGACCGACCCACGGGACCGACCCAGTCTGGGTCCAAATGGGTCGGTCAGAACCAAATTTAGCCCAGATTTACAGTTTTTAACAAGGAATTTGGGGAGAGAGGGGCATTCTGATTTTGACACAAAAACAAGAACTAGAGAGCTGAGAGGGGAGATTTTGAGAGAGAAGAAGAGAAGAAGAAGGGAAGAGAAAAGAAGCTCCTTACCTCCCCCCAAGCTCCTCCTATGGCTATCTCTAAGCCTTCCTCTCTTGTTTCCCTTGTAAAGCTTGAGTAGTCCCATATAGTGCTCTAGGTTGGGATAAAACTTGGATACACTTAATTAGCTTGTAAACACTCTTCAATTAATGATTATTGTTTTATCTCCAATGGTGCTTTATTAATGCTTTGAGCTGGCCACTAATTGCATTGTGTGAGATTTCTCGTAATTCTAGGGTTTGGTGCTAGAAATCGAATAAATTGGGAATAAACCCTAACTTTCAATTCTCTTGATTAGGGATAGGAATTTTAGGCTTTGGTGAAGAACTTGTTTTAATGCTATCTAATTGCTCTTGCCCTTTGGATTCAAGTGGTTTGAATTAATTGGATAAGAATTATTTTTTCCATGATTTGGAAGACTATGATATTAGTTCCAAAAGATTATAGGTGTTGAAGTGTATTTATGAGTGAACTTAAGTGGCCAAGTGGATTCCCACTATCCTAGAGTGCTTTTATCCCCATTCCATACTAATTTAGTTTTACTTGCAATTTTTACTGTTTTATTGCTCTGCTGATTAACCAAGCTTGCCTCTGGCTAAACCCCATTTACTGCTTTTACTCGCTTCACTTAATATCGAGCTTAGGATAATTGGATGAATTTCCTTGTGGATACGACACTTGTTGTACCACAACGAATAGGTACACTTGCCTGCTCATTGCACATATCTATCCGCTTTAATGCTTAGATTTTGCACAACATCCGGTTCTACCCAGAACCGGCCAATTAGTCGTTGGTCAATGGGCAAAATGACGTCATTTTGGTCTGAACTGGCTGGATTTGGCCAGAAACACTCCAGAATCGGCCGGAACGGCTCTGGAACCGGCCGGAACCGCTCCAGAACAGATCGGAATCGGAACCGCTCCAGAACCGGCCGGAATTGGTTTTTTGAGCGAATCCGAAGCGAATACAACCTTCAGAACTGGAACTGCCCTGGAACCACCCTTGACCGGTTCCGAACCCGAATACACATATCTCGGATTCAGAACGGGTGGAACTGGAACCGGAACCGGCGGAACCGGAACCGTGGCCACCATTAATTGGAACTTTAATGTCGTTGACAGACTGAATTTTACCTCCCATCTTCTTTGCAACAAATTTATCTACAAAATTGTGTATACTCCCATAGTCAACCAAGCTGAATAGAGGGCGCTTAGCATGAACCCCCTTGACTCGCATAGTACGATATGCAAAAATACTTGCTAAAGCGTTCACAGAGATTTACAATTCTTCCTCAAGAATTGTTTTTTGCTGCGGACTATCTTCTCCTTCCTCCTCTTCGTCACACTTTTAAAAATAGAGCTGCGTTTTCTTGTGTTTCAGATAATGGCTTGTAAACTTTTTGTCATAGTAATAACACAGACCTTGTGACCTTCACTCATTCATTTGCTCAGAGGTCAAAAATTTATTTGGACCCAAAACTTCTTTATTTTTGTCTCATTGGTTCCTCTGAGCTTCATTCTCCTTGGTAACTGGTAACAGTCCTTTCGAATGCACATTCGCCAACGAGTTTTTTCCTGATTGCCACATTGATAGCCCCCGTCGTTGGGGATGAGCTTTTTCGTACAATCGACGTAACAAGAGGCATTGTCAAATTGAACATGGCTGGAACATTCTAATGTGCATTTGAGTATCGTTGCACAGGTCAGCCAAATATGCATTAACAAGATACTCTTCGGGGAGTGAAATTCGAGTTTGAATTTGCTGTGGTATTCAAGAATTCCTTTTGTTTCTTGTATAGCTTTTAATTCTCCAATTGGATCGTCCAGTACCTCCCCAAATATTTCCTTGAGGATTTCCTTGTACGTCGTCCAATCATAAGTCATTTCTTGGCCAATCTCCGATTGAACTGCAGACTGGTGCCAAGTCCCTGCAATGGAGTCAAAGTGAATTGACGCCAAATCATACTTTTGTTTCTTCCGGCATGTGGTTGATTGCAAAGAACTGCTCCACTTTGAAAATCCACTCCTTAACTTTTTTACCACTGAATCTAGGAAAGTCAAGCTTCGCCAGCCTAGTGACTCCAGAATACGAACTTTAACAGCTAGAAGTTTCTCTCGACGTTCGATTGGATTCAAGCTAGTGACGATCATAGGATGCAGCCGTGTGTAAGTGTGAGGCTTCGAACAAATCCGTGACACTTTTATCAATTTTTGCATTCGTTAATCATCGCCTGGATTTGTGGTTGGAACGTTGCCTCGAGCTCCTTCACTGCTTCCCTGATCAACTGACTGTTTCTTGTCTCAGCCATACTTCACAGGATTGTTGAAATCTTAAACCTTTGTTACAGATCAGATAGCAGATCAATGTAACAGTACCGAGAACAACACAGGAAGGAAAGGGAAGATAACAGAAGCTAATGTACAGATTGCACAACAACTTCACTGACCTTGTAAGCTGTCCAATAAGAAGAGAAGGAGCAGCTAAAGTAAGGAACAAATGCGTAACAGATTGAAGGGAAGAATGTGATTATTTTCATTGAGTGTATTCTTATAAGTTGTTGTACTATTTATAGTTAGTTAGTAACATCTTGTACTAACTGAAAAATAACAACTTGTAGCAATGCTAACAGATTACAATAATTTGTACTTATTATAGAACATTCGTGTAATATTGCGACATGCATTAAAGTTTTTAGATCACACCAATGAACTTAACAAAAGGTATCTTATACTCATTGTTTTTATAAGTACTATTAATCACTTCCATGTAGGGGAAAATCTTGAACTACTGAACATATAATAAGGATTTGCAAACAAAATACAGCTCATACTCGAATCATCTTCTGCAAATCACTATTACAAATAATCCACTACAAAAAAAACGTCATTAACTGACACACAAAAAGTGTCAGAAAAACCTTAAAAAGTGTCAGTATAGGACCAATTAGGATTTACCGACACACAAAAAAAGTGTCAGTAACACCGCAGTTACTAAAGGGTTTTACTAACACAAAATGGGAAAGTCGGTGAAAGGTTTTTATCTATACTGACACTTTACTTTATGTCAGTGTACCTTTTTATGACACATTGATCAAATGTCAAATTGACATTTTAGTGACACTTTTATTCTGTCAATGAATTCTGTTGTGACATATGATAGTCATTTAGTTGGATATTTAGTGACACTCTTTGTTTGTTAATAAAAAGCTTTAGTGACTCATAGTTATAATTTGGTTAACACTTTTATGTCAATATAATGTTTTTTTGACTTTTTATTGCGATAAAAAGTGTAGGTGAAAATCATACTAATATGTCAATACACATTATATATATATATATAATTTTCTCTATTTTGGAGAAATTGAATATTAACATTTATATCACACTAAAGCGAGATCATATTCATTGAATACTTGAATAAAAAAAACATGTTTCAACTTCTTCACTATAATTAAGCTTTAGAAAATAACATCTATTACAAAACCATCAAATAACGATGGTCTTAATATTAATTTCGATGTTTAAAGTATGCAGAAAAGCCATTGTACTCTAACTAGATTAAAAATAGAGAAGTACTATACATTGGAGAATATCTAGCATAATCCGGAAACTAAAACTAATTGATGAAATCCATTTTTGGATGATATTTCCAGCTACGCTTCATCCGATCATCCTAATAGTTCATGTCCGTGAAGAACCTGCAATATTGTTTGCAAACACTTCAACAAATGAGTAAATAGTTATGTGCTCAAAATAACTACATATGAGGCAGCAACAACAAGCAACATAAGCAGCTTGTTAGTCAAGGGTGCAGCTGCTGCAGCAGCAACTACATATAAGTGCAGCAGCAACAACTATTTATCAATGGTATAAATGCAGCAACTACATACTAACTGCAGCAACTCTTTCAAAGACCCTACGTTTTTCAAAAATTAGAGCATCATATGTAGCAGCAAGAAATTAAGTAGCAGCACAATACACCAAACGCGAGCAATTATATACTAACTGCAGCAACAACAACAACTTTATCAATGGTATAAGTGCAGCAACTACGTACTAAGTGTAGCAACTCTTTCAAAGCCCTTGTACTCTATAAAAATTCAGAACAGCAGGCTCACATCTACTTCTTAAGGTGGGGAAATCATCAATCAAATCCCAACAAGAGCAGCAGACCATACACTAGCAAAAAATCAGAGTAGCTGACATGTACTAGACAATGAAGTAGCAGCAGCAGCACAAACACACCAAACACCAGCAATTACATACTAATTGCAGCAGCAACAACATACTAATTGCAGCAACTCTTTTAAAGACTCTACTCGTTTTCCAAAAATCAGAGCAACACACGTACATCTACTTCTTAAGGAGAGAAAGTCCTCAATCAAATCCCAACAATAGCAGGAGACCATACACCAGAAAAAATCAGAGCAGATGACATGTACTAGAAAATGAAGCAGCAGAAGCAACAACAACAAAGAAAATAAGTAGCAACACAAACACACTAGCAATTCAAGGGTAGCAAGCAGATAAACAGTTCAAATTTTTACCTTGGCCAACGCCGCCATTCGAAGCACCAACTTGATTTACACTGGATGAACGATTTGTACCACTAGTAAAGTCGCTTATCCGCTAAAATTAAGAACATGATTGACGCAAGTTTAAGACACCATTCAGACCAAGACAACAGAGAGTTATCAACCTTTGATCTTAAAGAAATGCAGCTTCCAATAAACCTCAACTTAATCCAGCACCCACTTGCTTATACAACATCGTTTTCGTCGTTGTTAATTGTGTCATCCACTTCCAATAAAGTAAAAATATATGCTACCAGAAGTAGCAATATGACACTTTTACAAACTTCAATATTAAACAAATAAAGATTTTAACAATCCATAATTATTCAATACCTTAGCTACGTGTGAAGATTAATTGAAACAATGTCTAATTTTTTTTAATAAAACATAAATATATTCATAATATAGTTTGGAAAACACTCGTCGTCGAGGGGTCTCAGTAAAACAGGTGAGATTTTGGTATCTTCAAGGTCTATAAAGGAGTATGAGTATTCTATACTATATAAACCCAGTAAAGCTGATTCAATATCATGAATTCATCACTACTCACCATTCTCTTCTATACTTTAATCAGCTATACTCATTATAATCCTCTCCGTCATCGGCAGTAAGGTGACGCTACTTTTATTAAGATGCTGTTATGGATTGTCTATTGATAGTTGGTTGATTCAAATTTCTGAGTATATTGATTATTGTTTCAGGGTGAGTATATTGACTGGGTGACCAACTTTCAGTCTCCTAACACGACTAACAATGATTGGGTTGAACTATTATCTCCAAATTAGAGTAATCATAAAATTAGGGAAAAATTCTGTACGCATCCTAGTACCGCAAATGCATAATCTCAGACACCAACCAAGTAGCATCCGATTGAAGAACAAGTCTTAAAAAATCAACAACAACGAAGGAAAATACAAGTGCATAGCATAAACCCTAATATTAAAATTGGGGAAAAATTTAGAATTCCATAAATTGCATACCGATTGAATCTGGGTTTTGTTTAGAAGCCGCTCGCCAAGAACAAATATGTTTGAGTAAAACGTCAAGAACAAACGCCAATAACTTGCATACTCTCACGGTTTAAGTAAACGCCAAGAACGAATTGTGGGGAGATGACGGTTTGAATAGGACGCCAAGAGGAAGAGAGGACCAAGGACGAACTGTAGGAGAAGATGATGGTAGAAATCTGCTGTGGAGGAAGAGAGAACCAAGGACGACGCGAGGGAAGATGACGGGAATTTGCTGTGGAGGAAGAGAGGAAGACTTCCGGAATCAAAGTCACGCGAGGAGTTCAGGAATAGTGCCGCCAATGACATAAGTTAGAATTTGGGTTACCGCAATTTCTCCGCGGGATTTTTTAACAGGTTTTAGTGACAGATTTTAAGTATTATTAGTATAGATAAGTTATCTACAGTGACTTAATTTTGTAAGAGTTAGTAAATGATTAGATTTTGTAAATAAGTAATTGTGTTATGTCAATATAGATTAGGTATACATTGACACATTAATAAAAAAGTTAGTATACATCATTTGATTTTTAGCGACAAATAGCATGTGTGAGTAAAACATATTTTTAGTGACACAAAATTATGTGTTACAAAAAATGTGAGTCAGTAAATGTATATTCTTTTGTAGTGATCAGACGAAATAGGTTATCACATTTATTCAATTCAAAATTTGTTTCTTATAATGAAAAAAAAATTAGGACAATCGACAACTAATTTTTTTCTTTGGATAAAAACAAGTCTTGATCACTCTCTCTATATATCACTAATGGTTTCTATGCATTAACTAATTCAATCGGGCATTAGTACGATTAGCACTGATCAAATGAGGCCACCTGAACCATATATCCTCAGTACCAGTAAGCTGACTAATACCATGGACACCATCATTCCGTACACTCCACACACACTGCGTCTTACATCTTCCTGACTTTTCATCTCTGTGAAACTCAAACGCTTGAAACCCACCTCGACCATATGGTGTGGCGACATCACAAGCGTAGAGTGTACTTCCACGAAAATTAGATTTAAATTTCCATGTAAAAGCTTGTTTAGTCAGCACAGGGTGTTGTCCGAGATCATCATTTTTTGATTTACAGCTTACCAGTAGAACAACTCCTGGAGGTGATAAGTCGTTGACGATGGCTACTGTAATGTGGCGGGTCCACCAAACGGCGTCATTTTTAATGATCTTGTTGTTGATGTTTCCGGCGGTTACTGTAGAGGCGGTGGTGGTGGTGGTGGAAGTGGACACCTTGGAGAAGTGAAGAAGGATGGCTATTGCCGTCACAAGGAAGTAGGATAACCGCATCTTTTGTTACTAATGAACGATTGACTCGAGTAGGAGAGCAGAACGAAGAGATGAACGCCGAGAATCTTAAAAAAATGAAAGAACTGCGTACTCTCGTCGTCGGAAGTGGCTTCCTTAAAAATCTTATCGGTAAAGATGGTTTATATATAGTCAAAACAAAAATGAAAGATGGATCGTTTTTTCTTGAAACGGCAGCCGTGTGTTGACCAGTAATTAGTCCGCACGACTCCCCCTTTATATTGAAAAGGTATACATTAAATCCTTGATTTAATCGATCATGTTGCCCAATACCCAACTAAAAATGGTTCAAATTAGCATTAAAGAGATCCCCATTCAAATAACTGAACGCGAGAGAGATACTAGTCAAATGACATTTACTACATTTTTAAGAAAAAGTTAACATAACTCAACTAAACTTCTCATTTTACTATGCTTACCCTCCTTACCCTCCAATAACCTCAAACTCAATCCAAACAAAACGCTGTTTAACTTTTATTTCCGGAGGAAAGAAACCAGACGACGACTCATTTTGTTCCCATGGAAAGAAAGAACAAAGAGAAGACAACGATGGTGAGAGTGGCTCAACCGAATCAATCAATACCTCCACCAGCTTCCCCATGATCTACTACTTCTTGGCCAGGCAAATCTCCTCTCTCCATATCTATATCGTTATTATGCGCAATCCTCTACTACGAGTTAACTTTACAAAATCGAATGCAGTCTATCTTGACATTGAAACTGCGGCGAAAAATAACTAATTGCTGTGCAGGTAACAGTCTGAATTGAATTCTACTGATGCTACAAGGTTACTTAAATTATTCTTAGATCTGAATCATTTGTAGATATCGGGACTTGGCGTTTTCATACTCTTCATCACTATCAAACAGCAGCTAATATTGAAGCATCAACACCATGGATCTCATTGTGTATACGGGTACGGGTAGATAAGACATAATTATTGCTTGTTGGTCAGTACCCAATACCGCAGAGGAAGCTGAAACCACTGACGGTGTTGATGACTATAGATGGCACAAAGATTACACTTTTACTTTTTCAAAACAAAAAAAATGTACGATTTAGATGAATATTAGTTTCATATATAATTTGTTAAATGAGGTTTTCATTTATTTTAAATTGTTTATATTTTGACTCATTTATTTATGCAATAATATAAGATTTATGAGTTCAATTTTACAGAAATTGCAAACGTTTATTACTCATTCCATACTTTTTTATATTTATTATAAATTTATATTTCAGTTTTAAGTTGTTTAGTATATGATCGCTTATTTCACTACAACAATTTGTATCAAGGGAGAGATGTTTGATAAGATCAATAGAGGCAACAAAAAATTTGCCTCCAAAATGAAATCAAAGGAGACGAGAATAAGACTTGCCTCTATTGGTGAGATCAATAGAGGCACCTACCAGATCGCCCCTGTTGATGCGTTTACAGAGGCAATGATCCATATGTTGCCTCCTTTGTACAATCTCAGGAATTATTAATAGAGGCAACATACTCAATGTCGCCTCAGTTGTGTTGTACATTTGGATTGGTTGCCCTTCTTGATGCGCTTACAGAGGCAAGGATCTATAAGTCGCCTCCTTTCTACAATCTTAGGAATTATTTATAGAGGCAACATAATCATGTCGCCTCGGTTACTTTATTTATATTTGGACCCTGTTGATGCACTTACAGAGGCAAGGAGCTATAAGTTGCCTCCATAGCTAAAATCAACTGAGGCAACCGTTTTAGTCGTCTCCATAATCAACTGCGGTGGCCCTATAGAGACAACCTAGAGGCAACAGTTATATCGCCTCTAAATATCTACAGAGCAATTTTGGTTTTTAAAGGCAATAAAAGTTGCCTCCATAGACCTTATATGTTGTAGTTATATGAAATTCAGAAATCATATACATCAAAATAAAACTCCACCGGCAATACAAAAATAATAACATTACAACACTAACTTGTGTGAAAAATATTTGAATTTAAATAAACCTATGTCATCCCCTATGTCCAGTTAATTTTTTTTCTTCTAGACTCATCGTATTAATATTAGAGATTACACCACAACAATATTAAAGATTACACCACAGCTGTCACATGACGACTCCAGCCTAAAGAAGACTCAAAACGACAATTAAGGGTGTGGAAGTACCACCAACCCTTATCTACAATGTCATCCGTAAACAAAAGCCAAAACCTACTAACTCGTAAGTCTCACCCCATACCGATGGGCAAACCCCATCCCAAACAACCGTACAGCTACATCATAGAAAAAACATTCGACTGAAAACATGGGTGCAAGAGGGTGACCTTAAACTTATTGTAAATATTAGGAGTCTTACAAAAAACATATGTTAGGATAAAACTAAACATGACCATTATTGAATGACGAAAGATCACAAACGACACCAGAGAACCCGTCATGGTTGGTGGGTTGTACCCCATCCAACAACTAAGGACGAGGGGAGTCATTTCTCCTGGCAACCCTCAAGGTCGGGGGTTTTCGTGAACTCGGAGGTCCGTACAACCTGAGTTGGCTCCGACATGTGGACGAGCTCCATGATCAACTTAGGTTACTTCCCGGGGAACTTGATTTTCTTTTTCTAACCTGCAAACTGGATCTTTGAGGAGTCCCTCTTTCCTTTGAAGCGCCTTCCTTAGCAACCCAGTCAATGTGTTTTCGTTTTCTTCCCAGAGAATCACAAGAGCCTTCATCTCCCTCTTGGTAGTCTAGGGTTGCATTGACCCTTGACTCGTTTGGACTTGCATAGTTGCATTAGCTGGGAGATTGAGTGACTGTTCCATCCCACCATGGGGAGCAACACCGCAAGGATCATCCAACCCAAGCATAAATCTCCAAAGATCACTACCTTCTTTTAAGGGGGATTTGAGTCCAAAACGGGAACCAGAGGCTCTCAGCCAGGGGCTGTAGGGATAAACACCTGCAGGACAGTCAGATTGGTCATGGCAATCCTTTGCAGCATAGGTAAACAATCCACACCTAAATCAAATATGAGCCACACTCTCATACGTAACCGACAACACTGATTCAACACCCTCAATGGACACCTTCATGTGTGATGATGCGGGTTTGTTTTTAAGTTTGACGGTTATGCTATCTTATTATAAAAGGACTTATGTCATTGTAGGCTGATTTACGATTTAAGGAAGTTGGAAGGGTCAAGGAGGTCTTTTGGCCAAATCAGATTTTGGTAAAAGAATAGGAAAAGGATTTTCCCTTTTCACGTTCTCACTTTTTTTTCTGACTTTCTCTACGTGCCTCTCTCGCTCTTTCTTTCCTCTCAATTTGCTCAGTTTGCTTCTAGTGTTTGTCGATCGTCGGTTGTGGATTCCGGGGTTCCAGTTTGTTGTGCTTGTTTGCTACTATTTAGGTTTATGATTGTGGTTTAGTTGCATTGGTTTTCGGTTTTGCCTCTCTCCGTTTCTGGTTTTAGTTCTGAACCTCTGGATTGATTCGATCAGTTGTCTGCTGGGATTCAAGGGAGAAATTGAAAGTTGTTTTGTGTGGATTCAGTGGAGGATTTACGGGTCTTCAATTCGAGGTAGATGGTGAATGGATTTGACGGGTGTGTTCGACCATGGGGAAAATTTAAGGATTTGGGATTTCTTTGTTTGATTATGGTTTTTAATGCGTCTTTATGAGTTGGATTCCTGTCTATTTACCATTGTTTTCACCTGCAATACCCTCATGGATATCTGGGTTATTAGTATGGTTTGCTTATGTTGAGATTTGAGGATTTGATTATATAGCTTCTGCATTTTTGTGACAGTTTTCACCATGTTTGGACTTGCAAGATTGGACAAGTATACATATGCTTCTATTTTCTGGGTTTTGAACCGTTTCTGGACTTGTCCGGCCTTGCAAGTTTGGACGAGGTGCGTGGACGAGTTTGGGTTTGAAGTCTCGACTTATGTTCCTGGCCCAGACACAAGTCCGGACCACATACAGGATTTTTCTTCAGACTTTTGTCCGGACTTACAAGCCCGAACACAAGTTCAATCGTTTTTGGTTTTAAGTCTCGGCATGCGTCTGAACTTCCAAGCCAAGACACATGTTCGGACAGCTCTTTATGTTGAAGTATCGGCTTGCATTCGGACTTCTAAGTCTGGACGTCTGATGAGTGTCCAAATGAGCATGTTTTAGGAGTGTATTTCATATGTTTTATCAACACTTTTCATGCTCATTTATCCACTCTAACCAGTTTTCCACTAGTTTTGTATTTTATTGGTGTTTTACACATTTATTGTTTAAACAAGAGGAATATTATAGCTAGGAATAAAGTAGACGGAGAGAGGAATGTGTGGGCACAAGCGGATCCAAGATCGAAGACAAAAGGAAGGAGTTAGGCCATAATAAAGATTGGTCCGGGAGAATGTATGGGTATGTAACCCGGACCACAACAGGATCAACATTCTGTTGAGTTTTGAGTGTGGTCCGAGTTTGTGTCCGGAGAAACAAACCCGGACCAAAGCAGCGAGCACCTTCTGGACAAGTTAAAGGTTGTCCGGGTTTGTGTCCAGAGAAACAAACCCGGACCAAAAGCAAAGCGCAAAATTCTGGTGATTTTAGAGAGTGGTTCGGGTCTTTTCCCCGGATGGAAACCCAGACCCAGAAAATGACAAAATCACTCGTCCGCGCGAAGCCAGCCATTGAGGACGCATCACGTAGGCTGGTCTGGGTGTTTTTCCCGGACGAAAACCCGGACCAAGCTAGACATTCAGCGAAGACGCATTTTTTTTTAAAAAAAAAAAGAGAAGAGAGAAAAGAGAAAGAGTTGGGGGCAAAGCAGAATCACATAAAAGAAAAAAAAAAGAAGATGAGAAAAGAAGAAAGAAAAGGAAGAAGAAGAGAAGAAACTCACCTCCATAGAAGCCCTTCTTCAAACTCCATGGCTATCTCTTCTCCCTTTTATCTGATTTTTGCTCTAATGCTTGTGTAGACTCCTTGGTACTCTAGGATAAGGGTTTGACCCCAAATCCCAAAATTTGGCTTGTAATACCTATTTCACTTAATTTAATTGTTTTCGCTCTTCAATTTATGGAATGTTCTAAGATTAGTCATCGTTATGCATTTGTGGTAATTCATAATTTCATACATACTTGATTTAGGGATTTAGACCATGAAAGAGAGAGAGAGAGAGAAACCCTAGTATTTTCCTCTTTTAAGTAGTTGGTGAATTTTATTGCTATGTGTGGAACTTGTGATTAATGCTACTTAGTGAGGTTAACCCGAATCAGCTTTGAAAGGGTAAAATTAACTAAGTAAGATTTTGCTCATCTTGATTTTAGAGGGTCATTATTCTAGTTCTATTAGACAACTAGAGTGAATTAGGATTAAGGCCATGTTTGGGTGCATTTGGGCGATTCCCTTACTCCCAGAGTACAACTATCCTAGTTTAGTTAGTTTAGTTTTATTGCTTTTCTTTATCTCCTTGATTATCCAAACCAAAACCCAAAAACCCCCCAATTTCACATTTATGCACTTTTGTTTATGTTCTTGCACCTAAGCTTATAATTAACTAGATAGCTTTGAATTCCTTGCGGATACGACCTTGTTGTACTACAATGACTGGGTTCATTGCCCATAGCTATCAAAATAGTTTAACTACTATTTTGCACAGCGACGTCTATGTTTTGAGTCACGACATGTGTCAGGACTTCCAGACCCGGAAACATGTCCGAACACCCTTCTAGCTTTGAGTAAAATATGCTTTCGATCTCCATTTTGACTTTCGTTTGTGGGAATATGACCCCCTAAGTCTGATTAAGTGATTTACTAACGTTATTGAGCATGTTTATGCACTTCTGTTCTGGAAGTTAAATTTCTATTTTGGGACCTAGTTTCTTTTCCTTATGTGTCATGGATGGCTGGGTCGAGCTACCCGTAGTATACTGTGTTGTTGTCATTCTATTCTGTACACGGGTACTCTCTCATTTCTGTTTTATGACCGATGAGTCCATTGGTCTTCGGGCCATTTATGTGTTGTCGAGGATCTTTTTATCCATGGGTCTATAACTAGTGTCCCATTATATTTTGTGAACTTTGAAATATTCCACGAAGTGTGTTTCCGGCTTCCACTTCTACTTGGTCTTATGTGCTTTGATATAACATTTCCGTTTTGTAAAGACTACAACTTTGATATGCATGTTTACTTATAACACTACGTTGTTTACAACGTTTTGAGCATATTTCGTTGATGAAGTTTTCTACTTACTAAGCTATGCCTGCTCACCTCGTTTCCACTAATACATTGTAGATTGATCAGTGAAGGATCATGCTTTATGACTTTGATATTATTTACGTATTTTAGTTTCAGAAACTTGTTTAGTTTCATGCTTTGACACTTTGACAATGTTGTAGCCTTTGGGCCTTTCTTTCTGACTTTGGACTTGGTATGTGTTTTGTGCATTGTAAACCTTTGTTATTTGTTATTAATACAAGTATTTATCTTTGGGGTTAACATGCGATTCGATTAATGGCCTTGTGTGCTCTCGGTCAGCGTAGCGTGCGATGTGTACCGACCTTAGAACTACCCGGTTTTGGGGTCGTTACATTTAGTGGTATTATAGCCAGGTTTGCTCTTGCTGGGTGTGACAACATGTCTGCGTTACAGTGATTGTCTGATTTCGGTGTGTTTGATTGTGACTGATAAGTTTGGATGTGTGAATTCTCAGCATGCCACCCTGTAGAGAGGTTTGAAATACCCCATAGCGAGACATCGCCGCTATCGTGCAGCAGGTGGTAACCCAAGTGTTGCAGAGTGTGCGTAAGGTTGCGGGGTCAGCGGCTTGAGTTAGCAGTGGTGGCACCAACGTCAAGGCGTTACAAGATTTCATGAAGCTGAAGCCACCCTCCTTTGATGGCAGCGGTGATCCTCGGGAGGCTAGTCATTGAACAGACGGGCGATGGTGCAGACCGGCCGCTTCCATTTTATGTGCGGCTGTCTGAGTTGGCAATCAGTCAACAGTCCAGTCAGCTGCTGATTGGGCTGTTTTTTATTATATTAACTTTAAATTATTATCTTTTAAAATATAAGTCCAAAATATAAAAAAATTATACCATTGTTCATCTAAATTCAAGCTCTTCAAAACAAGACCAATCATGGATATGTTTTGAGAATTTTAAATTTATATTAATTACATATATATATATATCCATATATATATCAATGAGACTTATGATTCATAACATTATTTTAGTGTATCATAATTGATATTATGATTCATAACATTATTTTAGTGTATCATAATATCACTTTTAATGATCATAATATCAAATTAATGAATCATATCTTCATTTTAGTGTATCATCGCAAACATATAAGAATAAACATTTTTACACAATAACAATACAAAATAATATTTGGTATGTATGAAAAATACGCGATTCACCATATGAGGTTTAAAATACACCATACAACAACAATAATACACTATAAAACAATAATGATTTTTATCGGTTCCGAAGTTTGTTATCTAATTCACCACTTATTAGTTATTGAATCATAATATCAATTTTAATGAATCATAATATCAAAATTAATGAATCATATCTTCATTTTAGTGTATCATCGCAACATATAAGAATAAAAAATTTACACAATAATACAACACAAAATAATATTTGGTATGTATGAAAAATACGTGATTCATAATATAAGGTTTAAAATACACCATACAACAATAATAGTACACTACAAAACAATGATGATGTGTTATCTGTTCCGAAGTTTATATCTAATTCACCACTTATTAGTTAATGAATCATAATATCAATTTTAATGAATCATAATATCAAAATTAGTGAATCATATCTTCATGTTAGTGTATCATCGTAAACATATAAAAATAAATGTTGCAAACAAAATATAGCACAAAACAATATTTGGTATGTATGAAAAATACATGATTCATCATATAAGGTTTAAAATTCACCATACAACAATAATAATAGACTACAAAATAATAATGATTTTTTATCGGTTCCGAAGTTTGTAATCTAATTCACCACTTATTACTTAATGAATCATATATCAAATTTTAATTAATTGAATCATAATACAAAATGAATGAAATCATATTATCATTTTAGTGTATCATCGTATACATGTAAAAATAATTTTTTTTGAGTTGTTCAAAATATATTCATGACTAGTCTTGTTTTGAAGAGATTGAATTTAGGTGAATAATGAATTAATTTTTTTTCATTTTGGACTTATATATTAAGTTACAACCATTTATAAAGTTAATATAGTTAAAAAGACAGCACAGTCAGCAAAACAGTCCAGTCAGCCAACGGACTGGGCTGCCAATCAACTGGAGTGTACGGTGTAGGGTGCGGTTGTCCTGCAGCATAGAATTCGCGGTCATTGAATCACTACGATTCAGGATCTCCTCTAAGTGATGGGTTGGGATGAGGAGCAGACTTCGCCACCTTCATGTTTTAGGCGAGACAAAGGAGTGGTGAAGTTGGTATAGAGCAAGTTCCCTCACCCTTGGACATAAGAGCAGCTCCCGGGGTGTTTCAATCAACAATCCTACCTCGATGTTTTCATAGACCAGAAGATAGTGAAGTATGAGAGACTCCGCCAGACTCGGGAGATGTCAGTGGACGATATGTCCGTAAGTTCATCCCGCTTTCTAAGTATGTGTCAGAGCCGGTATATAGCAATTTATATTGTACAATCGGAAGCACAATGGTCCATGCTTCCGATGTACATGTGTAAAAAATGGCTTATGTGGAAGTGATGATGTGTTTTGATGTTTTCTGTTTTCATTTTAAAATTTTAGAAAACAAATATTAAATTAAATAAATCTATTATTACTATAACGGCTAAGTAAAAATTTAGAGAAAATATACAAGAATAAAAATAATTTATTATTTAAATTTGAATTAAATAAATCTATTATTACTATGACCGTTAAGCAAAACTTTAGAGAAAATCTACAAGATAAACGAGTAATCTATTATTACTATAGCGTAAAATGAATTCTTTATTATTTTTTTATTTTTCTAAGAACAACTAGTATCGAATTTCAAATTTAACAAAATTAAGGAACAATGTGAGATAAATGTTTGAACAAAGGAGGTAAAAAGTCGAACAACAAGTATAGATTATATGAACACAAAACTTGATGTTTAAAAATCGGTAAACTAATAAATATGGTATATTATAATGACATTGTTTATTGTATAATTTTTAATGAACAACTAGTATAAAAAATATGAATAGTTTATGAATAATAGTTGAACATATGATCCAAAAATGAACAAATGATAAATTATATTGACATTGTTTTATTATAATTTTTTTATGAATAACTAGATCTAATTTTGAACACTTAATAACAAATAGTTGAACATATAGTTCAAAAAATTGAACAAACTAATTTTATATTTGTAAATATGAACGTGAGTTTTGAAAAAATGAACAATAAGCAATACATTTTAAACAACGTGTTTTAAAAGATGAACAACTAATACCACATACCTAAACTTAAACTTAAAAGTTTTAAAAGTAGATTCATTTTTTATATAACTTTCTATGAATAACTAGTCTTGAATTTGAACCTCAATAAAATTTGAAACAATATGAAAAGTTGATCAACAAGTATGATTATACGAACACAAACTTGATGTTTTAAAAAATGGTAAACCCATACAAATTAAGTAAATCTATTACTCCTATAGCAGTTAAGTAAAAATTTAGAAAAAAGCTACAAAATAAAACAAAATAATTTGTTATCTGAACCTAAACTTGAAATTTTTTTCAAACGTATTCTTTATATGATTCTATTTTTAAATTTTTTAAAGAACAACTAGTATCGAGTTTAAATTATAACAAATTTTATGAACAATATGAAATAAATTTTGAACAAAGTGATTAAAAAGTTGAACAACAAGTATAAATTTTGTGAACACAAGCTTGATGTTTAAAAATTGGTAAACAAAAAAAAAATTGTATATTATATTGATATTGTTTTATTATATAATATCTAATGAACAACTAGTACAAAAATATGAACAATTTATAAACAATAGTTGAACATATGATCCAAACAATGAACAAATAGTATATTATGTTGACATTGTTTTATTGTAAAATTTCTCATGAAAATAGATCTAATTTTGAACAATTAGGGGCGTTCACTTCGGAGAGGAAGGAACGGAATGGAATCAAGAAGGGAAAATGGAAAGGAAAGGAAAGGAATTCCCCCCAATCAAAGAGGTTTGTTTGGTTCTGGTTCAGAAACGGAATACAATTTCTAATGATTCCCTTTCTTGTTGTTTAATTTTGTATATATATATATATTGAATTAAATCTTACATAGTATGTATTTAAATAATTTTATAATAAAAAAATGTATAAATAGTATATGTTAATTTCTTTAAAATAGTATAATTTATATAAAATATATATTCATAATTATATAAATTATATTTAAACTATAAATAATATATATTTACATAAATTAAATATAATGCATATTTATAATTATATAAATTATATAGTATATATGTATTAATATTTACTTAAATTATAAATGATATATATTAACTTGTATATAAATTATAAATAATATATATAAATAATTATTTAATATTATTACATATATTAATAAATAATATTAAATATAATATATATTAGTAATTTTTTTATATTATAAATGAAATATATATTGGTATTTATATAAATTATATATAATATATTTTCATATTTATATAAATATATAGTATACATATAAATATATATATTTAAATTATAAATGATATATTTTAATATTTATAAAATATACATTAATATATAATTAATATTTTAATAATAATATATAATAAGATTTACATATATTAGAAATAACATATATTAATATTTATCCAAATTAAGCGCGAATAGATGAAAGATGAAACAAAGGGAATACCATTCCCCACAATGTTGGGGGGAATCGCTGTAGAGGGATATGGGGGTTTTTAAAACTGAAGTGGGGGAAACAGAATTTAAAAATACAAAACAAACGATTACAAAGGGAATCATTCCGTTTCCCTTTACTGTTTACCCTGAAGTGAACGCCCCCTTAATAATAAATAGTTGAACATATGGTCCACAAAATTGAACAAACTAATATTATATTTTTTAAACATGAACATGAGTTTTTAAAAAATGAACAATATCCAGTAAAATATGAACAAGGTGTTTTAAAAGTTGAACAATTAATACAACCGATACGCACCTAGACTTAAAAAGTTTTAAAAACGGATTCATTTTTTATCTAATTTTATATGTATAACTAGTCTCGAAGTTGAACCTTAATAAAATTTAGAAACAATTTGAAATAAATTTTAAACAAAAAAAGTTAAAAAGTGGTACAACGGGGCGCATATCCTATAAAGGACACACAAAAGCCTTTATATAAAGGCAATAATATCAGCCATACAGAGAAAAAATGTTAGCCATTTTTATAGGACAATATTAGCCATATATATGAAAACTGATAGCCACCAGATAATTAATAATAATATTTTAAGGAAGTTATTTGCAGTTACAAAATTACTAAATAGCTCTGTAGCCAGCCTCAAAAACGATTTTTTTTAAATTACTCTACACCAACATTACCCTATACCACAAACCATAAAAACCACTATATGGTCAGTTAAAAAATGCCGAAAACATTTTTAGGATTTGTAATACAAGCATTGTAAGACTCTAAACCATAAACCTTTTATATAAGCAATGGAATATTAACGATATAACCGTAGCCAATATTTTATTAGCTATGACATACATTTTTATGTGTACATGACTTACATATCTTAATGTCTATGGCAAATATTTCATAGGTCTGTGGCATATATATTAGTTTCATTAAATACAATTGATCTGTTAGAATTAAGCAATGAATATTGAGTACTTTTTGTATATTTACGATATACATGCGTGGCAAATATTTCATAGGTCTGTGGCATATATATTTGTACACACATGGCATATATTTTTTAATGTCTATGGCTAACATTTGTCCCTATCTAAAACTTCAGCTAATAGCAGTACATGTACAATATAAGTTCAATATACACATAGCGTCATTAAATACAATTAATCTGTTAGAATTAAGCAATGAATATTGAGTAGTTTTTGTCTATCAACGATATACACTTGTGGCACATATTTCATACGTGTATGGCACATATATTAGTAAATACATGGCATATATTTTTCAAAGCAATGAGTAATTCTAGGATGATGGTTAGAAGAAGGAAATTAAATTAATGGAGAGGATTAAGTCATTTAAATCTAAGGGCTCATATTGATGGGGCGCGGATCCTATAGAGGACAAACAAAAGCCTTTATATAAAGGCTTAAATATTGCTCATTAGATTCACTTTGATTTATTTGAATGGTTGTGATTAGAACACTCATTAATTCCAAATAGATTACCCTACCCCAAAACCCACCCTAGGAAAGCTAAAAACGTCGAAGACATTTTTAGGGTTTATAGTGGCGGGTTTAGGGTCTAACGACCCTAAACCCGCTACCACAAACCCTAAAAACCTGTCGAGTTAGTTGCTACAATATCAAGTACAGAACAAATTCCAAATAGATTACCCTACCCCCCAAAACACCCCAAAACCCACCCTAGGAAAGCTAAAAACTTCGAAGTCATTTTTAGGGTTTGTAGTGGCGGGTTTAGGGTCTAACGACCCTAAACCCGCTACCACAAACCCTAAAAACTTGTCGAGTTAGTTGCTATAATATAAAGTACAGAACAAATTCCAAATAGATTACCCTACCCCCCCCCCCCCCCCCCCAAAACATCCCAAAACCCACCATAGGAAAACTAAAAACGTCGAAGACATTTTTAGGGTTTGTAGTGGCGGGTTTAGGGTCGTTAGTTAGTTGCTACAATATAAAATACAGAACAAATTCTAAATAGATTACCTTACCCAAAACCCACCCTAGGAAGTTAAAAATGTCAAATTCACCACTTATTACTTAATGAATCATAATATCAATTTTATTCATAATACAAAATTAATGAATTATATTATCAATTTAGTGTATCATCGTATACAAGTAAAATAATTTTTTTTAAAAGTTGTCAAAACATATCCATGACTGGTCTTATTTTGAAGAGCTTAAATTTAGGTGAACAATGATATAAATTTTTTTCAATTTGGACTTATATATTAAAAGTTATAACAATTTAAAGTATTTATGATAAAGAAAGAAAAGGAAAAAAAAAGATAAAAAATCGAAACCAAACTCGCGGGCGCTCCTCTCCTGTGGCTGTACTTGTATCAACCAATTAAAGTTAAGCCTTTATGTAAAGGCTTTTGTTTAGCCTTTATAGAAACTTGTACGCAAGAAATTGGGTTGTAATGAAGGGTTTAAGATTGTTAACACAAACCTTAAAAATGTGTCAAGTCATTGACGACATTATAAAATATAAAATGAGTTAAAAAGGATTACCCTACACCACACACCCTAAAAACTACCATAGAAAAGTTTTTGTTCATAGACAGTTAAGATTTACTTAAATTTATTACTAACAACTATTTATATATTAAAATAGCTTTTTATATGACAGTTGTTATTTATATATAATCATGGCTAATATTATGTATACCTATGTCATATATAATTTATATAGATGACATATATTGTTGCCTTTATGATAAAGGCAAATTGATGTCCTTTATCTAATCCTGCGCGGGTACAACGAGTATCTCACAGATCGATGGTTATATAACTTCATAACATCGATGTCAATTGTGAAATTCTTTCTTCTTCAACAATTAGTTACTAGAGTGAATTGGGCAAAATCAGATTAAAAATAAGGGAAAATTACATCGCCCACCCATGACGTTTGGCGAAATTACACAGCCCACCCACGAGGTTTCAAAAATTACTTTGCCCACCCATGTGGTTTCCACACACTAGTAGAAAAAATATTATATAACACGCATTTTATAACACGGTTTTGTTGTAATGGTGTTATAAAATGTTTTACAATTCGGTTGCATGATTTAACCGTGTTGTAATATGTGAGATAAATATCGTGGTACTGGAGAAGAGACTTTATAACACGGTTGGTATCTAAAACCGTGTTATAAAACTACTTGAATTTTCACAGGAGAAGGCTTTATAACACGGTTTTTATAAGAAAGTGTGTTATAAAAGCAACTTTTACAACACGGTTGATAGCCAGAACCGTGTTATAAAACGAATTTGGTGGAAAAAAAGGAAGCGCGGTAAGAACCTTTTTAACACGGTTTTTCACGTTTTATAACACGGTTTGAAACCGTGTTATAAAATCAAGAAGAATATACGACCGCAGCATATAACACGCTCTCTAACCGTGTTATATTTATGAAAACAACCGTGTTATAAAACGTTTTTTCTACTAGTGACAATTTTACATCCAACAACTTTTCTAATATTTGATCAACTTAAAAGATGGTTAAATGATATCCAAATTTGATGAAACTTTACATGGACGATGCTAAGGTGTTATATTTTTGTTCAATGCCATATCCAAAGTTTTTTAAGGTCATATATGACCTATGGGACCTAATGAAACATGAGACACGTTTATCGGGTCTCACAGATCATATATGAGCTTAAAAAATGTTGGATTTCACGTTTTACCAAAATATAACACTTTAATATCGTCCATGTAAAGTTTAATCAAATTTGGATATCATTTAACCATCTTTTAAGTTGATCAAATATTAGAAAAGTTGCTGGATGTAAAATTGTAGAAACCACATGGGTGGGCAAAGTAATTTTTGAAACCTCGTTGGTGGGCTGTGTAATTTCGCCAAACGTCATGGGTGAGCGATGTAATTTTCCCTAAAAATAAATTATAAACTTATGATTTGAGTTTAAACTGATCTGATTGAGAATAGAAGAAAGAAAAAAAAAATGACGATAACTGCAATGAAGAAGAACTATAATAAGTGAGATGAAAAACGTGTTTATAGATATTTAGTAAAAATCTTTTAGAATCAGAAATTATTAAAATATTTTTTAAATTTATATAGTACTTACAAAAAATTATGTTATTTTAATCTAAAAAAATAAAACTTGTTATCCCTCCGTCCCACACACTTTGTCCACTTTACTATTTGAGCTTGTCGTTTGACTTCAATATTTAACATGTAAGATAATATATTTTTATAATTTTTTTCTATAATGGAATCCTTATGTGAAAAACTATATATTGTAAAAAAAAATTAAAAAATTATTTTATCTTATATATTTAATATTGAAGTGGAAAAGCGTGCCAAAAAACAAATGAGACACTTATGACGGGACGGAGGTAGTAATAAACAAAAGGAAAAATTACACTGCCCACCCATGAGGTTTTGGGTATTATCACTGCCCACCCATGAGGTTTTAAATTTAACAATGCCCACCCATAACCTTTCATCCATTTATCCTCCGTCATCCTTTTTTATGTTTACCGTCTCTTGAGTGTTATGTTTGACCCTTTTGCTTATCTTGACCAAACTGAGAAGGAAAAAATACGGTGGTCTTTTATATAAGCAGCTCTTCGCGTGTGAATCTTCCCGATTTACACTGAAGTGCCTCTACTTGTTCTTCGCGTGGTAATCCCTTCATTACTGTGTTATGATTTTCGTTCTACATCTTCATCCCCTTTATCGTTTCGATCTAGGGTTTGTAATTGGGGAAAATGTTCCAGCGACACTGACAATCGGCTTGTTCGTCTGTGTCGTTCTTTTGTGTCGGCTTTACTGTCGTTGTAATGTCTTCATTACCAAGTTATGATTCTCGTCTTAACACCTTCATCCCTATTCTGATGTCGATCGATGGTTTGAAACTGGAGAAAATTTCGCCAGTGAGTTTGGCGACCTATTTCCAGTTCGTTAATGTCCCGATTCTCTATCTGAAACTGGAGAAAATTTCGCCAGTAGCACCATGCTTGTTCCTGTTTCTATAGTTTGAATCTTCTTCTTCGATGCCTTACTGAGGAAGGTAACAACTGTAATTCTTTGCGTTTGATCCTGATTCGCTTCTTCGCTTGGGTTCGACTGGCTGTTCCAGTGTTTGAAAATGTGATTTGTTGATTTCTGGTTGAATTGTTGAGTTGTGAAATTGCAACTGGTTTGCTTGGGGTTCGACTAGCTGCTCCAGTGTGGAAATGGGGTATTAAATCACCCTTTTGCTTATCTGCTGCTATGGTTCGATTACTGATGTCTGATGCAAAACATTTTTGATGGAAATGGGGTTCGATTACTGATGTCTGATTCAAAACATTTTTGTGTTTGCAACCAGTTTGGATGATTATTTGTGAGGTTTCTAAAAAATGGCCTTTATTCAATTGGTTATTACCTTCTGTGCAGTTGTCTATGTTGAAGCGGGTCCTTCATCTAATTGCTCCGTTTGATTACGTTGAAGCAGTTTATGATAGGATTGCTCCATAGATCAGCTTGTTGCATGTAAAGAGTCAACCTAATGAAAGCGAAAATGATGAAGGCCATAAGGACCGATCTGAGCTTAATTTGAATTACATTAACGCCCCGTTCGTTATCGGCTGGCCCAAATCAGAGAAGATTAATCTTGGTAGATTAATCCAGGACGCCCAACTCCAGTACTGAAATAGGCGTTGCATTCAATAATTTATGACAACTTTGAGTATAAACATGGTAATATATTATTACCTGCTTTTATTTCCATCATAAAGCATTAAACTTTGTTTTAACAACAAATGTCAACTCATTCTATTTCATTTAAAGCTACAGGTGGTTGGTAGATGACGATTGGCTACCGTGCAAAACACACTAGCTGATTGATGATACCCCTGGACTTGTAATGGCACGGCCACGACAGAAAAAAGCTGCTGCTACAAATGTACCTCTGATTCTTTGCATTGCCTGCACATCAAGATGGTGAAGGATGTAGCTACAGACCCACTAAGCGATCAAAGACCAGTGGGAACCTTATGATTTAGACATTTCAACTATTTGACAGCATTTTTTTGTCATTTTTTGTTGGTGTCATATAATTGTTACTGTTACTATTATAGTTGATTAAGCAGATGCAGTTGAAGTGACATATTGTGGGTTGTTGTTTTTTTTGGTTCAAAGTGAAACCCAACATGGGATGCACAAACAATCTGGTGGTGTGTGACATTGTCTTTGTAAGACACCTTTTGTATCCCTCAAGCAGATTAGTAGAATTTGTAATACATTGCTGTTACTTGGCAACTAATACAAAATGTATAATTTTGTATCACATTGAAATTAGTACACAGCAAGGCTTGTTTTGTTGATATGTTTGTCACAACACTTGCAACAAAATGCTTTGGAAAACTAATTTTCAGAAATTTCAAATGTAGTAAAACTTTAAATCAATATATATATATATTAGTCTTTGCTGATATGTCTGTCACAAAACAAAAAACTAAACTGTCTGAAACAACTTTTCATCATCTTCAACTGCAATACAACTTATAACAGCATATGTATATCGATGTTTGTTGATATGTATGTCATAAAACTAAAAACTAAACTGTCTGAAACAACTTTTCATAAACTTCAACTACAGTACCACTTGGTTATAACAGCAAAGGTCAACTGGTGTTTGCGCATAATACCATTACCAAGATCAGAAACTTCAATTGCAGTACAACTTGGTTATAACACATACAAAAAAAATAGTACCTACGCAGTTTGTGAGGAGATAAATCAAAGGTTTCATACCCCCTTGAATACCAAAAAAATGCATATAAAAGCAGTGACTAATTCACATAATTTGTAGATAAATCTGCACTACTTAGCGAACACGACGGCGAACACGACGCACACACATTTCTGCTGTTAGTCTCTCTTCAGCTGGACCATCTCACGGGCACCATTGCTAATGAGCTCAACCCTGTGACGTTCGACGTATTAGCTCCTAGTTATCAGCATCATCTAGTGGATCCTCCTCGGGAATAAAAGCAGGCGCACGATCAACCAGATTGAAACATGGATCCCCAAACGAGCTTAGCCTAGTGAAGTTGTGAAGCGTGAACCCCATTTTCAATCACTGGAACAGCTAGTCGAACCCAAGCGAGGTAGAATCAGGATCAAACTCAAAGAAGATTCAAACTATAGAAACAGGAACAAGCATGGTGCTACTGGCGAAATTTTCTCCAGTTTCAGATAGAGAATCGGGACATTAACGAATGGAAATAGGTCGCCAAACTCACTGGCGAAATTTTCTCCAGTTTCAAACCATCGATCGACATCAGAATAGGGATGAAGGTGTTAAGACGAGAATCAAACGTGGTAATGAAGACACTACAACGACAGTAAAGCCGACACAAAAGAATGACACAGAGAACAAGCCGATTGTCGCTGGAACAGTTTCCCCAATTACAAACCCTAGATCGAAATGAGAAAGGGGATGAAAGGTGTAGAACGAAGAAGAATATTCAACGTATAGAAACAGGAACAAGCATGGCGCTATGGCGCTACTGAGTTCGTTGTTTGTCTGGTTAAGTTTGAATACTAATGCAAATAAGGCTCAGTTTGGTCAAGATAAGCAAAAGGGTCAAACATAACACTCAAGAGACGGTAAACATAAAAAAGGATGACGGAGGATAAATGGATGAAAGGTTATGGGTGGGCATTGTTAAATTTAAAACCTCATGGGTGAACAGTGATAATACCCAAAACCTCATGGGTGAGTAGTGATAATCCACGACTCTTCTTTCTTTTCTCCAGCTTCGTTTCTTTTCTCCAGCTTCGTCTGTTCTCCGTCGCTGCGCCCGCGCTCCTCCCTTCTCTCGCTCGAGCACAAGAAAGGTAAAACATCCTCTAGGATCTAGTACATCCTAATCCACATTTTAACCCCTACTATTATTTAAGAAAAAGTTAACATAACTCAACTGAACTTCTCATTATACTGTGTTTACCTCCTTACCCCCCAATAACCTCCATCCAAACAAAACACTGTTAAACTTCATATCTGGAGGAAAGAAACCGGACGACGAATCATTTTGTTCCCGGGGAAAGAACAAGGAAAAGACAACGACGGCGAGAGTGGCTCAGCCGAATCAATACCTCCAGCTGCTTCCCCATGATCTACTTCTTGGCCAGGCAAATCTCCTCTCTCCATATCTATATCGTTATTATGCGCAATCCTCTACTTCGAGTTAACTTTACAAAATCGAATGCAGTCTATCTCGAGATTGAAACTGTGGCGAAAAATAATCGGTTGTCTATCTTGAACCATTCTGAAGTTGACAAGGGACGGTAATTGCTGTGCAGGTAACCGTCTGAATTGAATTCTACTGATGCTACAAGGTCAAATTATTCTTAGATCTGAATCATTTGTAGATATCGGGACTTTGCGTTTTCATATTCTTCATCACTATCAAACTTGATTTGGTTAAATTGTGCGTTTTGTTATTTAATTGTTCCTCAGATGTCTTCTCTAAGATCAATGGATAAGTCGAGTGCTCTGGATTACATCAATAAGATGTTTCCAACAGGTTTTGCTTCTGTTCCCTCTCTTTCTGTTCTACCTCCCTGATCTCACAGTATACATTCGAGTTGGAAGTGGTAAATAACGTGTTGAGAGAGATGTACCGAATCAGAATAGGGCATTGTTGTGGTTGAGGGTATCTATCATATCAATCAAGTTTCTTTAATTGCACTTCTGTTGATGATGGTGTCATTATGGTCAATTTGCAGAGGCGTCATTATCTGGCGTTGAGCCACTCATGCAAAAAGTACACAATGAGATCCGTCGTGTTGATGCTTCAATATTAGCTGCTGTTCATCAGCAGGTAATAATTGTTTGTCCCTGAATGCTCATAAATCCCTGCTTTCTAATTTCACTGTCTTGTTTTTTTTTTTTCTTTTCTTTCTAGACAAGTAGTTTCGTGTCTGAATAGACATCTTTTAGATATTAATAATATGGGACGACGTGACTTGCTTTTCTTATTGCATTTGCTGAACTTTGTAATTTAGAGCAATTCAGGTACCAAAGCTAAAGAGGATCTTGCTGCTGCTACTCGAGCCGTGGAGGTCTGGTTCTGAAATCTTTTTCTCATCCTTTTTATCTTTCTATGTACCACCGTGTTAGTGTTGCTATTATTTGGATACAGGAACTCATGTATAAAATCCGAGAAATAAAGACAAAGGCCGAGCAAAGTGAGACGATGGTTCAGGAAATTTGCCGTGATATCAAGAAGCTAGACTTTGCAAAGAAGCACATCACAACTACCATCACGGCTCTTCATCGCCTCACCATGCTGGGTACAAATCCGATTTCTTTTAGTTATCTCATCATTCTTTTGTTTCCCTTTTATGTGCTTTGTTGTGAATTAAGCACATAGAGGAAATGATAGACGGATCTCTTTTTGTCTTTTTGATACTTTTGGTTTGATCTCAACTTTCCTCATTTTCGCACATTTCTAGACTTTCTAGTATGGGATTGGCTTATACCTTTTGGAAGATTGCCCCTTTTTTACTGCAGAGCTTTAGTTGTACAGGATGTAGGAGGTGCTGCATATAGGAATTATACTACTAGAGTTGCTTGTTTATGAATATTGTGTGTCTTGTAAAGTCTATGATAATATACAAATCTAACTCCTCATAGCAACCACCTAGATTGGATTCCCTTGCTACGAAAAATAATGAAGATAGAGTGACATCTTTGCAGGAAACGACAGTGATGCAAACATATTGGTTTGAGTATTTTGAACTGGGCTCTTTTTTTTATTGGCAGTATCGGCTGTTGAGCAACTTCAAGTAATGGCCTCAAAGAGGCAGTACAAGGAAGCAGCTGCTCAAGTGGAGGTACCATCATTTTCTATACTTGAGAAGACATTTATTATTTGGGAATTTGATAGGTGTTGAGAAGCCATCATCACACTTGTTCGATCAACAGAATATATTAGGGAACTGATATCCACTTATATAGATTGGGTTCAGGCTCAGTTATTGATAGGATGTATGGTAACAAATATGTTAGGGGGCGGTGAATAAGTGTGGGGTCTGTTTGTGGGTCTGTTTGTAGTTTCAGTGTTTTTGATATTTCCCTAAGCTGCTGTGTACAGCTGGCATTCAGTTTTGTCTTACTTATAGGTATTATGTGTGATTGTGTGGTTATCTTTTGGTGAATAATAGACATTGGGTGGACTTCCTTCGTGAAGTAGTTGGCCGATAGGGGCATTTCCTATCATAGGTATCAGAGCTCTCTTTTCTGGGCGGGAACGAGAGTTAATGGTAGTTACGAGAAGCAATCCTTCAGCAATGACTTCTACCGATCCGGAGCTGTCGGTGGTCAAGAACCAGTTGAGCGAAGTGGTTGCTGGATTGGCTGGGCTCTCTGCAACGGTAGCAGGTTTGTCGGGACTTCCGGCGATGGTGGAGAACCTCGCGGTAGTTGTCGGAAACTTACAAAAGCTGGATCGTGGGGGACGGCGCGTGGTGCTAGCGAAGAGGAAGCGTCTCATCGTTCGAACGAGGATGTTGATTCGATCGATCGAAGGGAGATTAAAATTCGCAAGATCGAATTGCCGATCTTCACGGGAGATGATCCTCAAAGTTGGATACACAAGGCGGAGAGATACTTTGCTCTCAGCAATATTAGTGAGGCTGATCGGGTGCGATCTGCTAGCATTTGTATGGAAGAAGCAGCGTTGTACTGGTTCGAATGGTTGGAGAATTATGTCGGTCTTCCGTCGTGGTCGGATTTCAAAGTCCAACTGCTGGAGCGTTTCGGTTCATCCCTGAGCAAGAATCGACTGGATATCTTGTGTTCTCTTCAGCAAGATTCGACAGTGGATGAGTACCGCAGTCGGTTTGAGTTCTTTTCAGCGCATCTTAAGAATGTACCCGATGATGTTTTGCAAAGTATTTTTCGCAACGGACTGAAAGACTCAATCAGAGGGGAGCTCGAACTGTATGATACTGCAGATTTGCAGGAGTTGATGAAGATTTCCAGAAAGATTGAGCAGAAGAACACGTGGCTGTCAGAAGGCCCAATTCGCAACCCTAGTCTCCCGTTTGGAAAAGATCGCTCCAAATCCTTCTTCAGCGGAAGTGGTAGTCGCTCAATTGGGATGACTTTTCCTAAACCGGCGCAAGAGTCGGGGTCGCGTTTCACTGGGGGCCCTAATTCAAAACCCCTGCGAGACATTACTAACAATTCGACGACGAGTTCTGCGGCTGCCACTGATTCTTTGAAATCCTCTTCTGGCTCTGTTCCTTTTGGTCGCCCCAATATCCGCAAGATTTCTGATGCGGAGATGCACCGCCGACGCACTCTGGGGTTGTGTTACCGTTGTGGAGATAAATGGAGCCAAGCGCATAAATGTCGAACGGCTGGTTTACAACTCCTCCTCACCGATGACGGCGACGGTACTGAGGAGGCGTTTGAAATCTTCCCCGCAAAGTCTCTCGATTCTGAATTTTCTGATCATGTTTCTCCTGAACTGTCTCAGTTGTCCCTCCTGGGAATTGCTTCCAGTCATACCTTGAAACTTAAAGGACTGTTAGCAGGTCAGCCAGTTCTGATTTTGATTGATAGCGGGGCAACCCATTGCTTTATCAGCGATCTGTTAGTAGAGAAGCTTTCCATTCTTCGGGAGGATTTCGGTGAATTTGGTGTAACCATTGGGAATGGAGAAACAGTTGCTGGGCGGGGGGTGTGTAGGAATCTACCGCTGTTTATTGGGGGGGCTGAATTTGTGGTTGACTGCTCCCTTTCAGTTTATCGGGGGTAGATTTGATTCTGGGCATGAACTGGTTGGAATCTCTCGGTGATACTTACATCAATTGGGGCAGAAGGGTCATCAAGTGTTGGTGGAAGGGCACATTCATCCAGTTACATGGTGATCCCTCTTATTATTTTTCAGAAGTGGGAGTGAAGCGTCTAGTGAAATCTTCTTGTGTGCAAGGTCATGGCTGGGTTATGAATCTGTTCAGTGCGGCGGTGGATGAGATCTCTGCAGGCTCGGAGGTTGTAGATAAGTCCTTACTCCATGTTATAGCTGAATTTGAGGAGTTATTTTCTCCTTTGACTTCTTTGCCCCCTAACCGCTTCCATGACCACAAGATTTTGCTTAAGCCTGGTTCGATTCCACCTAATGTTCGTCCCTATAGATACCCATATTATCAAAAGAACCAGATAGAGACAATAGTTCAGGAACTGCTGCAGTCGGTTTGATCCGTCCTAGTTCCAGTGCTTTTTCCAGTCCTGTTTGTGCTTGTAAAAAAAAGAATGGTGAGTGGCGGTTTGTGTGATATAGGGCCTTGAATGAAATAACAATACCAGACAAGTTTCCACTTCCCACAATTGATGAACTGCTGGATGAGATTCATGGAGCTCGGGTCTTTTCTAAGTTGGATTTAAAGTCCGGTTACCATCAGATTAGAGTGGACGAGCAGGACATTACCAAGACTGCATTTAGAACTCATGAAGGGCAGTATGAGTTTCTGGTAATGCCTTTCGGATTGAAGAATGCGCCGGCCACTTTTCAGTCCCTCATGAATACAATCTTCAAGCCTTTTTGCGGAAGTTTGTCTTAGTATTTTTCGACGACATTCTCATCTATAGTTCTACTATGGAGGAGCATATATCTCATGTCCAGCAAGTGTTTCAGGTCCTGTTGGATTCTCAGTTGAAAGTGAATTTCAAGAAATGCAGTTTTGGGCAGTCACGCTTGGAGTATTTGGGGCATTTCATTTCTGCTCAGGGGTTGAGGTGGATCCTTCCAAGATTCACAGCATGAGAGAATGGCCGGTGCCAAAATCAGTTAAGGAGTTGCGCTCCTTCTTGGGCTTGACTGGCTATTACCGTCGTTTTGTACGAAACTATGGTATGATTGCCGACCTTGATGATCTCCTTAAAAAGATTTTTATTGGAACCAGTTGGCGCAAGAGGCTTTTGATGCTCTGAAACTCGCTCTTTTCCACGGTTCCGGTTCGCTGCTCCCGATTTCAGCAAACAGTTTGAAGTGGAGACTGATGCTTCCGGTAAGGGCATCGGTGCTGTTCTGAGCAGGGGGGCGGCCCATTGCCTATCTGAGTAAGTCTTTTTCTCCCAGAGCTTTAGTAAAGTCTATTACGAAAAGGAGTTGATGGCGGTGGTTTTTGCTGTTCACAAGTGGCGTCACTTTGCTTGGTCGTCATTTTGTGGTAAAATCTGACCAGAAAAGTCTTAAATATCTGTGGGAGCAAAGACTTATGACTGAAGATCAATATAAGTGGGTTATTAAACTTCTTGGCTTTGATTTCGAAATTTGCTACCGGCCTGGGAAAGAAAATATAGCGGCTGACGCTGCTGTCAGGGTGGAGGGGATCCCGAATTACATTCTCTTTCTACAGTGAATTTTGATGGTGGCAGCAGCAGTTAGAAGAAGAGGTTGGGAAGGATTCTGCTTGCAGAAAATCACACAGGAACTGTTGCTTAATCCTACTTCTCACCCCGGCTTTGAATTACGCTCGGTTTTCTTTTCTATAAAGGGAAGCTGGTTCTGTCTAGTGACTCCTGTTGATTCCCACTGTTCTATCTGAGTATCATTCAGCACCTGGAGGGGGCATTCAGGCTATTTGAAAACTTATAAGCGCATCTCTGGGTTGTGTTTTGGCTGGGTATGCGCAAGCGGATTAAAGATTTTGTTGCAACATGTGACTTATGTCAAAGGGTTAAGTATAGTACTCTTGCTCCTGCTGGTTTGTTACAACCTCTTCCTGTACCCGACCGTATTTGGGAAGACATCAGCATGGATTTTATCTCTGGCCTTCCCAAGTCTCAAGGAATCGACACAGTATTTGTGGTGGTGGATCGCTTTTCGAAGTATGCTCATTTCCTTCCTATCAAGCATCCTTTTACAGCTAAGGATGTGGCTGTATTGTTCTCTGCAGAAATCGTGCGTTTGCATGGTTTTCCTAAGTCCATCGTATCTGATCGTGATCCGGTATTCGTGAGTAACTTCTGGAAGGAGCTTTTCAGATTAGCCGGTACTCCCCTTTGCCTCAGCTCTCATACCACCCACAATCTGATGGGCAGACTGAGGTAGTTAACCGCTGTTTGGAGGACTACCTCCGCTGCTTTTCTTTTCAAAACCCTAAGCATTGGCTGAGGATGCTTTGTGGGCGGAGTATTGGTTTAATACTTCGTTCCATTCAAGTTTGGAGACAACTCCATTTCGTGCTGTTTATGGTCGTGATCCTCCGGTCCTTCTGCGTTACAGCCCTCTGGGTTCTCTGATTCAGGAGGTGGATGTGCAATTAGCAGAACGTGATGCGTTTCTGGATGACCTGAAACAGAAACTCTTAGCTGCTCAGCAGCGAATGAGGTTCCAAGCTGATAAGAGTCGTAGACAGGTGGAGTTTCAAGTAGGAGACATGGTTTACTTGCGCATTCACCCTTACAAAAGTCGTTCCCTATCCCGCAGTAGGAATGCCAAGTTGAGTCCCAGATTCTATGGCCCGTTTCAGGTTGTTCAGCGTGTTGGTGCAGTTGCTTATAAGCTCCTTCTCCCTGCTGATGCCCGGATACACGATACAGTCCATGTCTCCCAATTGCGGAAAGCTGTCTCCTCTTCTCCTGTTTTTTCTCAATTGCCAACAGGCCTTACTGCTGATCAGGAGTTGATTGTTTCTCCTGCTGAAGCTCTGGGTTTTCGCCACCGCTTTGGGCATGCTCCTGAGGTCTTGATTCGTTGGACTGACTGTCCTGATCATGACTCTTCGTGGGAGCCCATTGATGTCATAAAAGAGCAGTTTCCTTCTTTCCACCTTGAGGACAAGGTGGCTGTTCAAACGGGGAGTGATGATAGGATGTATGGTAACAAATATGTTAGGAGGCGGTGAATAAGTGTGTGGGGTCTGTTTGTGGGTCTGTTTGTAGTTATTTCAGTGTTTTTGATATTTCCCTAAGCTGCTGTGTACAGCTGGCATTCAGTTTTGTCTTACTTATAGGTATTATGTGTGATTGTGTTGGTTATCTTTTTGGTGAATAATAGACATTGGGTGGACTTCCTTCGTGAAGTAGTTGGCCGATAGGGGCATTTCTATCATATTCTGTTACAGGACCATGGGAGAGCCATCCCAAAAGCTAGCTCAAAGGATGGAGAGCCCATAGTCCTATATGAACCACACACCAGCCTCCCATACGGTTGATGTGGGATTCTGTAACAGTCCTTCCCCTTCGAGCACCAACGCCCACGTTGGCCCACTCTGGCTGCCTACTCTGGGTGCCTACCCCGGTGGCATTCACTCTAGGCGGCATCTCCGGCCGTTTCCTAGGTAGCCCTTTCCTGGGTCGCTCCTTCCCAGGTCGCTCCTTTCCAGGTCGCCCCTTCCGGTGACGTGGAGCTCTCAGGGTCCGGCTCTGATACCTCTGATAGGAAATGCCCCTATCGGCCAACTACTTCACGAAGGAAGTCCCCCAATGTCTATTATTCACCAAAAAGATAACCAACACAATCACACTATACCTATAAGTAAGACAAAACTGAATGCCAGCTGTACACAGCAGCTTAGGGAAATATCAAAAACACTGAAATAACTACAACAGACCCACAAACAGACCCCACACACTTATTCACCGCCTCCTAACATATTTGTTACCATACATCCTATCAGTTATCTACTGAAGCGTATACTAGTCTGTTGAGCTGCTCAGTTAATTCTAAATTCTTCCCCTTCTATGTGTTGGTACTTTTCTTTGTCCTTAAGAATCTATTGGGTCCTGCTGGTGGATGATATTTTTCTAACCATTATTTGTGTTGTCTTTCAGGCGGTGAATCAGTTGTGTAGCCATTTTGAAGCCTACAGGGATGTGCCTAAAATAACAGAACTTAGAGAGAAATTTAAGAACATTAAGCTAATTTTGAAGTCTCATGTCTTCTCTGACTTCTCAGGGTAATCATCTCTATGTTATCCAATCTCTCATTTTTTTCTGAACGATTGCTAGGAAAATAAGTGTTGTATTTAGATACATCCGTTTGCAATGGTTGTCTTTCATTGTATTTTTTTTTTTTGCATTTGCCATGTTGACATATTGGCAAACCCCAGCTTAGGTACTGGAAAGGAGACAGAGGAAGCTAATCTTTTACAGCAACTCTCGGATGCATGCTTAGTTGTTGACGCTCTAGAGCCATCTGTTAGAGAGGAATTGGTCAAAAATTTCTGTAATAGAGAACTTACTTCATACAGACAGATCTTTGAAGGAGCTGGTAAATTCTGTTGATTCACCATTTTGAACTTTTCTGGTACTTATAACCTGCATCTTTGACTAACTCTTCATTCTTTTTTGGTGCATCGATGTTTCATAATTTCTTAGAGCTTGCAAAATTGGATAAAACTGAAAGGAGATATGCGTGGATCAAACGCCGACTACGAACGAATGAGGAAATATGGAAAATTTTTCCTGCTTCGTGGCATGTTCCATATCTGCTTTGTATCCAGTTTTGTAAGCTTACAAGGTTTGTGATCTAACTTCTCACTTTCTGAATTTTGTGTGAAGTATCATGCCTATTGCATACTCAACCATGATTCTGCACATGATATAGTGGTCCTACAATGATTAAGTTTTAGTGCCCACACAATATTTCACTTCAATCAAAACTATAATGAAATTTCACAATTGTGAATTACTTCCATGGTATGAACTTAGAGTGTTGGTGATGGTTGACTGTTCCTAAATGACATGGCTTTTAATAATGCCAACTTGTTCATTGCATTGTTGGGGTTGCAAATTATTCCTGAGCAGTCTAAATAATGGGCTTGACTTCGTGGACATCCCTCTGCCTGATGCATTTCATACCTGTTGGGTTTTCTAGCATTATTTTGATTGCTCTAGATGTAAATGTAACTTCACCGACAGGCAGGTAATTGATATTATCACATCGCAGGACACAACTTGTAGAGATACTTGATAATATGAAGGAAAAGCCAGATGTTGCAACACTGTTACTAGTAAGTTATAATTCTGAGGCGGACCTTTAGTTTCTCATCAATGAAGTAAATTGTACTTTTCTAATTAGGGTCTCCCTAAAAGTAATTCACACTTCCATGAGGCCATTTTGTGAACTTCAGTCTTTGTCTTATCATGTCCAAAGGCACTACAACGGACACTAGAATTTGAAGAGGAACTTGCTGAAAAATTTGGGGGGAGTACTCACAGTAAAGAGATGCTAGATGATGGTGATGACAATGATAGAGGGGATGAGAGGAAGCTTGCTGTATCTGATATAAAGAGGAAGTATGAGAAGAAGCTTGCTGCACATGGAGGGAGTGGAGATGAAGTATGTAACGTGTGTTATGGCTGATTACTTCCTCTTAAGGTTTTGGTTCTTTTCTGAAATTTATGCACTTGGTTTTTCCTGTTATCAGGAAAGAGATGGACAAAAGGAATATTCAGTGCCTGGAGCCGGGGTATTCCTTCACACCCTTCATATCCCTTTTTAGCGTTTGGTATTATTTATGAATTGACATATTTCTTGCAGATGATGATGTTGCTGTATCTTTTGTATCTTATTATCTAAATCAAAACCAACATTTATGATGCTACAATAGCTTTTGTATTGTTAGACATGTCTTGAACCATAATATCCTGTGTAGTCTAGGATTATGTTTGTATGAGTCTGTCTCATGTGTTAACTTTTTTATCAAAATGTTTACGTATGGAATGGAACTGATCTATTTGATTTCCAGTCTTTGCTATTCTGTTCCATTCCTGAGAACATGCAATTCAAACGATTGTTCTGCTGACTTTGCAGTTCAATTTTCGTGGTATCATTTCATCCTGCTTTGAATCTCACTTATCGGTATATGTTGAATTAGAAGAGAGGACTCTAATGGAGAATCTTGACAAACTCATTCAGGTAGTGGCAATTGCAGTACTTGTTTGACCTGTTGCTTTTATAGGTTACATCCTCTCCAGTGGCTTGATTATGATTTGTCTATATTTTTAATAGGAAGAAACATGGGAGACAGAAGAGGGAAGTCAAACAAACATCTTGTCGAGTAGCATGCAGGTATTATGTTTGTTCCAGCAAAGCGACTGTTAACCCCACTACCTGAGTTGATGGTGTAACTCTTTCTGTCGGTATCACATTCTATTGAGTTTCTACTGAAGCCTTTTTGTTAGAATTCGCTGAACTCATCCTGTATGTTGGTAGATAAGGTCAATATATGGTGTCATCTTATTGGTGGTGACCTGAGTGATGTTTGCCTATCTGTTTCAGTATTACTCTCATGTTTGTAATCTCTCTGTACACGTTTGTAACCTCTGAGATATTCAGATAAGAAAACTTGATGCTGTTTATAATCTCTTGACTCACCTAATAACCTTGGTTATGCTTCTATAGGCCTTCTTGATTATCAGGCGGAGCTTAAAGAGATGCGGTGCACTGACAAAGAACCAAACTTTATTTAATCTGTTTAAGGTATACCATCGAAACTATACAATTATACTGGATCTGATTTTCAAGAGATATACTTCTTCCATAGTAAACGTTATGATGTCATGCAGTGGTTTTCTGTGAGCATTTCTATCTGTATGGTGCTTCCAGTCCTGCTATTATCTTAGTTTAAGGCCAAAATGCTCCTGTTATTCTGAATTTTCTCCTTGTCATCTTCGCATGGCAGGTCTTCCAAAAGATTCTGAAGGCATATGCATCAAAGCTATTTGCCAAACTGCCAAAGGGTGGAACAGGTCTGGTTGCTGCTGCCACTGGAACAGATGGACAAATTAAGGTGCCAGCTTAATTTCATTGACTTAACCAGTCTTTTTGATCCAGGAGTGTCTTTAACTTGAAATATATCATCTGCTGTACAGACTTCCGAAAGAGATGAAAGGGTGATTTGTTACATTGTGAATACCGCTGAATACTGTCATAAAACGGTTAGTATACTTTAGTAATGTCATTGTACTTATTTTGTGTTTGCCGACTCTGTCTATTAGTTAATCACGAGCAGTGTAATTGGTAACTAAGGCACTCTGAATTCTTGAGCTTTTTGTTCAAACCTTCTAAGCTACTTTTCTGGAATATTCTAAAGTAGAGTATTCATGGTAGTGACGCGCTTCTTTTTGTATTGGCAGTCTGGTGAATTGGCTGAAAATATCTCAAAAATAATTGATCCTCAGTTTGCAGACCATGTCGATATGTCAGAAGTCCAGGTATACATTGCATGCAGTATCAAGTGATTTTTCTGTAATGACATCTTCTTTCTTTATTCTTAAGGAATTTGTATTCCTTCAGGATGAGTTCTCAGCAGTTATAACGAGAGCATTGATGACATTGGTACAAGGACTGGAAACTAAGTTTGATGCTGAAATGCTTGCTATGACTCGTGTTCCATGGAGTACACTTGAGAGTGTTGGAGATCAATCTGAGTGAGATTTTATTTGCGTTGTTATTTTCTGATCCTCCTGCTGTCTCTCCTCTCTCACTGAGATCTATAATTTTCTTACTGATTTATGCAGGTACGTGAATGCCATTAATACCATCCTTACTTCTAGTATCCCTGTTCTTGGACGGCTTCTATCTCCCATTTACTTCCAGTTTTTCCTGGACAAGGTAATCCTGGAAACATTTGAATAAATCAACCTGCAGAAATTTCTTCACCCCATCTTCTTCATATGTTTCACCTCACTAATTTTTCTCTTCCAACTTTTGCAGTTGGCATCATCACTTGGTCCACGATTCTATCTCAATATTTTTAGATGCAAGCAGATATCAGAAACTGGAGCCCAACAGGTAGGACATAATTAGCATTAAATGAATCAAGATGCCAAAAGAGCTGCAACTGCTGTACCAGTCTTGCCTAAAAACTATATTAGATTTTGTATGTTTTTGTTTGTGCTGAAAAGTTTGAGATGACCCCAACAGATGCTCTTGGATACTCAAGCTATGAAAACAATTCTCCTGGAAGTTCCTTCACTAGGGAGACAGGTATGTGGTTATCCAGTGTGGCTGAGGTATTAGACGCTGATTTAGCACCATTTTTTTGTCACTAAAACACTACTTTCTTTGGCACACAGGCTGTCACCATATAAATTTATTTCATAAAGCATCATGATTGATCTTTTTTCGCTGATCTGTGCTTTCTTCCTTACCTCGTTCAATTTTTGCGCTCTTGACAGACTAATGGTGCTGCTAGCTACTCCAAATATGTCAGCCGTGAGCTGAGCAAAGCTGAAGCACTATTGAAGGTAATATAATAACAACATTCATTTTGTTATACATTTTCTTCTTCTCCCTCCTTGTGGAAGATGCATGTTGATCTGTTTCCGCTTGTCCACAGGTCATACTTTCTCCTGTTGATTCTGTAGCCGATACTTATCGTGCCCTTTTGCCAGAGGGAACTCCTTCAGAGTTTCAGAGAATTCTAGAGCTAAAGGTTGTGCCTTTTATTGTTTTCTGTTTATAAATCTATATCCTTAATTTAAAAAGTTGAGGTGTTTTTGGGTTCGACTTTTAGATCAGAGGACACCTTAGACTGCAACTCTACGGCTGATCATAATTGAACGAGAAAGAAACAAGTTGTAAAAGAATTAACCATTCAAGCTGTGGAGCCGATTAGTTAAAACCATTTTGATTGTTTGAAGATACATAGGTACATAGTAACTTCACATGCTTGAGGCTATAAAAGAAACTCTAAAATTACTTGCTTTTTTTCCTACTGTGTGGAGTGACATACAGTTTGAGATTCAAGCTTATATAAAAGATTGACCCAATTACTCTTGAAACCCGCACTACTTATTCTAATTTTCGTTGTCTAAAAATTACAGGGTCTCAAGAAGGCCGACCAGCAAACTATACTTGAGGACTTTAACAAACATGGGGCTACACTGAAGCAACCTCCAGCTCCCTCAGCCCCTCTCGCTTCTTCGACATCCATGACCGCATCCACTTCTGCTACTTTGTCATCCATGGCGACTGGTACACCAACCAATTCCTTAACCAGCACTCCTAGCACTAATGCAGCCATGGTTTCTCGAGAGGATGTGCTAGCAAGGGCAGCTGCTCTTGGTCGTGGTGCCGCTACCACTGGTTTCAAGAGGTTCCTAGCTCTTACAGAGGCTGCTAAAGACCGAAAGGATGGACCATTTAGAAAACTCTTCAACCCATGAAGATCAGATCAATATGTCCATGACTTTAAATGTTGGGATTTGAAAACCTTGAAGACTTCTCAAACAGGCATCTCGAAAACAGATCAAAAAGTCTTGCTTTCTGCTTCTAGGCTACTGAGGGTGTTTGTTTGAGAGAGGGTGACCGACAGTGAGGAGCAGGTGTAGAGCCCTTCAGCTGCGTATAGTGAAGGTCCATTATGTCCCCTGATTACTGAATCTACCACGACTGTGGATAAAGATTTTTGCGTTTGTGTAAGTAATTTTGTTCAGATGTCACCATGATTATATATTTCATTTTTTTTGTGTCCTCCCTGCCCAATCGTTGTGGTTGCAGGGTAAATTACAGTTGTACCGACTTTTCAAGAGTTGTTTAAATCACGGTACCAAAAAAATTCATCTGTTATGTCGTTGGCTTCAACTTCAAATGCTTGACCTTTCTATTGTTTCTTACTTTACACGTCTTGCCTATATATTGAATGTGCCAATATGTCTATACAAAGGCAAAGTACATCCTTCTATATAGTTGTGTATGCACTCAATATGTATTAGAAAAATATATTATTAGTTTCACAAAAATGTGTATCTATTAATAAAATATTTAATATACTTTTTAAATAAAATAAACACATTTCTTTATATAAAAAACAAAATATATACAAAGGCAGGTGAGTTACCTACACGGATAAAAGCGTGGATTATGTATAATGCTATTGTGTTTGGAGTATTTTGTTTTAAAGGAAAATTTACGATATATCCATGTTTTCTTTCGTAATTCATAATATACCCCTGTTGGTTTTCTTAATTCAACTTTAAACATGCTTAAATGTTGTCCAAAATTGATGAAACTTTACATGGGCGATTTGAAAGTGTTATATTTTGGTCCAATATCAAATTTGAAGTTTTTTAAGCTCACATGTGACCTGTGGGACCCAATGAAAATTGTGACATGTTCATTGGGTCTCACATGTCACATATGAGCTTTAAAAACTTCAAATTTGATATTGGACCAAAATATAACACTTTAGCATCGTTCATGTAAAGTTTCATCAAGTTTGAACAACATTTAAGCATGTTTAAAGTTGAATTACGAAAACCAACAGAGGTATATTGTGAATTACAAAAGAAAACAGGGGTATATCATGAATTTTCCCTTGTTTTAAATTGCTATTTTTATAAAGGCTTTTCTAGAAAACTTCATAAAGATTTTGTGTACTGTAAGTGTTTTGGTATAATTTGGCTAATTTTAATATATAAATATTAATTTTTACAATATAATTTTTATATAATGTATGGAATATACTCTGACAAAGATGGCTAAATTTGCTGAAGTATGAGTATAAATAATAAAAATACCGAAACAAGTAGTAAAAATACGTGTTAACATAAAAATTAGTCAATTTATTTTTAGATTGTATTTTTAAATATACAGAGTAAAAGATGTGAAGTGAATTATCTTCACTTAAATATGGTAGATTTTGAAATTTGATTATGCATAATTGGTTTGTAATAAAGCAAGTTCATATGCAAATGTTACATTTGACTTATTAATAGTAAAAACAAATGTATACTCAAATATTGCATTTGACTTACCAATAGTTAAAATAACATTAAATTGTATCAAATGGAGTAAGACATAGGGTGAAGGAACGTAGGCAGGTAAAACATGTACCACCCAGTTTTGTACTTTTGCTGAACGATAAATATTAGTTACAAGTAGGCCCGATATATGTGATAAACACATTTCTTTTAAAAAAAAGTATGATAGAAACATTCTCTCAAATATCAACTAGTCTATGAAAGAAGATTATTTAATTACAAAAAACTGGGAGAAAACGATCAAGGAAACTTATTTTCCAAAGATTCTTGATGACAAGATGGCTTGATGGATAGCCGTTGCTCGATCAAAAACACTTTTATCATAGGGTCCGTTCGGCTATAGCATTAATCCCTCCCCATTAAACGCAGGTATTACTAGCTTTATGCTAAAGCTAATATGTGAGGAGAATGATGGGACCCACTAAGAAAGAGAAGAAAAAACGACTGCACTCGATAATGCTTCTTCTATTGAAAGACGAAGTCCTTGCTCGTGACAACTAGACTTGCACACTCCTGACTTCTGCTATAAAAAAGAGAGGGCAGGGGAGCTTGTGACTAAGACTAACCCGAATCCGGGGAAGGATGGAATACCGGTAACTTCACTCTTTAATGAATGCAGGAACGGAACAATTTGCAGTGGTGAAAGCTGTTGAGAGGCTCAGAAAGCTAGGTTAAATGATTGAGCAAATGTATTTCACTGTTGTATTCATTCTGTCGATGTACAAGTGTATATATACACAGAGATATAAGTAAAGGCCTGTACTAAGCTATTTGGGCTACAAGCCTGTTTCTATTTTATTTGTTCTTTTGGGCTTTGTTCTGTCATGGGCCTGTGTGCCTCATTATCCCCCGTCGCTCCAACACTGTCGAGACAGAGGTGAGAGCGTAACTTCAGAAATCGATTTGGGGCTAGGGGTTTTGTTAACAAGTCCGCCAATTGATCATCTCCACTGATGAATGCAACCGTAAGGGATTTATTTTGAACTCGTTCTCTGACGAAGTGGAAGTCGATTGCAATGTGTTTTGCCCTAGCATGCAATACTGGATTGGCGGCGAGATATGTTGCGCCCAGATTGTCGCACCAGATTGTGGGAGATCGATGAAGGGGGATGTGCAGTTCACGAAGCAATTGCTGAATCCAGAGAACCTCACAGGTAGTATTTGCTAACGCCTTGTATTCTGCCTCTGTTGTTGATCTGGCGACTGTTGCTTGTTTTTTTGATTGCCATGAGATTAGGGTAGAACCGAGATAGACACAGTAGGCTGTGGTGCTTCTTCTGTCTGTTTGATCACTTGCCCAATCGGCATCTGTATATGCTGAAAGATGAAGAGTGTGTTGAGGTCTGATATGGTAGGCTAGATGTTTTGTGGAGATTAGGTATCTGAGAATCCGTTTTAGTTGTTGCCAGTGATAGTTGCGGGGAGCATGCATTGACTGACAGAGCTTGTTGACAGGGAATGTGAGGTCGGGACGGGTGAGATTTAAATACTGTAGAGCCCCTAGAATGCTTCTGAAATGAGTTGGGTTCGAATAGGCAGTAGTATCTGGATTTATATAGGGAGTGGTGGACATGGGTGTAATAACTGGTTTGGCTTGAGACATGTTGGCTTTTGAGAGGAGTGTAGAAATGTACTTTTGTTGGCTGAGAAATAATCCGTCACTGTTTCTGTGTATTTCCATGCCCAGAAAAAAATGTAGAGGTCCTAGGTCTTTGACTGGAAAACAGGCTGAGAGTTTTGAAATGAACTTATCAACTAGAAAAGAGGAAGATCCAGTGATTAAAATGTCATCAACGTAGACAAGACAGTATAGAGTTTCTGTGGGAGAATTGTAGACAAACAAGGAAGTGTCTGACCTGGACCCAGTGAAGCCTAGTTGGATTAGAACATCACTCAATTTAGAGAACCAGGCCCTGGGAGCCTGTTTTAAACCATAGATTGATTTCTGTAGTAGACACACATGGTGAGGAAGAGAGGGGTCAGAAAAACCTGGTGGTTGTGCCATATAGATAGTTTCTTGTAGATCGCCATGAAGAAAGGCATTTGAAATGTCTATTTGCTTGATATGCCAGTTTTTTGCCACTGCTATTGTTAGAACCAGTCTGATAGTGGTTGGCTTGATTACTGGACTGAAAGTTTCGTTGTAGTCTATGCCCTCTGTTTGTGTGCACCCTCTTGCCACCAGTCTTGACTTTCTTCTTTCTATCTCACCTGCTGCATTTCTTTTTGTTCTCAGTATCCATTTTGCTGTTAGAACATGTACATCTGGTGGTCTAGGAACTAGTCTCCATGTGTGTGTGTCTCTGAGAGCATCGAATTCCTGCTGCATTGCTTCTTTCCACACTCTGTGTTTCTTTGCCTCAGTATAACAAGGTTCCTCTGGTATGAAATCAGTGGAGTGAGCTTGAGGCCAGTTTACAGTACCGTCTGTCCTCATTAGTGGTTTTCTGATGTTGTGTTTGGCTCTGGTTTGCATAGGATGTTGGTTTGGTGGAGGGTTAGGAGAGGGAGTGGAGTCTGTTGAGGTGGGAGATGTAGTTGAAGACTGTGGTGTTGTATGAGGTGTTTGGCTGGGTGTAGTGGTAGGGGTTTCAGATCTGGGTAAGCTTGGAGAGCTGGGAGAGGATAAAGATAGGCTAGGGTTTGGAGTGTGGGGTGGACTGGTGTTGTGAGGTGTAGGTAGAGGGAAGGGGAGAGTAACAGTTTGTGGGTGAAACGTGTGAGGGATAGGCAGAGGAGATGTATCATAGGAAAAGTTATCTTCATGAAATATAACATCCCTAGAGGTGTAGGTTCGGTGAGTGGTGCTGTCAAAACATAGGTAGCCTTTGTAATTAGAGGCATACCCGACAAAGATGCATTTTGTGGTCCTGAATGATGTTTTATGCTTGTTTTGTGGTCGGAGATTGGGATAGCAGTCACAACCGAAAACTCTGAGAAGGTTGTAGTCTGGGGATTGGTGAAACAGTAGCTCAAAAGGTGTTTTGTTTGATAGTGTGGGGGTGGGGGTACGATTTAAAAGGTATACAGCTGTATGAAAAGCTCTTTCCCAGAAAATGAGAGGTAGGTGGGCATGGGCTAGAAGGGAGAGACCTTTATCAACTATGTGTCTGTGCCTGATTTCAACACTGCCATTCTGTTGGTGGGAATAAGGACAAGTAATGCGGTGGAATATTCCTTTTGCTTTTAGTATAGGAGTCAGGGCTTTAAATTCACCCCCTCCATCAGTTTGCACACTTTTGACAGTGGTATCAAAAAAATTTTCCACAAGTCTGATGAAACTGGTAAAAACAGTGATAACATCTGATTTTGCATTAAGAGAAAAAATCCAAACAAAATGACTATAGTCATCCACTATAGACAAGTAATACCTAGCACCGTTGAGAGCCAAAATTGGTGCTGGTCCCCACACATCTAAGAACAATAACTGAAAGGGTTTTGTAGAAACAGAAAAAGTGAGAGGATGTGGTAGAGCATGAACTTTGCCTAGACGACACCCTTCACAAGTATTCAAGTCAGTACCCTTAGAGGAAATGGGGAGATTATTAGTCCTAATAACAAAACTAGTAACTCTGGAAGAAGGGTGACCGAGACGGTTGTGCCATAGGCTTGGACTGGTCTTTATTGTAGAGAGAGCCTGATGGGCCACAGGACTCTGTTGTGGTGATAGGTTGGAGTTGAAGCAGTAAAGGCCATTTCTAAGTCCTCCCTTGGCTAGAACCCTCCCCGTATGTAGATCCTTCATGATAAAATAAGTAGGATAGAAAACAAAAGCAACATTATGATCTGAAGCAAATTGTCTAACAGAGAGAAGGTTTTTTGTGAGATGGGGAACATGAAGGAGATTGGAGAGAAGATATTTGCCTGTAGGTGTAGGAAGGAGACCAGTCCCTTGATGTTGAACAGGTAGAGAAGTACCATTGCCAAAGCTCACTGCATCTGATGTGTGGGTGAAGTCGTGGTCCATAGCTAGGTTAGACATGTCATGGGTAAAGTGGTGTGTGGCTCCACTGTCTGGATACCAAGTGTGGTCAGTAGGAAGGGTGGAGGTGTAGTGGGCTGTATATGTGGGAGGGGGTGCTTGGTAGGCATGATCAAAACGGTGATAGCACCTATCAGCTGTATGTCCAACTTTTTTGCAAACTTGACAGACTGGCCTGTTGTCGGGTTTACCAGAGAGATGAGAGCTAGAGGTAGAGTAGTAATTACCTCTTCCACGATTGGAGTTTCTTCCTCCTCTGTTGTTGTACCCCCTTGTGTTGTATGTTCTGCCTCCCCTGTTATTCTTGTTATTGTTTTTGGATGTGGTGTTATACTGGGTAGCATTGATAGACAGTTGGGCATTGGCTAGTGTTTCTGTGGTTTTTTCAGAGAGAAGGGTTTCAAAGGTGAGAAGGTAGCCATATGCTACTTGGGGAGTGACAGTGGTGGCCATCATAGTGAGGTTGGTGGCGACAGTGTCATATTCAGAGGGCAAACCCCTGACTATGTAGCTTAGAAAATCACTATCAGAAACTGAGGAGCCAGCAGAAGCTAGGGAATTGGCTATATTCCTGGCACGTCCAAAATAATCAGCAATACTGTCTGCACCTTTTTTGATGCCTATTAGCTGGGCTTTGAGCTGCATTACCCGAGCATTTAGCTGGGCAGAGAGGATATCTTTGATGGTGTCCCAGACCTCTTTAGAGGTTTGACAAGGAATGATTTGGTTGACAAGGCTGTCACTCATAGAAGTGGTAAGAACAGCCATGATTAATTTGTCTGTTTGTTTCCATTGAGTGTGTGCTGGGTTAAGAATGCCGGTGATTCTTGCAGGAGGACAGGGGTTAGAACCATCAACCCAGCCGAATAAGCCATGCCCAGAGAGATAAGGCTCAACTTGCTTCAGCCATACTTGATAATTTTCAGCAGTTAACTTGGTGAAATGTTGAGAAGTAGAGACGAGGGAAGAGAATGTGGTGGAGCTACTGGAGCCCGATGAGCCAGATGAGAAAGTATCCATGTAGAGAGGATAAGAGAAGAGCGGTCACTGGAAGAAGCAGGAAGAAAAAACTGTTGAAGGTTGAAGAAGGAGGAAGAAAAAGGAACGGGGTGACTAAAAGTCTGCGGCTCGTGATACCATGTTGAGAGGCTCAGAAAGCTAGGTTAAATGATTGAGCAAATGTATTTCACTGTTGTATTCATTCTGTCGATGTACAAGTGTATATATACACAGAGATATAAGTAAAGGCCTGTACTAAGCTATTTGGGCTACAAGCCTGTTTCTATTTTATTTGTTCTTTTGGGCTTTGTTCTGTCATGGGCCTGTGTGCCTCATTAAAAGCCCATACCTGACACCTGCACAGTTTTGTCCTCGATCGTGCTGCTCATTTTTTTCATGCTGAACGAACGGACCCATAACCGCGTGCAGCTAGCTGTTAATGAAAAGTACAGCTTAGCTTTTCCTTAGTAGAACGGATAGTGAACAGGTCATTTTCTCATATCCTCATTAAGAATGAATGGAGGATAATTAGGAAAACAACTACATTATAGACAACCAGCAGCATGGACATCTCGGGCCGCATTGCTACAAAAATGAGACTAAGAATCAGAAATGTCTGAGTAATTAAGAATTCTGAACAAGGAGTTAGAAAAGAACAATAAAACACTCTTTCTTTCTTAGCCTAAGGAAACAAAGTTCTCATAAGAAGCAACAAACAATAGATTGCAGAGAGCATTCAACTCTCAGATACAACCAGTCACCGTCTACAGTATTAACATAGAGAAGATCAGGAAAATATCTTGAGTATTATTATCTGTCATTAGGGTACACTACTGTAGATATATATTGTATGAAATGGACATCACACTATTACAAGAAGTAAACAATCTGGGCTTTATTATATTTGTATTGGGCCGGACCCTTATCTGGCTATCATACAGAAAGTCTTCTATTGAATATTACACAGATTACAATTCCACCTCAATCACATATCTAATCCCATGAGATTGAAACAAAAACATTTACATTGCTTCTCTGTTTTTTTGGATAACCCTCCCTTCCCTCTTCCTGCACCAGCCCCAACCACGTCTGGCTTCTCTCAAAGAGATTCAACTAGTGGTTCCTCCCCATTATCTTCTCTCATCCCTGACAGTAAGAATACAATCAATTAACCCACTAGGAAAATTTGCAATCTGATCAAGTAAAAGAATGAATCAATCAGAGTTTAGGGGGTTTCTTCGTTCTTGGAACTTCATCCCATAGCTGTGCAGTTCAATTCTTCTTTCTTTATTCTTTTCTCTTTTCATGAGCATAAGATATAGGTAACCGGTATCAGGGAAGATATGTACGTCAATCAGAGGACCAATTTACCTGAGTTTGAAAATGCTGGCAAGCTGACCCATCGTGGGCATGAATAGCTTCTCAGAGAGCGCGCATTATAGTGAGAAGAAACTCCTGTCGTTGCACAGTCTCGAGGCTGAGATTTGACAATCACACATAGGTTAATCAGATGTGAGGCCTTGAAACATATTTCAGTTAACGAATGTAAAGCATGAAAATGAAGCAATGTATGTCTTCGACCTTGAAGTCCTTATAGAAGCACAAACGGAGTTCTTCAATGGCTCCATGTGAGCACACTATCAATGGTGATGCATGGAAGGCGTTCTCGATGGCAGAGACGATGCCTCCAAGAGGATATTTCTCTGAGTTGGAGGCTATATAGCCGGCTTCATTAAGAACTTTCTGTGACAAGAGGCATGTACAAGTCCAAATGAAAAGATAATCATGCAGAAGCAGTTTCTGTGGAAAGGTAATACTAGGGTTGAAGCTAATGGAAACTCCTTCTAAGGCTCTTACCGTGACATTGTACTTGAAGTAGACGTTTAGGGTTGTGAGGAAATAATCATATTCGTCTCGTATTACAGGGTATGAACAAGTTCCATGCTTCTCTGCAAAATAAGTTCTCCAAGATAAGAGGCTAAGATGCATCTAATGGAAAAAGTGCAACCCAACTAAATGCTTCAAGTTTTCTAATGTAGAGGGACGAACGGCTCGTATCATTATCAATAAATTGACTAGTACACAGCACCAACAATAATGCTTTCCTTTAGCTAGGGGATGCACAGTTATGAGGAGATCATAAAGCACAGAGATTTCAGATGCTTACCCCACTGATGTTCGGACCATACAATCAGCCATGAAAGTAACACCAAAAAAATCCATCATCAGTAAGATGAAGATTTAGCCTTCCATAGAGAGAGTTAATACGAAAAAAAACTGATAAGTTAGTCAATTACCTCATGAGCCCAAAAGAGTCCTTTGTGTCCATGGCAAGTTGATGGTTTTCCACAACTTAAAGATGGCCAATAGTTCTTCATGGCACCAAGCAATGTGGAAACCTACAAAACAAATAGGTTGACATAGTGCATTCCTTAAAATAGAACACCAACCTATGACTGAATCTACCATGGAAGGGCGTTGGATATAGATATGAACTGCAAAAACAGTAACTAACAGTGTATTTTATAGAAGGTACAATACCTCCTTCAAATGGAACTCAGAGTTTGAGCAACAAGCAGGCCAACTTCCATCATTGTAATCCGGCCACAACCCATCTATAAGATGTGAGTAATATGAGAACTCCAGCAAAAAGATTATACTTCCATAAAGTATTAAAGGGGTTGTTTAGTTATCTATCAATCAAGCAATCAAAGTACAAGGTACAACACATTTTTCCTATACAGAATGAAAAATGTACAGTATCAGCAAACAAGATACCGCCAGACACTCACGAATTGTAAACTCACTGGGAGCATCTGAACTGTCAAGCAAAAGAGAAAACAAAGAGAAGTGAGACACTTGTTGATATACCTTAGTCACATAAACAATCAAAAGGATAGATTACAAAGCATATTGAAAAACTGGAAAACGCATAGACAAATTTTCCAACTTCTGGAAGCGAAGACTATGGAAGATGCTGTAGATAAGCATTTATTTCTCCTTAGCGCGAGCTTCGCTGATCATGTGCACATTGCGCGAATCAACATGTATTTTCTATTTGGAATTCATTCAGATAATCCAGCCAGATAAAGAAAAATTAAGCATTTTAGAAATTGACGCATTTGATTTGATCCTCCCAGAAGGGGCAGAAAACGAGACCCCGATCAGAGAACAACAACAAAAACAATCAATACTTGAAACCCTCACTGAAAATTTACCCACGACAACAGGCGTTGGTAGAGCAACAATGGTGGGTGCCCTTGCATACGGTGCCGGGCCATTGAAGAGCTAGAACGAAGTAATCAAATTCTCTTTGATTGCTCTTCACTGCAAAGCCCTCGATTGTGGCTAAACACAGAGATGCGATCAAACCCCAGAAGAAGATTAAATTGAACACGGAACGAGAGGAGTACTCTACGGGTAGATAAGACATAATTATTGCTCGTTGGTTGGTCAGTACCCAATACCGCAGAGGAAGCTGATACCGTTGACGTAGTTCATGATTATATCAACTCCAACCGGAAGGAAATATATAGGATTTGGGACGATTATATAATTACTTTCCTTCAACAGATATTCTAATCAGCAAAATATATTTTGTTTTCCTTGGTAAAATATTACAATATGGTTCACTCTTGCATATGACATGGCTATTAATTTGTATGTTATACTACAATATTATATACCCACACCATCCTGAATTGACCATCTTGTTCTATATTTAGATATGTCATGTCAATATTTAACATATAAGATAAAATAATTTTTAAATCTAAATTTTACAAATGATTCCTTACATGATAAACTATATATTACAAAATTTAGCTTTATGAAATTATTTTATCTTATATACTTAATATCGAAGTGAAAAAACATGACATAAAGCAAACAACATGGTCAATTCAAGAGCGAGGGAGTAGAATTAATATACAATTTAGATGAATAAATACTATATAATTTGTTAAATGAGGTTTTAATTTATTTTAAATTGCTTATATTTTAACTCATAATTTATTTATTTATGTAATAATATAAGATTTATGTAAAAATGAAATTAAATTTTACCAAAATTTTAAACATCTATTACTCATTCATTACTTTTTATATTTGTTAGTAAATTTATAATTCAGGTCTAATTATTTTAATAATTTATAGGTCACAAATTCGACACTCCACCCCTATAAGTTACGATTTTTCTTGGCTACATCCGACTTTAGCCAATGATGGCTACATCTAGGCGCAGAAGTTATGGAGCGGAGCGTGTGATTTCTGATTTTTTTTTGTGGTAGTCCCAGTCAGCTGCTGACTGAAATGTTTTGCTGACTGGGCTGTTTTTTACTATATTAACTTTAAATGGTTATAACTTTTAATATATAAGTCCAAAATAAAAAAAATTATATTATTGTTCACCTAAATTCAAGCTCTTCAAAACAAGACCAGTCATGGATATGTTGTGACAACTTTTAAAAATAAATTAATTTTACATGTATTACACTAAATTGATAATATGATTCATTAATTTTGTATTATGATTCATTAAAATTGGTATTATGATTCATTAAGTAATAAGTGATGAATTCGATTACAAACTTTGGAACCGATAAAAAATCATTATTGTTTCATAGTGTATTATTATTGTTGTATGGTGTATTTTAAACCTAAACTCGCCACTACAAACCCTAAAAATGTCTTCGACGTTTTTAACTTTCTTAGGGTGGGTTTTGGGGTGTTTGGGGGGGGGGGGGGGGTAGGGCAATCTATTTGGAATTTGTTCTGTACTTTATATTGTACCAACTAACTCGACAAGTTTTTAGGGTTTGTGGTACGACCCTAAACCTGCCCACTACAAACCCTAAAAATGTGTTCGACGTTTTAGCTTTCCTAGGGTGGGTTTTGGGGTGTTTTAGGGTAGGGTAATCTATTTGGAATTTGATATGTACTTTATATTGTAGCAACTAACTCAATAGGTTTTTAAGGTTTGTAGTAGCGGGTTTAGGGCCGTTCGACCCTAAACCTGCCACTGTAAACCCTAAAAATGTCTTTGATGTTTTTTAGCTTTACTAGGGTGGATTTTGGGGTGTTTTGGGGGTAGGGTAATCTATTTGGAAGTTGTTCTATAATTTACATTGTAGCAACTAACTCGTCAGGTTTTTAGGTTTTGTGCCACTACAAACCCTAAAGATGTCTTCAATGTTTTTTTAGCTTTCCTAGGGTGGGTTTTAGGGTGTGTGGGGTTAGGATAATCTATTAGGAAGCCGTTCTATACTTTAATGTGATGATGTACATATTTTAATGTGAGAATATACATGTTTTAATGTGACGATGTACATGTTCAAATGTGAGAATGTACATGTTCAACTATCAGAATGTATATGTTTGAGTAAATTACTCATAACCCCCTTGAGGATTTATGATATTACAGTTAATCCCCTTGTGCTTATCATAATTACTGGTAACCACCTTGAGGTTAAGGTATCTTTGACTACGAGCCCCCGAACTATAACTCTGTTATCAGGAAGTTAACTACGTGTTAACCTATCAGCTTAATCATATTAATAAGGTCATGCTGGACAAAAAACACTACTTAATCTGTATTGTTATTTTCCTAAAAATGTCAACCTTTCCTTGAAAATGCATCTAAAGTGGGATGAGAGACAGTTAGACGATGTTGATTAAGCAGTTTTGTTATACAGCATGGCATTATTAATGTGATTAAGCTGATAGGTCAACACATAGTTAACTTTTTGATCACAAAGTTATAGTTCGGGGGCTCGTAGTCAAAGATACACAAGGGCGTTAACTGTAATATCCCAAATCTTCAAGGGGGTTCTGAGTAATGAACATCTGTACATGTTTGTATGACCATCTGTACAAGTTTTCTCCCTTATATGTACAAGTTTTAATCTAATGTGACCAGTCTGTATGGTTTTAATGCGAGGATGTACATGTTTTTACGTGAGGATGTACATATTATATTGAACATTTGTACAGGTTTGTATGACCACATGTACAAGGCTTCTTTTACTTTCTGTGCACTATAACCCTTAGCAGTGTCAGTTTTACTTTTTTTAAAAAAATAGAGTAAATTACTGATAACCCACTTGAGGTTTCAGGATATTACTAGTAACCCCTTGTGTTTTTAATAATTATTAGCAACCACCATGAGATTACGACATCCTTGACTTTGAGACCCCAAAGTGTAACTCCGTTAGCCTGACGTTTACTACTTACTGACGTGTAAAGTAATCAAAATTTAAAATGCGACCGTGGAGAAAAAACATGCCAAATCATCATTTTCTAACTTAATCTAACTCTCTCTATCTCTCATTCCCTTTCCTAAATCTGAAAATCTTCAAAAAAAATCTGATATTTCCCACTCATCCTCGTGACGAGTTCATAACTCTCTCCCGACTACATAAAAAACCCTAAAATTATTCCCAAATTTGTTGCTATAATGTCTCAACGAACTAGTCATTTTCCCGCAATCAAAATTGCCTATGTTTCACAATTTCAGAAACCCAACTCTTTTTACCCCTAAAATTATTCCCAAATCGGTAGCTGTAATCTCTCATCAAACTGGTCGATTTTCCCCAAATCGAAATCGTCTACTAGCGGCTCAATTTTTCCCATTTGAATAGTAATTGAGCTTCTTCCAGGTACGTGCATCTGTTTTTCTTCGATTCTTCACCTTTGTGAATGCAGGACCATCGAATTAGGATTTTTGTAATGCTTGAATCATTCCTCTACGAATGGAGTTAGGGATTATACTTGGTCTAGAATTACAATTCTTATTGTGTTATATTTCCTGTCTAATTAGGTTTGCTTACACAAATGGAACAATTTACATCACTTCAATACAAATGCATATTACTGTTGCCTAGAAAGCTTATTTTTTAGAACCTTGTTACCTCCTTTGCTTATACCCTCTCTGTTCATACATTTGAATTCCTATGATTGATTTTCAAGATAGTAGAATACTCAAACTTTTTACTCACTCTGATATGTTGAAGTATATGCACTCGGACAAAAACATTATCTTCTGCATATACTTATGTCAACTATGCATCATGATAGTAGATGCACAATGCTAGACTAAGTCATTTTATGTTTGGGTAAAAACCCATCTATTGCTAAAATTCCAACATCTGTTGTGACTAAACCCTCTATTGTGATGTTGGTTGATTCATAGGTTGTGACCAACAAACATGTCATCATCAGACAGCTCAGTGGGTTTGAGCAAGTTCATCTTTGTCAATGTCAAATGTAAATGCAATAAGCATGCCAAGATTTTGATTGCTATCACTCCTGAAACCGGTAGTAAATTATTCTACCAGTGTGTTTCGTGCCAATTCTTCAAATGGTGGTATGAGGTGGAACACAACCTGCACCTTTTGAGAGCAGATTTGTACAGCGAGGAGGTGAAACAGGCTGCTGTTAACCATGACACCATGACACTTAAAGAGGAGATCAAAAAGTTGAAAGAGACGTTGAATGAGATGAGAACAATTGTCCTCAAAGAAGCCACAGTTATGAAGAGTGAAATTTTTAAGCTTTTAGTTCTTTCATATGTTGTAATTAGAGCAGTTGTAGTATTGTTTCTAAAGAATACACATATAGGGTTGTTGTTTATAGTTCTGTTGTTGGAGTTGCTGTATTGTATCCTATTTAGTGAGGAGGGATGTAGTATTGTTCTAGTTATTGGAATGGTTCTGTAGTGTTGTTTCATAGCTATATTGTTTCCTACTTAGTGAAGATGGTTTGTATAAATCTGGAGTGGTCAGTACAATCTTCTACTTGCAGTTTTAAAAAAATTGTACTACTTCAGTGTGCTGGTTCCATTCTGATGATAGAAAGTAATTGTTGTTACTTTTGTTATTGTTTTGGTCCACCCTACTCCGCCCCCTTTCTATTCTTTAGAAACGTACTCAATTTGTAATTGCAAGAATGCCTTATCTTTCTGTTTGGAAATATATAGAACTCCTTCACTGCAGCAGCACCATTAACCACCATTAGCAGAGGTAACAAAAACATAGAATCGCAAGATTTTGTAATTTTTGCAGTATTTAGCCACTGCATTTGCACCAGTTCAACAGCAGTAGCATTTCTATTCAATTTCATATTTATTGTTTTCAAAAGTGTAACTGTGTAATAGCACCTGTTCAATAGCAACAGCATAACAGCAACATAACAACAACATAATAGTAGAAAAGCAGCAGTATACCAGTAGTTTAACAGCAGCAGCATAACAGCAATTTAACAGGAAAAAAAGAGAGCAGAAAAACAGCGGTACACCAGCAGTTTAACAGCAGTAGAATAACAACTTAACAGCAGAAACACATCAGTTTAACAACAGCAGCATAACAACAACTTAATAGCAACATAACAACAGAAAAGCAACAATAAGTAAGCAGTTTAACAACAGCATAACAGCAACTTAACAGCAACACAACAACAGAAAAGCAACAGTATACCATCAACATAACGTGACAGAATGTGATAGAATCACAAATAAAAACATATCAATATAGCTGAAATACCCCAAACCTTAATGTGTTAATTAAGTATGTAATTATAATTCTCTAAGGCTAATTAAGTCCTTAAGATCATTGGTGAACAAATGAAAACCAAAAAGAAAAAGAAAATACGTAAAAGTCACAAAACGTGGAAACGCGTATTTAATTATTTTAGGAGGTACATAACCTTCATTAGGGTTATAAATATATTTTTATACCTCAGTTACACATTAAGAACATGTGGGAAAAATCCCGGAAGAAAACGGATTCAAATAATGCGTTTAAACGCTAACAGAATCTTAAAACACGTTCTTCGAGAAAACCCGAAAACGTGGTTTTAAACAGTTAAATGACCCCGTAAAAATAATAGTTGATTTTGTAACAATAATTAAACATTAATGGGAGGTTAATAACCATTAAAATTAAAGAAATGAGAAAATTCCGGAAAACGGTCCCGGTTAGTGAATAGTACTAAACCGGGTAAATAAACGAGCGTTTTTTGTTTAAAAACGAAAAACGCTCCAGCGTGTTTATATTAGTGGGCCGGTTTTATTAATGTAAACAGCCCACCCACACATGACTAGTTAGCTAATTAATTAAGTCAAGAGAGAGCCAAAATAACAAAGGGCACAAATACCCCTCACCCAACTCTCTCTCCTCCTTTATTTTCTTTTTCCCTCTCTCTCTTCCTCTCTTTTCTCTCCCAGCCGGATCCTCCTTCCTCTCCTCTGCCGATGGAACTCCCCACAAGCCAACAATGGCTTTCTCCACTTCTTCTTCATCCCCAAGCTCCATTTGAGCTCTAAATCAAAAACAAATCACATATTCTTCTTCCTCTCATCTTCCTCTATCATCCTCTCTTTTCAAAATTCCAAAAGGATGAAGTTGACCTCCATGGGTTTTCCCCATTTGAAGAGAAAATGGCACCAATGAGAAGCTTGGAGTCCCCTCTTCCTTCTAAGGTAAAGATTTCCAAGAAAAAAAGTCATTCCCTCTTCATCTCTTGGTGTAATCAATTTTTCACCATTTTTGATACCTTGTTTTTCTCCTTGTTCTTGAGCTCCTAATTAATCCTTCAATGGTGGAGAAGTTCCCTTCTTGATTCAAGGGAGAAAGTCCCTCTTAAAAACTTTAAAAGGTAAACCCTAATTCTAGCCCTTTGATTGAATTGAGTTTCTAAGGGTTTGGATAATTAATTATGTATGTTTTGTGTTCTTGGGTGTTGGGATGGAGTTTGGAAACTCCATACCCTCTGGACCGATTTTTGGAGGAGATGAGGAGCAAGAGTTGAATTAAGGGACTTGTAAGATTAAGGTAAGTAATCCCCCTTAAACCTTGTTGTAATTGTTCTAAGTGTTTGGGATGGGTAAACAATTTAATGAACCCAAAATTGTGAGTTGAAATCTATGTTGTAATGTGTTTAGTTGGTGTTGGAGGGGTTTGTGAATTAATGTTGAATTGAGGGCCTTAAGAGCCAAATGTTTTGAGTTTGAGATTTATTTTGTGGTTGTGGTGTTTTTTGGTGATTATGTGGATGTTGATGAGGTTTGAGGATTTGTAATATGCTGTTAGGACCCTTGTAAGGGTGTGGCTAGATTAGGGATGAAAATGATGAAAATTGATGAGGATGAATGTGTAAGGTTATGAGGAGGTTATGGCAAAATTTAAATGGGAAATGAGTGTTGATGATGGTTTAATGGTTGAGAGAATTTAGGTGTTGATTTGGGATGTTTAATGTGGGGAAGAATGGTTGTTTGTAGCTTGTGAAACAAGGGGTTAGTGTAGATTTATTAGAAGTGCAATTCTGGGTAGAATTTGCCTCTGTTTGCTGAGTTTTAGGGTACGTCCGAACTTCCGTCCGGACTTGGAAGTTCGGACATGCCCCGTCGTTTTATAAATTTTTGTGAGTTTCAGTTGTGTCCGAACTTCCGTCCGAACTTGGAAGTTCGGACACTCGAAAAATTTCCCCAGGCTATTTTGCTTCGACTTGTGTCCGACCTTCGACGTCCGGACACAAGTTCGGACGCCTGTAAGTTTTCTTCAGTATGGCCTCGACTTGTGTCCGAACTTGGAAGCTCGGACACAAGTTCGGACAGGTGGAAATATTTCTTTGGTTTTAGCTTCGACTTGTGTCCGAACTTCAAAGCTCGGACACAAGTTCGGACATTCGACAGTTTTCACCCAATTGAGTCTCGACTTGCGTCCGAACTTCAAAGCCCGGACACAAGTTCGGACATAGGGTATTTTTGAGCAAAAACTTTGTTTAAGGGTAGGAAGTGATATCCAAAGATGGGGATTAATATGTGATGATGTTACAAGGTTGTTAAGGATAAATAAAGTGAGTTAAAATGGTAATTGAGTGGTGAAAAGTTGTAATAAAAATGTAAAGTTATAAAACTACCGAACGGGGTTAATCATGGGCGCATTAGTCGTTAAATAATTATATTATCCCGATGTTAATGAAGATAGTTATAATGTTACCAGTTGTTCAAAAACTTTCAAGGAACATGTGATGGCACACTAGAGTGCACCTTCGGTGACAGGTATGGTTTTCTTGCAACCTGTGTCCTACCGGATTACACCGGCTTGTATGCCAATGTGTTTTTCTGTGTGTTTACCACCTTGCAAGATAAAGCATGAAATGAGTTTATAGTAATTCATTATTGTGGTGTAATCAATTCCGATACCGCTTAACCTTAATTATGTGTTAAATAATAGTTAACCGACCTTAGGTTCACATAAGAGATCGGTATTCGGAATAAACGTCCCAACCCACGGGAACGTTCTAACTACGGCTATCCGTGCGTTAGTGTATGTTGTGGTTAAAGTGTGATGTATGTGACTTGATTAATATGTTGTTGTTGTTGAATACTGTTATCCGTGTTGTTGAAATGGGATATGATTTCCCTTGTGTGTCTAACCGAGTTAGTAACACTATGTGATGTATGTATGTGATAAGTTCCATAAGGGAACCCTTAACTAATAAGTATATGTTTGTATGGAGAGGAATCCGGTTGTCCCGGTCGCGCGTATTGTTTGGGAGTTAATATATATATATATATATATATATATATATATATATGTGAATTAACTCCCATCCTGTTATGTTAGGGTTGTTTTCCTTCATTGGATTTCGACCTCCCACTAGCTTAGCCAAAGCTTACCTACCCGACCTCCACATCGGGCTAGGAGGGGAATTATGTACAATGTTGGTAGGGTGTTGAAGCCTAAGTTCGCTTCGACTCCCTCTTTGTTATGTTACGGTTGTTCTTCCTCCTTGAATTACAACCACCCACAAGCTTAACCAAGGCTTACCTACCTCATCACTATTGGAGCTAGGGGGAAATTGTGTATGTTGTGTACGGTCCTATATGAGGCCGCCACTCAAGTAAAGAAAATATATGTATGTTGTGCTCGGGCTTATATCACCCCGGCACTCCCTAAGTGAAGTTCATGTACTCTAAGAAGAGTGAAATTAAGTTGTGTATGTTATAAAGTGAAGTGTGTTGTTATGTCGAGTGTGCTAACCTTGTGTTTGTATTCTATTAATGGATGTTTGCTTATAAGCGTGATATGTGTGTGAGTTTGTGCATGTTTGAAATAAATCAACCGCATGCTAAGACGACAAATAGTTGTGCGTGGCCCGGTAGCATGCGGGCTGCGGGATTACCATACCAGCAAAGGTGCTGACCCCCTTTGGGGGCTCCCATACTTTTCAGGTACAAGGAACTGGAAGCCGTTCGAGAGTAGGACGGGGTAGTGTTTGTATGTGGTAGTCATGAGAATTGTGGATGTATTATAGGTGTAGTAAGACCGAAAATGTATCGGCGTTAGTTGGTAATTACTCGGTACAGCTGTAATGTAAGTGTATAATGATTGTTGGACATGGAACGGGATTTATGTGTAGTTGCTCGGGAGTTTAGTCCATCAGACCGGTACAATGTATGTATGTTAGCCTTGTTAGCCACGTAGGTGGCTAACGGCGTGTAACACCAAGGAGTTTAAGTTATGTTGTGAGTTGTGATTTCCGCTGCAAGGTGTTGTTAAGTGTATTGTTAGTAGTTGGGGTGTTACAAAAAGTGGTATCAGAGCGAAGTATCGCTCTGATGACTGAAACACCGAGCTTAGGAAGTACCGAGTTAAGAGTTTAGTACTATGGGTTAAGGGTTGAGTGATAGCGTGAGAAGTACGCTAGTTAGGGAAATACCAGTGTGTACTGGATACCTACAGTATCCATCCCGCCCTCCACAAACCCTATTATATAACTTGGAAAGAACGCCAGAGAGATGCGCCACTTAGTTGGCCGACTGCTGAACACGCTATTGTTTTTGAGTCTTTATGCTCTTACTTGGGAATACCCGATCTGGCTATTATTAAGTGTTCTTAAAGTACGGAGAACCAGTCACACGGTAGATCCCGAAAGGCGTGAATCCCGAAGACGGTCTCCATTTTAACAATATTAACCGCTCTTGTTAGCGAAAAGTGAGGAATCTTATGCATAAGGGAATGGAATTTCCAGCACCCTGGGTCGACATGCAAAGCAGTCGAGGACAACCAGCTTGCAAGCAATAACCGTGCAACAGTGTTGAAGTGAAGTAGTAGAACCTGAGACGAGTGTCTACGGGACTACAATGTTAACTAACACACCAACGGTATACCAACCGATTAAGGAACTACAACGTAGTACGAGGAGGATACAATACTAAGTAAAAAGGGGTCTCCCAGAATGGGAAACACCCTAGTTAATGGCTGTCATGTGAAGACACTGAGAAGTACCCAAGGAATTGCTGTTAAGACTGTAAGGTCGAGTAAGGGCCAGCAAGGCCACTGATGTTAGAGCGGGTGAAAGCAATACCGCAACCAGTGTGTGCTGAATCGATAACCAGTTAGCATGGCGCACTTGCCATGGCAAGTGCTGCTACAACAAGGTTGTACGGGAAATTTTAAACAACTACCGGTACTTAGTAAAGTACCATGAAGTTAAGTGGGATTATCATAACCGTGGAAGGGCTTAATAGCCTGACCTCAGTACTTGGAAATACACCAGTCAGCAGGAAGCTAGACTTGGCTAAGGCAAGGAAACGTTGTAAAACCACAAAATTTTTCTTTCAACCAAAATCATTTTCGAACTCCTTTCAAAACCAAATTTTCTTTCAAACCCATTATTTCAATTTTCTTTCTTTAAAAAACCAGAAGACCTACACGGCCTCAGTGCCACATGGTAGGTAAGTTTTACCCAGTTACTTTTAAATAACCGATGGAAACCAGTAAACCCAAGGGTAACAACCCGAGGAAATGGAGTGAGTTCATAATAATACAACAGTGGATACACTTCCCTTGATTAAGTTCGGGAAGCACGGAATGCATATTATCACAGGATAATATAAGAGGAGTTGACAACAGAATACTTCACCTAGGCGTGTGACGGACACTACGAGTGTACCAACAGTAATGTGGGACGACCGCACTCCGTTAGGAGCTTGTGGGCCTGACAAACCTTCTTATGGGGTAGACGGGTAAGTAGCAATGTATCAGTAGGATACCCCATGTATGTATACGAGTGGAGTCTGGAACACGGGAAGTAGTCGACTCCATACTACGGTCCGAAGTAAAGTCAAGCAAGAGCAATGGATTACATCAAATGGTTGAAGTAAAGGAACCCAGTCAAGTTAAGGAAACTAAAGGAATCAGTAAGTTATTTTAAGGAAATGTTTAAAGGTGAACAAGTGCGAAGTGCACTGGTTAGTAAGTAAAGACGTCACACATCTTAAGAATCCTGAAGGATGAACATAATAGCTGGAGTAAGTACCCAGCCTACATATGGTGAGGCAAATGCCTACAATGGATATGTTAATGTGCAATGATCGGGATGAGCTCCCGAGGTATCAATTTCACTAAAGAGGATATTTAACCCAACAAAGAACGCAGAGCGAAGTAGTAAACTAAACATATCAACAAGTGCAAGCCAGATGTGATGGCATAACCTAGTGACACCCAGGACTATCCTTAAAAGGGTGTTGGATCAACATGGTTGAACGAAATACGTGACAGAAACGCAAGGGTTGACTAACACCCAGTTTAACATAAGTCGTCAGGAGGAAGTCTGACATCTTGAAGGGCATCCCATGAAAGGAACAGACGACCTTGTCATGGAGCCCAATACGACCTCTAAACCATGTAATATTGTTTGGAGAAGTAAATGTGTGTGGACAGCCTACAAAGAGCAAAGCTCGAGGCAATAAGGCTTATGAGCCACAAGTAGAATGTGTTAAGAAAATGTTATTGATCACAGAAGTTTATGTAATATAAGTAAGTAAAGCGGATAACGAACCACTGCTTTAAGAGTGGGGATACCTCGCGATATGTGAAACCGCAACAGCGGTAGTTATGTGAACTAAGTTCAGGGAATATGTTAAGATTGACTATGTTGCTATTACCCAAGAATGATGTGAGTAGGAATAATACGAAAGGAAGTGTTGCACCAGTTGTGGAGACCGGAAGAGTAATAAGTCTGATAGCAATCACCATAGGTGTGTAATGCTAAATGTGTGATGAACAACGCTCAGTGAGCACAAAGACTCGAAGAGTAAAGCATTCAGTAATCAGCCAAATAAATGGCGAAACGCTGTGTAGTGGCGAAAGCTAAAATAACAGTGGATGCAGTGTAAGTTAATGTTATGCAATGAGTAAGAGCACGGTGCGCAGTAAGCGACCGTTGTAGAAGTATTGTTAAATAATAATGTGGCAAATAAGACCAGTTATGAGTGAAACTCAATGAACATACAAGTAAGTGATGATAAACAGACTGGGCAATAAGCCAGTAATTAATATTATGTGATAAGGAAAGCAGTATGAATTCCTATTGCTATCTCATAAGAGACTTACTGCCAAGAGTTTACGCCTCTGCACTCTGTATGACTGAGTGTTTTGGTATTGCGCTTGCGCGGTAATGATCAAGTGAGATAGCTAGGAAGTCTGAAAATGTTAAATGTGATAGAAGGACAAGACTTATGATGTGATGAAACCGATGCATAAGATAAGCACGGTAGTACCAATTAAAGGGTACTTGGTTGACATAAGTGGCTACAGTAGCACGATTGTTGAATATCGGTATGGAACATACCTCAAGTGTTGGAAATAACCGACAGAGTACTACACAAAAGGTAGTAGCTCAAACTTAACAGACAGTAAGTCGGAAAAACCAAGTAAATCATTGTAGAATACAATAGATTATCGTGGAAATGAATAGAAAGTTTGTAACTCACCGAATTCGCTCACGGTAAGAAATACCACGCGTCGGTTGAGAAACCGTTATTACCAAGATAAAGGTGGTAATCGGGGATGCATAATACAATAAGGATAATGTATGGAGCAAACTAAGCTCTAAATTATCAAGAGTTGCGCAGTAGAAACTGGTGAACCAGTGAGTCAAACGATGAATGTGAATAGTGAACATGAGTGAATGGCAAACTAATGATGCCTAAAAGCCTCACAGGCCAGGATCGAAACCAGTTAAGAGTTAAAATAAACTCTAATGAGAATTCTTGGTTAGGGACTAAACCGCCAATATGGCTAAGATCCTCAAACCAGAACACATTGTGTAATAAACCGCGTGGAGATAAACACTTCACGACGGTAGAATGTTCTAAACCAGTGATTAACTGATTGATTACGTGGGCGTAATCCCTTTTAAGGGGGGTAGAGCGCAGAACCACTTAGTGTCTTTTACCGTACAAGTGTACGTGAACTATGATGTGCATAGCACAAAATGATTTGTTTTGATGATTGGTGTGTGTTACATAAACATACACATTCATTCATGGTTAATTGTGGTAATTACGCACGGAAGATGCGAATACCCTTGCGATAAGTGTTTATTGTGTCAACAAATGTGTGTGAAAGTATAAGTATAAGGGAGTAGAAAAACTCCCGGGGAACTAAAACCCCGACAGTGTATGTTCATAAGATACCAAATGTAATATTGTGTATTATATTTTGATAAAAATATATATATATGGATATATGTATATATACAGTATTGTGATTTATGAAGAGGTATGGCATCAACGTAGAACCTAGTGAGAATTAAATTCCCTAGGTAACTTGATTTAAAATAAATCTGAAAGATGATTGATAGACAGAGTTCACCCTTGGAGATGTAATGATTACAACTAGAGGATTAAAGATAGAAAATGGTACATGTTTGAATTAGCTGTTGTTTGAAATTGAAGTGGGAGGTGAAACTTGATTATCATGAGATCAAGGGAAGCCGAACACAAATTGGGGTGGAGAGATAGTTCAACACTGATGCTGATCACATCAGGGTTGGATGATTCTTGAAACTCCCTATAAGTGGTCATAAATAACCACATCAAGAATAAGATGCAGTTAAATAATTGACTTGGAGTTGTATTGCGTTTCAAAAGAATTTTAAATTGGGTTTCAAATTTTCAATTGGTATTTTCAAAACTTCAATAAATACTTTAAGATTCTTAAGTGGTATTTTCAAAGGAAGGACTACCTTTTATGTGACCTTGTAAATGATTTTCGATTAAGATCCTTCCAATAAAGGATTTCGTTATACTTAACCTCGTAGAGGGTATTTTCCTACTACTTGCTCACGAGCTGAGGACGTATGAGCCTTTGTCTTAGGACCGGTGACATGAGAAGTATATTTTAAAGATGTATGCAATTGTTTTGATCTCCCAAAGGAACGGGGACCAGAGTGTCCATCGCGACCGGTTCTGCGGGATCACAGTGTATATGTACTCAACATGGGTCTCGAACCCATGAAGAGATGGAAAAGGAATTTCTGGTTGATATACATGCTATGACATGTTGTGTGGTATGTGTAATAATTATTATTTTGGACCTTGAGTCCTAATGTGATTGAATTCCGAAAGTGTTATGTTATCAAGACCTATGTGTCTAAAAGAATGTTGTGTTATCAAGACCACGAGTCTAAATGTTGTTATGTTACCCAGACCAAGAGTCAAAGGGTTGTTACATGTGCAAATGTTGTTAAGGTAGCCGGATCATCAAGTCCGAGATTACTATGTAAGTATGTTATATATATGGATGTGGATGTGTTACCCGGACCATCAAGTCCGAGGTTTGATGTAAAGTGTGTTTGTTATAGAATTTATGTTACAAGTAATCCCGTATTCTAACCAATGATGTGTGGGAAGTGTGAACTTCGAGGACGAAGTTCTTTTAAGGGGGGTAGATTGAAATACCCCAAACCTTAATGTGTTAATTAATTATGTAATTATAATTTCTAAGGCTAATTAAGTCCTTAAGATCATTGGTGAAGAAATGAAAACCAAAAAGAAAAGAAAATGCGTAAAAGTCACAAAACGTGGAAACGCGTATTTAATTATTTTAGGAGGTACATAACCTTCATTAGGGTTTAAATATATTTTTATACCTTAATTACACATTAAGAACATGTGGGAAAAATTCCGGAAGAAAACGGATTCAAATAATGCGTTAAAACGCTAACGGAGTCTTAAACGCGTTTTCGAGAAAACCGAAAACGTGTTTAAACAGTTAAATGACCCCGTAAAAATAATAGTTGATTTTGTAACAATAATTAAACATTAATGGGAGTTAATAACCATTAAAATTAAAGGAATGAGAAAATTCGGAAAACGGTCCCGGTTAGTGAATAGTGCTAAACCGGGTAAATAAACGAGCGTTTTCTGTTAAAAACGAAAAACGCTCCAGCGTGTTTATATTAGTGGGCCGGTTTTATTAATGTAAACAGCCACTCACACATGACTAGTAACTATTAATTAAGTCAAGAGAGAGCCAAAATAACAAAGGGCACAAATACCCCTCACCTACTCTCTCTCTTCCTTATTTTCTTTTTCCCTCTCTCTCTCCTCTCTTTCCTCTCTTTTCTCCCAGCGGCTCCTTCCTCTCCTCTGCCGATGGAACTCCCACAAGCCAACAATGGCTTCTCCACTTCTTCTTCATCCCCAAGCTCCATTTGAGCTCCAAATCAAAAACAAATCACATATTCTTCTTCCTCTCATCTTCCTCTGTCATCCTCTCTTTTCAAAATTCCAAAAGGATGAAGTTGACCTCCATGGGTTTTCCCCATTTGAAGAGAAAATGGCACCAATGAGAAGCTTGGAGTCCCTCTTCCTTCTAAGGTAAAGATTCCAAGAAAAAAGTCATTCCTCTTCATCTCTTGGTGTAATCAATTTTTCACCATTGTTGATGCCTTGTTTTTCTCCTTGTTCTTGAGCTCCAAATTAATCCTTCAATGGTGGAGAAGTTCCCTTCTTGATTCAAGGGAGAAAGTCCCTCTTAAAAGCTTCTAAAAGGTAAACCCTAATTCTAGCCCTTTGATTGAATTGAGTTTCTAAGGGTTTAGATAATTAATTGTGTATGTTTTGTGTTCTTGGGTGTTGGGATGGAGTTTGGAAACTCCATACCCTCTGGACCGATTTTGGAGAGATGAGGAGCAAGAGTTGAATTAAGGGACTTGTAAGATTAAGGTAAGGAATCCCTTAAACCTTGTTGTAATTGTTTAAGTGTTTGGGATGGGTAAACAATTAATGAACCCAAAATTGTGAGTTGAAATCTATGTTGTAATGTGTTTAGTTGGTGTTGGAGGGGTTTGTGAATTAATGTTGAATTGAGGGCCTTAAGAGCCAAATGTTTTGAGTTGGATTTATTTGTGGTTGTGTGTTTTTGGTGATTATGGATGTTGATGAGGTTTGAGGATTTGTAATGTGCTGTTAGGACCCTTGTAAGGGTGTGGCTAGATTAGGATGAAAATGATGAAAATTGATGAGGATGAATGTGTAAGGTTATGGGGAGGTTATGGCAAAATTTAATGGGAAATGAGTGTTGATGATGGTTTATGGTTGAGAGAATTTAGGTGTTGATTTGGGATGTTTAATGTGGAAGAATGGTGTTTGTAGCTTGTGAAACAAGGGGTTAGTGTAGTTTATTAGAAGTGCAATTCTGGGTAGAATTTGCCTCTGTTTGCTGGTTTTGGGTACGTCCGAACTTCCGTCCGGACTTGGAAGTTCGGACATGCCCCGTCGTTTTATAAATTTTCGAGTTTCAGTTGTGTCCGAACTTCCGTCCGAACTTGGAAGTTCGGACACTCGAAAAATTTTCCCAGGCTATTTGCTTCGACTTGTGTCCGACCTTCGATGTCCGGACACAAGTTCGGACGCCTGTAAGTTTTCTTCAGTTTTGGCCTCGACTTGTGTCCGAACTTGGAAGCTCGGACACAAGTTCGGACAGGTGGAAATATTTCTTTGGTTTTAGCTCGACTTGTGTCCGAACTTCAAAGCTCGGACACAAGTTCGGACATTCGACAGTTTTCACCCAATTGAGTCTCGACTTGCGTCCGAACTTCAAAGCCGGACACAAGTTCGGACATAGGGTATTTTGAGCAAAAACTTTGTTTAAGGGTAGGAATGATATCCAATGATGGGGATTAATATGTGATGATGTTAAGGTTGTTAAGGATAAATAAAGTGAGTTAAATGGTAATTGAGTGGTGAAAAGTTGTAATAAAAATGTAAAGTTATAAAACTACCGAATGGGGTTAATCATGGGCGCATTATCGTTAAATTTATTACCCCGATGTTAATGAAGATAGTTATAATGTTACCAGTTGTTCAAAACTTTCAAGGAACATGTGATGGCACTAGAGTGCACCTTCGGTGACAGGTATGGTTTTCTTGCAACCTGTGTCCTACCGGATTACACCGGCTTGTATGCCAATGTGTTTTTCTGTGTGTTTGCCACCTTGCAAGATAAAGCATGAAATGAGTTTATAGTAATTCATTATTGTGGCGTAATCAATTCCGATACCGCTTAACCTTAATTATGTGTTAAATAATAGTTAACCGACCTTAGGTTCACATAAGAGATCGGTATTCGGAATAAACGTCCCAACCCACGGGAACATTCTAACTACGGCTATCCGTGCGTTAGTGTATGTTGTGGTTAAAGTGTGATGTATGTGACTTGATTAATATGTTGTTGTTGTTGAATACTGTTATCCGTGTTGTTGAAATGGGATATGATTTCCCTTGTGTGTCTAACCGAGTTAGTAACACTATGTGATGTATGTATGTGATAAGTTCCATAAGGGAACCCTTAACTAATAAGTATATGTTATGTATGGAGAGGAATCCGGTTGTCCCGGTCGCGCGTATTGTTTGGGAGTTAATATATATATATGTGAATTAACTCCCATCCTGTTATGTTAGGGTTGTTTTCCTTCATTGGATTTCGACCTCCCACTAGCTTAGCCAAAGCTTACCTACCCGACCTCCACATCGGGCTAGGAGGGGAATTATGTACAATGTTGGTAGGGTGTTGAAGCCTAAGTTCACTTCGACTCCCTCTTTGTTATGTTACGGTTGTTCTTCCTCCTTGAATTACAACCACCCACAAGCTTAACCAAGGCTTACCTACCTCATCACTATTGGAGCTAGGGGGAAATTGTGTATGTTGTGTACGGTCCTATATGAGGCCGCCACTCAAGTAAAGAAAATGTATGTATGTTGTGCTCGGGCTTATATCACCCCGGCACTCCCTAAGTGAAGTTCATGTACTCTAAGAAGAGTGAAATTAAGTTGTGTATGTTATAAAGTGAAGTGTGTTGTTATGTCGAGTGTGCTAACCTTGTGTTTGTATTCTATTAATGGATGTTTGCTTATAAGCATGATAGTGTGTGAGTTTGTGCATGTTTGAAATAAATCAACCGCATGCTAAGACGACAAATAGTTGTGCGTGGCCCGGTAGCATGCGGGCTGCGGGATTACCATACCAGCAAAGGTGCTGACCCCCTTTGGGGGCTCCCATACTTTTCAGGTACAAGGAACTGGAAGCCGTTCGAGAGTAGGACGGGTAGTAGTGTTTGTATGTGGTAGTCATGAGAATTGTGGATGTATTATAGGTGTAGTAAGACCGAAAATGTATCGGCGTTAGTTGGTAATTACTCGGTAGCTGTAATGTAAGTGTATAATGATTGTTGGACATGGAACGGGATTTATGTGTAGTTGCTCGGGAGTTTAGTCCATCAGACCGGTACAATGTATGTATGTTAGCCTTGTTAGCCACGTAGGTGGCTAACGGCGTGTAACACCAAGGAGTTTAAGTTATGTTGTGAGTTGTGATTTCCGCTGCAAGGTGTTGTTAAGTGTATTGTTAGTAGTTGGGGTGTTACAATAGCAACAACAACTAAAAATGGTGGATGTTGTTGAGTAAAATAGTAGTTAAACTATCTTGCTACTTATGAGTAGTGAACCCAATCATTGTAGTACAACAAGGTCGTATCCACAGAGACTTCGCAACTATCTAATTAATTGTTAAGTTAGTAAATGTACAAGAAGATAAATAAAAGTGCATACAATGTAAATTGGGGGTTTAGCCAGTGGCAATCTTGGTGTTGGGAAAATAAAATTAATTAAAAGCTTAAATAAAACTGTAGTGTATTGAATGGATGGAAAGTGTGCTAAGGAAGGTGGAATCGCCCAAGTATATTTCAGACATTAATTATAATCCTAATTTGCTCTATTTGTCTGTTTAAGAATTTATCTTGTGGCCTTCCTAAATCATAGATAAGGACAACTCTTAATTAATTCAATAGACTTTTTACAATCAGAAAAAGTCTAAAATCATTAATTAGCATTAAGCAAGAATTCTTTTAATAACAACGATGAATTTTATCTGCTAATCAAGGAGATAATATCTAACATTTGTCTCTCTTTGTGGTCTATTCTCAGATTTACAAAATCATTGAAATAAGAGAAACCGTAAATGCATAAAAATGATCAGTTGTTAAGCATTTAATAATTTAGAGAGACAGAACAAATATTTATAAGCAAACTTGGTATTATAAATAAGTCCGAATTATTTGGGGTTAAACACCCATCCTAAACACAAATATAAAATTACTCAGACATTAACACGAATGAAAATAAAATAAAGATAGAAGTAGCCATTGTTTTGGAGACTACTGGAGGAGACGGGAGTGCGGCTCGCTCTTGCTCCATCTGCTTCTCTTCTCTTCTTTCTATCCTGCTTCTGCTGAGTGGTGGACTGAAGAATGAAAATAAAATAGAGAAGTGGGGGATAAGAGAATGGAATGGATCGTAGGTGTGGTTTGTGTTGTGGTCGATTGTCTGTTAACGATGGATCGTGGTCTGATGGAGAACTTTGGATTTAGGAAGGGATGATATTTTTGAGCAGAAGGAGCGTGGGTTTTATAGAAGAAAGGAGGAGGAAGAAGACAGGCTGGAACACGCGTGAGGGATTTACGGAGTGTAGTGGTGCGGCACTTGATATTGCTGATGGGCAGATGGATGTGTTTGCAGGCGCCGCAAATGAAGAAGACAATCGGGTAGACGGCGCCGAAAGAAATCTGTCGTGTTAATTTCTGGATCTGGGTTGCATTTAGAGGCGTCCTTGTTTAAATCCCCGGTCGTCTCTATCTCTTGTTCGGTCATTTTTACACGGACGTCTCTACCGCTGCAGTGTTGTCCGGCCTTATTTCCCCGGAAAGGCCACGGACTTCTTCTCTGTCCGGCCTTTTCTCCTCGGACACACACACGGACACACTCCTTGTCCGGCCTTTCTTCCGCGGACAACACACGGACACACTCCTCTTGTCCGGCCTTTCTTCCGCGGACAACACACGGACACTCTCCTCTTGTCCGGCCAAATATCACCGGACACAACACGGACGTGTTGTGCCTTGTCCGCCCTCCGTCCGGCCAAACTTCCATGGACATGGTTGTTCCTTGTTACTCAAAATGTTCGTTTCAGCTCCGATTTAAGATCCGTTTGCGCCTATGCGTTCGTCTCTTTGTCTACTTTGCTCCTAGCTTGGTTTTCCTCATGTTTAACCAATAAATTTGTGAGATAACTAATAAAACATAAACTAGAGGAAAACTAACCAAAGTGGAGAAATGAGCAAGAAAAGTGCTAATATAATATATGAAATACACCCATAAAACATGCTCATTTGGACACTTATCACACCCCCACACTTATCTTTTTGCTTGTCCTCAAGCAAAACTATGTACCCAAGTAAATAGGAAATGCTCAATATTAACAAATATTATTATGAAGGGTAGGATAAAGAGGTGAACAGTTCATGATCTTAAACTTTTTGAGGAGTGTGATCCATCAACTACTGGTGGCACATGTGTGCTCAGGGTAAAAATAAAATTTAGAGTTTCGGGGGTATGATCCGAAGTACTTCAATGCTTCTCAGTTAAGGTGACTTTGAGAACTTTACCACGGCCAACTTCTCTCAAGAATGGGCATTGAGGGGTAAACAAAAGGAAAAATAGATTTGTGCATTTGTTTCACTTTTGCATAAGAGATGAGAAGGTAATATGTAAGCATCAAGCCTTTGTATTTAAGAACACTCAACTTTCTTTGTTGGTTACCAATGGCGTCTCGTAAGTCCCTATTTTTATTTTTTATTTTATTTTTTTCAAAGAAGCACCCCTTAGCAATCCCTAAGAAAGAAGACAGAAAGAACCCCTGAGCAATAAAAATCCAACCATTGCAGATCATTTGGTCACACCGCATACAAATGCTCCTCAAAAGTAATCAAAATGAAAAATTTTGTACCATTTATCCCACAATTCATAACAGTATTTATTCATAAAGAGAACAACCCACATATAAAAGGGTCCACGATATTGAATTTGGACAAACGCAAGATAAGCAGAGAGATTAAACATTTTAAGCACAAAATGTCACTGAAAAGGGCACTCCCCCACACTTAATTTGGACAATGTCCTCATTGTTCACCAGAAAAACAAGGGAAGGTTTCAGAAGACCTGTTCGGTAAGTAGATAAAATAGAGAAAACACAAAGGTCACAAATAGACATTTTAGCACAGGAGCTCTCCAAAGCAGAGTTTAGCAAAATAAAAGCATAATTAAAGAAACTGGTACTCCCCTGAGATTATTTTTGCTAGTCGTTTAAAGTAGTTCCCCCACACTTGAGCTTCAGCCTCAAGTAGCGTAGCTTGGTTGCAATGTAGACATGAAGTTGCACCTGCATAAGACACTAGAAGCAACCATACTACAAACGGGGGTTAAGAGTTAGTAAAAACAAAATGTAAAGAGAACCTGAAAATTTAAAGAGAAATAAAAGCAAAGGAAAGATAATTTCATCCGGGTTGCCTCCCGGGAAGCTGCCCTTTTTTAACGTCTTTGGCTAGACCATACCACCGTGAAGTCAGCCGGGATCGAATATGAACGTTGAAGTTGGCTTCAACGGGTGGGTGGGGTGGGCATCATGGATAATTGAAAAACCACCCGGATCAAAAGGAAATGTTATCTCAACACTTAGAATGTAGAAGTGTAGGCTCCACTGATCTTTAGTCAGGTGAAGGTGTTGAGATTATTGATCCATGGTGTGAGGATCAAATTTTGGTGGAGCCTCCTCTTCGAAATTAAGGATGATGACATCCTTATCTTCAATGAGCGGTGCAGGGAGAGCTCTGGGGCGGACTTTGTCTTCTATCTCTAGTTCAGGATCAAAGGGGAAGGTGGCCTCCACACTTAGCGGGTGAATTTTATGCTTCCACCTCACATCATTGTCGCTTAGGTGGGGAAGGCCTTGATCCTCCAGACGAAGACCAAAGTTGGATGGCTCCTCCTCCTCAATTTTGAGGATGTAGATGTCCTCATCTTCTTGGTGAGGCTCATTGGACGAGCTTTGATGTAAATTAACTTCAGAGGGAAGTGGCTCCTTGAAATCGACTATAGCACTCTCTTCTGATGGCTCGGAGGGAGGCGGCATCTCCTCCTTCTCAAGGTTGAGGATGTATCCACCCTCATCTTCTAGGTAGAGCACGAAGAAGGAGGGTAAATAGTAGTTGATTTCAGAGGGAGGAGACTCCATGAAGTCCAAGGAGAAACTTTCTTCTGAGGAGTTGTCTTCATAATCAAGCTGATGGTTGTTTGGTGATGGATTCTCTAATTCGAATAGGGGAGGAGGTGGAAAGTAGCTTAAGTCCTCGGCAGGTTGTTCCTCCTCGTGAACCACTTCATTCAGTTGTTGAACCGGTTGTTCCATGTGTTCTACCTGATCTAGCGTTCTTTGCTGGATCATTTCAGAGTTTGAGGTAAAATTTGCCATCATTTCCCTTAAAATGGCGTTGTCTCTCTCTATTGCAACCATAGGACAATGGGAACTTTCATGGTCTCCTCCACACTCTTGGCACACAAAGATGGGGATAGGCTTGAGAGAGGAATTGAAATCCTCCAAGAGAGCTCTCAATTCAGCATTTGGGTCTGAACATTGGGGGCTTTCATGGTACTCTCCGCACCTTTGACAGACACTCCATTGATTGTAGTTCTCTGCGCCATAGGGGTAACCATACCAACTTCCTGCTTGATCGTAGTGACTATCCATCAGAATTAAGTACCTTAAAAACAAAACAAAAATTTAAACACAAAAGGGGCAAATAACGGAAATAAAAGAAAAACTAAACAGATAATAAACCAGATAGTTGGACCGAAGTCCCCGGCAACGGCGCCAAAAACTTGTTGAGTAAAATAGTAGTTAAACTATCTTGCTACTTATGAGCAGTGAACCCAATCATTGTAGTACAACAAGGTCGTATCCACAGAGACTTCGCAACTATCTAATTAATTGTTAAGTTAGTAAATGTACAAGAAGATAAATAAAAGTGCATAAAATGTAAATTGGGGGTTTAGCTAGTGGCAATCTTGGTGTTGGGAAAATAAAATTAATTAAAAGCTTAAATAAAACTGTAGTGTATTGAACGGATGGAAAGTGTGCTAAAGAAGGTGGAATCGCCCAAGTATATTTCAGACATTAATTATAATCCTAATTTGCTCTATTTGTCTGTTTAAGAATTTATCTTGTGGCCTTCCTAAATCATAGATAAGGACAACTCTTAATTAATTCAATAGACTTTTTACAATCAGAAAAAGTCTAAAATCATTAATTAGCATTAAGCAAGAATTCTTTTAATAACAACGATGAATTTTATCTGCTAATCAAGGAGATAATATCTAACGTTTGTCTCTCTTTGTGGTCTATTCTCAGATTTACAAAATCATTGAAATAAGAGAACCCGTAAATGCATAAAAATGATCAGTTGTTAAGCATTTAATAATTTAGAGAGACAAAACAAATATTTATAAGCAAACTTGGTATTATAAATAAGTCCAAATTATTTGGGGTTAAACACCCATCCTAAACACAAATATAAAATTACTCAGACATTAACACGAATGAAAATAAAATAAAGATAGAAGTAGCCATTGTTTTCGAGACTGCTGGAGGAGACGGGAGTGCGGCTCGCTCTTGCTCCATCTGCTTCTCTTCTCTTCTTTCTATCCTGCTTCTGCTGAGTGGTGGACTAAAGAATGAAAATAAAATGGAGAAGTGGGGGATAAGAGAATGAAATGGATCGTAGGTGTGATCTGTGTTGTGGTCGATTGTCTGTTAACGATGGATCGTGGTCTGATGGAGAACTTTGGATTTAGGAAGGGATGATATTTTTGAGCAGAAGGAGCGTGGGTTTTATAGAAGAAAGGAGGAGGAAGAAGACAGGCTGGAACACGCGTGAGGGATTTACGGAGTGCAGTGGTGCGGCGCCTAATATTACTGATGGGTAGATGGATGTGTTTGCAGGCGCCACAAATGAAGAAGACAATCGGGTAGACGGCGCCGAAAGAAATCTGTCGTGTTAATTTCTGGATCTGGGTTGCATTTAGAGGTGTCCTTGTTTAAATCCCCGGTCGTCTCTATCTCTTGTCCGGTCATTTTTACACGGACGTCTCTACCGCTGCAGTGTTGTCCGGCCTTATTTCCCTGGACAGGCCACAAACTTCTTCTCTATCCGGCCTTTTCTCCTCGGACACACACAAGGACACACTCCTTGTCCGGCCTTTCTTCCGCGGACAACACACGGACACACTCCTCTTGTCCGGCCTTTCTTCCGCGGACAACACACGGACACTCTCCTCTTGTCCGGCCAAATATCACCGGACACAACACGGACGTGTTGTGCCTTGTCCGCCCTCTGTCCGGCCAAACTTCCACGGACATGGTTGTTCCTTGTTACTCAAAATGTTTGTTTCAGCTCCGATTTAAGATCCGTTTGCGCCTATGCGTTCGTCTCTTCGTCTACTTTGCTCCTAGCTTGGTTTTCCTCATGTTTAACCAATAAATTTGTGAGATAACCAATAAAATATAAACTAGAGGAAAACTAACCAACGTGGAGAAATGAGCAAGAAAAGTGCTAATATAATATATGAAACCTCAAGGGGGTTCCAAGTAATTTACTCTAATTCCTAAAGTCCACACTGCACTAAAAAAACCAAAAAGTAGACTTTATGTTCATTAGCTATATATGTTCATTTGTTAGTTCCTCGTCGACTCCTCCCCATCAACTCTCCTTCTCTACTGGGAAGAACTTGCCTCCGCACCATCAGTGTTTCCATCTTGAGCTCACTTTTTAGATATTTTTTTCTTTTTCAAATCCTTCTTTGTCATCCTGCAATGTTGGATAGTAGCATTATCCTTGGGTTAAATCATTGGCATCTAACACATCTTGCCCAGGCTGATTTGGAATAGGTACATCATCCTTGGGTGCATCTGGTTGTTTTTTGCCAACGTATAACATTCCTCACTCATCCACCTCCATAGTGGCAAGTGCATTTCATCCTTGCTATTTGAATCACTGGAGCAGTCAGCCCTTCTCGTCTCATTATCCTTGTACTTGTTTCCCCGATTGATCCAAATTTTCACCAAATTGGACGGCTCAGAGCTGGCTTCAACATATATGTCAATATCTTTTTGACCTCGGTACAACTGAAACATCTTCATTAATTCCCTATCACTATTGATAGATATCAAGTTCCCAGATTGTGAATGTTTGAACTTAATGATCGGTGTCTTGTAGGGGAGCACACCCTGCTTATTTGCTTATGTTTCCAAGGCAGTAAGCAAGTCAAAATAGAGGAACTCGTCTGTTCGTACTCAAACTTCTGATAATGTACTGTTAGCCAATGTGTATCAAACTGCAATAATGTAGATAGACCATCAATGACAAAAAAAAAGACAGTAAATCAGACCGCAAACATACACACGCACACACTTCATTTTTCAATCTTCGTAGAAATGACATAATCATAAGATGTAACAACACACTTCATCCCTGGCACAAAGTCACTTCATTTTTCAATCTTGGCATAAATAACAGTACATCAATGTTTTACTGCAAAACACACTCACTTAATTACTCATTACTCGAACGCTCACTTAATTACATCTATCTTGGTAGAAATGACAAAATCATACCACAACAAAAAATCAAACCACAATAGATTAGACAAAATCACTCGATCACAGCACTACCCAGCATTTTTTATTGTAACCAGTGGTATACAAAGGAGGAAGAGAAGAAACAGAAGTTAGGGTTGGGTGTTTTTTAGGAAATCTAGCAAAATCAAATAGACACAATATCAGTACATTTCACCCGCATCCATTACACCTGTAGTCATTGCAATATGAAAAGAATGAGAGTGATGTTTTGTAACAAAGAGAGAGGAGGAAGCGGGAGAGTAAGGATGACGTACCTCCACGTATATCGATTTGGGGCTTTCGATTTAGGTCTCTATAATTGAAGAAAATCGCTTGTCATCAGTAGTACACAGAGGAGGAAGTGGAGAAACGGGAGACTTAGGGTTACACGATTTAGGAAATTAGCAGGATGAGAGAAGAATTAAAGTATATGGATTGAGCAATGTTTTTTTGTACAACAAGGCATTAGTTAGTGAGTAAGATGACATGTTAGCAAGATATTAACGCTAGTTTAACACAGTTACGATTTGGGGGTTTGTAGTTAAGGATATCATAAACTGAAGGTAGTTGCCAATAATTATTAAAAACACAAGAGGATTACTAGTAATATCTTGAACCCTCAAGGGGGTTCCCAGCCATTTTTTTCTTTTTACTTGCCAGGTAAACATATGTAGCAAGGTTGGCTATATTCGGATGTAGCTCAAACGGGTTGTTTATTATATTAGGATTGTACTTACAAAAAGAAGAAGCATGTGACCGCTTATTATTTGAAATTCTACAATTATGTACATCAAAATAAAACACAACCGGCAATACGAAAACAATAACATTATAACACTAACTTGTGTGAAAAATCTTTTGAATTTAATTAAAGTATGTTTCCCCCTATGCCCGGGTTAGTTAATTTGTCTGCATTAATACATTTTGTTTTTGAAATAGTATGTTGTTTTCCTATGCATTAATATATGTTTGTAATTTAATAACAACTGGGCAGTAGGATTAATTGTGCATTTTTTTCATCAAACGTGTATTCTGAAGATCAGTTGTCTATTATATCATGATACACACAGCACAAAGTCAATCGGTTAAAAATGTGAGGAATCAAAATAAAAAGAAGGGAAATTTCATGAAATGCCATTAAAAAAAGAAAGTCACGAAATGTCGCTATATTTTTTACTCTACATCATGAACCAGAAACAAAAAAGACAAAAATACCCCTACTAGTTAACAAGATATTTTAAAAGTTCACAATATGCCCGTAAGTGTTAAAAAATTCACAACAAAAAAATCAAAATACTATAAAAATATATATAACTACAAAAAAAACATATATTAAAATATCATAAAACATTGAAAAAAATAAATATTTCTTAGTTTTTTTTCAAAATTATTTAGTACCTTAAAAAAGAATATAGTGTTTTAAACACATAATTTATACTAATATGTCTACAAATTTAGACCCATATAGTACCATAATTTATACCAATTAATTACCATACATTTTTAAATTAATTTTTTCTACAAATATAAATTATTTATTAAAAAAAATATTTTAATTTTTAATTAATATTTGAAAATTTTTAATTTATATGTTATTTTGCAGATGACTTTATGACATAATATAATTTATTTATAATGAATTATTTAAATTGATAAAAAAAAGATAATCTGAAAATTCCGGTATAAATTAAGGTAATTAATTGGTACAAGCTATGGTGCTTAATTGGTAGAAAAATTGGTACTAGTCATAATTTTTAACATAATTTATGCCAATTTTTCTATCAATTAAGCACCATAACTAGACCAATTAATTACCAAAATTTGTACCATAGATTTTCAAATTATCTTTTTTATTTATCAATTTAAATGATTTATTATACAAATTATATTATGTCAAAATATACATTAAAAATAATAATTGTCAAAATATTATTTAAAAAATTAAAATATTTGTTTGAATAGAAATTTAAATTGGTAGAAAAAATAATTTAAAAATGTATGGTAAACTTATGGTTATTAATTGGTACAAATTATGGTACTATATTGACATAAATTTGTACAAAAATTAGTATAAATTATGTGTTTAAAACTCTATATTCTTTTCTAAGGTACTAAATAATTTTTTTAAATCTAAGAAATTAGTATTATTTTTCATTTTTTTATGATATTTTAATATATATATATATATAATATTTAATTTAATGTTTTTTATAGTTATCTATACTTTTATGGTATTTTGAATTCTAGTGAACTTTTTAACATTACGGGGTATATTGCAAACTTTAAAAGTACTTTGTTAACTAGTAGGAGTATTTTTACCTTTTTTGCTTCTAGTCAATGATATAGTGGCATTTCATGGACTTTTACAAAAATATAGTAGCATTTCGTGACTTTTTTTCTAGTGGTATTTCATGAATTAGCCAAAAATATAGTGACATTTCACGAAATCTCCCTAAAAACAATCATTCTTAGTATATGCAACTATCTTTGACTACATTTAAAATTGTACAGTTTGTATAGTGTAAAATACAAGATTTGTAAGCTTATTGTACAATTTAAGAAGTTAGTATGTACATCTAGTAGAATTTCAGTAATATCATAATTCAATCTATAACTTTACATATACATTCGTAAAATTTTTATTTACTAACTGTACAGTTTTTATTGAACAAATATACATGTATGTAACCATCTATAACTAAGCCAAAAAATTGTCAAATAGAAATAGAAATAGAAATTAGATATCAGACGAGGGACGCTGCGGGCAAGCCGCATGCATGTAGGTGCACTCCTCTCCACTTGGCAGTCTAGTCAGCTGCTGACTGGATTGTTTTTGTTGACTGGACTGCATTTAGACTATATTAACTTTAATTGACTGTAACTTTTAAAATATAAGTCCAAAATGAAAAACAATTACACCATTGTTCATCTAAATTCAAGCTCTTCAAAACAAGACCAAACATGGATATATTTTGACAACTTTAAAATTTTATATTATTTACATGTATATATGTAGATATCAACCATACTTGTTTTAAAATTGGTATGTCAAGAAGATATGATCAACCACATGACTTAAAACACATCATATAAATAATAATAATGATAATAATACACCACGAAACAATAATAATACATTACAAAACAATAATAATTTGGGAAAATTCACAATATACCCCTGTTTTCTTTGCGAATTCACAAAATACCCCTTTTTAAAAACGGCGTCAAATATTCCGTTAACCTCCCCTGGAAAATGACTATTTTGCCCCTTACCCGTTTTTTCCTTTTTTTGAAAAATTCACAGTTTTTTTGGCTACTTTTTTTTTTGAAAATTTTTAAATTTTATAATATACCCCTATTTAAGTTTGTTGTTCACGAAATACCCCTGTTTATGTTTTGAAGTTCACAAGATACCCTTGTTTATGTTTTGTAGTTCACAAAATACCCTTATCACCCTGATGCCCTAGTAAAGCATCGTCTAGTTTTCTCTTGTTTTTCAAGTGCCTTCAACCACTTCATAATCCCAAGACAAATGTTGTTTGCATTCCAGTTCTCTGAGGTTTCTTGTCTCTCGGAATGTCTCACCAATAGCTGAGTACAAATCCCTGTCATTCACAATTAGACACAATTATAATATATGACCAGAGACAAACATGTATAACATGGATTATTTTCATAGTTAGGTAAATACCTTCAAGTAAAGAGTAGATTGATTTAGTCTTGTGGACAAACAATAATGTCACAGGCATTGGGTTTAAAATGGCTACCTCTTGGTCAAACTCAGTAGCGGACCAGAACTTTTGTTTAGGGGGGGTCAAAAAAACTTTTAACATTGTTCTTTAAAACATTATGTTATTTTGTATTTTTTAAAAGTTTATAAGAGCATTTTACAAATTTCAAAAGTTTGGGGGGGGGGGGGGCGGGTGGCCATTAGGGAGATGGATTTTGGTGCATTCAAATATCTGAGTGATATCCCATTAGAGTGCTTGGCACAACACAAGTTTGACCAGGGGCAGACACAAAGGGGGGAAGGGCCGCCCCCCCTGAAACCTTAGAGAACTGGAATGCAAACAACATTTGTTCTGGGATTATGAAGAGGCTGAAGACACTTGAAAAACAAGAGAAAACTAGGCGATGCTTTACCAAGACATCAGGGTGATAAGGGTATTTCGTGAACTACAAAACATAAACAAGGGTATCTTGTGAACTTCAAAACATAAACAGGGGTATTTCGTGAACAACAAACTTAAATAGGGGTATATTATAAAATTTAAAAATTTTCAAAAAAAAAGTAGCCAAAAAAACTATGAATTTTTCAAAAAAAGAAAAAACGGGTCAGGGGCAAAATAGTCATTTTCCAGGGGAGGTTAACGGAATATTTGACGCCGTTTTTAAAAAGGGGTATTTTGTGAATTAGCAAAGAAAACAGGGGTATCTTGTGACGAAGTTTCAAAAAAGGGGTATATTGTGAATTACGAAAGAAAACAGGGGTATACTGTGAATTTTCCCTAATAATTTTATCGGTTCCGAAGTTTGTTATCTAATTCACCACATCTTAGTTAATAAATCATAATATCAATTTTAATGAATCATAATATCAAAATTAATGAATCATATCTTTATTTTAGTGTATCATCGCAAACATATAAAAATAAATACTTTTACGCAATAACACAATACAAAACAATATTTGGTATGTATGAAAAATACATGATTCACTATATAAGGTTTAAAATACACCATAAAATAATAATAATACACTACAAAACAAAAATGATTTTGATCAGTTCCGAAGTTTGTTATTTAATTTCTCACTTATTAATTAATGAATCATAATATTAATTTTAATGAATTATAATATCAAAACTAATGAATCATATTATGATTTTAGTGTATTATCGTATACATGTAATAATAAAAATTTTAAACAATAATACAATACAAAACAATATTTGGTACGTAAGAAAAATTCATGGTTCACCATATAAGGTTTAAAAATACACTATACAATAATAATAATACACTACAAAAAAATAATGATTTTTTTCCAAAGTTTGTTATCTAATTCACCACTTATTAGTTGAATCATAATATTAATTTTAATGAATCATAATATCAAAATTAATGAATTATATTATAATTTAGAGTATCGTCGTTTACATGTAAAAATATTTTTTTTTCAAAGTTGTCAAAACATATCCATGTCTGGTCTTGTTTTAAAGAGCTTGAATTTAGATGAACAATGCTATTTTTTTTCATTTTGGACTTATATATTAAAAGTTATAATCATTTAAAGTTATTATAATAAAAAGACAACTCAATCAACAAAATAGTTAAGTTAGCAGCTGACTGAGACTGCCAAATCAGCATCTCGCCTATCTCTACGCGACCCTGCCGCACGGTAGAATTACCGATTAGATATATTGACCATGCCCGACAAAAAACTAACTAGTTGACCGTAGAAACCCGTCAATGTTCTCACGGTAGCTCAAAATGCTGTGCTTTAGTCTCTATCCTCTCACACCGCGTCGTATTTGGCATTAGTAGTAGTTATAATCACCGCCTCGCATATTAGTCACCCCGTCCACCCTTTACTTCCACGGCTCCTCGCTTCTCATCGAAACGCTTTCTTCTTCTCCGGCTTCGTCTGTTCTCCGTCCCTGCGCCCCGCTCCTCCCTTCTCTCGCTCTAGCAGAAGAAACCGCACTCTTTGCTTCTATCGCTCTCATCGACTCCCTCTTTTCTGTTCTCCCGCATTCTCTTGCTCCAATTCCTCCATTTCTATATCAAATTCTTTCTTTCTTTATTTTCTCCCTCTTCCCGCCCTCACCGAGCAGGGTTCTGAGCTATCAAGCCCGACAAGTTTAAACTTGCTGGGGAAAAGTAAAAAGAATTAGGGACAAGCGAATTCTATACCTCGAAGTACTCGCATTGCTCAGCTCCATCAAGGCGTCTCAAGGCCAATTGCCATTGCATCTGGTTAGTGGGACACCAGATCCAATTCTAGGGTTTTTGAATCGTTTTTCTTTCTTGCAAATGACTGCGATAATTATGCGTGATTTGAAACCTTATTGTCGATTCAAGTTGAGTTTTTTCTGGTTTTGGACCAAGTGACGAGTCTTTGAAGGGTATTCTTGAGGATTATTAAGATATCTGGATATCAGAACCATTGAATTGAACAATCATTAACTAGCTTGATTCTTAGGGGTTGGAAACCCGTTCCTTCTCTCCCTCCGCCTTTTCACTGGTAGTATTGAAGATATGGCTATGTTGAGAAACATGCTTGTTAGCTGAGGTGCACGGTGTGATTATCTCATTCCACGGGTTATTTATTTGTGAGTAAGTTAGCTTATTGCGATGGTAATGTTTACTGTTATCTGAGTGCAAACAAATTGTGTTATACGGCGAAATAACGGACTCTTGTACTAAATAGTTGGTTTGAGCAGTTGGTAGCTAGTTAGGTCAGAACTTACTATCATATCTGATTTGGATGGGTCACAACGTATTAGTCGCTCAATGTTATGGGTCAATGGCATATATTTGCGCATTCTTGAAATTACAGATGGCTTTTTTTGGGACAATACGGATATATCTCCCCGGATGTTCTGGTTCGAATTAACTGCAGTAGGATGCTAAGGGTAGTTATATCCCAGTTAGTTTTGAATAAATATATATAAACAAGATTTCAAATGGGACTCTAGTAAGTATCTCTTTATCCTAATCTCTTGTGAACAGTTGCTGGTGAAGAATAGTTAACTAAGACTCGTTTATGCAGTAATCATGGTAGGTTTTCTGACATTTGTGTGATCTTCTAGAATTTGAACATCGTTGACAATTGTGAAATGTGACTGTTGAAGATACAAGTCAGATTCTGTTTATTTCTCAAGTACCCCCGTTTACTTATGCATTATCTAAAGTTTTAGTGGTATGCTGATATTGCTCTACACAGCTTGCTTTAGCCCATATGTATGGTATGCAGTAACTCAGGAAGAAACTCATGCCTCTGAACCCTTCCTCACTTATCCTTACTAAAATGTGGGGTGTTATGAGTAGCTGTTTATATCATAGGTCCTTTCTTTATAGATTGTGGTAGGACAAATCATTTTGTTATTTAATTCCTGGCTTGCAGTTTAGAAATCATTCTGGTGTTTGTTTCTTTTATGTGATAAATGAGAAGCTGGTGTCAGGTTACTTCTATTAACCTTGCATAAATTTGATTGAAGTGGTTTGCCATAACATGAAAATTTTACTTCTTGGTTTGTGCAAAATGTGTTACTTTATCTAATGCAGTCGTTTAAATTTATGAAAATTAAGGACAAAATTTGTTCTGCCTTATTTAGTCCCATCTAGATTGACAATTTTGTCTCATTCAAGGGTAGTTGCTGGCTTGCAGTATAGAAATCATTATGGTATTTGTTTCTTTTTAGGTGATAAATCAGAAGCTAGTGTCAGGTTACTTCTATTAACCTTGCATAAATTTGATTGAAGTGGTTTACCATAACATGAAAATTTTACGTCTTGTGTTGTTACCCGTGGAAGTGTGGCCCAGTTATGTCTTTTGGAAGTAGTTACTAAAGTAGTATCGTGTTTGGGAGAAGGCAAGCATGTATGTACTAGAAGTCGCGTCGAGTGAAAAATATAGAGTAAAATGACACGCAGTGATGCTCAATAGGGGTAAAACATTGTTGCTTCTTTGTTTTATGCTCCAAGACGTTACCTCACATCAGTTAGTTTTTTGAGGTGTTTCGTCATTCTTTCTATAATGGGTTATGAACTTCTTACCTATATATATATGTCCATTTTTCATTCTTTATGTTATCTATTGTAGGTGATGAAAGTCCAATATTTTGCCTGATGTTGTTCGATGGATTCTGAAGGCAAGAAGTTTGGGACAGGTTGGCGTTTATAAGTTTGCAATAGTCTCAGGTTTCATGCATGCGTGTGTGATTCACTTATATTATTTACTGGGTGTTTCTTCAGTGATTTACTTATATATTATGTTTCCATTCGGTTTGTTCAAATCACTCAAGTCCTTTTTCTGTATTTGATCAAGCTTGCCTTTAAGTTTAAAAGGAATAAAGTTGTTTAATTGTATTATATGAGTTGTTCTCTCATTTCTTTATCCCTTGTCAGCATCAAACCTTTGTCTAACTTAACGATGAATTGTGTCCCTCTTAGGCCCTCGGGAGGTCACTGGCGCCACTGATTTAATCACCCACTCTAAATTGTTGCCTCATCATGAATTTTTCTGCAAAAAGTCTCTTCCTGTTTCTATTGCCGATACTCACTACCTATACAATGTGGCTGGAGATACGGAAATTAGGAAGGGAGATGGAATGCAGCTGGATCAGCTAGTTCAAAATTCTTCATATTTACGTGATGGAAATGTTCGTATACAACGCTTTGACTTGGATCTTCTTGGAGAAGCATTTCACTTTAGGGAAACTGGTCCTGTGGACCTGCCTCTTGTAAGTATTGTATAAGCATGAATATGTTCCCTTGGTTTTCTACATAGCAGAAGCTAAAGGGCTTACTGCTTTTAACTTATTAACCTATATATATCTGTCGATATCTTTTCTGAATCTATATGTCAAAATGATAATTGGCTATGTCATATATATGCAGGCAGATAAAGGCATCCCCACAATTGCGGGCAAGTCAAAGATTGAATCTAAGGATAAGGAAAAGAAGCACAAAAAACACAAGGACAGAGATAAGGACAAGGATAAAGAGCATAAGAAGCACAAGCATCGCCATAAGGATCGAAGTAAAGACAAGGAGAAGAAGAAAGATAAAAGTGGGCATCAGGAATCTGGTGGTGCTGATCACTCAAAGAAACAACATGAAAAGGTGCATAAGACTTGAAACTGCCATGCCTATCAAAATTCCCAAATTGGCTTATGTTTCTTTTGAGTCATTTCATCTTGTAAAGACCGATAATTCTACATTTGCTCGCTCCCAAGTTTTTCTGTTTAGACGGTTTGGTGCGTGTATGAGAGTATCCAAGTGCAGTGTTCGCGAGTTAGGTCAAATCTATTGACTGTGTATTCAAATGCTACCGATGTTCAAAGTGGTCTGAAGCAACTCAATTCTCCTCATCGTTGCTCCTTAACCAAGACAATGTCCGTTAAATCTGTAATATTCTAGTGACCAGTCAACTCAATTGATCTTGATAGACATGAAGCAAGTTTGAGCTTGGTTACTGAATTAACATTTCTTTTGAATGATTGCTCCCAAACTCTCGGGTCTTACAACTGCATGCATTGTTGTGGGGTGGACATCGTGAGGGCTAGTCTATTCTTTGTTTCTTTTTTGAAATAAGGAAAAAAAGGCAAATTCTTGGCTACACTCACATCTAGATAGAGATTGCTTCATTAACTTTACATTTAATAGTGAAAATCTGTAATTGAATAAGGAAAAACGGTACTATGAACTAAATACTAATATTATAGTCATTGTGTACATTGAATGTACTGTTTTTGGTTTGCACTATATATACAGCTTTTATATTGTAAAATTACACTTGTATTTTACTATATGTACAAGAAATGTAGCCATCTCTAGTTACCTTTACTGGAAAGAAAAACATAATGATCATGCTATTCTTTTGTCTAGCTTCAGTATGGTTCTGACAACTATGACAGAAAAGCTGGACAAATAAGCATTTGCTGTTTGAGTTTTTCCATATTTGTTGTTTGTGTAGTTCCTTATATGCGACATGTCTTACTTGGTTCTCTTTGTTCTACTATTGCAGAAGAGAAAGCATGATGGTGAGGAAGATGTTAGTGACATTAGCAGGCACAAAAGGAGTAAGGTATGTCACTCATACAAATTCCTTTCTCTCACTTGAATCATTTGGTTCTTTGTCAGGTAAGTGTTCCGGTATTGTTCCCGCCTCAACCTAGAATATAGACTATTTTCCTGTTCTCCTGTTTTCTTCACTTGGATCTTAAAAGGGAGGGCTTATTATTGCAGTGCCTCCATGATACATTATAGATTTTCCCTTTATCCGTGTGTATGTCAAGATGATATTACTTGTATTATTTGGTTTAATCCTCAGAATTTTCAGTTAATGCTTTTTCTGTTGCAGCATAAAAGCTCTAAAATAGACGAGGTTGGTGTGATTAAGGTCGCTGGGTGAATAGTTTGCGTCACCGTGGATTGGTAGTGTTCGAAACTTGACATTTTCAAGGGTTCTTTGGATAGTACTTTGAGCCGCTTAAGGTAACCTACTCTTTTGCCTACTGTACATTGTGATGCCAGAAGTTACACATTGTGACCTGTGTTCTCGTATTGCAATCTGCTATTTCATAGTTTGTGCAAGAAAATGATATCTGGAATAATGAATTGGGGGGGGGGGGGGATACTTTGTTATGAGCTAATAGGTACTTGGTTGATACACAAACTTCGAGTTGGTTTTGCTTCTTTCAGAACTTCAGAGCACCTTTTCACAATTTCTTATTTGCTAATGGGTTTAACGAGCTTTCTATCCTGAGAACTATTGTTAGGGGTTTATGGACGAGAGTTGGACTATGAAAGGCAAATATGTGTTGCTGCTGTTTGTAATGGAGCTGTTAAACCTAAGCATATTTTACTGAGAACACAAAATAAGCTTTTAGGGCATTCTACTTAACATTGTGGGGTCTTTTGGAGAGATTGTAAACCATGGTTCTACCTTGACTGAAATCTGAAGAAACTATGTGTAGGGTCATTGGGTTTGTTTCTCTTGCTCTATGCATCTTTAATGGTGGCTTACTCCTTTCAGTGCAGAGAGGATTTTGTCCAAGAATCATATAGAAGGTGAAATTTTCATTGGTTGCAAGGTACAAATTGGTGATGACGTACTTTCCCAAGCAACACAAGGCCCCTCATATATATTTCTCAGTAACCTTCAGAACTTGGTTCATTTTTTGTTCAGTTTATATGGCGCAATTGGATTTCTCCACCCTTCTCCAATTATATGATTGGTTTCTCCTTTTCTAGAGGGTCATGATAGGTTGAGTTTTAGTTCAGTTTGCTTTTGAGTTAGGATTACAGCTAATTTCCAAGATAGTTGGTTAGCTGAATTAAAAGAGCAATGCCTTCAATCTTGTGTTGATTTTTTCTTTTACTGTTTTTACTTTAGCCATAGGAATGACTCTTACCATGCCGTCAATTGGTAAGAACAATTTGAAGGTTGTAAGTGTGATTCTATTTATGTGCGTCCAATAACTGGGCCAACCTATTTGTTGTATATAAAATCTAGCAGCAAGAACAGTAGGTAAATTGGGGATCATTTAGGTTGTTTTGTTAAGGGGTGAAACGAAAATTGTAACATATGCATTTGTGGTGTGCTGGATTTACATAGACCGTAACATATTGGTCATCTCTGGGTGTCTTCTGTAACGTACTTTCCTTTTTTCGCATGAGCCAGTTATTTTTATCGAGTTCTAGGTTTATATGCATAGTCTGGTTTAGGGCGCATGCCTGTCTGTGTCATGGCTTCATCAGATGAACGATTGAAAGCCCCATTTAAATTTGATCGGGGTTTGTTTTATCGTCGTTCAAAAAGAGATGCAAAAAGAGTGTGCTATTGAAATGAAAGCTGACCCTTTTTATGATTTTCTTAGTCTGAATGTCTCATGTATGAAAATCTTGGTAAAAGTGTGAACGACGATCGAATTCAAACTGCAGGGACAATGCTATTTAGAAGAAAAAGAAGAGAATTATTTTACGAAGAATAAATAGTACCCCAGAGATTTGTCAGGTGAGTTAGATTGAGTCAGTCTGATCAAATGTCAACATTTGAAATTTAACATGTGTTTATTCAAATTCAAACAACCGTGCCAGTGCTTGAACTTGGCGTATGTCTATGGGTTTTAGTTTATTATGCTTTATTTCTTTTTTTTTGAAACCCAAGGGATATATATTGATTAAGAACAACAGTTTAGTACATAGTCTGGAAAGTCAGACGCTTTCCAAGTGCAACAGGGAAGTTGCGAGGTTCTAGCTAATGAAGTTAGGTTGTGCGTGACAATGTTGTGAGTGCGTGGAACATAAAAGCACTGAAAGTCCAGAGAGAACGTGTAGGCACGCCAGGACTTCATCAAGGATCAACGTAGATTCCGTATGCAAAGATGATGGAGCCAAACCACTGATGTAACGGACCAATGGAAGACAGTCAGCCAAAACCCTGACTTTAGCATGACCCTCTGAAAGTGCATGACGGACTGCAAACTGAAGCGCGAGGCACTCTGCAGTGGATGGGAGGAGGTCCGCCTTAAAGCCATGGGCACCCGTGGAGATGTGCACCTCGCGGGAGGTCACCACAAAACCCAACCCTAAGTGGCGATGCGTGTCGGCGCTACCGTCGACCGAAAGTTCCAAAAAGTCCGGGTGACGCTGGCGATGAGCCACTAGCCGCTGGGCATCAGAAAAGAGAGGCTGAACTGATTGAAGGAAACTATCCCCTTGGCACCAAGCCCATGCAAACGAAACAGTGTCGGAGTGAACTGACTGACAGCGGGCAAACCACAAATGCCAGAGGAAAATAATTAGGCTGGTAAGGGTAACTAGCGGGAGATTGCAGCACTGTGATAGGAACCAATCAGAAAAGGCGGAATCATCCGACAAAGACTGCGGGGCCTGAAAAGCAGAGGTGCGCCAGTATGGAAGGACAACCTTGCAACGGACGAAATAATGAAGCACAGTCTCCGGCCGTCCACAAAGGACACACTAGGCCGGGGCCGAATCACGGATGCGCTTATGGATGGCCGCCTTGCAGGGGATGTACTCATGCAATAACTTCCAAGCAAAAAGGCGGATCCGTGGTGGAATATCACATTTCCGGAGTCGCTGACAGGCTGAGTGAACTAACGGGCGGTCGCTTGGCGCTGCAATTGTTGAAGTGGCGAGATCACGATCCGCGTGGTAGGCCGAACGGACGGTAAAAAGCCCAGACGGGGTGAGGCCCTAGAACCGACTATCATAGGGCGGCCCCATCCCCAAAAGGGGGATACGTTGTATTTCGGCAACATCGGCTGGGGGAAAACATTGGCGAAGAAGAGGCAAGTCCCAGGAGCGATCAGGTGTAATAAACTCAAAAACTGTGGAAGATTGAAGACGGCAAGGAGAAAAGTGCCAGAGATAAGGCTTACCCCCAGGCTTCGTAGGAATCCAACGACCTGAGATGGAGGTGGTCGAGCCGTCAAAGATACGGCGACGTTGGCCCAATTCCACCAGATCGCGGACTCCATTAAGGATTTCCAAATGGGGCTAGAGGCTGTGGGCGGGACATTTATTATGCTTTATTTCGAAATCATGGTGAATTGCTCAGTCATAGTTTATGATTTTTTAACAGCTTGTTCTCACTCGTGACCATCTCCCGTGCCTGCTTCTATTGGACATGCACTTCGTTATCTTCTTCTTACCCCAAGACAAAATTTAGCTTACGTTTTTCCCTATTTAACTCCCCATGGACTTCGTGCATGGCTTCTCTTTCTATTATGTTGTCCCTCATAATGTTGACTCTTTCTCTTCCGTGCTCTCTTCCATTCTCACTTCTCTGGTCTTTTTTCTCACTGTTAGATATTATAAGCATAATGAAAAAATGCTATTTACCCTGATATACCTTGTACGCATTTGAGATGACTTAGCCAAAAGAGGAGAAGATGGAATTATATAATGAGAAGTGTTATTTGTAGTCATATTTGTACTATATTGCAGTCACTTAAATTAAATTTTAAAAATTAACAATATCGTAAAAAAATTATAATTTTTTTACTAGCTTATAATTTATAACCACTCATTCATAAAAATGTAAATTATGTCAAAAATTAAAAAATAAAATAAACAAAAACACTGCTTACCGTTAGCTGCACATGACCAACAACAGGCTATCAGCCCAACAGCCGCTGGGTGGCCAGTGCTCCAACGGCTAGCAAGCGGCTATACTCTATATAGTTGTTGGGTGGTTCTGTTTAGGGTCAGCTGCTGGGCGATCCATATTTAGATTTTTTTTGAAATGATCTAACTTTGTTTTTCTTTGCCAATTACATCAGCCAATTACCCTAAACAATAAACTGTAAAAATCTATCAAATCCGTGTCGACATTATTATATTATGTATTGAACGAGTTTTTTTAAAAAGTACTCAATAAACCACACCCCCTAAAAATCACCATATAAGAGTTAAAACGTCGACTGCTTATTATAGGGTTTATGGTGGAGGCTTTAAAGTCGAACAAGTTAAAAAAGATTACCCAATAAACCACACACACTCTAAAAATCACCATAGAACAGTTAAACCGTCAAAGAATGTGTTTCAGGGTAGCAGACAGCAAGCTACAGCGGTTGTCCCAGTCATAACCTTTGATCAACTATTCCTGTCCAGTCATAACCACTGGTCGGCTTCCTCTGTCACAATCGTTTGGCAGTTATCCCAGTCCCAGCCGTTGGGCGGCTGTCCCGTACCCAGTGGTCGGTTGCGTTCTTACTTTTGACTAATACAACTTACCTTGGATTTTGAATTTTTGACATCTTGATGATCATTAAACAGGGGTGGCAATTCGGGTTGGTGGGTCGGGTTAAATTGTATTGACCTATACCCAACCTAAATATAATTAAGTTAGAAATTTTTAACCAAAACCTAACCTATATAAAATCATTGAATTCAAACCCAATCCGTTTAAATACAAATACTCTTGTTTTTCTACAAAATGATCACACCCTTAAAAGCAAGTAAATGACGGTCATTTATTTCAAGTCTTTGTGTGTTGTCTTTCCAAATGTCAACATTCTGTTACACAACATCAAGTATAATAGAAAACCATCTCACACATTAAACGTCTTCATATAGGACTTTTGGATTGGGCCTTGAGAATGTATTTGGATTGGATTTGAAATAATGTATTTGTGTGGGCCTAGAGAATGGTTTTTTTATTATTATACTAATATAGAATTAACACATACCCAAGTAGCGTATTTACATATTTATCTACTTTTTTTTATTTTTGATTAATTTTAATGAAATAAACTAAATGGGTTGGATTGAGGTCGAGTTAGAACTTTTAGCCCATACCCAATCCAAAAATTTAATAGATAACCCATACCCGACCCAAAAATTAAATGGGTCAATAATGTTAATCCATACCCATTATTGATGGGTTTGGGTCAGGTTTTCGGGTTGGATAAAAATTATCACCCCTATTTAAACTGCTTTTGCTCGTATATCACCTTAGCCTTTTTCGATGGGTTGTGAAACAGTATTTGAATTTTTACTTGTTAACCTATTATTTTTTTTCAAAAAAAGATGTGACTCCGTGAAATAATTTAATGACTACAAATAGTTTTGCATTTATATAATTGCAGGTAACATAAACCAAATGAAAGAAAAACACATGGCAAATGTAGAAATGACCTAAAACACACTTTCTTTTAACTAAACCGATCTAGCTCTATGGACCTTGATTACCTATCTTTCACTCTATTCTTCCGTGGACTTAATATAGAAAAAACCTACAACTTGTTGACGCTCATAAATGAGTGGGAACCTTTGATGCGGCTGGGAGCAGGCTTTGATTCCTCTTCCCTTCTTCTCACGTTTTACTAATTCTTCATCAGCTGTTACAAGCACAACAGGTCAACAACCTAGGACATTACCTTGGGTTTCCAAGTACCATTGGGAAAGATCGTCGTTCTATCTTTGGATATATACGTGAAAGGGTAGCTCAGTGTGTTTAATCATGGACCAACAAGGTCTCCGAGGCAAGAAGGGCCATTCTTATAAAAAATCAGTCCTGCAAGCAATTCCTACATATATAATGTCTGTTTTCTTCTTGCCTAAGACCTCGCTAAAACAGATCCAGACAATGTTGGCGTTGTTCTGGTGAAATGTCTCACCAAACAAACAAAACATCCATTGGAAGAAGTGGTCTTTGTAACACCCCTCTCCAAAAACACGTAATCCCTCACGTAGCATAAATAAAAGACGTCTTACAGCGGAAGAATAAACAACATAAACTCTCACACGGCTGTCCCCTGCCATTACTCGCCCATGCGAGTAACGAAGCATAAACTAAATCCAACAACGAAAATAAACAGCACTTGTAACGACCCCAAAACCGGCCTAGGAGTTAGGGCCGTTACACGCCGCGAGTCTACTACTTAACGTCGCAAGGCTCTAAGCAAATCGAATCCCAAAACCAAATAACGAACTTGCATAAATACCAAATGAGTTTACAAGATCCAAATGCTAATAAGTCAAATACAAAGGAAGGCCCGAAGGCTACACAAGGGTTCTAAAGCGTCCAACGCGCAAGGTAAACAAAGTCTAAAGAGGCATAAAAATCACGAAGCTCCAGAAGGGAACAGGAGAGAAGATCCCACGAGCTCAATCTGCAGCAAAGTAAAGGGGTGAGCTAAACAGCCCAGCAAGCAGAGGACTTCCTCAAGGAAGCCTACTCAAAACAGAAGCAGCAGGATATCTTATAAACAGAGGAGATTGCGAAGTCATTGTAAATAGACTGAATGGAACACAAAACAGAAGCAGAGCAGAACATCACTTCAAATCTTAGTCGGACTTGCAGAAACAGATACAGAAGAGTGGGACACTAGAGACAAGCTAACACAACAGAAGGACACATAAGGTCCTATGGATCCGAAGATCCCACAACAGAAGCCGTAGAGACAGCTAACAAACCCGTCGGTCAAATAACGTCCTAAGGGAGACCCTAAGGAGTATAAACAGAAGGAATTCCTGCGCAGCATGCTACGGGACAGCCCGACCCGACTATCCAAGGCTCAGAAGCAAGGTAACTAGGTCCCAAAACCCAAAAGCTCACAAAGCAGAACTTAAATGCATGGAAATGCATATAACAGCATAACAAGCTTGTACACAATTAGGGGAATCCAACCCCGCAAACGGAATTCAAAACGGAGCTAAAACGGAGAAGTTATGCTCAAAACAGTGGCATGTCCGAACTTGCGTCCGACCTTGCAAGTTCGGACAGAGGCCGAGAGTCAGAAGTCGCGGAAATCCAAATGTCCGAACTTACGTCCGAACGTCGAAGTTCGGACGTAAGCCGAGAGTTCAGAAACCAAAATCATGCTTGTGTCCGAACTTGCGTCCGACCTTGCAAGTTCGGACACATGTCGAAGCTTGCATCGAAAATCCGTCCTCGCGTTGGGTCCGAACTTACATGTTCGGACCTAAGTTCGGACACCTCAAAAACTTCAAAAACAAAACGCGCCCGAAGACCTGTCCGAACTTACAAGTTCGGACAGACGTTCGGACAGTGTAAAACTGTCGATTTCCAGAGCGACCAGACGAGCAGAAATCAGCCAAAAACACCATAAACTCACACAAAACTCGCAGAATGGTAAATCAGTACCCTCGGGGGTTTAGCCACGCAATTAACAACACAAAACCGAAGCAAAAACACATAATCAAAACACAATTTGCAAGACAGAAAGGCTAGAACAAAACAGTCCCCGAGGGTGAGTAAACAACCCCGATTCCATCCCCACTTACATCGAATTGCCGAGCAGAAGCGATCCCAACGATGCCCGCAATCAGACGAACAACCGCAGCAGAGAAGACGGACAATGCACTACTGAATTCGCAGAGACAAGCCCCAAAATCAGAAAACTGTTCTCTCAAAACAGAAGCGAAAAACCATCGGAATCGAAGGAAACCAAACCTGATTATGCAGAGGCGAACAATCCACACCACAGCAGCAAGAGAAACGAGCCAAATACCGCACCGCAACCCTAGCACCAGCAATTCACCAGAACTTCAGAAGCACTCAAGGGGAAGAAAGAGGAAGAACGCAGAAACTGTCGAGAGAGGGAGCGCTCTTCAAAATAGATCGTGAATTGTAGAAAAAATAAAATGACTTAACCTTCCTTAATTAAGCCTTACCAAAATAAAGAGAGGGGAAATGACCTCCTTGTCCCTCGTCTTTTAAACAAATGCCTCGGACGTCCCATTTGCTAAACAAGGTACCACATATCATCAGCAAAGTAATAAAACCGGAATGTTATGTAACGAAATCTGAAAAACGAAAATACGGAGTATTACAGCACTACCAAACCGCTGTGACAACGAGATAAATCCTATACATCATACTAAGTCCAAAAACCATAACCGTCGACAAGTGAGCATCTACCTGATCCCGTACTTCGGCTTCAACGATGATCAGCAACCTGCAACAAGCCATAAAGACTCAGCGATAAACGCTAAGTATGCGGGCCTGGACCCTATTGGTCACTTGTCATTTTAATCATCTTGATATTAGATTGATTTCATGCTTACCATTTTACAGATATAATTAATACTGTAATAATCATACATAAACACATAGTCATCCATCCAATCCAACAATCATTATATTTCACAAACAACAGTCACATAAACGAACGTATCGAATAATTACAATACAGTGTATATTCGCCTTAGCGAACGGTTTCCATATTTAATATTATTTTGCCTTCAAGGCCCCTTCCATCCAAACTATATTTATTTAATTACCAGTTGGGCGTCATGTTGGGACAACCCGGTTAACCTTACCAGTGGACAGTAGTCCTCCCGTACACACAAAGGTGCTCATTTCGCCAGAGGTCCGGAGGCCCCTGACAATTCACTTTGCCTCGTAAGGCGTCCATATAAAGGCCGTAGCCATGTACCAACAGTAGGTACCACCTGTCCCACGATCCAATTAGGGCTCGTTGGGAAATTACCTGGAGCAGAACCCGATCGGGTACCCCTCAGTGATCACAAATGCGCAACTAGGTAGTTCGTAAACTAATGGGATTCCTCCCCTCATCTCATACCAAATCTCTCATAGGATTAAGATAAAGTCTTAGTTTTATGGAGAATACAATTTATTAATTTGCTGCCCAATGGGTCTCACGCATACCTAGAAGTAATCTAGGTTATATTCATGTTCGAGATCCATGCTCTAGAGACCGACATTGTCGTATCTCGTACCTAAGTGTTTTACTTAGGTTATTATGTATACTTTAATATTAATACTAAGGGTATTATATCAAGTAGCCATTATGTCATCACATCAACGCATATGTATGTTTATATAAGTCGATCTATAGTCGACGTAGTGTTAGTCCCGTAGGACGCTCGCGCATAATTAAATAACGCATCAACACACATCATCATATGCACATATCCACACACATAACATACAAGTTATCAAACAGTTTTCGGGCCCTTTCTTAGGTAAACCCGGATCAAACCCTTCTTCACATACCGTTCACCTTAGACCAAGGATGCGCAATGTAGTCCACCAAGCTTGTCGAGCGCGCACGTCTGAAAGGTGATCTAAAAATACGAGGAATGCTAGGTGTCAATCCACATGACAAATTGACTCGGTATTTCCGAATAATGTCAGTAGCCCCAGTACTACATCCCCGGATTCCAACTGTTATTAGTTAAGTTACCGTTATCCTTTAAACTCCTTACTCAATGTTTGTATAAATGCTTTGGTTTAACGGTGGAGTCGGTTTCATTAGAACGTCGTGGTTAACGTTTTTGAACGTAAGAGTTTATATTTTTTCCAACTCGTAATAGTTTATAAGCATTACGCTTTTACATAAGTTCATTCATTCTCGTACATTTAATTCAATTGTTTCATCGCATGTACAGGCACGTATTGTAACCTACAGTTGCATGCATACTTGCATTATTTATCGTGTAGTACTATTATCCCACCATCCATTATAATACATTGTATTATATAATCCATTAATCTTGTAATAAACTATTTTTGAATTCAAAACTTATAGTCTATAGTTTTTAAACTATTTTCATGTAATAACCTTCACCATTATATTATATGGTTTCCAACCATAATTATATATCCATCCTTATATACATAATTCTCGTATATGTATATATTTACCAATATAGGTAAGTTTCCTGAGTTAATAAACTCTTATACCATATGTCACATTTTATCATCTTTTGTGAGATGATTATTCCCATTAGTTGTGTTATATTGCCACAACTCATACTAAGATCATTATCTTAATCTATATAACATTTTATGTTGTATAATTTCAACTCCTAAGGTTTATTCAATATTCTCCTTAGTTTATAAATCTCATTTATTTTTAGTTTGTCACATTATTTAATGTGAATACCCTTATTTATATTAATTCCATTTAAACCACATTAATACCATATAATTGTTATAACATTTATAACATTATAGACCATAGTCTAAAATTCATTTTCCAACCTTTATAAATTCGGTGCAGCACTATACTATATTTTAATTTCATTTTGACCACATAACATTATGTAATGTTATACCATATATTAATATCATATAATATGATATCTTTATCTTATATAAATTATAACATATAGTTTTATACAAAACTATTGTTAATTACCGAAAAGGTATATCCATTTAACCAATCTTATTAATTTACCATATCTTTATGTTTATTACCAAAATCACCACATAATTTATACCATGTTATATAAATCATATAATATAACATTTTAAACCTTAATTTAAATATAACTTATAGTTATATATATACTTCAAATTTCCGAACAACACTTATATTCTGTTCTAAATTATTTTTCCACCCACCAACTACAATTTGACCCATTTTATAACATATAGTTTTATAATATCATCAAAACTATATATTATATACTTATCTTATTAAAACACCTTATATTATTCTAAAAATCACCAAACTATACCAAAAGGTTGTAAATATCATTCCTAACCCAAAAACTTTCGGTTATTTACATTTCCACCCCATTTACTTTTCCAAAGTATAACAATGACATAATAACTATATATTATACATATATAGCTTATTTTAATTCCAAATTCAACCCAATAAAATCCTAAAAATTCCTAATAGCCCATGGGTGTTTAAAATACCATTGTACACCCTTAAGTTTCGGTATTCACCATACATACCCCATATATTATAAAAATGTTACAATTAAATTCATATCTTATTATATAACCTTAAATCAATTATTTAACTTATCTAATTTGGTCAAAACCTACCCAATGGTCAAGGTTGACCTCCTTAATATAGCCTTGACCATTACTTTCTTAATTCACGGTTTTAATCCCCTAAGTTTCCAAAATTTACCAATTAACCCCAAAACTTTATAAAATCTTATAAACTTTATTTTAAACCCTTTTAGCACCTAAATTTCGGCATTATTAATAATTAGCCCCCAAATTTGATTTAATTATACTCTAACCCCTTAAACATTGCAGTAATATATATATACCTTCTAAAACCTATTTTAAACTAAATATACATAAATAAAATGGCCTAAAGTACATGGCCTTATTACAAACATTTGCTCACAAAATAAATTACACATAAATGTCCCAAAATACTTATAAACACATGGCCTCACCTTGTATTTTTCATTAATTACCAAACTTCCACATAAAGTCTTAATTTTGACATTTATGTTACTTAATTACTTAGATAAATTTACTAAGTCATTTCCTTAATTATTTATGGTCAAAATCAGACCATATAGGTCATGTTCACTCACAACAATTTAAGGACATAAATTTAAACTTGTATTAATGTATCAAGTTAAGGTTTAAGTGATTTATACCTTGATTTAGCAAGGTTAAGACCTTGTTTAGTCTCGCCACCTTAGGGAAAATTTCTCCACAACTTGATTTACTTGTCTTCATGTAGAAAACAAGACATGATTAAACTCCAAGCATGAGCTAACCATGGGAAGTAATTTAAGTCATGAAAATCATGGATTTTTACCTTAAATCTTCAAGTTTGTTAGAGTGGAATCTCGACCATATTTTCCTGAAAAGAAAGAGTATCAAAACACTCTTAAAAACAAGGTACAAAACCGTGGGTAACTATCTTGGAAGATGGCTAAGATTTACCTTGTTTGAGATGCCAAAAATGGTGTTTTTGGCATGGATCTAGCTACTCCTTGTAGATATTGGTATACTAACTGAATCCACATGAAAAGGAGAATAAAATAAGGCTAGGGAACCAAGGTTTACAACCGGAATTTACAAGGAAGAAGAGATATGTGCTTAAAGGACATTTTTACCTTAAATGGTCAAGACTTAAAATTTTCTCCTTCTACCTTGTTACAGCCAAAATTTCCTCTTGTTTTAACCTCCAAAACACACTACATACAAGTATAGAAATGGTTGGAGTCTAGATCAATGGAAAGAGGAAAGAAAGATGAAGTAAATGGACATTTTTATGCCTTAGAAGCTTACCTAGAGCAAGAGCTCTCACCAATGGAGCTTGATGCTTACCTACGGTCATGGAGGAGCCAAATGAGAGCTCTTGGAAGAGAGGCTCACGGCTGGAGTGGGGCAAATGAAGAAAGGTAGCCTAAATTGCCTTAAAACACATTTTTTTGTCTTTGTTTAATGCATTTAATGTTTGATGACTCATTACTGATTGATTGTAGTTGTTTAATGGATAGGGACAAGGACCATAGGCAGGCGGCAATGGTTGGCATGGTGGGTGAGTGATTGATAACTAATTAATGACTTTTGAGACAATTATTGTCATTTTAGTCAATTAACAATGGTGAGTCACACTCCATGACTTGGAATGGCTTGGAAACAGCCGTATAACAAGGGGGAAAGAAGCTCTTCAATCGGCAGCCTCACATGGTATAGGTAGACAAGGTTACTTAATTTAAGGGGGTTGATTAAAATAACAAAAAGTGTATTAACCTTTACTTTTAATAATGTAAATATGCTTATTCTTTCTTTTGCAGGTGGGAACGGCTACAAGCATGTTAGGATCCTTACTCAACCGATTATGGATGGTCCATTTCGTGGTCAATGGTAAACATTGACCAATTTAGTCAAAGGAGGCTTAATTTTACATTATTATATTATTATATTAATATTTTAATGTAGAAATTGTGAAAATTGTAAATCTCTGGATTTAGAGTTATCAATGTGATATTAATGAGTATTTATATTTATTAGAGTATTTATAGGTGTTTCATTGGGTTACATAGACCCAAAACACATTCCCGAGACACTCCCGGGACTTTCGGGACCTTTTTGCGCTTTAAGCGTTTCTCCTGGGCATTTTGTGTTTTCTTGTGAATCTAACTTGAGCATTCTCTTTAGAATGTTAATTAATGGTGGTAGGAACTCCAAGAATGATTTATTTAGGATTTCGTGCCACTTCGGCATTCCCGGGCCTTTTCTAGGGTTTGTGGGGCCCACAAGGGTTCCTCCAGGCACTTTTCGTTTAATTGAAAATTTACTCAGAGCCTTTTATTCTAAATGATATTTAATGACTATCGGGTCATATTATGATCATTAGTTGACTTGTATGACTTGGTTAACCCAAGGTCCGGCTCAACGCACGTTTTTGACCTTAAGAAATTTAGGTGTGTTTTTAACGCCTAAGTGTTTCTGTGCTTTCTTATGTTTTCATAATCCCACAATTAAACCTTTAATTCCCATTATTTAATTATTTAATAATTAGGGGTATTTCAGTCTTACTTATGTCAAAGTATGGATGTAGCAGGTTTGGACTTTAGAGACCTTTTGAGCTTCAACAGAGCATTGTTAGCAAAACAGCTTTGGCGCATCTTGACAGAACCAAACACCCTATTATCTCAAGTTTTCCATGGTCGTTACTTGACTGGTACTTCTTTGATGTCTGCTCCAGTGAAGGCCACAACTAGCCCTCTATGGGAAGCACTGTTAAGTGTCAGGAATTTGATCGAGTTGGGAGGCAGAAAACACATAAGCGATGGGGCAGGAACAAGGATTATTGATCGGTCGGTTAAGAATAAGGTTGGAGGATGGCCTTTTCTTTGGAAGGTCCCTTTGGTTGAACAACACACACAACAAAAGTAGCAGCTCTTATCACTCCTTTGGGGTCCTGGGGTACACTGTGCTTGGATGAATGGTTTCCTGCATCTGATGTGTCTTTTATACTTCAAATGCCGCTCATACAACCACTCCTACCTCCACATCAGACACTTGGTACTGAGGCCTAACTTCCTCAGGTAATTTTACTGTAAAGTCTGCCTATCATGCGGAGTTCCAACACAGACAGGTCACAACTACAGACGCTGCTTCCACATCAACAAGCTCTGTTGGCAAGGCCTTCAAGTGTCTGCAGGCTCTTCATTGCCCATCAAGAGTGAAGCTCTTTGCTTGGAAAATTTTACATGCAGTCCTTCCTTGTAAAATGGTGATAAACAAGCGCATGAAGATTACTGATGCTGACGTTAGATGTGTTTGTTGTGGTTAGCCAAAATCTATGATTCATGCTCTCCTACAATTGCTCCACGGTGAAATCATACTGGAAGCTGCTTAATGTCCTAAACCTCTCCAATCTTCATACTGATCAAGCTTTTGTGGACTGGTTTTGAGACACTTGCTGCAACAAATCAACGACATCATTGGTGAAGTTAATTATACAACTCTTGTGGTGTCTTTGGTTTGGAAGATGCCAGTTTGCACATGCCAAGGTTAATACTTTGCGCAGGGGTGGTGCCACACAGATAATTTCTGGTTTCATGCGCAAGCAAGCTCAACTTTCATACCCACAGACTTGTAACAACATCGTCACCATCACACTTCTTGGCTGGAATGTTATGTTGATGGCAGTCTGGATAAGTACGACCATATGGGCTGCAAATATGTTGACCTGCTACATGGACAACTCAACCTTGCAGGTTTTCACGGCAAACAAGGCAGTTATACTCCCACGCAAGTAGAAGCTGTGGCACTAGAGTTGGGTGTCCAAGCGGCAAAAAATTCAGGAGCCAAAGTTGTTCGATTCTTGACAGATTGTAAGCAAATTGTGGACTACCTCAACACGGGCACGACTCCTACCCTTCACCATTTTGTTCACAATATCCTAAATTGTGTACTGTCACACTTAGCACCTTTAGAGTTTGTAACTTGGTTTTACATACCAAAGACTGACAATATGTCAGCACATTAGGCAAACCACATATGTGGGGCGCAAACGCAAGAGCAAATCGAGCTCGCTCGCATTCACCCACACTCCTGCTGCTCTTCTGCCCGACTCAGGATTCGGGAAGTAGTTCGTCATCATTCTCAATCAGCCTTAAAGACGCACTTGCAGGCCACCAAGGAGACTTCTCACGCCGTCTCCGTATCGGCTTTCTCATCGTTGTCTACCTTCCCTTCATCCCGCGCACTCCAAACCACCTCCCGGCAACACAGCGCATCTGCCCGCATAATGCCAATCATCTCATCCGCGTTGAGAACTGCCATTTCCACCTCTCGCCAGCTCCGCTATCTCCGCCCTCTCACCACCACCTCCTTCCAATTTGTCCAACCGCAGCCTGAATCCGATGTCGAACCTCAAACACCCCAAATCTCACCAACTGCACCCCTCCCGCGTTCCCGCCCCTCCAAATCCCAAACCCCACTAGAACTCCAATTTGAATCCTCAATCCAAACCCTAAAATCGGGATTCACTCCATCAGACGTCAACTTTGTCCTTCGATCCCAAACCGACCCAGACCTAGCAATGGATATCTTCCGCTGGACAGCCCTCCGCCGCCCATACAAACACGACCACTCCACTTACCTAACCATGCTTCAAATCGCCGTCGCAGGAAACCGTCCTCGGTACGCCGAAACACTCCTCGAAGAAGTCCTCGCCGGCGCATGCCCCCTCAACCTCCAGCTCTACAACTCCCTTATCAGATTCTGCTGCTCGAAGCGGTTCCTATTCCGTCGTGCATTCGACGTCTACAAGAAAATGCTTGCATCCGACACTTCCAAACCAGACCTCGACACCTACTCCATGCTTTTCAACATCCTGCTCCGTCGATTCGATAAAATCCACGTCAGCCACGTCTATCTCCACGCGGTACGATCGTTGACCAAACAAATGAAATCCGTTGGTGTGATCCCGGACTCGTTCGTGCTGAACTTGATGATTAAAGCTTACTCCAAGTGTTTGGAATTAGATGGTGCGATCAGGGTGTTTAGAGAGATGGGGTTGTATGGTTGTGAGCCCAATGCTTATAGTTACAGTTACATAATCAAGGGTTTGTGTGAGAAGTCGAGGGTGGTTCAAGGTTTGAGATTCTATAAGGAAATGAAGGAGAAGGGATTGGTTCCTAGTAGTAGTACGTTTATGGTATTGATCTGTGGATTGGCGATGGTCAGGAGGTTTGATGAGAGTGTTGAGGTTGTGTTTGATATGATTTCGGTTGGGATGTCGCCAGACTACCTGACGTATAAGACTTTGATGGAGGAAATTTGTAGAGATGGGAAAGGGGATCATGGATTTGAGTTGTTGGAGGAGTTTAGGAAGAAGGATGTGAGTATGGGTGAGAGGACTTACAAGTGTTTGCTGGATGAATTGCGGTTTCTGAGTAGAGACTGGATGAATTGATTGATTTTTGTTGTTTCTTTATTGGATGAACTGCTGTGTCATCTCTCAACCTTGCTATTGGAGCTTAAGCAGTGATGGGGGATCCTCCTTCCTGGCTTGGCGGTAATGTTCTCCAATTTAATCCACGTGACAACACTGGTTATGTAGGATTTGGCGAGAATAGTAGGTTCTGATTCCTCAATGGACTTACAGGTCGATCCTTAGTCTCCCTGGATCATTTAGTGGAGCTGCTGGTACTATGAAGAGGCATATCTGTAAGCTAATTTGGAGCCTGATTGGTGGAATATGAAAACTTGGAGCTGTTACTGTTTTATATTGCTGAAAAAGATCTCTACCTCTCCGGAACAAATTTATGGTGGGTGTTTGTATATACAAAGTGTATGACTAGAAGCTGGTGTTTTTCTCATAGCTTGTTGGCATGTAATGAGTATACAAGTGTGGATCCGTTCAGCTCAATGCAATGGTTGGAAATAAATTAATATGAATGATAGTGGTGTTGTCTTTTCCCCCCTACTTTGGGCATTTTTCCACAACCACGGATATCACTTTCAAACAAGACTAAAACCGGTCATTGAAATTTAAAGCCACTCTAACAAACATTGTTAATTTCTAAACTAAATCCATCAAATACAAACTCCTACGAAAAAAAATACTGACCAAGGGTGGGTGTATTCTGGGTTGAAATATTGACGGTTTCTAACCCTCCTCTTCGTCGAACGTGCGGAACCACATATTGGATTACTCCAGTGCGGCACGAAGCCGCTGACGCCGAGTCGGCTCCTATGCCGCTAGCTATGCCCTGCTTGGTCCCCCGGCACGGTTGAGGTTCCGTAGCGCGTCATGAGCACCGGGCGGCTGGGCGGTTGAGCAACTCAAGCGAACCGCCCTACCTTACTACAACATAAGGACAGAAGGGAGAAGGTTGTGAAGGTGGCCTCGTTATCCACATCTCCGGTCGGATGAATTTCGGACCGACCGACCCGGGTTTTCACGACAGGCCGCTCGTGAGCTGGGGTAATTAGGAAAGAGAATCGAAATGATTTCGTTTTTTGTAGTTTGTTTAATCATATTTTCTTATTTTTAGGAAAGAGAATGAGATTATCCCAAATCCATCTAACTTAATTCCTCATCCCTACTAGGGAATGAGATTGTTTTTCCCCAGTGCAACTTGAACGGTGACATATGTCCATTGATTGATGACCAATGACCATTAACTGGCGACAAGAGAATGTTGATCGACAATTGATAGTTGTTGACCGGCAGCCTGTGGTCGTTGACCATTAATCGGTGGCCGTTGACCGGTTATTCATTTATTTTTTTCGTTGCACAAACAAACAACCATAAAAATTGAAGAGAATTCTTTTCTATTTCCTTACATTCCCTTTCCTGATTTCATTCTGTTTCCCCGGTCAAAACAAACGCCCCTTAGTCTAGATCCCCAGTTATCCGTCAACGAAGTCAAATTCCTCGAACAGTTTGAGATATATGATGTTGATATTGCACCCATTGGAGTTCGGAACAATAAGCTTCCATTAATTCTAAGCATGTTGTTAGTGAAAATTAGGATCACGCTGAATCAGTATTTGTCTCCATAAATCTTTCTACCAACCACGTGATCGGTAAAGGATTACCCATCGTGTCGGAGACACAGACCCATCGTGTCGGAGACACGTCGCTGTAGGAACTCTGAATTCACATCTCCCCTATTGGTCTAGAAGCAGATGAGCATCCTCTCAACCTCAAGCCCAAAGGCAAATAGAACATGTCACCCTCTAGTATAATGGTGACCTCACCAAATGACATTTAAAAGTGTGTATCAAGACGCTATCTATCAATATCAAAGCGCAAATAATACCAGTTGAGTTGTTCAACTTCAAAGCAGTTGGTTTGTACAAACCACTCTCATAATATAAGACAACATGGCCTCATGTGGTTCAGTATTGCACTTCTAACAAGGTCGGGTTCCTGAAGTCAGGTACAAACCAGATGATGAAAGTTTACTACGTTTATATTTCACTTTTGTCACAGTATACTAAATTCACAATAATTTAAAATTACTCAATAATGATCTCAAATTAAACTACATTAAATAAACTAGAATTACTTCAACTACATTATAAACTACAAGTAATTTAACTATACTTAATTTAGCTACAGTTACAATTATTTAAACCATAACTAGTTTAACTATGATTAGCTAAATCACAACTAATTTAACTACATGTAATAAGTTGCATTATCCAAGAACAACAAATTAATTTAGAGTATCAATCTCGTCACGTGAAGCTGTATGTTATCTACAAGCTGAACCTCTGATGTAGTTACCTCTTGATATCCGATTTCGTACTCATCCGCTCCACGCATGTTTTCTTTTGTACGGTGCTCTTCTCCTGGTTAACTGCGCAGAAAATAGTAAAATAATGCTAATTTTAATGAGTTGGATAAAATCTGAAAACCGGGAATTTGGGAGATGGGAAGCATAATGTATCTTTTTAATTACAAATGAGGCTGCTATAGAACCCAGTACTACGCTTGTCGACCATTTGTTGCTACAGTTGTTTTGCAATGGTTGACTCAGTATGTACTATATCTTGAACAAAACGCATCCAGTCTTGAGTCACAGAGTTTCTAAGGCATGTAGGGTTGTGCTGATAAAATCAGTGTTGTAGGCTATCCCTACTTATATTATATCAGTTTTCCTTCTCCCACGTAGTTTGCTCCAAATCCAGCAACTGATGGCAAGGTTTTAGTGGGGCGGTTCAACAAAAAAGGATTGCATTCATTGGAAAATTGACAGATTTCTGCAAATCAACAGCTGGGGGTATAGGATTTTAGAGACTTAAGAAACTTCAATCGTGCGCTGTTGGCTAAACAATTGTGGAGGATATTGACAGAGCCATCTACTTTCCTATCCAAATTTTACCACGACAAGTACCTGACACATACTCCTCTGATGCAACATCTGCCAACTGCACATGCCGGCCCTATTTGGAAAGCTTTGCTCACTGCCCATGACTTGATTGAGTTTGGTGGTCGAAAAGAAATAATTTCAGGTGCTACAACTAAAATCAGTGATCGATGGCTTAGGGAAAAACCCGGAGGACAACCTTTCACTTGGAATCTTCCACCGGTAGTTAAACATTATGCTTCTGTAGCAACCCTAATAACATCAGCAAATACATGGAATGAGCCCCTCATAAACAATTGGTTCAACCCAGCAGATGCAACCCTCATAACATCAGCAAATACATGGAATGAGCCCCTCATAAACAATTGGTTCAACCCAGCAGATGCAACCCTCATTTTACAGACAATTATTGCTCAGCCATTCTCCGGTCATCTTCCGGCTCCTGATACATGGTATTGGGGCCTCTCATCATCGGGACAATTCTCAGTCAAAACGGCTTACCATGCAGACTTTCAAGCACGACAACAACTTTCCACATGCAGCCCATCCTTCTCTTTGCTTGGGAATACAGGTAAGCGTATATGGGCCACTGATTTACCACCGAGGATTAAGCTTTTGGGTTGGAAATTCCTCTTAGGATTTGTGCCTACAAAAACTATCATTTGTGATCGAATTAAAATCCAACTGGATGGTTCATGCAAAGGGTGTGGTCAACCAGAGACTCTGCTACATGCCCTGGCTATGTGTCCCCAGGTACAACCTTTTTGGCAAATGATGAGCCTCTCTATTCCGTGCTGGATATAAACAGATCAAAGTTTCAGAGATTGGTACTTCCATGCTGTCTTCATCGAAACAACCACCAGCTACAATCCATTACAGAACTGTTATGGAGGATATGGTATGCCCGATGTCAATTTAATTTTGGATATACCAGCTCTTTTGCCCATGGTTGGTGCCAAGCAGATGCTTTTCTTCAACGAGTAACTTCTTTTGCTGCTTCATCTTCCACTTCCCTTCTACGACACCGTCAGCAACATCAAGACTGGTTGGAAATTTCGGTAGATGCAAGTGTGGATCAACAGGACCGTATGTGTAACACCCCATATGAGCAACTGTCCAACAACTTAGCTCCCAAGCCATTCCGGCTTGAAAACTAGCCACTTTAAGCCCTTTGTCCTCACTTGGTCTTAAAAGTGAAAGGCCTTGTTGCCGTAGTCAACCCATATGTATCCTTATAGACCATTCACATCATTACTCATATCCCGATGTGGGATGGGGGTATTACATACTCCCCCACTCAAAGAACGCAATGTCCTCGTCGCAAGCCTAACACCCAAGTCCCATGGACCTCATCGGTAGGTGTCAGGTAGATTATCCCGACGCGGTCCCAAGTCAGCTCTGATACCATTTGTAACACCCCATATGAGCAACTGTCCAACAACCTAGCTCCCAAGCCATTCCGGCTCGAAAACTAGCCACTTTAAGCCCTTTGTCCTCACTTGGTCTTAAAAGTGGAAGGCCTTGTTGCCGTAGTCAACCCATATGTATCTTTATAGACCATTCACATCATTACTCATATCCTGATATGGGATGGGGGTATTACAGTATGAGTTGCGGTTATATAGGCCAAGTCAATAACAACATCATCAAGGTTGGCATACATGGAGACCGGGGCAATTTTACCCAGATGCAGAAGCAATGGCGGTTGAAGCGGGTATTCAACCAGCTATTTCAACAAATTACAACCATATAAGGGTGCTCATGGATTGCTAGTCAATTGCTGATTATTTAAGTACTAGCAATGCCTCATCGCTTCTACATTCTACCTTGTCTATTTTACATAGGTTATCCATGAACATTACACGTTTTGATGATGTTCGGTGGTTTTTTGTTCCTAGGGGAGATAATATGTCTGCGCACACTCTTGCTAACCATGCACGTTTCTCAACAGCGGTGCTCATGGGGTCCGGATGATATTCCGGAATATGTACTTAAACTATGTGCTACTTAATATAATGGCTACACGTTTCTTCAAAAAAAAATCTTGAACAATTAATTTGAGCAATTTTAAGTTAGAGCGCACATGTGTGCTTGAGACTTCATGTGGACATTGACGTGACCTCTCTCTTCCATAGACTAGCCAATTTTGCACTCGCAGAAAATAGTGTTTGTTGTGATAGTGAGTATTTGGCTATGTTTTCATTTTGCTCAGTCATCCGTTTTCACACCATGTATCGGGGTTGATATTGAGTATTCAGGTCACTTGGATCGGGTTCGATTTGGTTCGGGTCAATTGTAGGTATTTAATATTTCGGTTCGGTTCAAATCGAGTCGGGTCGGGTTCATCTAGTTTAAATTAGCCTCGGCTTCATTCATTTTTTCCGGATTGTGGGTCAAATTCGGGAGACTTATTCGGGTTAGGTTTTGTTGACGGAAAATTTAAAGTACGAATTTAAGCAACCATTGTAACTTGTATAGATTTTCATATTTGACTCCAACTTCTCTTAATAGGTGTGTTACTCTAGATCAAGACTGATATTGTGTATTGGTTGAACATAATCAAATTGAACATTAACTTTTGTATGTGAATTTTTAATTATAGATTCATAAATAATATCGACCAATTTAAATTAAGATTTTGTGAATTAGTGGTCAATATTCGGCACACTTGACGCCCGGTCTACCCCGCCTACGCCTGACGTCGTGCCTCCCCCGCCCGTCACGCCCCACGCGCATCCTACGCTAGCGCTCAGCCCGCGCCCTTGTGCACCCATCATTCATCACCACCTTGGCCCTACGCCCAAGTAGGTTTTGCACTCGTCACCACCGCCTTGCTCCCGCTGCCTTGCGTGCGCCCGACCCGTGCCCTTGTGCGCCCATCGACCATCGTCGCTTCACGCGCGCGCCGCCAGTCACCGCCTTGCGCGTGCGCCTCATGCTTGTGTCCTTTGCTTGCTCCCGGGTGGGGATCACCCTGTTTTTTTACTTATTTTGTTCTACTACCTTAATCTAACTTAATTATACTACTAATATATTTAAGTTACGTGTAAGTTTTTTAATCTTTATTCTTTTGTGATATTAATGAGAAACCTAAGTAGTAATATGATGATACACATTCAAACCATTCAATCCGTTCTCAAGTTTAGGTTTTGTAATTTTATTTAACTTAGGTGTTAGTTTTGTAATCTTTATTCTCCAGACATCTATACATCAATCATGGTTAGAGATGGCAATGGGTCGGGTTCGGGTCGGGTGACACTCCACCCGACCCATCATCCGCTTTTCATCCGCATCACCTGACCCGTCACCCGCAAATTCATCACTCGTCACTCGTTTTTTTTTTCTTTCCAACAAGTATATTTAGCCTTTAACACCTATATAAGCTTAGTTTTTCAATAAAAATACACCCATATTTGTTCAATAATACAAATTACATTAATAAATGTCAATAACATACTCAAAACATAGAGTATTAACCAAAAAAATACTAAAAATACACCTATATTTGTTCAATAACACATACATGCAGGTGAGGGGTCAGGTGAACGGATCGGGTGACCGAGTGGAAAATTTTCACCTGACCTGACCCATCACCCGCACCCGTTTCACCTGTCACCCGTTTTTTGTGGGGTTTTCATCCGTTTTGGAGGCTGGGTGGTCGGGTGAAACAGGTACTCGTCACCCATTGTCACCCCTAATGGTTAGTGTATGTCTCAGTTGAGAAGTTTAGGTTTTATAATTGAAACTTCATCAACATCCAAACTATTCCCAAGTCCTATAACCTAAGTTTATAAAAGTATAAAGTGATATAAAATTGTAATGATACACATTACTTTGTGTTATAAAACATTTTAAAGCAAAACGTCTATTGTTGGAAGTATGAACGCTAACTTATATTTTTTTCTTTTAGTTAGTGAATTAATCTAAATGTGAGTTGTCTACTAAGCTAGTTGGTATAAAATAGTAATAATATACATTAGTTTGTGTTATACAACATGTTAATACAAAAAGTATATAGTTCGTATTAATAGTATGAACGCTAAGCCATTGTTTTTTCTTTTAGTTAGTGAATTAATATCAATATGAGTTGTCGACTAAACTAGTTTGTATAAAATAGTAAGAATACCAAATTGAAGAGAGGGGCTGAAAACACTTCCAACCGGTAATCACTCTAACTTATCTCTTCCTCTTCACTCACGGTAATTTTGCAAGTCTAACTGGCGAACAAGAACATACATGCTTGTTGTGCAAAATAGTAATGAAACTATCTTACTAACTAATGGGCAGTGAACTCAGTCATTGTATTTCAACAAGGTCGTATCCACATGGATTTCGCAACTATCTAACTAACTATAAGCTTAGTCAATGTGCATAAATTTTTACAAAAATGCATAAATTTATATTCTTTGGGGTTTTGTAGTTTTAGGTTGATAATTGGAGAAAAAAAAGAAAAGCAATAAAACTAAAATAGGATAGATGTGCCTGGGATGGATATTTGCACACATCCTCCCTTTACCACTGATTGTCGACTCTTGAACTCATAGCTAAACAACGGGACAATTGATTAGCAATCTAATCTAGGTCTACTAATCCTAACCAATTAGGTCGGGACTCAATCATCTATGCCCCGAGTCAATCGTTAGCATAAAGCTCAAGTTCCTTGGAGTTGAAATGTAGTCAAATCTCCAAATCATCAATATTTGAGTACATTGATTAGTCCCCACAATTTAGATTTCTATCTCAGAGTCGCATGTTGATAGAAATCCACACTAATGCTAAACTAATTGGCAACGTTAATCCAACCAATTTAGAAAATTGACAATTAATTGAGCAAACCCTATTAAATCCCCAAATCCAATGCGAACAATATTAGAATCCATAAACACTCAACAAACATCTTCATTAAGCACAAGAACTATAATAAATCATTAAACAAGTTCAAGGTACAACAATGGAGGCTTTAGGGATTTTGGGGCTAAATCTCCATCCCAAGCTACAAGAAGACTACACAGCCATTAAAGCACAAAAATGAAAGAAGGGAGAAGATCTAGTCATGGGTTGAAGAAGAGTATTAGTAGAGGTGAGCCTTATCCTGCTTTTCCCCTCCTTTTCCTTCTTTTCCGTTAGTTTTTGATCTGTAGCTTCCCCCTCTCTTTCCTTTTATTTTCCCCTTTAAAAAGAACAATTCAAGGCAAAAATTGCGTCCGACTTACCCACTGGGGCGGTAGGATGGGGAGGTCATATGCAAAGAGCAGAACTTTGTCCTGACCGACCCTATGGAAAGGTCGTCTGGGGGGTCGACTTCAGAACTCTATCTTCTTCGTTTTAGCTTTGATTTTTCGTGCCCATGCAATCCTCTCTTGTTTTACTATGCTTCTAGCTATGTTATTCCTTCTCTTTAAGCAGTAAATGTGTGAAAACACCAATAAAACACCTAGAAGAAAACTAGCTAGAGTGGAGAGATGAGCATGAAAAGTTTATAAAACATATGAAATACACCCCTATAACATGCTCATCTTGGCACTCATCAATGCTCATTGCGCTGCACATGTCTTCATTAACTACTAGTGTCTGCGTTTTGATATCTTAATATTAACTATAATATTATAATCTTTCAGCTTCCCTTACATTTTATTCTTCATCCATCTTCATGACATGTACTTAACACTAGTTATTTTCATTAATAAAATACATAATTTAGTTTATTAACGAGACATCAAATAAAGAAGCTGTTGTAATCATCCACTTATTGTGTTTGCCTCTTCAACGATTGATCAATGTTGCATCTCTTGCACATACAGGGCTGGAGTTTGTGTTAAGATTCATGTTTCTTTAACATTTGATTCACATCTATTCTTCATGTGTTCTCATTAAGTGAACACAAATCACTATGTCCTCTGTGAAATACTATGGCTGCTCACTTTTTTACGACCTATCAATTCATATCCACACTTGTATTTTTCATTCCACTGCGTCCTAAGCTTCGATCCGATCACTACTGAAAAAAAAAGAATAAACAACGCTTAAATTTGGCATATAGAACGTTTATAAAGTGTAGTTTATTCGAGCGACGCAAATGATTAAACATTTTAAATGACGCTTTCAAAGCGTTCTTTATACTATCTTTAAAGAACACTTATTTGCAAAACGTTCTTTATAATGCGAGAACGATGGGAACATAAAAAATGCTTTAGCGTTACAAGCGTTCTTTATGCTCAGACAAAAACAACGCTTATCACATATAAGCGTTTCTTATGATGGTTGGCGGGAGAGTTTAAAGAATGCTTATAAGGATAAGTGTTCTTTATATCTTCCTTTTTTTTTTACAGAAATCTCTGTTCCAACAAATGCTATAGATATCATCACATCAGATCAATGCATTGTTGCATTTTCAACACAGCAGAAGCCATCACAACAAACTGTAACAGAGAAATTAAATCTACGAATTAAATTTACAGCAAAACACATCAGATCCCAGGCCAATTGCAATAAATCAGCCAGTATTAGTACCAAATTAACAGAGATTTGCCAGTATTAGTACCAAACACAGATGGAAGCTACTAAGTACTTATGTTGTACTGCAATCTGTAGAAATTTGATAATGCAAGAAACTGCATTTTTCAACACATTGCAAGTGTAAATTAATTGGTTCAGTTCAGACAACTTCAACAAAGAAAAGAAACAGCTGCAGTGCGCAACTCATGACTTCTGTTGATCTTCATCCCTACTTATTGATTTCGTCCAGTAAGCGCACATGTGATCCTTGACAAACTCTAGATCGGCAAGTGAATAAGTAGCTCCTTGTTTTGCGAAGAAGTCAACAAGCTGCACGCAAGAATTATAAAAGCAATTAAGTACACCATTTAAACGTATCCAACCATGCACAAACAGTTAAATTACCAATTCAAACACAAGACTTATAATACGTACTTCATTGGCATTTCTGATTTTCTCGATTTTGGACACGATTTCGTACATGTATCGCATCACAAAATATCCACAACTGCTGCTATCCGGTTGCCTGGGACACTATTTTCAATAAAATTATATTATTATATATATACACACTAATATAAAAAATATATTTACGTATGCATGAGTAAATAGAATGTTTTTTTACCTTTTTCATATATTGTATATCCAAAGGAAAATTCATTTGCCGGACACTGATCATACCATCTTTAAAACCACTGAAATTAATTAAAACAAGCATTTAAGTGACAAGTAATAAAAAAAAAGTTTAAAATTTTATTTGTGAAATGAAAATATGCACAATTTACTTACTTTGTCAGCAGAATAGAAATAGCGATGTTCCTAATTCCTTCAATAGGGTCAATCACTATACAGGATGATGTGTAAGTACACACCACTAACAACAACCAATGATTGCTACAAGTTCAAAACAACAAATCAACTTAATCTTCGAAATATATATGAGTTAATATAAAAAAATAAAGACAAAAGCATAAGGTGGTCAAGCACACTTACATCTGATGATATTGTATGAGCACAAATCGGCTTTTCCTGTTAACCGCCGCAATTATGGCATTGCGCATATGGCTCTGACACGCAACATCGTCTCTCATAGCTTCATCGGAAGACATGATTTGTGGACATAGGAAGGTGATCACATTTTCCATTTTCTTTGACACCAGCCTCGATAGTAAGGGCCTTTGATGACAAAGGGATTAAATTAAAATTATACATAAAACTTACTATTAACTTTGAGAGAGAAAAAATGTGATACTTACAAGCAGTACGATTGAATCACCGAGATGTTCAGCATATCACCAAGAAGCAGCTCCTTGACATCTCTAATACTGATCAGCAACTCCTGGCTTTGTTCGCTGTGGAACAAAGACGGAGGAAACATAAGGATGAGCTGAATGAAATCATCACCCTTCCTGAGTATCTTGTTATATAAGACCTGCTGACGCTTTCCCAGCGTATTCACCAAATTTTGGGGAAGAATGAAATCGTGTCGAAGTGGACTGATGTAGTGATCATCCTGCTGACCCGATGGTCCCTTTCCTTTCGACGCACGGACTTGCTTACCATTGTCAGCAATAGGAACATGGGTCTAAGAAATGACAAGTTAGTATACGTTAGAAAACTATTCCCAAAACTGCCTTTATATATGGAATGGTAATTAGTAAACAAATTTAATTTCTTTTGCTTACCATTCTATCAGACAAATCCACCAGATTGCAAGGCCACGGTGCTTGTGAGCCACGTGCTTCAATGCCAGTGCTCCAACCATTCCACTCTATCGGTAGTGGAATGTGATCACAGCCTTGACAGACACTGTCTACGAACACACGGATGTACCAGGCCGGCACCCGCTTAAAATGAAAAAGTGACGCCGAATTAGTCTGTAGAATTGTGCCGAATGCAACCATAAAGGTGCCATGTTCATTGATATGTAGAGGACGACACTTTTTGGTTCCCTAATAAACAAACAAAAAAATTAGATTCATACATTGCAACATGCATACTTTTGATTAATTGAAAAAATAAATAACGATAAAGCACTAAGATTCACACATACCTGAAGCTTGGCATATAATGGATCAGAAGGTGCAGGTACAGTGTAAGAATGAGAAACCAGAGACGGTACAGGGGTGGAAGCAGGTGCAGGGATGGAAGCAGGTGTAGGGATGGAAGCAGGTGCAGGGGTGGAAGCGGGTGCAGGGTCACTGACGACAGATGAGCTAGAAGATTGATGCCCCTGACTCAGCTCTTGCATCAATCTCGCTTCCATTTGTTGCATCTGCTGCTGCAAATCAGATTGGAACTGCTGTGTCAACTTTCTTTCGATCTCCCTTATTTCTTCCTCCCTCCCCATCCGCTGGGAGCGAGGAAAAACATCCCTCTGACGCACTACGGATCCAAATCCTCGAACTCTCCCAGGGTAATCCTTCTTGCCAAGCGCTTTGTTCAATGGATCATCCTGACTATGAGGCTGGCCAAGAAAAGAATCAGCACCCTCTGCAGTCTTGCACATGCAAAAAATCATGTAAATTATGAATTAGATCAAATAATTAAAACATACATAAATTGTAAGAAAAACTTATAAACTATTAAATATTACTCAGGACACTCACAATTTTTGCAGCTAAGTCTGCAGTCTCCTTCCGCGGATAATACATTTCGCCGTCCTTCTCTAATTGCCGGCCAAGCATGTATGCTTGTGCCCGATTCACCTCATCCAGACTCTGAATCGGCTCAACTGTGCCGTCCTCACGCATACGCTTCAGATACCCCTTTTCAATCCAGCCTGGTATACGTCCCGCGTACCCAGCTCGGCCCATGTAGTGTGGGTTCTGATCTTTCAAGCGATTCTGTCGGGCTTTTTCCTGAACTGCCTGTGGAAAGAATACAATTCATTTTAACTTTATCCTGTTATATTAACAACATAAACTTAAAAGTTAATCTATGAAAACAATTACTTACCCTGAACTCAGGGGTGATATGTGCTTCATAGAATTCCTTCCACTCCTCCTCAGTGATCATGCCAGCGTACAACTCATAGGGAGGCACCTTCTTCGGGTTGTTCGTATTGATCCAACCAGCCACCAGTCTATTTTTGAACGATCGCATACGCAAAGCAAGCAGTGACAACACTTTATCATATGCTTCATCTGGGATCTGGTACTTCTTCTTCAAGCTCGTCCACATGATCTTCTTTATTTCCGGATCTTGGTTCCTCCAGTTTTTGTTGATACAGCAATGCGTCTTAACCAATCGACCCATGGCGCTGGAAAACTTATGCTTAGACGCGCCAGTGGGTCTAAGATACCTGTAATATATACAGTATATGTTAGTCATACGTAATATATATAGTACTACATATAAATGTATAAATATCAGTATATATATGAAAAAATAAACAGAATAACATATAGGTGTAACATATACCTATCCCACACCAGATCAATCATGCCACTCTCATTCTTCTCATTTAGACCACGTGACGGTCCTCGTGTCTTTCGTGGAGGGCCCTGAGAGGTCGTAGGAGGGTCCTGAGAGGTCGTAGGAGCATCAGCGGCAACGACGATCTGTGTACGCTCCGCTAACTGCATCTCTGCATCTATCTCCATCTCCATATCCTCATCACATTGTAGGAGCATCTCATGATCGTTGGCATCCATAATCTGCACAATATCATTACATAAATATATAGTCAGTGTCATAAATAGAGTCATAAACAATCATAAATTGTACACGCATGTGTTGAGCATTCACTTTTATGCCAGACTTACTTTTTGTTCATTTTTCCACCCACAACCCTTCTCCATGATCTGATCTTGTGCACTGAAAGTTGGTCACATTATCAACTTCCATTGGCATTTGGAGGGGAACATTGTCCATTTCACAGTCATAATCTTCCTCGTTCATAACACCATCAACACCAACTATCCGTCGCTTACTTTGCAATACAACTGACCATCTGGGATTACATTGATCACGACAGTAGAACACTTGTCTAGCTTTAGAAGCAACTATAAACGGTTCTTCTGTGTATGTCAATGCGTTTAGGTCAACCAACTTCATACCGTGTTCCACCTGACGGTAACTGCGCCTGTTGTCTACCCATTTGCATTTAAAGACACAAGTTTCGTAACAGGTGTAGTTAAGGATCCAAATCTCCTGAATCACACCATAATACTCTTTCCTCATTGTCACTCCCTTACTACCTGCATCTTGATATATTTCCTTGAAGCAGTTAGATGAATACCACTGTTTCGATTTGTTGACTTACGATCTTGGCGTTCAGTATAAAAGATAACCCATTCACATCGAAACCCTCGTATGATACAACATCAAGATTCGGACCGAGCGCTAATAACTTAACCATTTCAGTTACATTGCCTGAATCTTCATGCATAACTTTTTCTTTAAACCATGTAACGAATGTAGCATTCTGCTCCTTCTTTAATCTCACTTGACTCATTGACGGATGTTGTGCTCTGAGAGCGCTTAAGTGTGACACGAAGTATGGTTCAACATCTTCGACATGGCTCAACACGGTTAGATGTGCTTTACACAATGCAGCAAAATCAGGCCTTACCATTTTTTTCCCGATTGTACCTACACCCTGTAACTTGCCCTCATGTCTTGATCTCGGAAGTCCTATGTGGTCCACGCCTTCTAAGTAGTGGGTGCAAAAGTCAATCACTTCCTCAGTTACATATCCTTCAACAATGCTTCCCTCTGGACGTCTGCGGTTTTTCATTTTTTTTAAGCACACCCATGTATCTTTCGAATGGATACATATACCTGAGATATAATGGGCCACACTCCTTGATCTCCCTTACTAAATGAACAAGCAGATGCACCATAATATCAAAAATGAAGGTGGAAAATACATCTCCAACTGGCACATAGTGACAATTAGTTCAGCCTGCAACTTGTCCAGTGTCTGCACATCTAGAACTTTGGCAGAAACTCCATTGAAAAACACGGACAAATTTGTAATGGTTTTCCTGACATCATGTGGGAGAATCCCACGAATTGCAATGGGAAGCAAATGTTGCATCAAAACATGGTAGTCGTGAGATTTCATCCCTACTAACTTGAGTTCAGACATGGACACCCAACTTCTTACGTTGGAAGAGTACCCTGATGGTACTTTGATGTCAGAAAGGGCACTGCAAAAACTCTTTTTCTCCTCTTTGGATAGAGTGTGACATGCGGGAGGCAGGAAGATACGTGTTCCTCTTTGTTGCGGGTGGAGCTCTTTTCGTATGCCCAACTCTACTAAATCTTTTCTCCCCTTTAAATGATCTTTTGTTTTCCCTTTAATGTTTAGCAACGTTCCACCAAGACTTTCGCCCACATTTTTCTCGACGTGCATGGCATCAATACAATGCCTTACTTGCAAATGTTGCCAATACTCAAGATCAAAAAATATCGACCTTTTCTTCCAAACACTCTTCTCTGTAGCTTTAGTTGGAGGACCAAAGTTGTTCACAATATCTTTCACCCGGTTATAAACATCGACACCTGATAAAGGTTGCCGAGCTACAGCATGATCAGTCGTCCCGTCAAATTCATCTGTCATCTTTCGGTACTTATGATGTCTTGGAAGGAATTTTCGATGACCCATGTACACATTTTTTCCACTATATTTCAATCGGATATTGCATGTGTTATCACCGCAAACAGGACACGCTAATGCTCCTTTGATTGTATATCCAGATAGGTTTCCGTATGCTGGAAAGTCGTTTATCGTACAAAAGCATAGCACGCAGTGTGAAGTTTTCCTTTGTAAGAATCATATACTGTTGCTCCCTTATTCCATAAGAGTTTCAAGTCATCAATAAGCGGCTGCAGAAACACATCAATATTATTCCCCGGCTGTTTTGGACCGGATATCAACATTGATAGAATAATATGCCTAGGCTTCATGCACAACCATGGTGGGAGGTTGTATACAGTCAACAGAACAGGCCAAGTACTGTGTACACTACTCAAAGTGCCGTACGGGTTCATTCCATCCGTGCATAAGCCAAGTCTTAAATTTCTTGATTCTATACCAAACTCAGGATACATTCTGTCAATGTTTCTCCATTGCGGTGAATCAGCAGGATGTCTTAATTTACCATCGTCCACCCTATGTGTTGTATGCCACCTAAGGTTTTCAGCATCCTTCGGAACTGCAAATAACCGCCTAAACCTTGGGATTATTGGCAAATACCATAACACCTTCGCTGGGGAACGAACCTTTGGCTTGTTGCCGTCCTGATGATCTTTCTTTACATAACGTGATTCACCACATTTAGGACAACAATCATGTAGCTCATACTCCTTCCAGAACAAAATACACCCCGATGGACAAGCATGTATTTTCTTGTACTCCATACCCATTGGACACATTAACTTCTTCGCCTCATAAGTAGTTGTAGGTATGACATTGTCCGCTGGTAGTATCTCCTTAATAATTTGCAATAGTTCCGTGAAACTTACATCGCTCCATCCGTGTTTCGATTTGACATTAAATAGTTTCAGGGTCACACTTAATTTGTTCAGCGTCAGTGCATCACATCCAGCGTACAGTGGTTCTTTACATGACTGCATAAAGTTTTCATGTGTACTCGGTTTGTTGGTAAAGTATTGTTCTACATCTTCCAACAGTGTGTCAATGTTCGCATCTTCCATCTCGTCGTTAATCGTGCAATTGTCATCATCCCCAAAGTTTTATGTGTAATCCCCAAAGCTTCCAGTCCGTCCAATTCTGATTGTTCTACTGAAGCTTCTGCATCATAGTCAAACACATCCACTGCATGCTGACCATGCCATAATGCTATGTCTTCGTAATCTTTTGTAAACCCACGACGAATAAAATGGTCCTTAATTTTCTCAATATCTCTATACTTGAAGTCGTTTTTGCAGTTGTAGACACCAAAAATTCTCACCCCATAAAGCAAATTTCGAAATAATAAGAGGGGTCGTCGCCTTTATTTTTCAAAACATATTAGCGTGCGTGCCATAACGAAACCGTCATTTTATAACCTTTTTCAAAGCATTTCATAAAAAACACGATTTTCCAAAAAATGAATTTTCAAACAAAAATTCGTTTTTAAACCCATTCATCTTGTTTTATTTACTTATCTTATTATTTACATTCCTTAATTTCATGCCATTAGATTAGTCTTCTCTTTTCTTTTTTTTTTCCTTGTAAACTCGTAGCGTTTTTAGATAGTCATCCCAGTCCGGGCTAAAAACTCTAGTATTATTTTCTCCCATGAAGATATTGATTTCCGACTCAGCATAGCCGGTTAGCATACTCTCCATGTAACCCAGCGGTTTGGGTTCGATTCCTAGCTAAAGCATCTTTTTATTTATTTCCCGTTTAACTTGCAATACGACTTTTGTTTTACTATATACGGTTAAGAATTGAAATTTGCTACAGCTCAATCGGTTAAGTGTGCAGGGGGTGTGGGGAATACTGAGTTCAAATCCTGGTAATAGCAAAATCCGTTTTCTACCTGTGTATGGGCTGGACTTTTTAAAATTTAATTTTCTTGCTTGTGTCGGTCCACTACGTCTTCATTAACCCGGTATGAGCATCTCTTTTCTTCTTAATGGGCCGACGACATGCTCTGCAAGTATGGGGCATGTTCTTGAAAGTGTGGATCAAAACATTACAGTATGGACGTCCATACTCCCTGATTCCTCTGTTGTTCTTCCCCAAGATACACCCACACCTGAAATCTGCTCTCCCCAACGCTCCGACATTTTTGAAGCTCGCCATCGCACACTCCTCTCAGTCTCGATTAACCTGCAGCATGGGTTTTGTTTTGAAACGCCCAATTTCATCCCCCGACATTCTCTGCAAGTTTGATCGGTACTCAAGGCTGTAGAATTTTGAAGATTGCCTAACCCCTTTAAAATGTGATCTCTCCTTCATCCAACACGAGGGGAATCAACTGCGAGAATCCTCTTCCGCCTTCGAATGGTCACCCGCCGCCCGGCTTCTCCCCCGATGATCCCTTCTACTCACCACCAATTCCCTTCTTCCTCAGTCGAAACAAGAAAACCCAGCCGACTACCATCTTCTCCCCTTCGTTCTTTCCTTCGATCATTCTCTCGCCAGCCTGGATGCTCTTCAAAAAAACCCAGCACCTTCATCTTCTTCTTCTCTACTAAAACCCAGCCGACGCTACCCTAAGAATCTCCGATTCTCGATCTTCGAATGAAGAACCGTCACCGCCGTCATTCACGTCTGTCGGGGGCATCAAAACCGCCATGAGATCCGGCTGGCGAACGGAAAGGAGGAACACACAAGCTCACTGTCTTCATTCTCTTCACCAGCGCACAAAGAACAGTGGGCTTCGCTCCCTCTTCATTCTCCTCAAACGGTAATTTTCTAACTGGCGAGAAAAGAAATACGAACTCTATATTCTTCAATCCCCTTTCAAACGGTAATTTCATAAACCCAACTGGTGTACTGGGATATATGTATATTTCATCTTGACTACTTCGACTTATACAATACGCTTCCAATCTCACCATTCTCGTGATAGTACAGTTTCTTTGCAGTCGAATTAAATCCTGAACAATCACTGGTGTTTGGACACTCGAAATTTTGTTTTTGCTCTTTGTATGTTTGTGCTCTTGTTTTTAGAAAGCGTGTTCGGTATTTGGCCTGAGAAGGATTACCCTTCCATCGTTCATGTTTTGACTGATAATATCCTTGTGTTTGCAACAACTTCTCTGTCTGCCTCATCTTATTTGGTTTCCTTCATCTCCTGTCGTAACCGAGGTACATATGCAATCTGGCTTGGGATGAGACTCACGCACATAGGCTACTTGTAGCCGATTCTGAGCTTCGCCAAGTTCACATGAGTCCGATTGGTTTTGGGGGAAATTTGGATCCACTTACTTCTGACCGGATGAAGCCAGCGAGAGTGGACTGCTTAAGCATGCCCAAACAGATATCAAACCCAGTATGGCTTCTCGAGTGTATACGGCATGTGCAAACGAGAAAATGTGTAAGAGGATGTAGATTTAACTCACTCTTGCAATTTACTCCCACTTCACTCTTCGTTATCTTGGGTAACCGCCCCTTTTCTTCTCGCAAGAATGGCTCAAGTTTTGTTCAAAATCTGTTAATTGTTTTGGTACCAGTTTTCATCTATTTCACATGTTAGCAACACTCTGATTTGAGTGAAATAAGTCGCACCCATGCTTTATTCCACTTCATCTGAACAGATCTAAGTTGGAGTTTGAAGTTTCCTGTTGAACTATAACAAATGCGTGTTTAATCTTGGCTGAGGATTGACTCTCTGTTTGGTTCTTCAATGTCCTGAGACTATTTTCCTCTATCCAAATGCTTCTCTGATTGCTGTTTAAATGAGGGTTACGCGACATGGACCGTTTATTTGTTCATCAGTGTTGCCTAATGAATATACTACTGCTTGCTGATTCAAACTCGTGGGGAGATAAGTCGTGTATTTCAGTGTGATTCAAACTCTATTCATTGTCATGTTATTATAACCCAAAAAAAAGACCTGGTATATTGATTCATGACAGGGGAAAATAAGTCGTGTATTTCATAAAAAAAAAAGATGTTCTGTTCTTTATGACTAAGTCCTTTCAGTGTGGTCATTGTAGATGTGTGTCTATAGGCAAAAGCAGAATAAGATTGCGACCACTTTGAGACTGATTTCAGGTTTGGTAATTAGCTAACCTAGATTCATGCTAGAGCCTCGGATATATAGATATATATAAACAAACAGCATGTAATTTTAGGTCTCGGTCTGTCCGGTACTATTTTAAACTGAATTTGGGTTGGTCGTTGATTTAATAATTGCTTTTTTAAAAAAAAAAAATAATTGCTTTGGGCTTTGGCTACAATTTGAATCCAAAAAAAAAAAACCGAAGGAAGAGAAACAAATGCACCTGTCCAAGATTTCCAGATTTGAACATCATGTTGTATTTATTGTTTATCTATCTTTAGTTCTATCTAGTGCGATTTGTTTCCCTTATTCATTACGTGTTATAGATCTTAGCTTGACAACTGTTGGGCCCAGCCCAATATAGAGGTCCAAGACAATAAAAAACCTTAGATAGCCTATAGGTCACCCATTGTAGAAAAGCCTTAGGATTGGGTATCCTCAATGCATACGGGTCCTAGACACGGTCCATGTGAGGAATACCCGTTTTCCTTAAAATTTTCCAAATCATCCCCTAAGATCAGAATAAAATGCACAATCAACAAAAATTCTTTCCAAAAATAAAGTCAAACAATTTTTTTCAACTAGTTTTAGTCAAGTTCAGAAAACTAAAATGAAACCCGTTTCTCCCTAAGGGAGCAAGGCCCACATAATCTTGCCCATCTCCACATAGCTCGGCCCAATTCGCAAACCCGACCCAATCGGAAAGCCTGACATAAGAATTTTCAATAAATTTCAAATCAGCCCATTTTGGAAAATCTACTTTCGGACTCACAAATCTGAATCAAATTTCAAAACTGGCCCATCTCCAAATAATCCGGCCCATTACCAAACCCAAGCCCAATCGGCCCATTACCAAATTCAAACCCAATCGGCCCATTACCAAGCCCAAGCCCAAATCAGCCCATTACCAAGCCCAAGCCCAATCGGCCCATTATCAAGCCCCAGCTCGGCCCATTAACAAGCCCACCAACTCGGCCCAAAGCCCAAGACCGACCCAAGTCCACAAAAGTCAAACCAAGTCTACAAATGTCAAACTTTGACCAAAAATGTCAACCTTGACCAAGAAACGTTGACCTTGACCGAAAGATGTTGACTTTGACCCAAAATGTTGACTTTGACCAAAAAATGTTGACCAATCCCAATTTGACCTTACCTTTGACCAATCCAACTTTGACTTGAACATGGACCAATCAAACTTTGACCCGCACATTGTCCAATCAAACTCTGACCTGAACTTTGACCAATCAAGTGACCCATACTTCGACCAATCAAACTTTGACCTCGATCGAGTGTTGACTTTGACCCAAGTTTGACCAATCTAACTTTGGCCCCTCCTGACCTTGACCCAACCCGAACTGCAATCCAAATCAAACTTCAATCCGATTCAAACTCAACTTGTAAATCCCATTCAAACTCCAAAAATTCAAAAACATTTCTCCGTATTCAGCTTTAATTCAAAAATCCCGAAAGAAGGTTCTCTCTCAAATGTTCAAACAATCATTTTATTTAAACTTCATCAAGTTTTTTGAAAGAAACCATTTTGTGGAATTTTAAGGAAAAAACTCTTCTCACAATCACAGAAAACTCTTCTCAAATGCAGATAGTTCTTCTCATATATACAGAAAGTTTTTTCCTAAAATCATTTCTCAAAATCAGTGTTTCTTCATCGAGAATTCCGAACAACTTCACAAGTTTCCTAACTTAGTTTTCAAACCCAAATAAATTGTTTTCGGGGAACATAGGATGTCTAACACCTTCAAAGAACGTTTTCTTCCTAGTTAGACATTACTTGTTTCTCCTCCAAATAAAAATCCGAGGCGGGGCACTGGGGTCGTAACATCCCTTGTCGCAGTCTGGATCTCTTTAGGCGGGGCATTAGGGTGATAAACCTCCCCTAATTGCAGCCTAGATTTTTACAAGGCGGGGTGCTAGGGATGTAACTGCCTTCCTAGTTGCAGCCGGGATTTTAGAATCGTCTAACTCCCTTCCGCTCGATTTCAAGGTTTTCGGTTTTTAACATTTTAAAACCCGGGAGTTAGAGACGTTATTAGGGTCTGACCGAGAACATCTCATTCATGGTGTTTCTCTCTGAACCCTACCTTTTCGACATAAATTCATTGCCCCATCTTTCGAGCCTCGGCACTTACCATTAATTAAGTGTCGTGTTCGAGGGGGTACATAGGGTAATCCCTCGGGATTATCCGCCCTTTTACAATAAAATGATTTTCCTCAATTGCTTTCAAACCTTAAATTTAAAAGAACTCGGGATCTCTATTCAAATACCAATTGCCCCACACACTCAAATCATCATTCAAACTCCAACTCGCATTAAACTCAAATCCTCTTACAAATTCCAGCTTCTCTCAAACCTCCAAAGTCTCACAGGCCCGAGCGTCTCACAGACTCGAACATCTCAGCCTCTCCACCATATTAAGATTCAAATGTCTCACAGACCCGAGCGTCGCACAGACTTTGATAATCACATACCTCCCACTACAAACGTCTCATAGACCCGAACGTCTTACAGACTAACACCTCAAAAAAACCTTTAAAAAACCCCAAAATCTCCAAGAACCAGAGTCCTGAACTACGTAAGGTCTGATCTCAACAGGGAGTTGAGTACGTAGGCAACCCACACAGGGTGCGACCCCATTCCACTCAAAAAACTCTTTTCCCACTCTAAGGTGTTCTTCATACCTCTCAAAACGTTTAAACCTTCTTCAGTTCCCCAAAACATCAAATTAGACTCTAGGTCTTGTATATTCATTCAACCTCGGACCTCCCCAAATCTTCATTATATGCTCATTCGAATTCACCAATTCCCCTTCATGGTGCTGGCTTGGCAAAAAAGCTCACCCCATCCATCGTTTTCTCTCCTCCTGTCCTAATCCTATCATTGGCTTTTAAATGAATCTCTTTAATAAGGTTTTGAAAGAAGACAATCCTGACAATTGGAGACCGAGGTTTCCTCGGGCACCAATCCGAAGTTGTGGTCGCTGCCACTTCTGAGGGGTGTAACCCAGTACGAACCCACAATAGAATCTCTGCAAATGACCAGATAAGTCCTATCCATAGGTAACAATCTCAGAGTCAACCAACGGTTCTTAGAACCCTTCTCTTCCCTTCCTAGTATCTTAGGTCAAACTAGGTGGCGACTCTAGTCAACTCTGCCTTATAGAGGCATAAGTCCGCGTGGAGCCCATTGAGAGCGGGTGTAGTGCTCACTGGCATTCCCCTTATGCTTTCTGGGAAAGACGGACGATGTAGTAGGTATTTGAGGGATGCCAGAATAACGGGTTTTTACCCTCCACAGAATGGCATTTTCTAGGATCTAGGCTTCTCAGTCAGACCATATTTAGATAGACCCCCCTCATACCGAAAAATCACCCTCCACAGAATGGCGACTCTGCTGGGGATCGAACTGAACTCCATTCAAATTGTCAGGATTCCCCAACTTCTTTCAAAACCTTCAAGAGATTCATTCTAAAGCCACAAGGACTTCTACTCCACACTTAGAGTGTGTATAAGAAGATAGTTAGGATGAGAGCTCAGAGTTCGAGATTGGCCTTGAGTGCCATATGTGTGCTTTACTATTTGCATGCTTCACTTTTGTGTGTTTATTGTGTGTTTATTGTCTTATGTTTACTGCTCTACATGCATGACATAATATCTTGATTGTTATTGCTTATTTATTGCTTTTGTAAATGGGGCCTTCCTAGAAGGAGTCAACCCATTGTTGCATCGGGTAGCGTAAGACATGCATTCCTCTGTGTCACCCGCTTCATCCACATGTCACGGGATCCCCAACCGGTCCACGGTTGATTCCCCATGAGTCGGGTCCTTCCTAGAAGGAGTTAACCCACGAGGTAATACGGTCCAAGACCAACGCCTTGAAGCTCATGATCCAAAAATATCCTCCATTACCCGAGTCTAAGCCAGCATATAGTGAACTCTGAGCCTTCAGTGTCCAGCTGCCTAATCCGGTGTCTATGACGGGTTTTATGGGAGTCACCCCCTTGTATGCCGCCTGTCTGACCACCCTTCTGCCTTACCCTGAAGATTGCATGGGCTCAGTTCTCCATTGTTCATCTGCACCACAGGTGTCTCTAAAGCCCAATGTCACGCTATACGTCCATAGAGGATCCCGTATTTACCGGATACCCATACATGGCACAACGTAGTCAGTGAATAATTTGGACTTTAGACACACCTGACCGTGTAGGTGACGAGAGACCCGTTCCCATGCAGTACTTCCCCGAGTTTCCTGAAAGTGGGGCGTTGTCGGATCATCACTGGCCGTGGCGTATGTTTCCTTATCACTTCGGGTATCCTGACCTTTCGAACTTAAGCACTCCGGACTTTCTTGATAACGTGCCTCGCAAGGGGCATAGCAGAGAAAAACCCGAGAGATGACAGTGAAGGGACGACGGTTCCCCCGGTGAGACGGAGTCATAATTGACCTGGAAAGTGATTATCCCAACATTAACACTTACAGCTCCACATCAAATATAGCCACGATTTACTTCATGTTATACATGTGTGCAAATCACTTTTTCAGACCAATCCGTTTTAAAATGTTCGGAATTCTCGTTTGCATGTCCTTAAAAGCTGTTTTACGAGCTCGTTTAATTTAAAGGTCCACAAAATATTTACTCATAAATGGGGTTTTCAAAATTTGTCAATTCTCCTTTAAAGAGTTTATTTCACTAAAATGCTATTTCCAAAACAATTTTCAAAAAAATTGATTTCGAAAAACCAATTTTTACAAATGAATTTCAAACGACATTCTTCATCAACATTCTTTCAAAATTGTTTTGAAAACACTTTTCAAGTTGTTTTCACAAACGTATTTCAAAATAAATGATTTAGTCCCCATGTTGTGACCCGCTATTTTTGAAGTTCATCCCACCTTCAAAGCAGCGGTCATTACCGTGGAGCGTACTAGTCATTTCGTGTTTTCACGAAAGTGGTGGATTTTCACATAAATTTTGTGTTCGATCATTCATCTTGAATTTCTCAAAAACATCCCCATTCCTCTAGTCGGAGCAAGTGAAGCAGCATGAAGGTCAACTAGCGGATCGAGCCGAAAATCAGAGGCGCACCAACCCGTGGAGCTAGCCGAGCAACATGAAGACCAGCACCAACCGTTCAAATACAAAACCGGAGGTGTACCAACTCGAGTCGAACGACATGAAGACTAGCAACACCGGTTCAAGTTCAAACTGTTGAAAATCATAAGAACACCAACCCGTTTTGTTTGATCACAGTATTGCTTCGCTGCAAAAGCCTGACAACGAGCCAGCAACCGATCAAGCACCTGAAGATAAGCGTGCAACTGGTCAAGAGCCCGAAGACGAGCCAGCAGCCGTTCAAGAACCTGAAGATGAGCGAGCAGCCAACCCGGAGGCCGAGCGTTAGTAGTCATTCAGAAGCCCGAAGACGGACCGGAAGAGTTCAGAAGAAGTTTAGCTTAAAACTCCCATTTTAATGACTTTTTTAGAATTAATGATGTATAGGTTTTCCCCTATGATTTTTTTCTCTCTTGTCCATTTCTAAATAGAGTACATGTATAGGTGTATACCTTCCTTTCGAATTTATTTAGATCATGTGTTTAGGGTCCCCACTCCCTATTTTATTTGCGAATGACCGAGCGTCAAAGTTTATATTGAGAAAATCCACCACTTTGAAAACATGCGTTTTCGAAATTGTTTTCCAAAATTAGGTTTCTTTTGGCATGCACGTTTAATAAAAAGAACGAATAAGGGACGACCCCTCACATCTATACATCGTTTCATCAACTTTGCTTTATGGGGTGAGAATTCACGGTCTACAGGAGGTATCCCCTAAGTAAGCAACACCAACAAATGCAACCGAGCACAAAGCAAAACACATGCATCGCATTCATGACAAAAAAAGAGTCACTTGCACTCCCAGCCATTTCAATTCCATCAATCATTCACGAGTCGTGTCCATCTCAAAAATTGCATAACCATGTGTTTCATTGTCGCCACACCACACACACTTTCATCCCAATATCTCGACCACCAGAGCCCGATCTCAGAGGGATAGAAAAGAAAACCGAGTTCAAACCTCTCCCACTCAGAATCACCACGGGCACCAGTGACCACAATGAGAGAAAAAGGAAAGAAAGAAAGAAAAGAAGAAAGGAAAAAAGAAAAAGAAGAAGAGTGTAGTCGTTTTCATATCGTGGGGCTACCATGCGGGAGGTGTCACTCCCTAAAATCCAAAATCCAGGAGCCAATCACCAGCCCGACCTCACTCGAGAGTTACTTCTCAGACAACAACCCCAACAGTTAGACCATATCCAGGGCCGACATTGACGGGATGAATTTCATGGACCATCAATTGGAACCGACTCAAGCGAGACTAGGTGTAGCCTTACCACGCATGCATTGCATTCAAAAGAAAAAAAACATTCAGTCAACCATCTCCACTCATTTCTCATCATTTCATGCATCCTATACATACTAATTCCATATTACCACAATACATTGCATTATAGATAGTTGCATTTGCATATATTCGTATCGAAACGACATCTTTGGTGAAAATCCTGAGAGATTGATTGAATAGTGTGCGTGAACCATTAAACTCTCGACCCGTCAGTGAACACACGGGTCTAATTAAACTCAGCACCACAGACCAAGTGAGTAGTGTGCAAAGAGCGGTATTTTCCCTTGAATTCTGAATGAGGATATTGGACAATCCTATGAGCGACGAGGGAAGGTAGAGAGAGCCGATCGAGGTAAAACCACGAGTGACGTGTGCATTCCTTCATCACACGGAGAGGCATAACACAGAGTGAGATCAATGTCGATAATCAAGATACGAACTGTGATTCATGCAAGGATCTGAGAATAGTAAGAAAACAATCATTGACTAATGAGGATGACGAGGCACTTAGGATCAAAAATCTCCACAAAACCAAAGAGCTTTAACTGCCCTCTACATGATCCCTTAGTGAGTCTCGCTGAGCCTTCCACGATAAACCTTTTTCTAAGAACCTCCACAACATGCCACCCTATATATACACACTTACCCCTGCAATAGAGGATCTCGAAGGAGCCGGAGCCATGGCCCCTCCCCCCCATATTTCAAAAAAAAAACAAATAAATGTTCAAGAAGATCAATGAGTCAATGCAACTCTAAAGCTAAAAGCCGAAATACAAAGAACGCTTGAGAAAATCGATGAGCCAATGCGATTCCAAAGCGGGAAGCAAAGAGGCGAAAATCATACACCGAAAAAAAAATGATGATGAGAAGAAAGTGAAAATCGTACACCAAAAGAGGCAAAAATGAAGAAGTCAAATCCAAAGGACCAATGATGTCCCGCAGAAATCAATAAAAGGTTATCAAAAACCCGTCTAATCATCCCACCCGTGGCAAAGGTGAAACATATCCTCTATTGCACAAAAGCCCCACAATTCCCAAACAAATCCTCCAGTCCCATGTGACGCACATCACCCTTCAGCCCCGTTATAACCCAATAAAAGACCTCTGACTCATAAGTTAATGAGCGTTAACTGAAAGTACCGGATCTGAAACATGAATCATAAGCTTCATACTCGTTATCAACATGTCCCATCATCCTAAAGGGACCATGAGCGGAAGAGTGTGACCTTACCCTACAAGGTCTTTCGAGTGAGAGTGATTCTTCGATCGAAGCACCAAATCATAAACAGCTAATCCCATTGCAAGTGAGGAATTTGTGAGGATCGGAAAGTCCAGAACCTCGAAAGGAAATTCTCGGGAAAATACTGCTCTGAGCATCGAGAGTATCATCACACCGCTTTGCACACACAGCCAAACTCACGAGAGATTGACCCGCGTCCCTCCGTGAGAGGAAAGTGATTCACACATTCGAGTTTAACAATCACTCAAGATCGATCTGAAGATGTTTTATATTCGTAAACCTCATATTAATAGAGATAGGGCCATACCTTTTCTCCAAAAACTACATATGCATTTTTCATCGTATCTAGCCTTTAATATTTGCATGCATCATAAGCAATCCACCACCAACATCTGATTGGTAAGAATTCTGCCTAGTCTCGCTGAAAGTCGACTTCAGTTGAAGTAAAACTTCCCATCAAAGAAATCAAGCTGGAGCCATTCCGGGCTATCTTTGAGCTACGTTAAATCGTTATGAAAGCCATCCGGGCCATCCTCGAACTACATTGAAGCACTTTAGAACCATCCTAGGTCATCACCAAGCTAGATCGGACCATCTTGGAGTCATCCTGGGCTATCTTCGAACTATATCAGACCAAACGGGAGCCATCCGAAGCCACATAAAGAAAATCCCAAAGTTATTCACTGTCATACTCGAGCCTCGTCGGTGCCACTCCCAAAGCCAAGTTGGAGCCATGCGGGAGCCATCCTCAAACATTGAGACCATGCCTAGGGCTACACAGGGGCCATTTCCTCACCAAAGCCTCGCCCACAAAGAATCGAACTACGTATGGTCTGATCTCAATATAGAATTGAGTACGTAGGCAGCCCGCCCAGGGTGCGACCACCTCAAAGGCAAAAGTTCCTTTTTCTTCATCGTTATCATCATTGAAGCCATCCCGGAACCATATCGGAGCCATCCCGGAGCCATGATTGGAACTTCGCCGAAGGCATCCAACCATGTTTAGGCCTTCACCAATTGTTTAGCCATTCACCCACGAAAAACCATCCATTCACTACGAAGTCCACGACAAACCCCATCAAACCATAATAAATCCATCCGGGGCCATCAGCGCATACCGGAGCCATCAACGCATGCTAGAGCCATCTCAAACCTTTGAAGCCATGTCGGAGCCATCCCGAAGCTTTGAAGCAACTCTTAAGCCATCATCTCGCACAAAAGGTCTTCATCCACAAACAGGGAGTTTGATTCAATTAATACATTTATTCTTGAACACCTTACATCACATATCATCTGCATATACCCACAAATTTGCTCACTATCCGACGCATTTTCACACCGCTAGGTAGCTATTGCGCTACTAGTGCGGTTGAATTTTTCGTTTTACACCTGCTAGACAGCTATTGCGCTACTAGTACGGTCGCCTTTCCTTTTACACCTGCTATACAGCTATTGCGCTACTAGTACGGTCGCCTTTCATTTTACACCTGCTAGACAGCTATTGCGCTACTAGTACGGTCGACTTTTCATTTTACACCTGCTAGACACTATTGCGCTACTAGTACGGTCGCCTTTCATTTTACACCTGCTAGACAGCTATTGCGCTACTAGTACGGTCGCCCTTCATTTTACACCCGCTAGACAGCTATTGCGCTACTAGTACGGTCGACTTTTCATTTTACACCTGCTAGACAGCTATTGCGCTACTAGTACGGTCGCCTTTCATTTTACACCTGCTAGACAGCTATTGCGCTACTAGTACGGTCGCCTTTCATTTTACACCTGCTAGACAGCTATGGCGCTACTAGTACGGTCGCCTTTCATTTTACACCTGCTAGACAGCTATTGCGCTACTAGTACGGTCACCTTTCATTTTACACCCGCTAGACAGCTATTGCGCTACTAGTGTGGTACTTTCAATCGCATTCTAGGCTCATCCTAAGCCCTAGGACTGGATATCAAGAGGTCCAGTTGAGGCACTCCTAAGCCCTCGTGCACCTTAAACCAAATCGGGTTGTTAGTATTATAGGCTCGTCACAAGTCCTATAGCTAGATATCAAGAGGTCTAGTTGAGGCACTCCTAAGTCCTCGTACTTTCAATCGCATTCTAGGCCCGTCATAAGCCCTAGGACTGGATATCAAGAGGTCCAGTTGAGGCACTCTAAGTCCTCGTGCACCAAAATAAACCCTATTGTTAGTATCCTATGCACATCATAAGTCCTAGAGTTAAATGTCAAGAAGTCTAACTGAGGCTCGTCATAAGTCCTCGTACTTTCAATCACGTTCATACACTCACGGTCGCATCCCTATGCACCACTAAACCATTGTGAGAATTTTTGGCGTCCCGTCAACCTTGATCCAATTCTACAAGGGCTTGTAGAATTGAATCAAGGGGAGCCATCTGTAGACACCAAAAATTCTCACCCCATAAAGCAAATTTCGAAATAATAAGAGGGGTCGTCGCCTTTATTTTTCAAAACATATTAGCGTGCGTGCCATAACGAAACCGTCATTTTATAACCTTTTTCAAAGCATTTCATAAAAAACACGATTTTCCAAAAAATGAATTTTCAAACAAAAATTCGTTTTTAAACCCATTCATCTTGTTTTATTTACTTATCTTATTATTTACATTCCTTAATTTCATGCCAGATTAGTTAGTCTTCTTTCTTTTTTTTTTCCTTGTAAACTCGTAGCGTTTTTAGAATAGTCATCCCAGTCCGGGCTAAAAACTCTAGTATTATTTTCTCCCATGAAGATATTGATTTCCGACTCAGCATAGCCGGTTAGCATACTCTCCATGTAACCCAGCGGTTTTGGGTTCGATTCCTAGCTAAAGCATCTTTTTATTTATTTCCCGTTTAACTTGCAATACGACTTTTGTTTTACTATATACGGTTAAGAATTGAAATTTGCTACAGCTCAATCGGTTAAGTGTGCAGGGGGTGTGGGGAATACTGAGTTCAAATCCTGGTAATAGCAAAATCCGTTTTATCTACCTGTGTATGGGCTGGACTTTTTAAAATTTAATTTTCTTGCTTGTGTCGGTCCACTACGTCTTCATTAACCCTCGAGATGAGCATCTTTTCTTCTTGAATGGGCCGACGACATGCTCTGCAAGTATGGGGCATGTTCTTGAAAGTGTGGATCAAAACATTACAGTATGGACGTCCATACTCCTGATTCCTCTGTTGTTCTTCCCCAAGATACACCCACACCTGAAATCTGCTCTCCCCAACGCTCCGACATTTTTGAAGCTCGCCATCGCACACTCCTCTCAGTCTCGATTAACCTGCAGCATGGGTTTTGTTTTGAAACGCCCAATTTCATCCCCCGACATTCTCTGCAAGTTTGATCGGTACTCAAGGCTGTAGAATTTTGAAGATTGCCTAACCCCTTTAAAATGTGATCTCTCCTTCATCCAACACGAGGGGAATCAACTGCGAGAATCCTCTTCCGCCTTCGAATGGTCACCCGCCGCCCGGCTTCTCCCCCGATGATCCCTTCTACTCACCACCAATTCCCTTCTTCCTCAGTCGAAACAAGAAAACCCAGCCGACTACCATCTTCTCCCCTTCGTTCTTTCCTTCGATCATTCTCTCGCCAGCCTGGATGCTCTTCAAAAAAACCCAGCACCTTCATCTTCTTCTCTCTACTAAAACCCAGCCGACGCTACCCTAAGAATCTCCGATTCTCGATCTTCGAATGAAGAACCGTCACCGCCGTCATTCACGTCTGTCGGGGGCATCAAAACCGCCATGAGATCCGGCTGGCGAACGGAAAGGAGGAACACACAAGCTCACTGTCTTCATTCTCTTCACCAGCGCACAAAGAACAGTGGGCTTCGCTCCCTCTTCATTCTCCTCAAACGGTAATTTTCTAACTGGCGAGAAAAGAAATACGAACTCTATATTCTTCAATCCCCTTTCAAACGGTAATTTCATAAACCCAACTGGTGTACTGGGATATATGTATATTTCATCTTGACTACTTCGACTTATACAATACGCTTCCAATCTCACCATTCTCGTGATAGTACAGTTTCTTTGCAGTCGAATTAAATCCTGAACAATCACTGGTGTTTGGACACTCGAAATTTTGTTTTTGCTCTTTGTATGTTTGTGCTCTTGTTTTTAGAAAGCGTGTTCGGTATTTGGCCTGAGAAGGATTACCCTTCCATCGTTCATGTTTTGACTGATAATATCCTTGTGTTTGCAACAACTTCTCTGTCTGCCTCATCTTATTTGGTTTCCTTCATCTCCTGTCGTAACCGAGGTACATATGCAATCTGGCTTGGGATGAGACTCACGCACATAGGCTACTTGTAGCCGATTCTGAGCTTCGCCAAGTTCACATGAGTCCGATTGGTTTTGGGGGAAATTTGGATCCACTTACTTCTGACCGGATGAAGCCAGCGAGAGTGGACTGCTTAAGCATGCCCAAACAGATATCAAACCCAGTATGGCTTCTCGAGTGTATACGGCATGTGCAAACGAGAAAATGTGTAAGAGGATGTAGATTTAACTCACTCTTGCAATTTACTCCCACTTCACTCTTCGTTATCTTGGGTAACCGCCCCTTTTCTTCTCGCAAGAATGGCTCAAGTTTTGTTCAAAATCTGTTAATTGTTTTGGTACCAGTTTTCATATTTCACATGTTAGCAACACTCTGATTTGAGTGAAATAAGTCGCACCCATGCTTTATTCCACTTCATCTGAACAGATCTAAGTTGGAGTTTGAAGTTTCCTGTTGAACTATAACAAATGCGTGTTTAATCTTGGCTGAGGATTGACTCTCTGTTTGGTTCTTCAATGTCCTGAGACTATTTTCCTCTATCCAAATGCTTCTCTGATTGCTGTTTAAATGAGGGTTACGCGACATGGACCGTTTATTTGTTCATCAGTGTTGCCTAATGAATATACTACTGCTTGCTGATTCAAACTCGTGGGGAGATAAGTCGTGTATTTCAGTGTGATTCAAACTCTATTCATTGTCATGTTATTATAACCCAAAAAAAAGACCTGGTACATTGATTCATGACAGGGGAAAATAAGTCGTGTATTTCATAAAAAAAAAAAGATGTTATGTTCTTTATGACTAAGTCCTTTCAGTGTGGTCATTGTAGATGTGTGTCTATAGGCAAAAGCAGAATAAGATTGCGACCACTTTGAGACTGATTTCAGGTTTGGTAATTAGCTAACCTAGATTCATGCTAGAGCCTCGGATATATAGATATATAAACAAACAGCATGTAATTTTAGGTCTCGGTCTGTCCGGTACTATTTTAAACTGAATTTGGGTTGGTCGTTGATTTAATAATTGCTTTCTTTTTCAAAAAAAAAAAATAATTGCTTTGGGCTTTGGCTACAATTTGAATCCAAAAAAAAAAAAACCGAAGGAAGAGAAACAAATGCACCTGTCCAAGATTTCCAGATTTGAACATCATGTTGTTATTGTTTATCTATCTTTAGTTCTATCTAGTGCGATTTGTTTCCCTTATTCATTACGTGTTATAGATCTTAGCTTGACAACTGTTGGGCCCAGCCCAATATAGAGGTCCAAGACAATAAAAAACCTTAGATAGCCTATAGGTCACCCATTGTAGAAAAGCCTTAGGATTGGGTATCCTCAATGCATACGGGTCCTAGACACGGTCCATGTGAGGAATACCCGTTTTCCTTAAAATTTTCCAAATCATCCCCTAAGATCAGAATAAAATGCACAATCAACAAAAATTCTTTCCAAAAATAAAGTCAAACAATTTTTTTCAACTAGTTTTAGTCAAGTTCAGAAAACTAAAATGAAACCCGTTTCTCCCTAAGGGAGCAAGGCCCACATAATCTTGCCCATCTCCACATAGCTCGGCCCAATTCGCAAACCCGACCCAATCGGAAAGCCTGACATAAGAATTTTCAATAAATTTCAAATCAGCCCATTTTGGAAAATCTACTTTCGGACTCACAAATCTGAATCAAATTTCAAAACTGGCCCATCTCCAAATAATCCGGCCCATTACCAAACCCAAGCCCAATCGGCCCATTACCAAATTCAAACCCAATCGGCCCATTACCAAGCCCAAGCCCAAATCAGCCCATTACCAAGCCCAAGCCCAATCGGCCCATTATCAAGCCCCAGCTCGGCCCATTAACAAGCCCACCAACTCGGCCCAAAGCCCAAGACCGACCCAAGTCCACAAAAGTCAAACCAAGTCTACAAATGTCAAACTTTGACCAAAAATGTCAACCTTGACCAAGAAACGTTGACCTTGACCGAAAGATGTTGACTTTGACCCAAAATGTTGACTTTGACCAAAAAATGTTGACCAATCCCAATTTGACCTTACCTTTGACCAATCCAACTTTGACTGAACATGGACCAATCAAACTTTGACCCGCACATTGTCCAATCAAACTCTGACCTGAACTTTGACCAATCAAGTGACCCATACTTCGACCAATCAAACTTTGACCTTGATCGAGTGTTGACTTTGACCCAAGTTTGACCAATCTAACTTTGGCCCCTCCTGACCTTGACCCAACCCGAACTGCAATCCAAATCAAACTTCAATCCGATTCAAACTCAACTTGTAAATCCCATTCAAACTCCAAAAATTCAAAAACATTTCTCCGTATTCAGCTTTAATTCAAAAATCCCGAAAGAAGGTTCTCTCTCAAATGTTCAAACAATCATTTTATTTAAACTTCATCAAGTTTTTTGAAAGAAACCATTTTGTGGAATTTTAAGGAAAAAACTCTTCTCACAATCACAGAAAACTCTTCTCAAATGCAGATAGTTCTTCTCATATATACAGAAAGTTTTTTCCTAAAATCATTTCTCAAAATCAGTGTTTCTTCATCGAGAATTCCGAACAACTTCACAAGTTTCCTAACTTAGTTTTCAAACCCAAATAAATTGTTTTCGGGGAACATAGGATGTCTAACACCTTCAAAGAACGTTTTCTTCCTAGTTAGACATTACTTGTTTCTCCTCCAAATAAAAATCCGAGGGCGGGGCACTGGGGTCGTAACATCCCTTGTCGCAGTCTGGATCTCTTTAGGCGGGGCATTAGGGTGATAAACCTCCCTAATTGCAGCCTAGATTTTACAAGGCGGGGTGCTAGGGATGTAACTGCCTTCCTAGTTGCAGCCGGGATTTTAGAATCGTCTAACTCCCTTCCGCTCGATTTCAAGGTTTTCGGTTTTTAACATTTTAAAACCCGGGAGTTAGAGACGTTATTAGGGTCTGACCGAGAACATCATTCATGGTGTTTCTCTCTGAACCCTACCTTTTCGACATAAATTCATTGCCCCATCTTTCGAGCCTCGGCACTTACCATTAATTAAGTGTCGTGTTCGAGGGGGTACATAGGGTAATCCCTCGGGATTATCCGCCCTTTTACAATAAAATGATTTTCCTCAATTGCTTTCAAACCTTAAATTTAAAAGAACTCGGGATCTCTATTCAAATACCAATTGCCCCACACACTCAAATCATCATTCAAACTCCAACTCGCATTAAACTCAAATCCTCTTACAAATTCCAGCTTCTCTCAAACCTCCAAAGTCTCACAGGCCCGAGCGTCTCACAGACTCGAACATCTCAGCCTCTCCACCATATTAAGATTCAAATGTCTCACAGACCCGAGCGTCGCACAGACTTTGATAATCACATACCTCCCACTACAAACGTCTCATAGACCCGAACGTCTTACAGACTAACACCTCAAAAAAACCTTTAAAAAACCCCAAAATCTCCAAGAACCAGAGTCCTGAACTACGTAAGGTCTGATCTCAACAGGGAGTTGAGTACGTAGGCAACCCACACAGGGTGCGACCCCATTCCACTCAAAAAACTCTTTTCCCACTCTAAGGTGTTCTTCATACCTCTCAAAACGTTTAAACCTTCTTCAGTTCCCCAAAACATCAAACCGTTAGACTCTAGGTCTTGTATATTCATTCAACCTCGGACCTCCCCAAATCTTCATTATATGCTCATTCGAATTCACCAATTCCCCTTCATGGTGCTGGCTTGGCAAAAAAGCTCACCCCATCCATCGTTTTCTCTCCTCCTGTCCTAATCCTATCATTGGCTTTTAAATGAATCTCTTTAATAAGGTTTTGAAAGAAGACAATCCTGACAATTGGAGACCGAGGTTTCCTCGGGCACCAATCCGAAGTTGTGGTCGCTGCCACTTCTGAGGGGTGTAACCCAGTACGAACCCACAATAGAATCTCTGCAAATGACCAGATAAGTCCTATCCATAGGTAACAATCTCAGAGTCAACCAACGGTTCTTAGAACCCTTCTCTTCCCTTCCTAGTATCTTAGGTCAAACTAGGTGGCGACTCTAGTCAACTCTGCCTTATAGAGGCATAAGTCCGCGTGGAGCCCATTGAGAGCGGGTGTAGTGCTCACTGGCATTCCCCTTATGCTTTCTGGGAAAGACGGACGATGTAGTAGGTATTTGAGGGATGCCAGAATAACGGGTTTTTACCCTCCACAGAATGGCATTTTCTAGGATCTAGGCTTCTCAGTCAGACCATATTTAGATAGACCCCCCTCATACCGAAAAATCACCCTCCACAGAATGGCGACTCTGCTGGGGATCGAACTGAACTCCATTCAAATTGTCAGGATTCCCCAACTTCTTTCAAAACCTTCAAGAGATTCATTCTAAAGCCACAAGGACTACTCTACTCCACACTTAGAGTGTGTATAAGAAGATAGTTAGGATGAGAGCTCAGAGTTCGAGATTGGCCTTGAGTGCCATATGTGTGCTTTACTATTTGCATGCTTCACTTTTGTGTGTTTATTGTTGTGTGTTTATTGTCTTATGTTTACTGCTCTACATGCATGACATAATATCTTGATTGTTATTGCTTATTTATTGCTTTTGTAAATGGGGCCTTCCTAGAAGGAGTCAACCCATTGTTGCATCGGGTAGCGTAAGACATGCATTCCTCTGTGTCACCCGCTTCATCCACATGTCACGGGATCCCAAACCGGTCCACGGTTGATTCCCCATGAGTCGGGTCCTTCCTAGAAGGAGTTAACCCACGAGGTAATACGGTCCAAGACCAACGCCTTGAAGCTCATGATCCAAAAATATCCTCCATTACCCAGTCTAAGCCAGCATATAGTGAACTCTGAGCCTTCAGTGTCCAGCTGCCTAATCCGGTGTCTATGACGGGTTTTATGGGAGTCACCCCCTTGTATGCCGCCTGTCTGACCACCCTTCTGCCTTACCCTGAAGATTGCATGGGCTCAGTTCTCCATTGTTCATCTGCACCACAGGTGTCTCTAAAGCCCAATGTCACGCTATACGTCCATAGAGGATCCCGTATTTACCGGATACCCATACATGGCACAACGTAGTCAGTGAATAATTTGGACTTTAGACACACCTGACCGTGTAGGTGACGAGAGACCCGTTCCCATGCAGTACTTCCCCGAGTTTCCTGAAAGTGGGGCGTTGTCGGATCATCACTGGCCGTGGCGTATGTTTCCTTATCACTTCGGGTATCCTGACCTTTCGAACTTAAGCACTCCGGACTTTCTTGATAACGTGCCTCGCAAGGGGCATAGCAGAGAAAAAACCCGAGAGATGACAGTGAAGGGACGACGGTTCCCCCGGTGAGACGGAGTCATAATTGACCTGGAAAGTGATTATCCCAACATTAACACTTACAGCTCCACATCAAATATAGCCACGATTTACTTCATGTTATACATGTGTGCAAATCACTTTTTCAGACCAATCCGTTTTAAAATGTTCGGAATTCTCGTTTGCATGTCCTTAAAAGCTGTTTTACGAGCTCGTTTAATTTAAAGGTCCACAAAATATTTACTCATAAATGGGGTTTTCAAAATTTGTCAATTCTCCTTTAAAGAGTTTATTTCACTAAAATGCTATTTCCAAAACAATTTTCAAAAAAAATTGATTTCGAAAAACCAATTTTTACAAATGAATTTCAAACGACATTCTTCATCAACATTCTTTCAAAATTGTTTTGAAAACACTTTTCAAGTTGTTTTTCACAAACGTATTTCAAAATAAATGATTTAGTCCCCATGTTGTGACCCGCTATTTTTGAAGTTCATCCCACCTTCAAGAGCAGCGGTCATTACCGTGGAGCGTACTAGTCATTTCGTGTTTTCACGAAAGTGGTGGATTTTCACATAAATTTTGTGTTCGATCATTCATCTTGAATTTCTCAAAAACATCCCCATTCCTCTAGTCGGAGCAAGTGAAGCAGCATGAAGGTCAACTAGCGGATCGAGCCGAAATCAGAGGCGCACCAACCCGTGGAGCTAGCCGAGCACATGAAGACCAGCACCAACCGTTCAAATACAAAACCGGAGGTGTACCAACTCGAGTCGAACGACATGAAGACTAGCAACACCGGTTCAAGTTCAAACTGTTGAAAATCATAAGAACACCAACCCGTTTTGTTTGATCACAGTATTGCTTCGCTGCAAAAGCCTGACAACGAGCCAGCAACCGATCAAGCACCTGAAGATAAGCGTGCAACTGGTCAAGAGCCCGAAGACGAGCCAGCAGCCGTTCAAGAACCTGAAGATGAGCGAGCAGCCAACCCGGAGGCCGAGCGTTAGTAGTCATTCAGAAGCCCGAAGACGGACCGGAAGAGTTCAGAAGAAGTTTAGCTTAAAACTCCCATTTTAATGACTTTTTAGAATTAATGATGTATAGGTTTTCCCCTATGATTTCTTTTCTCTCTGTCCATTTCTAAAGAGTACATGTATAGGTGTATACCTTCCTTTCGAATTTATTTAGATCAATGTGTATAGGGTTCCCCACTCCCTATTTTATTTGCGAATGACCGAGCGTCAAAGTTTATATTGAGAAATCCACCACTTTGAAAACATGCGTTTTCGAAATTGTTTTCCAAAATTAGGTTTCTTTTGGCATGCACGTTTAATAAAAAAACGAATAAGGGACGACCCCTCACATCTATACATCGTTTCATCAACTTTGCTTTATGGGGTGAGAATTCACGGTCTACAGGAGGTATCCCCTAAGTAAGCAACACCAACAAATGCAACCGAGCACAAAGCAAAACACATGCATCGCATTCATGACAAAAAAAGAGTCACTTGCACTCCCAGCCATTTCAATTCCATCAATCATTCACGAGTCGTGTCCATCTCAAAAATTGCATAACCATGTGTTTCATTGTCGCCACACCACACACACTTTCATCCCAATATCTCGACCACCAGAGCCCGATCTCAGAGGGATAGAAAAGAAAACCGAGTTCAAACCTCTCCCACTCAGAATCACCACGGGCACCAGTGACCACAATGAGAGAAAAAGGAAAGAAAGAAAGAAAAGAAGAAAGGAAAAAAGAAAAAGAAGAAGAGTGTAGTCGTTTTCATATCGTGGGGCTACCATGCGGGAGGTGTCACTCCCTAAAATCCAAAATCCAGGAGCCAATCACCAGCCCGACCTCACTCGAGAGTTACTTCTCAGACAACAACCCCAACAGTTAGACCATATCCAGGGCCGACATTGACGGGATGAATTTCATGGACCATCAATTGGAACCGACTCAAGCGAGACTAGGTGTAGCCTTACCACGCATGCATTGCATTCAAAAAAAAAAAACATTCAGTCAACCATCTCCACTCATTTCTCATCATTTCATGCATCCTATACATACTAATTCCATATTACCACAATACATTGCATTATAGATAGTTGCATTTGCATATATCGTATCGAAACGACATCTTTGGTGAAAATCCTGAGAGATTGATTGAATAGTGTGCGTGAACCATTAAACTCTCGACCCGTCAGTGAACACACGGGTCTAATTAAACTCAGCACCACAGACCAAGTGAGTAGTGTGCAAAGAGCGGTATTTTCCCTTGAATTCTGAATGAGGATATTGGACAATCCTATGAGCGACGAGGGAAGGTAGAGAGCCGATCGAGGTAAAACCAAGTGACGTGTGCATTCCTTCATCACACGGAGAGGCATAACACAGAGTGAGATCAATGTCGATAATCAAGATACGAACTGTGATTCATGCAAGATCTGAGAATAGTAAGAAAACAATCATTGACTAATGAGGATGACGAGGCACTTAGGATCAAAAATCTCCACAAAACCAAAGAGCTTTAACTGCCCTCTACATGATCCCTTAGTGAGTCTCGCTGAGCCTTCCACGATAAACCTTTTTCTAAGAACCTCCACAACATGCCACCCATATATACACACTTACCCCTGCAATAGAGGATCTCGAAGGAGCCGGAGCCATGGCCCCTCCCCCCCATATTTCACAAAAAAAAACAAATAAAATGTTCAAGAAGATCAATGAGTCAATGCAACTCTAAAGCTAAAAGCCGAAATACAAAGAACGCTTGAGAAAATCGATGAGCCAATGCGATTCCAAAGCGGGAAGCAAAGAGGCGAAAATCATACACCGAAAAAAAAATGATGATGAGAAGAAAGTGAAAATCGTACACCAAAAGAGGCAAAAATGAAGAAGTCAAATCCAAAGGACCAATGATGTCCCGCAGAAATCAATAAAAGGTTATCAAAAACCCGTCTAATCATCCCACCCGTGGCAAAGGTGAAACATATCCTCTATTGCACAAAAGCCCCACAATTCCCAAACAAATCCTCCAGTCCCATGTGACGCACATCACCCTTCAGCCCCGTTATAACCCAATAAAAGACCTCTGACTCATAAGTTAATGAGCGTTAACTGAAAGTACCGGATCTGAAACATGAATCATAAGCTTCATACTCGTTATCAACATGTCCCATCATCCTAAAGGGACCATGAGCGGAAGAGTGTGACCTTACCCTACAAGGTCTTTCGAGTGAGAGTGATTCTTCGATCGAAGCACCAAATCATAAACAGCTAATCCCATTGCAAGTGAGGAATTTGTGAGGATCGGAAAGTCCAGAACCTCGAAAGGAAATTCTCGGGAAAATACTGCTCTGAGCATCGAGAGTATCATCACACCGCTTTGCACACACAGCCAAACTCACGAGAGATTGACCCGCGTCCCTCCGTGAGAGGAAAGTGATTCACACATTCGAGTTTAACAATCACTCAAGATCGATCTGAAGATGTTTTATATTCGTAAACCTCATATTAATAGAGATAGGGCCATACCTTTTCTCCAAAAACTACATATGCATTTTTCATCGTATCTAGCCTTTAATATTTGCATGCATCATAAGCAATCCACCACCAACATCTGATTGGTAAGAATTCTGCCTAGTCTCGCTGAAAGTCGACTTCAGTTGAAGTAAAACTTCCCATCAAAGAAATCAAGCTGGAGCCATTCCGGGCTATCTTTGAGCTACGTTAAATCGTTATGAAAGCCATCCGGGCCATCCTCGAACTACATTGAAGCACTTTAGAACCATCCTAGGTCATCACCAAGCTAGATCGGACCATCTTGGAGTCATCCTGGGCTATCTTCGAACTATATCAGACCAAACGGGAGCCATCCGAAGCCACATAAAGAAAATCCCAAAGTTATTCACTGTCATACTCGAGCCTCGTCGGTGCCACTCCCAAAGCCAAGTTGGAGCCATGCGGGAGCCATCCTCAAACATTGAGACCATGCCTAGGGCTACACAGGGGCCATTTCCTCACCAAAGCCTCGCCCACAAAGAATCGAACTACGTATGGTCTGATCTCAATATAGAATTGAGTACGTAGGCAGCCCGCCCAGGGTGCGACCACCTCAAAGGCAAAAGTTCCTTTTTCTTCATCGTTATCATCATTGAAGCCATCCCGGAACCATATCGGAGCCATCCCGGAGCCATGATTGGAACTTCGCCGAAGGCATCCAACCATGTTTAGGCCTTCACCAATTGTTTAGCCATTCACCCACGAAAAACCATCCATTCACTACGAAGTCCACGACAAACCCCATCAAACCATAATAAATCCATCACCGGGGCCATCAGCGCATACCGGAGCCATCAACGCATGCTAGAGCCATCTCAAACCTTTGAAGCCATGTCGGAGCCATCCCGAAGCTTTGAAGCAACTCTTAAGCCATCATCTCGCACAAAAGGTCTTCATCCACAAACAGGGAGTTTGATTCAATTAATACATTTATTCTTGAACACCTTACATCACATATCATCTGCATATACCCACAAATTTGCTCACTATCCGACGCATTTTCACACACCCGCTAGGTAGCTATTGCGCTACTAGTGCGGTTGAATTTTTCGTTTTACACCTGCTAGACAGCTATTGCGCTACTAGTACGGTCGCCTTTCCTTTTACACCTGCTATACAGCTATTGCGCTACTAGTACGGTCGCCTTTCATTTTACACCTGCTAGACAGCTATTGCGCTACTAGTACGGTCGACTTTTCATTTTACACCTGCTAGACAGCTATTGCGCTACTAGTACGGTCGCCTTTCATTTTACACCTGCTAGACAGCTATTGCGCTACTAGTACGGTCGCCCTTCATTTTACACCCGCTAGACAGCTATTGCGCTACTAGTACGGTCGACTTTTCATTTTACACCTGCTAGACAGCTATTGCGCTACTAGTACGGTCGCCTTTCATTTTACACCTGCTAGACAGCTATTGCGCTACTAGTACGGTCGCCTTTCATTTTACACCTGCTAGACAGCTATGGCGCTACTAGTACGGTCGCCTTTCATTTTACACCTGCTAGACAGCTATTGCGCTACTAGTACGGTCACCTTTCATTTTACACCCGCTAGACAGCTATTGCGCTACTAGTGTGGTACTTTCAATCGCATTCTAGGCTCATCCTAAGCCCTAGGACTGGATATCAAGAGGTCCAGTTGAGGCACTCCTAAGCCCTCGTGCACCTTAAACCAAATCGGGTTGTTAGTATTATAGGCTCGTCACAAGTCCTATAGCTAGATATCAAGAGGTCTAGTTGAGGCACTCCTAAGTCCTCGTACTTTCAATCGCATTCTAGGCCCGTCATAAGCCCTAGGACTGGATATCAAGAGGTCCAGTTGAGGCACTCCTAAGTCCTCGTGCACCAAAATAAACCCTATTGTTAGTATCCTATGCACATCATAAGTCCTAGAGTTAAATGTCAAGAAGTCTAACTGAGGCTCGTCATAAGTCCTCGTACTTTCAATCACGTTCATACACTCACGGTCGCATCCCTATGCACCACTAAACCATTGTGAGAATTTTTGGCGTCCCGTCAACCTTGATCCAATTCTACAAGGGCTTGTAGAATTGAATCAAGGGGAGCCATCTGTAGACACCAAAAATTCTCACCCCATAAAGCAAATTTCGAAATAATAAGAGGGGTCGTCGCCTTTATTTTTCAAAACATATTAGCGTGCGTGCCATAACGAAACCGTCATTTTATAACCTTTTTCAAAGCATTTCATAAAAAACACGATTTTCCAAAAAATGAATTTTCAAACAAAAATTCGTTTTTAAACCCATTCATCTTGTTTTATTTACTTATCTTATTATTTACATTCCTTAATTTCATGCCATTAGATTAGTCTTCTCTTTTCTTTTTTTTTCCTTGTAAACTCGTAGCGTTTTTAGAATAGTCATCCCAGTCCGGGCTAAAAACTCTAGTATTATTTTCTCCCATGAAGATATTGATTTCCGACTCAGCATAGCCGGTTAGCATACTCTCCATGTAACCCAGCGGTTTTGGGTTCGATTCCTAGCTAAAGCATCTTTTTATTTATTTCCCGTTTAACTTGCAATACGACTTTTGTTTTACTATATACGGTTAAGAATTGAAATTTGCTACAGCTCAATCGGTTAAGTGTGCAGGGGGTGTGGGGAATACTGAGTTCAAATCCTGGTAATAGCAAAATCCGTTTTATCTACCTGTGTATGGGCTGGACTTTTTTAAATTTAATTTTCTTGCTTGTGTCGGTCCACTACGTCTTCATTAACCCTCGGTATGAGCATCTCTTTTCTTCTTGAATGGGCCGACGACATGCTCTGCAAGTATGGGGCATGTTCTTGAAAGTGTGGATCAAAACATTACAGTATGGACGTCCATACTCCTGATTCCTCTGTTGTTCTTCCCCAAGATACACCCACACCTGAAATCTGCTCTCCCCAACGCTCCGACATTTTTGAAGCTCGCCATCGCACACTCCTCTCAGTCTCGATTAACCTGCAGCATGGGTTTTGTTTTGAAACGCCCAATTTCATCCCCCGACATTCTCTGCAAGTTTGATCGGTACTCAAGGCTGTAGAATTTTGAAGATTGCCTAACCCCTTTAAAATGTGATCTCTCCTTCATCCAACACGAGGGGAATCAACTGCGAGAATCCTCTTCCGCCTTCGAATGGTCACCCGCCGCCCGGCTTCTCCCCCGATGATCCCTTCTACTCACCACCAATTCCCTTCTTCCTCAGTCGAAACAAGAAAACCCAGCCGACTACCATCTTCTCCCCTTCGTTCTTTCCTTCGATCATTCTCTCGCCAGCCTGGATGCTCTTCAAAAAAACCCAGCACCTTCATCTTCTTCTTCTCTACTAAAACCCAGCCGACGCTACCCTAAGAATCTCCGATTCTCGATCTTCGAATGAAGAACCGTCACCGCCGTCATTCACGTCTGTCGGGGGCATCAAAACCGCCATGAGATCCGGCTGGCGAACGGAAAGGAGGAACACACAAGCTCACTGTCTTCATTCTCTTCACCAGCGCACAAAGAACAGTGGGCTTCGCTCCCTCTTCATTCTCCTCAAACGGTAATTTTCTAACTGGCGAGAAAAGAAATACGAACTCTATATTCTTCAATCCCCTTTCAAACGGTAATTTCATAAACCCAACTGGTGTACTGGGATATATGTATATTTCATCTTGACTACTTCGACTTATACAATACGCTTCCAATCTCACCATTCTCGTGATAGTACAGTTTCTTTGCAGTCGAATTAAATCCTGAACAATCACTGGTGTTTGGACACTCGAAATTTTGTTTTTGCTCTTTGTATGTTTGTGCTCTTGTTTTTAGAAAGCGTGTTCGGTATTTGGCCTGAGAAGGATTACCCTTCCATCGTTCATGTTTTGACTGATAATATCCTTGTGTTTGCAACAACTTCTCTGTCTGCCTCATCTTATTTGGTTTCCTTCATCTCCTGTCGTAACCGAGGTACATATGCAATCTGGCTTGGGATGAGACTCACGCACATAGGCTACTTGTAGCCGATTCTGAGCTTCGCCAAGTTCACATGAGTCCGATTGGTTTTGGGGGAAATTTGGATCCACTTACTTCTGACCGGATGAAGCCAGCGAGAGTGGACTGCTTAAGCATGCCCAAACAGATATCAAACCCAGTATGGCTTCTCGAGTGTATACGGCATGTGCAAACGAGAAAATGTGTAAGAGGATGTAGATTTAACTCACTCTTGCAATTTACTCCCACTTCACTCTTCGTTATCTTGGGTAACCGCCCCTTTTCTTCTCGCAAGAATGGCTCAAGTTTTGTTCAAAATCTGTTAATTGTTTTGGTACCAGTTTTCATCTATTTCACATGTTAGCAACACTCTGATTTGAGTGAAATAAGTCGCACCCATGCTTTATTCCACTTCATCTGAACAGATCTAAGTTGGAGTTTGAAGTTTCCTGTTGAACTATAACAAATGCGTGTTTAATCTTGGCTGAGGATTGACTCTCTGTTTGGTTCTTCAATGTCCTGAGACTATTTTCCTCTATCCAAATGCTTCTCTGATTGCTGTTTAAATGAGGGTTACGCGACATGGACCGTTTATTTGTTCATCAGTGTTGCCTAATGAATATACTACTGCTTGCTGATTCAAACTCGTGGGGAGATAAGTCGTGTATTTCAGTGTGATTCAAACTCTATTCATTGTCATGTTATTATAACCCAAAAAAAGACCTGGTATATTGATTCATGACAGGGGAAAATAAGTCGTGTATTTCATAAAAAAAAAGATGTTTTGTTCTTTATGACTAAGTCCTTTCAGTGTGGTCATTGTAGATGTGTGTCTATAGGCAAAAGCAGAATAAGATTGCGACCACTTTGAGACTGATTTCAGGTTTGGTAATTAGCTAACCTAGATTCATGCTAGAGCCTCGGATATATAGATATATATAAACAAACAGCATGTAATTTTAGGTCTCGGTCTGTCCGGTACTATTTTAAACTGAATTTGGGTTGGTCGTTGATTTAATAATTGCTTTCTTTTTCAAAAAAAAAAAAATAATTGCTTTGGGCTTTGGCTACAATTTGAATCCAAAAAAAAAAAACCGAAGGAAGAGAAACAAATGCACCTGTCCAAGATTTCCAGATTTGAACATCATGTTGTATTTATTGTTTATCTATCTTTAGTTCTATCTAGTGCGATTTGTTTCCCTTATTCATTACGTGTTATAGATCTTAGCTTGACAACTGTTGGGCCCATCCCAATATAGAGGTCCAAGACAATAAAAAACCTTAGATAGCCTATAGGTCACCCATTGTAGAAAAGCCTTAGGATTGGGTATCCTCAATGCATACGGGTCCTAGACACGGTCCATGTGAGGAATACCCGTTTTCCTTAAAATTTTCCAAATCATCCCCTAAGATCAGAATAAAATGCACAATCAACAAAAATTCTTTCCAAAAATAAAGTCAAACAATTTTTTTCAACTAGTTTTAGTCAAGTTCAGAAAACTAAAATGAAACCCGTTTCTCCCTAAGGGAGCAAGGCCCACATAATCTTGCCCATCTCCACATAGCTCGGCCCAATTCGCAAACCCGACCCAATCGGAAAGCCTGACATAAGAATTTTCAATAAATTTCAAATCAGTCCATTTTGGAAAATCTACTTTCGGACTCACAAATCTGAATCAAATTTCAAAACTGGCCCATCTCCAAATAATCCGGCCCATTACCAAACCCAAGCCCAATCGGCCCATTACCAAATTCAAACCCAATTGGCCCATTACCAAGCCCAAGCCCAAATCAGCCCATTACCAAGCCCAAGCCCAATCGGCCCATTATCAAGCCCCAGCTCGGCCCATTAACAAGCCCACCAACTCGGCCCAAAGCCCAAGACCGACCCAAGTCCACAAAAGTCAAACCAAGTCTACAAATGTCAAACTTTGACCAAAAATGTCAACCTTGACCAAGAAACGTTGACCTTGACCGAAAGATGTTGACTTTGACCCAAAATGTTGACTTTGACCAAAAAATGTTGACCAATCCCAATTTGACCTTACCTTTGACCAATCCAACTTTGACTGAACATGGACCAATCAAACTTTGACCCGCACATTGTCCAATCAAACTCTGACCTGAACTTTGACCAATCAAGTGACCCATACTTCGACCAATCAAACTTTGACCTTGATCGAGTGTTGACTTTGACCCAAGTTTGACCAATCTAACTTTGGCCCCTCCTGACCTTGACCCAACCCGAACTGCAATCCAAATCAAACTTCAATCCGATTCAAACTCAACTTGTAAATCCCATTCAAACTCCAAAAATTCAAAAACATTTCTCCGTATTCAGCTTTAATTCAAAAATCCCGAAAGAAGGTTCTCTCTCAAATGTTCAAACAATCATTTTATTTAAACTTCATCAAGTTTTTTGAAAGAAACCATTTTGTGGAATTTTAAGGAAAAAACTCTTCTCACAATCACAGAAAACTCTTCTCAAATGCAGATAGTTCTTCTCATATATACAGAAAGTTTTTTCCTAAAATCATTTCTCAAAATCAGTGTTTCTTCATCGAGAATTCCGAACAACTTCACAAGTTTCCTAACTTAGTTTTCAAACCCAAATAAATTGTTTTCGGGGAACATAGGATGTCTAACACCTTCAAAGAACGTTTTCTTCCTAGTTAGACATTACTTGTTTCTCCTCCAAATAAAAATCCGAGGCGGGGCACTGGGGTCGTAACATCCCTTGTCGCAGTCTGGATCTCTTTAGGCGGGGCATTAGGGTGATAAACCTCCCCTAATTGCAGCCTAGATTTTTACAAGGCGGGGTGCTAGGGATGTAACTGCCTTCCTAGTTGCAGCCGGGATTTTAGAATCGTCTAACTCCCTTCCGCTCGATTTCAAGGTTTTCGGTTTTTAACATTTTAAAACCCGGGAGTTAGAGACGTTATTAGGGTCTGACCGAGAACATCTCATTCATGGTGTTTCTCTCTGAACCCTACCTTTTCGACATAAATTCATTGCCCCATCTTTCGAGCCTCGGCACTTACCATTAATTAAGTGTCGTGTTCGAGGGGGTACATAGGGTAATCCCTCGGGATTATCCGCCCTTTTACAATAAAATGATTTTCCTCAATTGCTTTCAAACCTTAAATTTAAAAGAACTCGGGATCTCTATTCAAATACCAATTGCCCCACACACTCAAATCATCATTCAAACTCCAACTCGCATTAAACTCAAATCCTCTTACAAATTCCAGCTTCTCTCAAACCTCCAAAGTCTCACAGGCCCGAGCGTCTCACAGACTCGAACATCTCAGCCTCTCCACCATATTAAGATTCAAATGTCTCACAGACCCGAGCGTCGCACAGACTTTGATAATCACATACCTCCCACTACAAACGTCTCATAGACCCGAACGTCTTACAGACTAACACCTCAAAAAAACCTTTAAAAAACCCCAAAATCTCCAAGAACCAGAGTCCTGAACTACGTAAGGTCTGATCTCAACAGGGAGTTGAGTACGTAGGCAACCCACACAGGGTGCGACCCCATTCCACTCAAAAAACTCTTTTCCCACTCTAAGGTGTTCTTCATACCTCTCAAAACGTTTAAACCTTCTTCAGTTCCCCAAAACATCAAACCGTTAGACTCTAGGTCTTGTATATTCATTCAACCTCGGACCTCCCCAAATCTTCATTATATGCTCATTCGAATTCACCAATTCCCCTTCATGGTGCTGGCTTGGCAAAAAAGCTCACCCCATCCATCGTTTTCTCTCCTCCTGTCCTAATCCTATCATTGGCTTTTAAATGAATCTCTTTAATAAGGTTTTGAAAGAAGACAATCCTGACAATTGGAGACCGAGGTTTCCTCGGGCACCAATCCGAAGTTGTGGTCGCTGCCACTTCTGAGGGGTGTAACCCAGTACGAACCCACAATAGAATCTCTGCAAATGACCAGATAAGTCCTATCCATAGGTAACAATCTCAGAGTCAACCAACGGTTCTTAGAACCCTTCTCTTCCCTTCCTAGTATCTTAGGTCAAACTAGGTGGCGACTCTAGTCAACTCTGCCTTATAGAGGCATAAGTCCGCGTGGAGCCCATTGAGAGCGGGTGTAGTGCTCACTGGCATTCCCCTTATGCTTTCTGGGAAAGACGGACGATGTAGTAGGTATTTGAGGGATGCCAGAATAACGGGTTTTTACCCTCCACAGAATGGCATTTTCTAGGATCTAGGCTTCTCAGTCAGACCATATTTAGATAGACCCCCCTCATACCGAAAAATCACCCTCCACAGAATGGCGACTCTGCTGGGGATCGAACTGAACTCCATTCAAATTGTCAGGATTCCCCAACTTCTTTCAAAACCTTCAAGAGATTCATTCTAAAGCCACAAGGACTACTCTACTCCACACTTAGAGTGTGTATAAGAAGATAGTTAGGATGAGAGCTCAGAGTTCGAGATTGGCCTTGAGTGCCATATGTGTGCTTTACTATTTGCATGCTTCACTTTTGTGTGTTTATTGTTGTGTTTATTGTCTTATGTTTACTGCTCTACATGCATGACATAATATCTTGATTGTTATTGCTTATTTATTGCTTTTGTAAATGGGGCCTTCCTAGAAGGAGTCAACCCATTGTTGCATCGGGTAGCGTAAGACATGCATTCCTCTGTGTCACCCGCTATCCCATGTCACGGGATCCCAAACCGGTCCACGGTTGATTCCCCATGAGTCGGGTCCTTCCTAGAAGGAGTTAACCCACGAGGTAATACGGTCCAAGACCAACGCCTTGAAGCTCATGATCCAAAAATATCCTCCATTACCCGAGTCTAAGCCAGCATATAGTGAACTCTGAGCCTTCAGTGTCCAGCTGCCTAATCCGGTGTCTATGACGGGTTTTATGGGAGTCACCCCCTTGTATGCCGCCTGTCTGACCACCCTTCTGCCTTACCCTGAAGATTGCATGGGCTCAGTTCTCCATTGTTCATCTGCACCACAGGTGTCTCTAAAGCCCAATGTCACGCTATACGTCCATAGAGGATCCCGTATTTACCGGATACCCATACATGGCACAACGTAGTCAGTGAATAATTTGGACTTTAGACACACCTGACCGTGTAGGTGACGAGAGACCCGTTCCCATGCAGTACTTCCCCGAGTTTCCTGAAAGTGGGGCGTTGTCGGATCATCACTGGCCGTGGCGTATGTTTCCTTATCACTTCGGGTATCCTGACCTTTCGAACTTAAGCACTCCGGACTTTCTTGATAACGTGCCTCGCAAGGGGCATAGCAGAGAAAAAACCCGAGAGATGACAGTGAAGGGACGACGGTTCCCCCGGTGAGACGGAGTCATAATTGACCTGGAAAGTGATTATCCCAACATTAACACTTACAGCTCCACATCAAATATAGCCACGATTTACTTCATGTTATACATGTGTGCAAATCACTTTTTCAGACCAATCCGTTTTAAAATGTTCGGAATTCTCGTTTGCATGTCCTTAAAAGCTGTTTTACGAGCTCGTTTAATTTAAAGGTCCACAAAATATTTACTCATAAATGGGGTTTTCAAAATTTGTCAATTCTCCTTTAAAGAGTTTATTTCACTAAAATGCTATTTCCAAAACAATTTTCAAAAAAAATTGATTTCGAAAAACCAATTTTTACAAATGAATTTCAAACGACATTCTTCATCAACATTCTTTCAAAATTGTTTTGAAAACACTTTTCAAGTTGTTTTTCACAAACGTATTTCAAAATAAATGATTTAGTCCCCATGTTGTGACCCGCTATTTTTGAAGTTCATCCCACCTTCAAGAGCAGCGGTCATTACCGTGGAGCGTACTAGTCATTTCGTGTTTTCACGAAAGTGGTGGATTTTCACATAAATTTTGTGTTCGATCATTCATCTTGAATTTCTCAAAAACATCCCCATTCCTCTAGTCGGAGCAAGTGAAGCAGCATGAAGGTCAACTAGCGGATCGAGCCGAAAATCAGAGGCGCACCAACCCGTGGAGCTAGCCGAGCAACATGAAGACCAGCACCAACCGTTCAAATACAAAACCGGAGGTGTACCAACTCGAGTCGAACGACATGAAGACTAGCAACACCGGTTCAAGTTCAAACTGTTGAAAATCATAAGAACACCAACCCGTTTTGTTTGATCACAGTATTGCTTCGCTGCAAAAGCCTGACAACGAGCCAGCAACCGATCAAGCACCTGAAGATAAGCGTGCAACTGGTCAAGAGCCCGAAGACGAGCCAGCAGCCGTTCAAGAACCTGAAGATGAGCGAGCAGCCAACCCGGAGGCCGAGCGTTAGTAGTCATTCAGAAGCCCGAAGACGGACCGGAAGAGTTCAGAAGAAGTTTAGCTTAAAACTCCCATTTTAATGACTTTTTTAGAATTAATGATGTATAGGTTTTCCCCTATGATTTCTTTTCTCTCTTGTCCATTTCTAAATAGAGTACATGTATAGGTGTATACCTTCCTTTCGAATTTATTTAGATCAATGTGTATAGGGTTCCCCACTCCCTATTTTATTTGCGAATGACCGAGCGTCAAAGTTTATATTGAGAAAATCCACCACTTTGAAAACATGCGTTTTCGAAATTGTTTTCCAAAATTAGGTTTCTTTTGGCATGCACGTTTAATAAAAAGAACGAATAAGGGACGACCCCTCACATCTATACATCGTTTCATCAACTTTGCTTTATGGGGTGAGAATTCACGGTCTACAGGAGGTATCCCCTAAGTAAGCAACACCAACAAATGCAACCGAGCACAAAGCAAAACACATGCATCGCATTCATGACAAAAAAAGAGTCACTTGCACTCCCAGCCATTTCAATTCCATCAATCATTCACGAGTCGTGTCCATCTCAAAAATTGCATAACCATGTGTTTCATTGTCGCCACACCACACACACTTTCATCCCAATATCTCGACCACCAGAGCCCGATCTCAGAGGGATAGAAAAGAAAACCGAGTTCAAACCTCTCCCACTCAGAATCACCACGGGCACCAGTGACCACAATGAGAGAAAAAGGAAAGAAAGAAAGAAAAGAAGAAAGGAAAAAAGAAAAAGAAGAAGAGTGTAGTCGTTTCATATCGTGGGGCTACCATGCGGGAGGTGTCACTCCCTAAAATCCAAAATCCAGGAGCCAATCACCAGCCCGACCTCACTCGAGAGTTACTTCTCAGACAACAACCCCAACAGTTAGACCATATCCAGGGCCGACATTGACGGGATGAATTTCATGGACCATCAATTGGAACCGACTCAAGCGAGACTAGGTGTAGCCTTACCACGCATGCATTGCATTCAAAAAAAAAAAACATTCAGTCAACCATCTCCACTCATTTCTCATCATTTCATGCATCCTATACATACTAATTCCATATTACCACAATACATTGCATTATAGATAGTTGCATTTGCATATATTCGTATCGAAACGACATCTTTGGTGAAAATCCTGAGAGATTGATTGAATAGTGTGCGTGAACCATTAAACTCTCGACCCGTCAGTGAACACACGGGTCTAATTAAACTCAGCACCACAGACCAAGTGAGTAGTGTGCAAAGAGCGGTATTTTCCCTTGAATTCTGAATGAGGATATTGGACAATCCTATGAGCGACGAGGGAAGGTAGAGAGAGCCGATCGAGGTAAAACCACGAGTGACGTGTGCATTCCTTCATCACACGGAGAGGCATAACACAGAGTGAGATCAATGTCGATAATCAAGATACGAACTGTGATTCATGCAAGGATCTGAGAATAGTAAGAAAACAATCATTGACTAATGAGGATGACGAGGCACTTAGGATCAAAAATCTCCACAAAACCAAAGAGCTTTAACTGCCCTCTACATGATCCCTTAGTGAGTCTCGCTGAGCCTTCCACGATAAACCTTTTTCTAAGAACCTCCACAACATGCCACCCTATATATACACACTTACCCCTGCAATAGAGGATCTCGAAGGAGCCGGAGCCATGGCCCCTC